>CM076580.1:318230460-318930410 GCA_034641835.2 Pinus albicaulis | reverse complement strand
ACGGACACTATGCCACAAATTGTCCACAAAAGAGGAAGAACAACAAGAAGGCTCAGGGAGTTGCAGCGAGTGAAGCTTTGGCCTCACAGTTTGAGTTGGACTTCTCTCTCATCGCATGCATGGCATCAACTGTGATGGGATCTATGTGGTACTTGGATAGTGGAGCATCTTTCCACATGACAAGAAACAAAGAACTCTTTAGTAGCTTGGAGGAGAAGGATCTTCAAATGCACATCGAGATGGGTGATGACGGGAGGTATAGCGCTACCAGAATTGGTACAGTTACTTTCCAGAGACTATCAGGTAAACCTTTCATATTGAAAGATGTCATGCATGTACCAGGCTTGAAAAAGAATTTAGTTTCAGTTGCTATGTTGGAGGATCTTGGATATGATGTGGTTTTCAGTGAGGCAAGGTGTTCCTTCATCACAAAGCCACAAGACAGGTAAAGAAGATTGGGGTTCGTGTGAAGAACCTTTACAAACTTGATGTAGATGGCTCCGCATCATTGATCAGTAAAGCAGGGAAGGTGGTGAGCCAGGATATAGGTGAGTTATGGCACAGGAGATTGGGCCATCTACACCACAGTGCTTTGAGGATCATGCAGCAGATTTCTACAGGTCTTCCAAAGGGTAATCTTGCGCAGATAGACAGATGCAAGGGATGTACCATGGGAAAGTATACTAAAGATACTTTTCATGAGAAGGAGAACTGAGCACGACAATCCTTGAGAGAGTTCACTCAGACGTATGTGGACCATTCTCTACACCTTCCACAGCAAAGCACAGGTGTGATTTTTGTTGATGATTTTTCTAGAAAGTGTTGGATCTTCTTTCTGCAGAAGAAAGATCAGACGTTCTCCAAGTTTCGTGAGTTCAAAGCACTAGTAGAGAAAAATGCAGGGAAGAAGGTGAAGGCTCTAAGGAGCGACAATGGTGGTGAGTATATCTCTAATGAATTCAAGAATTTCTGTGCCAAAGAAGGAATTCGGAGAAAATTGATTCCACCTCATAACCCACAACATAATGGGGTTGCAGAAAGAAAGAACAAAACAATGATTGAAAGTTTACAATGAGGTCCTGCTTTTATACCTATACAGGTACCTTTATATGAACAGGCATGTCTTTTAGACATGCCTTTTCAGCTAACTTAATCACTAATTACATAATTACTATTTGATTAACTAGTAATTACATTTATTTCTATTTATTCTATTAATAACTATATTTATAAATTTAGTTATGAATTAGATTCATAACATTGCCTCCTTCTTCGAAAAAGCTTTGTCCTCAAAGCTTAACTTTTCGACACTTCCCTTTACTTGAATTTATCTGCTAAGCATGTTTTAAATCACTGGTATCTTTCTTTTCTTTTCTTTTTAACTCTTCCTTATAATTCCTTATTTTTTTTTATAAACTTTGGATTATTTGTGAGGCATTTATATCTTCCTTGTAGAATTCTCTTTATACACCTCTTTAAACTCCATCCAATTTTTTTTTTTTTTTTAAATTAATTTAATTAATTAAATAGTAATTTTAATTAATTAAATTAATAATTTTTTTTTTTAAATCATTTTTTTTTTCATTAATTTAATTAATTAAATAGTAATTTTAATTAATTAAATTAATATATATATTTTTTTTTACTTCAATGCTCGAAGGAATATTTCTATAAAGATTCATGGTGCGCCATATTATGAAAAATTGTCGAACTTCTTCCGGTTATACTTCACTTTCCTTGTTTCGAAGAAATATTTTTATAAAGATTCATGTAAACGTACATCTGACTTTGCAGTATCGATGGTTTGTATAGAAACCAATAAATTACCCATTTTTTTGTCGAGATTGCTTATCATCCGATTACACTCACTTAACGCAGCTTGTACAGAAAAAAAAATACGTAATACATAATAATAAGCAACATATGCATACCGATGCATGACCAGGTCCACTCATTGTCCACTGCAAAAGGAGTGCGTTTAAAATCACGGTAAGGTATATGAGAAGCTTTTCCCTCACTTAGCTTCCCTATCACCATATTGAGCCCGACAGTCTTTATATCGCATGTATGTGCGTAATTGACCCCGCTCAACGAACAGGTGTGCTGTATAATCTGCCACGCTGTATCATTTTCCAGGATTTGGATGCCAGCAAAACATGAACCGAGATATTTCACAGATTGCTTTTCATTGTAAACGATTTTTATTTCCACTAGCGAATTGGGACTTGATATCCGATTACTGTATATATTATGTGTATTGCACCAGCCCAGGTAGTATTTAGAAGTGAAAACATATAATAAATGATATGCGATTATTATAACGTAAACACGATCCACTGTATAACACACTGTGTCGTTTAATTTAAACAACGTGTCGTTTAGTTCAAACATGATGCCCTCTAATTTAAACACCGTGTCGTTTAATTCAAACACCCGTAAATCGTAACTGCTTTTGGTCTGCACTGTCCATTGTTCCTCGTCCTCGTAAATCTTCGGACGATATTCAGGATTGTTAAACAAATGGCATGTGGAGTACTCCGTCGCTAATTTCAGAATGGCGGTGGAAACGTTAGGCAGAAGAATGGCACTGTGAGTGCCCAAGTCCTCTATCACCGACTTTATAAGCCCAGAAAAAGAGGCCACCGCCTCCTCCACTTCCATTATCTGCCCATCTGAGCTCCGCAATTTCACAATCCTAGTACCATTATCGTTGTTGCCTTGGGCAATGCCTTTTAAATGGTCAATTTCCAAGGGTAAGAAATTGCACTTCACAGCATCCACACTTAGCTTCTCTACGGCAGCAAAATCAGAAAATGGTATCATCCTCAGAAGGGCTGTGATTCTCATGGTTTGATACAAATCTTTGACATTTTGTGGAGCATATGTCATTACATCTTTGGAAACCAATTCATAATTAAGGGCCGAGCGTGACAACATTTCTAATTTTTTGCCCATTTTAGCTGGATCCAAATTACAACTAAATCCCAAAAGGCTGGCCATTCTTAAACTACTCTCCTCTTCATTGTAAATTATGCCCCTGCGATTTGGAATATCTAAATCCCAAGTAATGGGGTCGACTTCTTCTGGATAAATCTCTCTGTATTCGTTCGTTCGTCCCTCTCGTCCGAACGGAAGGAGATGGTCTTTGCAAATTACGCAAATAATGTCATCTGCTATGACCAAGTCTGTGACCCTTTCGTCTACGGGCAAGGCTCGTAAATGGTAATCCCAGAAACTATTTGGCAATTTGCCCGTTAACTCTCGGCGTTGCAGGCGGTGTAAGGAATTCATAGACAACCACTTACCCCCGTGCCTTGACATTTTCTCTTTTCTGTGAAATTCACTTTGACTACCCACCATTTCATTGGTATGAATAATCTGATAAAAAAGGCATAAAACTATCTTTTGTTTAGCTTTCAGCCCAGAGAAATACTTTCGCTTCTTCTTTAAAGCCCTGCAAACTTCGTCTGGAACTGGTTTATGGATATCCTTATAGAATCTGCTCATTGTTTTTTGGATTTCACTTTCATGACACAAATTCTCTAGCAGCTGGCTAGAAAGTTCAACAAAATCAGATTCCACTCTAATCCCGGAAAATTTTGCCAATGATACACGGCTACAAATATGATGTACCACATGGCCAAAATGTTGAAAATATGTAACTACTTCTGCTAATCGCAGAACTACAGGATTATCTGCCGCGGGCTTTGTGAAGTTTGCAATCAAAGTAGCTACTGGTAACTGGTGAGTGCCATTTTGCACCAAGCAGCCATCATGAAGAGGGATATCACCTGCATGGGAAAACTTTCCATCTCTAGTATACTTATCAAGATAGAAGAAACCCAAAAGCTGATTACAAGATGAATCAAAAACTGAATATAGAGACACATCGGGATGCCAAACTCCAGCTTCTTGTACTGTCTCAAATTTTAGACAAAAAAGCTGTTCATAAATTCTCAGAATCCCTGATGTAACAGAATCCACTGGAAAATATTGCTTCACAGTCGCATAATCTATTTCAAATTCTAACTTCTTGTCCACTATCCAATCGCTCTCAATCTTGCAGTTTGGCATGGAGGGGCGCAAAGTTTTAAGCTTCGGAGTAGATTGCTGATCAGCCAATAAATCGATAGTGTTGATGTTATCCTCGTGTGGTTACGTGCACAGCACCTAACGGTAGGAACGGCTGACTTCTTCAACACAGCCCTGTGCTTCTTTAGCTTGTGCATTCAATAAATTTACTGCAACCAGTTGCTCATGATAGCCTTCTTCCATATTATTTTTATCTGAATCAGCATGCTCTTCATCTTTTTGTGTTTTTTTATTGTTGCTGGCAGTATAAAAGGCACATTTATGTTTTGGGAAATATTTATCTCCACACTTCCAACAATTCTCTACCTTTTTACTTTTATTACGCATTGGTGGAGGGATATATTTAGTTGACTTTTCCATGGATTTTTTACTTGATTTCCCTTTAGAAAAACTAACTGTTTTATTATTATTACTGCATTTTTCATCTTTTTTATTATGGACTATTGCAGAAAATTCTGCACATAACTTCTCTAAGTGCTGAACCTTCTCGAGAATTTTTCTAATGAGTTTGGGGTTTTCACGTAATGGCACATTATATGGTAAATAATGTGCTCGAGCTTGTAAACTACGTTCGTAGGCTTGTAGAACGATGCTGTGTGCCATTGCTTCAACTTGTCCTCAATATGGCTCCGATACCACTGTAGCAGCGGAATTCGTATGATTTGAATACTGTAGCAGAAGACTTGCAGATTTGTAGATTTAATAGCAAAAGGCTTTAATTATAAAAATACACGGGGTATTTATAATAATAAATATTTTATTGATAAGATATGACATGATTGAAAGTTTACAATGAGGTCCCGCTTTTATACCCATGCAGGTACCTTTTCATGAACATGCATGTCTTTTAGACATGCCTTTTCAGCTAACTTAATCACTAATTACATAATTACTATTTGATTAACTAGTAATTACATTTATTTCTATTTATTCTATTAATAACTCTATTTATAAATTTGAATATGGTGCATAGATTCATAACAAAGAAGCTAGAACCAACAACAGATTTTGGGATATTTGTGGGGTACACTGATACTCCCCACAACTATTAGGTGTATTTTCTGGCTAACAGGATGAAAATTGTCAGGAGAGATGTTAAATTTGATGAGGATAAAGCCATATGATTGTCCCTTGAGAGGGAGCTTGACTTGCATGTAGATGAGGAACTCTTAGTTCCAAAGGATGAACCTCGGGATGTGGAGCAGCCACAAGTAGAGGATCATGGAGTGGCAGAAACCACTCATGCAGAGCCATCCACCATAAATGGTAGGAAGCGCACCAGAGAGGCTGACAGATTGATGCTAGATGCGACATAGCATGTAGGTGCACCTACATCACAGCGCAGGCAGAGAAGGTCCCCAGACAAGTATACTGGATACATGGCTCTTATGAGCGAGTGTATTGTGACAGAACCATCCTCTTTTGAGGAAGCAGTGCAACAGCCAACATGGGTTGATGCCATGGTTGAGGAGTATGACTCCATTATCAGAAACAGTGCATGGGAAGTGGTCCCAAGACCAGTGGGGAAGTCAGTGGTTGGATCCAGGTGGATCTACAAGGTGAAGCAAACAGCAAATGGGAGTGTGGAGAAATACAAGGCTAGATTTGTGGCTCGAGGATTCTCACAGGTAGAGGGGATTGACTATGAGGAGACTTTTTCACCGGTTGCAAGGTACTCATCGATTAGATCTATCCTTGCACTCTCAGCGCAGATGGGGTGGCAGATACATCAGATGGATGTAAAGACAACCTTTCTCAATGGAGTTATTGAGGAAGAAGTGTACATTGAGCAGCCAGAAGGTTTTGAGACCTTTGATAGGGAGTCGCATGTGTGCAGACTCAAGAGAGCACTGTATGGGCTGAAGCAAGCACCTCGTGCTTGGTACACCAGGATCGACAGTTATCTCACTGGGTTGGGCTTCACAAAGAGTAAAGCGGATGCGAACCTATATCATATTGTGGTTGATGGTAAGCTTTTAATTATTGTACTTTATGTTAATGACCTTATATTGTCAGGTGATGAGTAGCTCATAAATTTTTGCAAAGAGGGGCTCTTGCATTATTTCCTTGGCTTGGAAATATGGCAAAAAGATGGGGATCTATTTGTATCTTAGGGCAAGTATGCCAAGGAGATTTTGAGGAAGTTCCACATGGAGGGCAGCAAACCCATGGAGACTCCTCTTGCAGGAAACTGGAGGAAGGAGGATGCTACTTCAGGTGAGGTAGTGGATGCTATTGTTTACAGGCAACGTGTGGGTTCACTTATGTATTTGGTGAACACATGACCATACATATGCTACGTAGTTAACCAGCTTAGTCAAGCTATGGTTAAGCCTACCAAGCTCTTTTGGAAGGCGGGGAAACATGTGTTGAGATATCTCAGGAGCACTACAGAGTATGGATTATGGTACAGACGAACAAAGGGAGTGAAGCTTCAGAGTTCTTGATCGTTGAGCGCTATGATGCATCCCGGACGGGAAGAGCACATGTCGGGGGCATCTTAAACATAGGATGTGTGATTTCTTCGTACGGAGCGAGAGATCGGTGCACTCGGTTCCGGCGGAGCGGTGTACATGGCGGTTTAGACGGGCGCATGTGAATATCTGGATGAGAAAGATACTTGTTGGTTTTTTTAGTCATCGGATGGATCCAACGGTGATACATTGTGATAACCAAAGTTGCATAAAACTCTTAGTTAATCCAGTATTCCATGACAGGTCCAAGCATATTGACATCCGATACCACCATCTCAGAGATTGTGTTCAGAGGCGCATTATGTTGTTGCAGTACATTCCCACGGAGGATCGGGATGCAGATATCTTGACGAAAGCACTTGCAAAGAGCAAATTCGAATACCACAAAGGCAGGATCAGGGTAGCAGATAATATCTTTCTTGTTGAGAGGGAGTGCTGAAATTCAACAAGAAAATGCACCACATACTAGTGTGGGATTCCAGGTCACACATGAGTGAGGGATTCAATGACACATTAGTGCTAATGTGGGCGTCCAATTTTTAAATAAATTGTAATATTATCTCATAACAACTTGTAATAGTTAACTAAGTGTGATAGACTTAGTTAGCTCAAGAATTTCGAGTTGAGGGTCAAAGGATAGGCATGTAGAGTGATTCTATTATTTACAAGGTCCAGTTGCAGTTGTAGCACTAGTGTGGTGTGAGTGCAATCAGTTAACTCAAATTAGTTGAGTTAAAATTAGTTTAACTAGTTCTAATTGATTGATGAGCTAATGGAAGATCAAGTGAATTAAAATAGATTTAATTCACAAGTAGCGATCTCCCAAGTAACTGATGATTCACTATTAATAGTTGCATGCATGTCAATTCTGATGACAACCCAATTGAGACAAAGGTTAAAGGCAAGTAAACTATCAGTTGTATTTTTAGTGAACTAGCCAAGTGTAGTTATAAAGCCACAGGATGCCCATGATGGATTGCGTAGTCAAGGAAGGTTGGAATTCCTATTTAATAGGAATTATTTTGCCTAGGGATTATGTGAGCAAGGCGGGCTGAAGGTGGCAGGAAATTAGCTATGTATTGGTCTAATTTTTCCTAGATCAGTGTGAGACAATTGGTAGAGTGTATGAAGTTGTGGTGAGCACACATGCATTGTATTGTTTCATGATTCCTTGGTTGATTATACAATAAAGATGGAGGGGTTTTGAGCAGTTGCTTTCCCCAGGAACATCTTGTGTTGTGAGATTGATTTACATCTTTCTCTTACTTGCATGTGATTGAGCGAACGTGATTTATATTCCGCAAATATTGTAGAAGGATTCAATATCTTGTTTTAGTACATTGCATGATCGGATTGAATCCATTGGTGTAATTTCTACATGGTATCAGAGTTGTGTTAGAGATTTTCTACAACAAGTTAATGTCATAATAAGGGAAATCGATTAACTGCCAACTGATAGGATTTCCCAACATGGTTTCAGAGCTATGGTCATGGTCAAAAGGCAGTTTGAAGAAGGGCAGTTCTGGGCTAATGGAGCTAAGACTACATTGGGCTAAGACACCTTGAAGAAAATGAATTTTGCCATACCTCAAGGTGACAAGTCAAAGAATGAAAAGTTCAGGTATAAGTATGATGTAAGCTACAGTGAGACAGCTCGATCACTTCAGAGATTGGGTTCATAAATCTTCAGTGAAGTTACAGTCATAAAAGTGTTCGGGTTCTATGATATGTGGTCAAAATATTGATAGGATCATAGGCTGGAGCATTGTTAAGAAGCAGTAATACTTATAAAACAGTGATAAGGGTTCACCACAGCAAGAAGATTTACTAACATACTTGCTGTGAAAGGGGTTGGAACAGAGCTATTCCAGCTAGAATTAGGAGGATCTTTGTAGGTGGCAGAGGTGTTAAATGTCCCAGGGCTGAAGACGAACTTGCTCTTAGTCTCAGCTCTGGAGGATGCAGGGTATGATGTTGAGTTCCAGAAGGGACAAGTATTCATGCATTGAGAGGGAGCTACCCGGGACACAGCAATCAGGCATGGTGTCAGAAAGGGTAAGCTGTACAGCTTGCAGGGCTAACATGTAAGCAGATCCAAGGGGAACGAGGATCGATGTTAGTGACAGAGACTGAGCAAAAAGCTCTGAAAACTAAGTTGATACCAGGAAAGGTAATGTAATCCTTAAAATCCTTGTGAATGAGAGATCTATAAAGAGACCTCAACGCTAAAAGTGCATGCAGAAAGCCAAGAAATTAAAGATAGGATGGTCTATGAGCTCAATAACCAATTCTCAAACAATTTTGTATTATATGTTATTGTGTAATGCAAACTGAATCAAAAGGTGTGGTAGATTTTTCTTTCTATCATGTTCCTTGTCTTATGTATCTGTAATAACTAACAATTTTAGCATTGTGTTTAATGCTAGCCTAAAGATTCATTCTACATTGAATGAATACAAGTTGTGTACTCTCCTAATCAAGTTTGAAACGAATAATGCCAGAATAGTGGTGGGCATTTATTTATATTTTCTTTCAAGCATGCTACTGTAACTATATATATGGTTGGTTGAACACTAATAAGGTTTACTAGAGTTGAAAACCATGCTCTTATCCATCACTTTTAAATATATCAATATTATATTTATGAAGTTAATGAAACTATTCTATCTCTTTTATTCACTAAATGATTAAATTTTTACACCATCATTATGGGCAATCTTGCTAAACTCCTGGTAGTTCATTTTCCCTCTCTCTAAGCATCAAATAAAATATTATTAAAGTTTATAAGCACCATAATGCAATCACTACTGTTAGCATATTTTACTGATCGTGTTTTGGTATGACAAAGAACAATCAAAATCCAAATTGAAAGAATTACGTATATTATCTTATATTTCAAGCTTAGAAAGGCTTTTTGGACACAAATGAGAAGCATGCAGCGAAGATGAATTCAATCCTTAATATCCACCCTATGTAAGACTTTGACAAGATAAGGCAGGTATGGTCTGCTCAAGAGAAACCTTCTTCTAGTGTTAGTATAGATAAGCCAAGCTGGCATCATGGAGATGAGAAATAAATTAGTAATAAAATGGACCTAAATCACTCTCCTGCCATGATCTAAAATCTGCTATCATATTTTGAAATGGTCACTAGTTGAAGTTCAAAAAAGTGACAAGAAAAGATTGTGCACACTGCAAACTATGGTTTGTGAATAAATCAGAGGGTTTAAATAAATTAAACTAACATTTCCAAGGCTTCACCATTACACAAAATTAAAAGTGCATGTCAAAGACTTCAAATCAAAGGCAACAAATTTACAAAATGCACACAGCCTTCATTTGTCTACAAAATAAATAAAAACCCACGTATTCTTCCAATAACAAAAACTATCTGAGAGACTAAGAGAGTGAAATGACTCACAATTGTATTTTGAGTCATGCCCAATGACATGATCCTCTTCATCCACCAAAATGCACCTGCATAGGGTTATATTGTCATTATTTTAGAAACTTAGTGTTATGTCAAGTCCCAAAAATAGAGGATAGTACTTCAACGAATTTTCAAGAACTACTTTCTGCTCAAGGCATCAAGACCTTAAAAAGTGGGAAAATTATCCTATTTGTTTAAGATATTGATAGGAGTGGAGAAAAGAAAATCAAAATAGTAACAAGGTTAAGTCTTCCACAGATGACGCATAGGAACTCATGAAGCATGTTGCTTACAAAAACATTCAAATCTGTGGCATAAAAGAATATATTCAAGTGACTCAGTCTTCAAGAGAATATAAAGCAGAAATAATTTAGGACAACTTTAAGTGACTCAGTCTTCAAGAGAATTTCAGTTTCCAAAACTGATGAGGAGCTCGGCATCTTGTAAGCTTATCATGTCAACAGAACTAAACTCTGTCCTTGTGCATGGTCAACATAATACAGTGATATGAATTCTTTCCAAAAAAAATAATAATATATGCTCTAGCAGTTTATGACACATTAATGTTCATTCTTCTTCAACAATTAGCTATTCCTTCTTCATCATTTCCGAAGCATCACTTGTTTACATTGTCAAGGATTCATTTTGAGCCTCTGCTCCTTCAAATTCCTGGCCTATTCAAGCATGTAAGAATTTTTTGTTATAGGTAGCTCCACTCGAACTCCAAATGTAAACCTTCTGATTCTGATGCCAAATGTTTCAGTATAAAATATGGCACACTAAACATCTTGTTGAGGATACCAATTATACAAGAATAGACAGCTCAGCTGACTGTTAGACAAATGAACATCCAGATTGAGTGTGTAGTAAGAGCACACTGCCACAACAGAAATAAATGCCAAGTAATGCAATCTACAAATATGCTCGAAGTTGACAAACAGTATCAGATTTAGAGATAATGCTCGCAGAATAATACAAGGCAAGGCTTTGTTACAATGCATCCATAACTTTCATTTCATCGTATGTTACAATTTGACAGATCTTATGTTCTATTTATACAGAGTGTAGGTTATATCAAGCCTCATTAATCCACAACAACTTTAGTGTGCATTAACTCGTAAAGCAGGTTATTGCTGTTACTTACTTTAGGTGTTGTACAACATCCAAGACAGTGAATCTTTAGCTGTTAGATAGACAGTTGACTAGGTCCACTTGCTGGGTAGATGATATAACCCTGTTAGCGCTATCTTGTTACTTCATGTCAACTGTTAACCAAATATTAAGTCAGCCTATTCTACTTAGTCAGCTAATGAACCGCGGTCAACACTTTCAAAAACTATGTGGAAGATAATGAGATAGTGAGAATTCGAAAGGAATTGAGAGACAGATCCCCCCTGCCTTAAAAAAAGGAGAAAGAATGAAATCTTTTACCCCCATTCTGGTAACTGCACCATGAGAGTCGGGTAACACAGTAACCAACCCTGGTTAGATAAGGGGACGTGTTACATAGAAATTTGGACGAGGAAAATAATAAAAGGGTGAAGAGACAGAGCTGGGGGGTGAAGAGAGGGAGAACTCTCTGGCTCAATCCTCAGTTTGTCTTATTGTACTGCTTGAAAAATAAAAAAACAGTGTGCTCGATAATTGGGAGCAGAGCTTGGAGCTCAGCATCAAGTCCCCACAAAGCAACCCAATGGAATTGTAGAAGGAAATTAGCAAGAAATCAAATGTTTTAAGTAACAAGATACAAGTATGATGGAGTAAAGTTTATAGTACTTACTCATCTTCGAACATGAGCCGCCTCTGAACAGCATCCATGGTCGTATCCTCCACTGTCGCGCCCATCTTAGAAGCAGATCCAATCAAATTTCTAACAATTGGGTTCCGGGAGAAGCAAGTTCTGCTCGCAGTGATTGCGGGATAAGCAGATTTGGGCTTTCGGGGGATAGCACTGGAGCAGCTCTTACTGAATGAACGAGAGACTACAGTGGTTGAGCAACCCACAAAGAGCGATACCCTCCTGGAAACTATGGCAGAAGATGCCCATGTATTCGCCAATAGAAGAGTGGAAGGCATAGCTTATCCTGATCTATTTTATAGGCTTGGTCCTCAGACAAAATCGTATTAGGCCCTTCTCTGTTCATGTGACCATTCAGGGTGTTTCTGCTATTTAAAAAGAAAATATATTTATGTATATAACGGAATAAAGAGAGTCCACAAGGAATTGTCGAGCCAATTGGGATTTAAATATGGAAGCTTTCCCATTGCTTGCACGTTCAATAGATTCCTCTCGTTTGTTTTATGTTTTTCCGTTCCGTGGACGAATCAACTCTTTTTCTGCCCTCGCTGGTATTCTTTTCAAGGTCAAAGAAATTGGGTTACATACAGTCACATCACGTGTTTTTGACATTCAACTTCAAAGGAGGGAGACGAATTTTCCTCGGGGAGCAACCCACAGTTGAATTAATATACTCTCAGATGTCGGGTAGGTGATGAATTTTCGGTATGAAGACGCCATTTTTGAACTTAGTACTCTCAGGTTCATTGGGTGATGGTTTGAGTCAATGAATACCTATGAATTTAAGTCACATTAATCATTAAAAAAAAAGATTGATTGCTTATTATTTTATGAACGTTAATCACATTGATCATAAAATGAATGTGATTGTTTATTTTTTATTATTTTAAAGAAATATGAATTTCGTTTGCACAGATTTATTCCCAATTATTACCACATTAATCATAAAAATAATTTGATGGTTTATTATTTTATAAACTTTAATTACATCAATCATAAAAAAAAATAAGAATGTGATTGTTTATTGTTTTTTTTAATTAAATTAGCAATTATCCTAAGGGCTAGTTTGTCATTTTTACATCTATTTAAACTTAATTTATGGATGTGATCTCGCATCTAGTCTTGATGATGAACCACCTAGTTTTAGTCCTCATGATGAACCACCTAGTACTAGTCCTCATGATGAACCACATTGTCTGGTTCGAAACGCGTCGACAATGTTCTATTGCATGTGATTATTACCAAAAGAATTCTAAATAATATGACACATTGGTTGGTTTGAAATGCGTCGGCAATGTTCTATTGCATGTGATTATTACCCAAAGAATTGTAAATATGAATTTTGTTTGCACAGTGCAATTTATTCTCATTTTTTATCACTTAGTAGTATATTATAGATGTAGTATAATATATATGTTGAAAATTTATATTATTTTGTGATTAAATAATAATAAAACCTTAGTTTTCTAAATGATTGGTATAATGAGATGTTATCTCTTTTATTTGGTTTTAAATTTTATGGGACATTTTTGGCCCATTGTGATAATTCAAGGAGTAATATATTTCACATGGAGTATGGGTTCTTGCTAAGTAATAATTTATTACTTATTGATGCAATGATGAGTATGTTTTAAAATGTTATTTAATTCAATTTGATTTATAAGTTGTTAAAAATAAAACTAAGAGATTAAATTTTAAAAATTATTTGTTTAGATCATCGTTGTGAAGTGGTGTGATTGAGCTCAAAATATTTAATCTTAATGTTGTTTAGCTTAATTTAGGTTTTTATGAATCAAGTAATTATTGTAGATATTAATATGATAATATTGATGGTTAATGGCTAATGAGACCAAAGTTGGTCTATTAAACCTTAAGAAAGGTAAGGAAATTATGTGGCTTTAAGAGAAGCATGTCTAAATCGCCATAATTTTGATGAGTGAAAAAGTTAGGAAGGTTAATATCGTAACAAATATTTTGAAATTGTCATTTAGTGTGGGTGTATGCAAAACAATATATGAGAAAGTATTTTTCATCTTCAACCCTCTTATTGTCACAAAGATGATAAATTCTTTCAGCCCATTTTTAGGAATTGTTCAATGTCATGGTTCACTATGGAGCTCATGAGATTTTATCTTTATTTTAGCAATGTTGGTTTTATTCTTTATGCTAGGGATACTTTTGGTCTTATAGATTAAGGTTAATCATCTCCTTATTATATCTTAGTTTTCTCTTACCCTCTAACTCATTATTGCATCATAATTTCTCTTTGAATTTAGATGCCATAGTATGCTTAATATTATCATTATTCTACAGAGTGACATCTTCCTTTATACTCCAATGATTTAGCTAAGACTTGGCATCTTTATGCCAACCACGCTTGAGCCATAGGTGGTTTTGACTAGAGTTTGAAGCAGTTTTAGGAAGTCTTTTATCTTCTATGTTGTTTGCCTTGGTCTTGCACATTAGGTTCCTAGTCATAATCATGCTCTCAATGGGGGGAAGACTCGCTTCTATGAGGAGAATAGGATACGATGTATTACCTTTAATTCTAAGATTAAAAGTCAATAAACACTTCTACATTTGTTTTATCCTTCTCCACAATTATCTAGAGATGTTACAACCACAAACTTCACAACCATAAAAAATAACATAAGTGAAGAAAGTCTTAAAGAGGAGTTCCTTCTTATCCCATAGCCAAATTTTCATTGACATATTCTTGTTTTCGGGCCCATAATAAGTTATCCACCCTACATTTATCCTTTTTCTCAATGTTATAGTCCCAACTGAGCTTATGATGAAGATCAGTTTTGAGATATTTGTATGAAGTTCCTTCCTCCAAGTTATTGTTGTCATACACAAAATTAGTGTAAATGATATTTTTGGATTTAATTATCACAGCCTTTTCTTTGTTAATGTTAATAGTCATGCCTAGGGGTGGCAAGAGTGGCGGGGGGTTATTTTTTACCCCTATGAATCAATTGAATCGCCTTTTCTTGGGGATTAGGATCTCTCTCTAATAATCAAGTTGAGGCATATGCTCTCTTTCATGGATTATTGTTAGCTCAATAATGAAACATTTTGAGCTTATCAATTATTGGAGATTCCATAATCATTATTCAAATTTTGGTCATGGAAATTTTCCCAAAATACATGCCCTTAAAATCCATTATAAAGGAACTCTTGGGGATATTAAAGAAGTTTAATACATATGAGGTGCATCATATTTTGAGACAACGTAATCATATTGCTAAATCTTTGGGTGATGTATGATCTTCATTAGCCCTACGAGTAATTAAGATTAATGATAAGGAGTAGTTTTCTCCCATCCCATAATATTATGCTAATCAAGTTTAACTCCAAAATTTGTTTAATATGTTGGTGCCAAGTGGCATCAAGGGGGAATTCAAGACATGCAGGGAATGTTATAGAGAGGAATGAGGTGAATTGGTTTGTGTGACACCATTATTTTCCATTTTACTCCAATGGGTATCATAAGTATGGGATCTATTAGCTTAAGGTTTGTTTATAATCCCCTCAACCAGTTATGATGAGGACATTTGTAGAAAACTTCACGAGTCATGAAAACATTAAGGTTAGCAGGTCCTTTCTCGAGTTGGTTATGGTACTCTACAACAAATTTTGAATTAGTTTTTGTGGGTTTCATTTAAGCAAGCAATGGTGTTTTGGTGAAAATAAGTGTGTGGAAGTGAAAGACGATATGAAGAAGGGGTGTCGATTCAATTATGTAGGTATCATTCAGGGCATGTTGGCACTCCATAAATCTTGGAAGGCAACTCAATGGTTTTCAAGTTACGTTTCCAAAGTTGGAAATTGGCAAGTTTGTTGGCTTATTAAACAATGTCCTTTTAGCCCCAGCCTTTGGAAAACTTTATGCCTTATTCCTTTGTTTAATTTGGTAGTTAGTATTTTGTGGATAACTTTGTAATGTTAAAGGCCAATTTGGGTGAACATCGTGGAATTTCGTGGGGTCTATTATCACTGTAGTAGGTAATTATTCATTGTGTCTTAGTCAAGGTTTCTAGGAAATTCTAGGTATAGGAAGTGCCATGTTCTGTGTTCTGAAAGTGCATTAATTCTATGTGGGAACTGCAATCGAGGTATGCCTAATTTATTTATCATATATGTCGGGTTGAGGAGTTTTATGTTGTGGTGGATGCTGACTATTTGGAAAGAAATACTTTGTGTATTTCTTGGAGAAGGGAAGGTTCAATTTTACCTTGAATGGCATTATCCTTTTTTTGCAAATTTTGGTTTGGGCCTCCCTTGATGTAGATATCAACAATTTGCAAAGGGTGGGGACCTCTTTATGGAAATCAGTAGCCTACAAGATTCTTTGTGTTCTTCGGAGGCATTGTATACAAAATTGGCAAGTGCAAGGGATCCTTGCCCTGGCTTGGAAACCCTGGCACCATCTAGTTTTTGTGTGGATTCTTCCTTTAGTTTCTAGTTTGGTAACTCAGTCAATTCCTCTTAGTTTAGAAACTTGGTATAGTTGGTGTCAGGGACAAAAGTAGTCATGTCATGTCATTCCAGTGAGGAGTACATAAAAATTATGGAGAGGATCCCTCAACTCCATAAAGAAATCCTATCCTTGAAAATGAGATATAATAATATGGTCTCAAGTATGACCACAACCTTGGAGATGTTAGTTAATCATCAAATTGTGATCAATGAATAGAGGATAAATTATCAATAATTTGTCAGCAAATTGAAGAGTTGCAAATTTCTCTCGGCAAGTGTCCTTTGAAACCTTCCTCCTCTAGCAACACCATTTGCAATATTGAACAAGGAATGCATGATTTAAATGTACCAGTCCCCACTGTCTGGGAGCTTAAGGCAAGAGATGTAATCCCATTCCCTGTCAGCTAGTATTTTTTCTAAATTTTGTCAAATTTTGCAAGTATTTTGGCATATTTATGCTTATAGGCATCATAGTTAATATATCAAAGAAGCCAAGCTTTTTGATATAGTGGGAATTCCATGGATAGTGATGTTCATTAGTCAAATAGTTGGAATAGCCCCTCTCATAATGCAATAGCCCCATCCAAAACACATATTTTTATAAATACAAAATTATTGTTTTGGTTTTAAAAAAAATGTTAATATTCATACATGTACCAAAGTATAAATCCTTAAGACTTTTTAGTTGCTTGTTGAGATCATAGGGACTCCTCACCACAAGAACAATATCATCAATGTAAAGGAGGATGACTCTACTAGCTAGGGTTAGGGCAACACAACATTCTTCTTCCAAACAACCCTTTAATTCATCAAGGCACATGCCAACAAGGGTAGGGGATAGGGGAAAACCTTGCTCAAATCCTATTTTGAAATTAATTTCTTAGCCCTTAGTGTTCCTAAACTTGGAAATAATATTCGTGTACAATCTTCTTGTGCTAGCTTTCAAGTTGAAAGGAAATTTTAGTTCCTCTAGCCTATATGAAAGGTTAGTTATGGGCACTCTGTCAAAATATTTTATGAAGTCACTGAAACAACACCAGAGATTTTTTTTTTTATCACAACACTCCTCCATAATGATCCTAATCATAATAAGGCGGTCCATAGTTGAATGATAGCACCTAAATCTGACTTGGCCTGTAGTACCTTTTTTGTGGTGTTCTAACCATATGCTAATCTTCCTTTCCAAATTAATTCCTTGTAACTTGGCTAAAAGGAGAGTAATCATAATGGTCATATAATTAAAGGGATTATTTGTATCCCCACTTTTAAAAATAAGTGTACGAGTCTTTGAATCCATGATCTAAGGATGTCACTCTTCATTAGAAAAGTGGAGAGATTGTAGATGTTAGGGATGAGGATAGACTCTCCAATTTTTAAAATTTATACTTGGTATCCTTAAAGGTCTTTATCTTTCCCTTTTGCAAGTCGTTTATCCCCAAACTCTATGTTAATTATTGAAAAAATGTATTCCTTTATAGAAAGGTTTTGAAGGTTGTCCATGGCATTAAAGGAATCATAAATATTTTTAAGGTAAGAATTTCAGTCCCTCAAATTAATGGTGTCATTTCTTTAGTTTCATGAGTTAGAATTTGTCACCAAAATTTCTTCGAATCTAGTTTAGATAGGTGAAAAATATTATCTTGCTTCCTTGTTGAGAAGGAGACCGGAAAAGGTGACCACATACCACTTTGACCTAGTAGCTAGCCCTACTAGGCTAAGAAGGATCTCTCAATGAGCTCACAACCAAATATTGACTGTGAGATGAGAATTTTAGGCTAGGTATGCAGATTAGGGTTTGGTTGATTTGATTTTTGTGTTGGATGGAGGTGATGTATAAATTGTAAACAGAGGTGTAGGAACAACGAAACTATGGTTTTAAAGCATCAATCCATCATTTGGAGACCAACACCGTGAAATTCATGCAAACCCTAGGAGACTAAGCTTATGATCAATTTATTGGCATGCAAATCAAAGGAGGGCATGAACATGTGTAAACTTACTTGTTATAAAGCTTGGAAGGTGAAAAATATGTAGTGGAGCTCTAGAAAACTGAATTTGGTGACAAATGGAAAATTTGGGCAACTATGCCCCATGCGCAGCGCAGGCCACCGGTGCGCAACGCAGTCTTCCTACGTGCAACGCCTTCCTCCAAAAATGCAGCGCAGTGTCTGTATGTGCAACGCCAGCCAATTTTTCCCAATTTGAGGTAAAAATAACCCGTGTTTTCTTGTCAAATGAAGGATGAGCTCGATGATGAGAGGTAATAAGAGTGCAAATGAAATGAGCTGGTGGCTTTTTGGCTCTTTTATAAACTTGAAATGACTTATTTTTAAGGGATAATGGGCCCCACATGTATTTTTCTAGCATGTCTTTCATGTTTTGAACTTTGTAACCTTTGGAATTTGTAACCTTGAACTTTTTGTGGCTTCTTTGGAACTTTGAACTGCAGCTTTTAGGAACATGAAGTACTTATTACATATAGAAACATAACATTTCGAAATCAAAATTTATTGAAGAAACTTTCTTTATTACCACTCCTCCAATTTTCAGATTTTATGAATGAAATGACAGTTTTGATGACCTTGAAACCCTAATGACCTAATGGAGACACTGGATTGAATGAAATAATGATGGAGATGACTGAAATGATGATGATGATCTCTGAATGATGATACACTCAGTTGAGTGGTGACATGGACCAACATATAAAAATTTTGCAAGGAGTGGAAAATAGTCCTAGACCTAATGCCCAGTGACCAAATTTTTGCTTTGAAGACCTAGTGAAATGACAAAAATTTGACTATGGGACCCTAACAAGACATGACAAGAGTCCATTTGATCACTGCTGACAGGATGTAAACACTGACACTAACAGAGTCATTGAAGGCATCCCTAATGGTGTTTCTAACAATCTTACATTATCTATCATACCAATGGTTGATAGTTATATTTTTCTTTTTACACATCATCTTGATAGAGAATTTGTGAATGGAAGTAGAGATGGTTGCAATGAAATTATGATGAAGTTTATCAATATTGTCCTTATTTAATAGGAAATCTAATTCTTATTTAAATACTTTAAAAAATGATCAACTTTATCTTTGGTAAGGATTAAGTGCTTTTGAATATCATATTTTTTTGATGGGGCATTTGTGAATGACATAGTTTAGAGTTAGGGTTAAAGGTAAACAATCAAAGTCAAACTCGTGGTCATTTAGGATGTATTACTATTTGGTTGTATATGAGGATATCACACATCACATAATTTGAGACACTACTTCCAAGCCTATGAATACAAGTCATTCAATTGGATATTGATCACTTCATTAAAACACTGCAAATTATTAGATCTTGAGAATTGTAGAGATTAATTAGCTTAGTACTAAACTAAATCTCACCCAAGTCTTGAGAGCTCCTTTTTGTATCTACTAGCTAAAACAAGGTTTTCATCTAGCTATAGAGGATTAGGTTTGAAATCTTTGCTTAAAATATAGCTTGATTAGTTGTTTCTCTATCATTAAAGTCTCCTAACAAGAGGAAATTGTATTCTTTTCTTAGACTATAAATATCATGTTCTAAGTAATTATAAGGACAATTTTTATCTAAATTATTTTTGTTATAAAAGGTAGAACTAATAAGCATGAAATAACATTACTATATAAATATTCTTAGCATTAATATATGAAATATGCATCCATATGTACTATTTGAAAGAGTCTTTCTTGTGAAGCCTAATGTGAGAGAGAATTTCCTTTCACTCTTTGAGGTAGGATCTCCTCTTTCATATAGACCACAGGACAAATCCTCCTATGTTAATGACCTTAGATTCTTTATGCTCCCAAGTTTCAATAAGCATATTACAATTATTTCACCAGGTATCCAACTTAAGATAAGCCCTTTGCTCCATGGAAAGCCATGACAATCCGAAGAGAGGATATGCCTTTTTCCAAATTCCGGTTTTATTTTATCCCTTTGGTCTTTATCCTCAATAATGACTTTTTTGTTATTAATTATTGCTCATTTTCCTTCCTTCCTTGCTTCTTTTACCTTTTAAATTTCCTTCCTTAATTCAACGTGGTATTCTACAAAATCTTCATTTATGAATATTCCTAACTCTTTTAAGCTCATAATTTTATTGTGTATACCATATTTATGGTCATTGGAGCTTAGTTTAACATGAATTAACATATCTTTATGCTCAAATATTTTTCCCAACCTCTTTGCTTCTATGAGACAAGTTGTTTCAATTTATAATTTATTTTGAAGTTCTTCCTTGACTGGTGTTAGAATAAAAAATTATGAGGTCCAAGGCTCTTTTGTTGTACTCATGGTCTATCCATGTAAGCTCATTAATTTCCTCTTTGATGGGTTTCATATCCAATTTATCTTCAAAACTAGTTACATATTCAAGCCTTGGTGCATAACAATGACAACTTGTGTAATTTGTGGCATAAGAGGATGGGGCACTTGCATCATAGGGTGTTTCCTATTTTGAGGGTGATAGTCACATGTCTTCCAAAGTTCGATATTGAGCAGCATGATGTATGCAAAAGGTGCATGCTTGAAAAGCATGGCAAGGTTTCTTTTCCAAGTAGTGAGCATAGTTCTGAAGTGAATGTAGACCTAGTACATTTAGATGTTAGTGGACCGATGCTAATAGCATCAATAACATGAAGCATGTATTGTGTTTCCTTTATCAACAATTTCTCTCGCAAGGCTTGGGTCTACTTCTTCAAGACTAGGAATGAGGTCATTAGTAGGTTTCAAGAGATCAAAGCTCTAGTTGAAAACCAAATAGGGGAGAAGATCAAAGTCTTAAAATTAGGCAGTGGGAGAGAGTATACCTCCAAGGAGTTTGAGGGTTTCTATAGGGAGGCAAGAATTAAGATGAAAATAACAATTATATACAACCCATAATGGAATGGGGTTATAGAGTGAAAGAATCAATCCTTCATAGGGATTACTAAGGCCATGATACATGACCAGGAATTGTTAATGTTTCTTTGGGCATAGACATGCTACATAGTAGTCTACATATAGAATCATTGTCCTCATATAATCTTGAAGGGTGAGACACCTTAGGATACATTCACTGGCGTGAGGCCAAAAGGTGAGTCATTCCCACATCTATGCTTGTCTAATACATATCCATATATCGATAGAGAAGAGGACCAAGTTAGAGCCCTCTACTAGGAAGTGTTTATTTGTGGGTTACAATGAGACTTCAAAGGCTTACAAGATCCATATTCTAGAGAAGAAGAAGGGTAAATAGAAGCAGTAACAGAAGTAGGTAGCAGCCTTTGCAAAAACTTTGATGAATGAATTTGTTTCCAAGTTTGAAAAGGATTTCTCATTTGTTGGGTATGTTTAATATTCTTTCCACGATTAGTCGCACGCGCAGGGGGCAGTAGATCCCCTTGTCTATGGGTTTGCAGGGAGCAGTTAGCCCCCTACGCGGGGTTCGGGGCAGCGCCCCAGAAAATTTTTTCTTTTCCTTGTTTTTCAGTGAGCGGTCCTGCCTATGGTTTTGAGCATGGGTTTGCACATGATTTGGGGGCATGATGGTTTTCGGCCCCTGGTATTTTGTAGATCTATTCAAGGGAACTACGGTTATGTTCTAATCCAGGGTTAATGGATTTAGGTTTATGAATGCTTCAACATGTATATATATGTGTTGTAACACTAAAAGGAATATAATGAAAAATTAAGCTAGTAGTCCCGATTTGGGATCCAGGGGAAAATCTATATGTATATATGTTTTATGTTTTATGCTCTCGCTATTGTTTATTTTCTGTTTTTAAGAATTTGTTTGCAGATAATTTCTGTACAGGGTTAAAACCTACATCATTGGTATATTTCCTTTTTACCAACACAATTTGAAGGAATGTGTGGTATGCAGACAATGGGGAATCTTGACATATGATATCAACCCAACAATTATTTTATAGTCTAAAGAAGCAAGACTCGAGAGTATAGGTTGATCTTAGTGATGATGGTAGATACCCAATAGTAGGAGCTAGTACTATTCCCTTCCAACTCGAATCAAGTAATTCTTTAGATTTTGATGATGTCTTTTTTATACCAAATCTTTGGTAAAACTTGCCTTTAGTTTTGATTATAGACGTTAAGGTCTTTATAGTGGAGTTCAAGAACTAGTAAGTCCTCATTAATCAAAAGGAACCTAACACATATATAGCTCAAATAATAAAGGTTACAAAAGGTAATTCATATAGTTTGTAGGGTGAACATATTTGAGACCTAGTGCATAATAGTGATAGCTTGTGTGAGTTGTGGAAAAGGAGGACGGGACACCTACATCATAGAACATTTCCTATTCTAAGGGAGATTATCACAAGTAATCATAGATCATTATTGAGAAGCATGGTGTATACAGAGGATGCATGCTCGGTAAGCATGTTAAGGATGCTTCCCCAAGGAGTGAGCATAGGTTTAAGGGGATTC
Source organism: Pinus albicaulis (assembly GCA_034641835.2). Classification (NCBI taxonomy): domain Eukaryota; kingdom Viridiplantae; phylum Streptophyta; class Pinopsida; order Pinales; family Pinaceae; genus Pinus; species Pinus albicaulis. The sequence continues at coordinate 318,907,673 of CM076580.1, read as the reverse complement.
TATATCTAGTAAGTTTGGATGTTTTTCGAGCAATGACAATAACATCAATGAAGAGAAACATATATTATGTTTCGTTCAATAATGAATTCTCTCACAAGTCTAGGATCTACTTCTTAAATACCAAAAATGAGGCCTTGTTGTAGCAGCCACAACAACACCAAAACATTTTGTGAAGAGCACAATTTTGGAGTCCCACCTTCATTCAAATTACAAACATCAACATGGTCAAGCTTCTCAAAAATTTCTTCATACCTTGGGACAAAAGAGAAAGTTAATCTTCACTTAAGAATGTTTAGGAAATTGCCTGGCTCATCGCACTCTCACATTGCAACACAACGCAAAGTGGCAGCACAACCCATCACGCTTTACTAGTTGTGACATCACATTTCCTCAGCACGATGAAAATTTGTAGCTCAACACATCGCACTTCCATAGCCTTTTATATAAAATGCATGGTCTAAAAAAGCAGCGAAATGGCCCAGAATCCGACAAAGATTTTGAAAAAATCCGGTAAATATTTTATTAGAATATTGTTTACAGTTGTTAAATTTTAGTATTTTGAGTGCCTTAAGGGTTTTTGATAGTGTTGAATCCATTTCCACTATCAAAAATGGATTCCAAACACTCCAACTACCTGATTTTTTGAATTTTATTTTACTGGATTTTGGCAAAAAAACTGTCGTCCGAGTTATTCCACATGCTGAGTAGAAAACTTCCTATAAAAAATCCTTTTGGGAGAATGAATTCATTGCGTAAATAATGTGCTTGCACGTGTGAGAAATTGTATAAATTCTCTGCACCCCATTCATTTTCGTAGTGAGTTTTGTCGCAATTTCTCTAGATTGCTATGTGTGTCTCAGTTTACCAGTGCCTTCCAAAGGTGTGTCGTCCTACTAGCCCGCATAACATCTACGTTGTGTGTCGGGTAAGCTATGCAAACTCTGACTTCACGCTGATTTTTGTCAATAAAATATAGGATTTTCTCTATTTTTCAAGTCAGGTTATTCACCTAACGTTTCACATCCCTTATATACATATATGCACACAAGCACAAACCCTTATATAACTTAGTCACTTTAGCCCCTCTCATCATCGTATTAATCCTCTGCTGCATCACATCCCTTGTTCACTATTGGACAAGCTACATTGTGCTACAATGCATCCTCCCTTGTTTTTCAGAAGAAAAAAAACGATGTATATATTATAAGATATATATGACAGTACATGTTCATCATTACTTTCTCAGTTGTTTACTGAACAGCGAGAAACTCCATATATCCATACATACAAATACAGATATTTGATGTGCATGGCAAGCCAAATTATGGGTAGGTTTAACCTAGCCCCAAACAGATTCTTTCCAAACATCCCTGTATACATTAAAAACCTTCATAGATAATATAGATGCATTTAGAAAGATAGCAAACAAAAAAAAGAGTTGTCCCAAAGTATACTTCCATAATTCAGATGAAGCAGACTCGCTAGTGAATCTAGCTTGTCAGGCTCGCTTGAAATCACATTGACCATCTTCAAATCTCCTGCGCGCATAAAAACAGGAAGCAGGCTCGCTTGTGAATCCAAAAATACAGGCTCGCTTGAAAGACATTGTTTATCTTCTTATCCCGCTCACTTGATGTAGACGAGTCCATAAGTTGTTCCAAAAGACAAAATACGGGTACACGGATCAGACATACTTGATAAGATCTATTGGATGGCGCAATTGCTTAAAGACATTGTTCAAACTTCATATTAACCGCCTCGCCTGATGAAGATAAAGACAGTAGAAAACCCATATTCTGTACCAGAAATGACCCATATGTGTCACCCGGTAACAATGAGGTTAGATATTATGTAATTTCTGTTGGCTTGCTTGTAAAAAATTATGTTTCTGATCATCTGTCTGTGTGAAAATCAAAGCGCTCTAATCCTGTATAGGTTAGAAGCCTCCAAAACCATCTATATAGTTAGAGTAAACTGCAGTATGAAGAAATTATGGCCGAAAAGATGATAGAAAAACATAATGAAAATATAATAAAGCTAGTTGTGAGATAATGATAGCATCTGATCCTGGAAGCATGTCAATCATGGAATTGGTACTGTCGAAGTCCAGATCTGCACCCCATCTTTGTACTGAAGAATATACATATATCCAAAATCTGCACTGATACCTTTTTTAGAAAGACCATCCGCCCTCGTATTATTCTCCCTATAGATATGATTTATAGGAGGACAATTTAGGATCTGCCATAAACGAAGTATCTGCTGCCTCCATCCCATCAAACTCGGCACAATGAAATCGCATCTACTATAAATCCATCCAATAACCAGCTTAGAGTCACCATAGAAATTGGGGTTCTGTAATTGAAGATTTGATGCCACCAGGAGGCTACCCCATAGCGCCATGATTTCTGCCTTATTATTTGTACCGGGACCCCCATTCCAATAGATATGAATTCTATCCCACTGGGACAATTTGACCCAGACACCACATCCCGTGATACCATCAACAGATGCCCCATCAAAGTAGATAGCAGGGATATCAATCTCATGTGGTCTGTTCCTAAAAGATCTATCTGGCACCAATTGAGAAGGAACATTCCAATCCACGATCCAGTTCATAATATTGGAAATGATAATATGCAGAAGAAAAGGCCTGTTTTAAAAAATGAGATTGTTCCTACCGATCCACACTTCCCAAATGAAGTAGAAAGGAAGAGACTTAAATTTACCTTTAAGCTTGTCCCAATCCCTCACAGCCGAAATGAAATCAGAAGCAGACCAATTTGGATCCATAATGCGAGGGGCGAGAGATCTCCACATATTTTTAACAACAGGACAAGTGAAAAATAGGTGCGTAATGCTTTCAGCCTCCAGGCAGCATATAGCACATCGATTTGGGCCATATATTCCCCTTTTACTGAGATTATCCCACGTAAGTATTTTACCCCTCCAAACCATCCATCCAAATAGGGTAATCTTGGTAGGAATCCTACGCTTCCAAAAGGGTTAGAAGATCTTGGATGTTGTTCCCCCAGAAGTTGAGAGAATGATGTACCTATAGGCGTCTTTAACGATGATAGTTCCATGCTTCATAGGCCCCTTCCAAATGATTTTATCACCTCCCACTGAATAAAAAAAACCATAAGTCTTGAAAGAGACCAAAATAGAATCCCATTCCATTGCGTCATCCCCCGACAACCCCAGTTGTAAGGCAGTTTTAAAATATGGTGCACCAAAGGACCACTCGGAAATAGTCTAAGATAAATATATATACCCCCGGTGCGAGAGCCGATGTAGGAGTCGGGGGGAAAGAGAAATGTCTGTGGGGAGTCCAGAAATATCATTGAAAGCCAGAGGAATTCTACCACCATCACAAAAACTCCAAGTCAGACGGCCATATATAAATCTTAGAATCTTTTTGAAGTCGCCCCAAATTACAGAAACGCTGGATGGATAGATCAGCTCCCGGCAGATTAACTGATGAAAAATATCTCCGTCAATATACTTGCATCTTATAATAGCGCTCCATATGTTATTCCCACTGATAGCATGCCAAAAAGATTTAATTAACAGAGCAATGTTAAAAATTCTAGTATTTAACACACCGCAACCATAAAAATCTTTAGGTCTGCAAATGACATCCATTTGACAAAGATGATATTTCTTGTCAAGCTTTGCACCACCCCACAGAAATTGAGTAATGATCATGTTAATCAGCTCCACAATCTTGGCAGGTAGGTAGTAGAGATGGCCCCAATAGACCATCAATTGTGATAAGACAGCCTGGATAAGGATGAGCCGACCCCCCATAGAGAGCCATTTGTGAGTCCATCTATAAATACGAGTTCTAAAGCGCTCAATTAACCACATTCAATCTCTGTTCTTATAACCACAGGGTTTTAAATTGCAACCCAGATATTTGAAACCTTCTGAAAGAAGTTGAGTATGAACCCCCAAGAAATCAGCAATGAAGAGAATCTCCTATAAATCACCCTTGTCATATAAGAGAAAAGATTTGTCTTTGTTAATTCCTAATCCTGTGGCAGATTCAAACCTGATCAGTAGCAGATGTATATAAAACCAATGGTTCCTATTGAGATATCCAAATAGCAACATATCATCAACAACACCACTCACATGAGGCCATCTGCCAATAAGGGAGATGGGCATCACAATTGGCGAAGAGAACCAAGTCTTGGACCTAGCAAGCTTATGAATGCAATAAATAAAATGTGCAAAATAGAGAATGATAAAATAAAATCACACACCAACCACAAATTAACGCAAGATATGCTTTGGGAAACACTTATAGGAAAAAAATCAACTAAAAGGTGGGGTTGTTATACTCTCTTTTATTTGGAATGGAAATAATGCAAGTACAAAGGAGAATATACTCTCTACGGAGTTTCCTCAGACATGTGGCTTGATGGGTTGCTACAGACACTAAGCCCCTTTTGTTATGCTTTTCTCACTCCTACTACCAAGTTTTTATGCTCTATTATGGAACAAGATACAATCAGAATGAATCAAACCCCTTTTCCTCCTAGTGGCCTAGTTATAACATAGTCTGATAGCCAACCTGTGGTTAAGTTTGGCTCCTTCAACTCTCAACTAGAGTTAGAAATTTGACCCTTCTAGAGTGTTCTCTAAGTCCCTCATGCACGAGTAATGAGGGTTGACATGGCATCCATTTGTGCCATGATGGTCAAACACAATAGGTTAAATTTTGGAAGGCATAACCTTTGCATACATACTCCAATTGCTGTGATTCTTGCATCATTGGAAATATATCTAAGTGTAGAGCAACACCATATGGTTTGGCACCTAAGCAAGAATGTTTTAACCCCCAAAAATCACCATTTAAGGCCTCAAAATGGTATTATAAGGTTTTGAACATGAATTCTCCAAATTGGGTTGCGTCGATAAAATTGCTCCTACAAGTTTATTCCTCCACTCTTTCCACTATAAAAGCATCAAGATTGATGACAAGTTCAATATAATGATCCAATCCACTTAATTTTCTCGTAAGTTTTATGAAGGGATGAAAATTTGATTTCAAGTAAAAATTACCTATGCATGTGTGACATTGTTTATGCTTCCATTATTTGATTTCTAACTATTGTATAATTGATGCAATAAGTTAAATTTATTTTTTTACATTAATTAAGCTTAGCAATTTAATATTTTAATTAATATCACAAGGAAAATAGTTGATTTGAATTAGGTCATTATATTATTTTCCATCCATATTGATGCTTTAGAAGAGGAAAAAGTGGAGGAATCAATTCACAATACCATTTTTACCAGCAGGTCCCAGTCAGGCAAATTGGACTTTGAAACCTTTCAGAAGTAGTTTGAGGCATCATATGATGTTTTTTGGGGGTAAAAATTTATTGCCTAGGCACTCAATCCCTAGTGCTTTTGCACACACACATACCTTTCCAACGGTGCAAAAATTGCCTCAATGAGAGTCTGTATGCAAAACTTTTGTTACTTGGAAGTTGACCTTCATGTTTTGACCACCATAATTTGAGAGAATGCCACATCAACCCCATTATTCATGGAAAAGGGGCTAGCCATGTGATCATGATGAAGAAGACTTTAGAAGTGTCAATATTATAACTCTAGCTAGGAGTTGAAGGGGTAAACCTTAACCGCCAATAGGTTATTAGTATGTGTTATAACCATGCCACTAGGAGGAAAAGGGGTTCCATTTTATTTGAGTGCATTTTGTTCCATAGATGAGCAAAGTAGCCAAGACTAGATAGGGAGAGAGAAAATATAAAGTGTTTTTGCACTGTAGCAACCCACAAGGTAGAGGTATCACTTCTTTATACTTGCATTCATTTCCAGTTAGAGAAACAGAGAGCAAAACAACCTCACCTTTCAATTAGGTTTTATCCCGAAAGGATTTCTTGGGTCATATCTTGTGTTCTTATGGTTGTGAGTGATTGTATTTTCATATGTTCTCTATTTTTCTGCATTTTCTACATTACACGCATAAAAACAATAACTTAATAAATCCAAAAGTTTAAGGAAAATAACCCTCATGGTATAGATTTCAAAATTTTAGTATAATTTTTTTAGATTTCTTGTGGTGAACTATCGAGTGGAATATCCATGACAATTTACAAATCAATAGCCATTTAGGGCTATACCTTTTTTACACTCTCCTTCTTGGGTTGACTATTTCTTTTCATGACTTTACTATTGCTTGTAATTCTAATATGGTATTGTCTAATTGTTTCTAAATCTTGTCTTAGAAGGATTTAATTTTATTATGAAGCATTACCTCTAATTTTGTTTGAAGCTTGGATTTTCTTTCTTTTCTACATTTATCTAATGATTCTATATATTCACAAAGACCATCTATGGTTATATTGTTATATAAAGTGCAGGTTGAAATTAAAGAAACTTCATCTTCAATTTAAGTTGCATTAATTGTAAATTTGTTTTTCAATTAATTTCAAAAATAATTCATTGGTTAATTTCATTATGCAACTCACGTGCCTTAGTGATTCCTATAATAATCATCATGTATGTAAGACATTTTTTTAATACAAGAAATGTTTAAAAAAAATCATTGTATGTAAGACATTTTTTAATAACGATAAAGTATCCTATTAAATTTTACTTAAATCAATTTGTCATGTTAAATACATGTTAAGTCTATTTGATAATAAAAAGAAACCAACTCTTAAAAGTTAAACATATTTCTTCATTAAACACAATAATTTTCTATTTTTTAGAATTATAAGCCTTATTTTTGAGTTTGGCCTTTATAACATATTCTTAATTACTTAGCTAAGATTCAAATATCCATATAACATGAAATGATGATCAACTAAAAATTTTAAGTTCAATTTCAATCATATAATTAATTTTTTTAAATTTCTAAACAACTAATATATTAAAATAAATTTACATAAAATTAACTTATTAAAAAAAAAAAAACATTAATAATTTATAAAAATTTCTAATATTTGAAATTTTAAAATAAAAATATCACCAAACATTTATAAATTCACAATTTAAAATATCTATAAATATCTTTTAAGTATAAATTCATTAATAAAAATTAAACCCGTGGACAAGGAACAAAGGGTTTTTTAAAACTCGATAATATTTGTTCATGTCAAAAAATAAATAAATTATATTAGATAAACTTATGTACGTATAAATAGTTTTATCTTAATTAAATTTTATTAAATTATTTGTTATTATTTTAATTTATAATTAAATAAATTTAATATATTTAAAATTAAAAAAAAAATAATAAATTCTTAAAATTATTTATTAAAACTCCATTCTCAAAATAGGTATTGTTGACTTGCTTGTTAATGTATTCACTAGGAATAAGAGCTATTTCTTAAACCCTAAGCTGCACACAAAGGAACCATATGAGATAACGTGGGGTTGACATGCGTGCCAAGGCATTCAAAGTAAAGAGACTTTTTATATTTAAGCAATCTCTAAACACAAAGAAGTCCAAGTTGAAGTTTTTAAAAGGATTTAATATTCGATCAAGAATAATTTGAGTCTTTCTTGGATAAAGGGTAAGGAATTAAGCAAATGACTAATATTTATAATTTAATTCAAGTTATAATGCTATCATCCTAGTAGATAGATTTATTATATATATTTTATTATGGTTTTTTTAATAGTTAGGTGTATCTATCAGAAGGGATTACATTGAGCTAGTTTATTAGCAAAGTTCAAGATATTGGGGAGAATTGTCTCATGACTTATAATTAGTGGGGTGCTTTTGATCATATTTAGTTATTTTATTAGCAAACCTTAAAACATGAGACATGAGGATAATCGTTTTATGATTTTCAATTAGTCAGATGTTTAGTAACAGGGACTCGACCAATTAAGTTAACTTTAGAGACTTACATATTAAGGAAAAATAAAACAAAATTATACATATATATATATAAAATAAAATAATAATAAAAATTAAAATATTATTTAAATGTGATTCAAAAATGCTAAGTCCACATAAATAATATTGGATATTAGATTTACCTAAAAAATCACTTTAAATTTAGTAGGTTTATATTTAAATGACTAGTCTAGCTTTAAAGTATAATATATTTATTATTTAATATAAAAATAAAAATATAATTTAATAATTTTTATATTTCTATTAATTTAAATTTAAAAATTATTTATTTTAATTATTCTATTTTTTTCAATTTTATTTAAAATTTACTATTAATTTTTTTAAATGAATAAATTTATATTGTATAACTTATAGGATTTTAATGCTTTTTTTTTTCAAAGTGTGGAGGTTTTTTTGCCTATTTTTTTTCAAATTGTGGAATTTGTTTATATATTCAAAAGAAATCAAAATCTCAACTAAATTAAAAATTAAAAAAATATATATTTAGATATACTCGAGTAGTTGAATCGGGGTTCGCATCGGGAATCGCGATGAAAAATTCCCCGAAAAGCCAAGAGACGTTGAAAAAGGTGCTAAACATGCAACGTGGCAAAACGTTTTCCTGGACTTTCACTATTTGAAAAAGACATGTCTACATAGTCGCAAATTTATTGGGAGAGCCCAAATTTGATTGGAATATGGTCACCTTTTTATTACACAATTGATGGTAGCAATTTTTGAATTTTGTTTTTATCGTAGAAATAGATTTAATATCTTTGGATCATAAATTTTTGTGATTTATAAAATAGATAAATGTCTTTTTCTATTAATTATATTATTAGAATTTTTGTGATTTATAAAGCCAAAAGATGTTGAAAAACTAATGTGGTTCATAGTGAAAAAGCCAATCGATCTTATCGAATAAATAGTGTGGATCATCATTGCTAGGGATTAACCACATAAACTAAATATTTTTAATTAAAATTATATATATGTTAGGTTAGAAATTTAATTATTTATTAATATAATACATAAGTGATTATGTAAGATAATAAAAAGAATAAGATAATATATTATATAAAAACACATAGAATAATATATAAGATAATATCAAGATGAATATAAATAAATACTAGATTAAAAACAAGGGAAAATAATCAAGATCAAGGATAAAAAGGAAAAAAGGAAAACAAATAACCCTAAAAATATATACCAAACTTTGTGCATCCAAAATTGTGAAGTTTGACAATTTTAATAGAGGTTTCCTAAAATTTTAACTAGATTTTATAAATAAATAAATAAATAAATAAACTTGGTAGTACCTTTCATTTATTTTGTTTTATTTTTTGACTCCATATTCATCAACATGTCTAGATAAATAATATAACAACCCATCTCATCACCGTTTAACCAAAACTACACACTAAATTTTACCAAAATTAATTCCATTATTTTTAAACAAATTTACAACTTCATTGAATTGCATCTATGTGATTTTCTTGACCGAGATGTACCAGTATCGGTAACTGCACAATACAACACCTAGAACATAGTTGCACTAAAGAAAGCCGAGGAGAGAAATTTTACTTGGCATGCTGAGCTTTGAATCCTTCCAAACAAATTTCAAGGTAAGTGGGAGGTTTCAAAAATATTAAGAATTTGATGAACCTAGTGATTTGGGATGTAGGGATTTTTAATTAAAAAATTTATTGTTAATTTTAGAATATTTTCAAAATCTATTATTTATAGAAATTTTTATTTAAGATTTTAAAAATATTTAAAATATGATAAGTTAGTTTTAATTTTATTTTTTTTAATATTGTGAGTTTGATGTAATGAGTGTTAAATGGATTATTCAAAAATTATGAGAAACTAGTCATTTACGACTACCTCTCATGGAAATAGTCATACATGGATGACTTACTTGAACGATATCTAATATAATGCACTAAAAAAACCCCTCATACTTGAAAAAAACAGAAGGATTTCAATTTTTTTTTTTTTTTTTTTTTTTTTTTTTTTTTTTTTTTAAATTTTTTTTTTTTTTTTTTTTTTATATATATATATTTTTTTTTTTTTTATTATTTTTTTAATCTTATTGTCAAATTTCAAAATATTTTCAAAATCTGTAATCTAAAAAATCTTTCATCTAATTGAATATCTAAGCAAAATTAACTGTTAACATTTTTATGTTTTTTTTTTTTTTTTTCTAAGTAATACTAAATCTATTGATATTTAACATAAAGTACAAGATTGCCTCTGTCTCAGCTGTGGAAGCCTGAGCACAGGGCTTGACTGCCATGAAAATTCATAGTTTGGACTGCCCACAGTGGGGAAACCAGTCCATTTAGATTAAGATTCGCCGCCCTCAAAAGGGAAACCGACGTTACATTCAAACTGTTTGTCAAAAATATCAAAAAGATAGCATGCCACTTTGCAAGCAGAGGGATAAAAAGTAGGAAAACCAGAAATAGCATAAAGACCTTGCACCTGGAGAACAAAAACCTCTGTGGCATCTTTTGATTACTGTGCATCTGTGGAGGAGGGCGGTTCTTCAACAATCCTGCAACCAAACTCGTCGCTGCTCCTCCCTTCATCAGTTGAGGAAGGCATCTTGTCTTTGTCCATGCCTTCCATATTCTGGACCTGCGTAGAAACATTTGGGGCCAAATTTAATTGGGCCAAGGAATCCTTGGCGAATTCTGCAGGTGTTGGGCAAGGTGCAGTGGGTCCATGGAAAGCGACTGAGGGACCAGGCATAGCAAACGTAGATGGCACCAAGCGGGAAGATTCTTCACAAACTGTAACCATGACGTGAGCTCTGAGGACCGGTCGTTCAAACATACAGTCGAAGGTAAACTCTGTGCGTTGAGAGGATTAGCAAAGGGAGGGAGAAGAGAACGGGTGAGGAACGGAAGGAGTTGCAGAAGGGTGGACCGGAGGCGCTTGGGTGAGGACAGAAGGAGACGGAGGACGCACAAAGGGAGGCAAAGAGAGGGGGCCACGAGGTCTGCCCCTGCGACCTCTAGAATCCGAGGAATAGTGGCAGGAGAGATCATCCGACGAGGAATCAGAGGCGGGAGATGAGGGAGCTCGATGAGCTCTGCCATGACTGGAGCCTCTGCGGCAATGCATGCGATGGCGGAGGGAGAAGGCAGATGAGACGGGCAACAGAGCAGAGACTGTGGCGGGCCAAGAGAACTATACAGCGAATTTGAAAAACATAATTGACTGTGCGAGTAATGGAATTCCGGGGTGGTCTCCAGACAACATAACAATTCACACCGTCAGCCTGTCTGCGTTCGAGCGCTAGGCTCCGCGCAGGCAGACGGACATGAGGCTCGGTGAAACACAGTAGCAGAGCAGACGGGGTAAACTCCATGCAAATGATGCCAATCCATGCCAAGAGCCGGGATGAAACAAGTGAAAGGCGCGCTGCGAAGATGATTCCAGAGAGAGCAATTAAGGTGGCGTGGGGTGGCGACTTGAATGCCATTGTAAATGTAAGTGTGGGAGGCCAGATGGCCTGCCCAGAAGGACTGCCTCGGGAGGCGCTGAGGGACGAGAGTCCCATCATGAACTGGAGGAAACCGCATCCGGCGTGTTAACATTTTTATGTTGAGAACAAGACTTCTTTTAAAATACTATATAAATTAGTTAATGTGTAAAATGTTTCATGTGAATATTTCACTCATTTTTAAAAACATAAATGAAGTAATCACTGTTGATATTTTATTTCTTATTTTTTAATTAAATTTGGAGAAAATCTCATGTAGGTGACAACAATAGGATTTGTTGCTACATTGACTCCATCAATTTCTGATGAGGAGTTAATGCATCCTATATTTGTTGTGATAGAATTTATGAGTTTGTTTTCATTCACAGCTATAAAATGAAAGCCCGTAGAGGCAAATCAGCATGATGAGGAATGTGTAGTGAGGAAGAGCTGAGCAGAAGAGAAACTCTGCTATTGTATTTCTCCAGTTGATTGATGAGATTGTCGATGCCCTGTTAGGTGGACGTAGCCCAGATTGGTTGGGTGAACCACGTTAAAATATGTGTTTTTCATGATTGAATGTTGTGTGTGTTATTCGTTTTATTGTTTTTCCACTGTGCTAACTTAACAATTGGTATCGGAGCCTTGTAGCCATCGATCTGCGTGGCTGTGTGGACTTGTTGTCTACCTTAAGCCGTGGTAGCTGCTGTTTGCAGTTGTGTTTGCAGTTGAGTAAAGCCGTAAGCCAAGTCTTGACACAAGATGTGAACCAAACTGCCGTCTGTGATATGGATGTGAATGCCAAGAGCCGTGGCTGTGTAGAGCCATTGTTTTAACAGCGCCATAAGCTGTGAGGGCCAAGTTCATTGCTTTGCATGGATTGATTTGTAGGTTTGCTGTGCGTGGAAAGCTGTTTGTGTTGATCGGCGGTTAGACGTGGAAAGTTGTATGTGCATACAGGAGTGCTGTGCACATATATTGAAGGTGGAGATTTGCTACGTTTTGAGTTATGGAGACTTGCATGAGAAGCGAATTCAAGCCCAGAGCTAAGCGAAGCTACGGTTGAGTAGTCTGTGACCCATGACAGCATGCAGATTGGGTCTATTGATTCCCGAGCAGCGATTGAGAATGGCAAGCGCAAAGAATAGTGGTTGAACACGGAGCTGAAGTCTTGACTCCATTGAACTGGAGGTGAATTGTGCGTTGAACTTTGACAGCGAGGTCGTGAAGCCATTAGCGTGAATGCAGAATGCCGTGAGTTGAAATTCAAATCGATTGGTGAATTTGCAGCGGTGAAAGGTGAGCTGCACGGTGAAAGTATTAGTTTTTTAAATCGATTATTAAAGTGCCACGTTGAACCATTAAAAAATCGATATTTGAAATGGGTCTCCAGTTTTTCATTAAAAAGTTGATTTGAAGATTTTTATGAAATCGATTTGGAGTTTTATAAAAAAGTCATATATATGTATATCGATTTGTGACATATCGATATTGCATATCGATTTGTATTGTGGAGGTTTACAATCGATTTGACTTTTTTAAAATCGATTTGGATTGCAGTGTTTTTTAAATCAATTGGTCATTATTTAAAATGCTATTTGCATATGTAACAAGGGAAAGGCTTTTTTAATAGGTGAAGGGCATTATTTTTTAAATAGAACTTCATTTATTAAAAGTTGCAATTGGAGATTGTTTTTGTGACATAGCATGGCAAAAACTCAAAGTGCTCGGTTTGAGATCGAGAAGTTCAATGGCAAAAACAACTTCGAGATCTGGAAAGTGAAGATGTATGATCTACTTGTGCAACAAGGCGTGGCGAAGGCGCTGATGGGAAAATCCAAACAACCTTACACCATGACATATGATGAATGGAGTGACTTGGATGAAAGAGCACTGAGCGGCATTCAATTGTGTTTGGTGGATGATGTTTTGTTTAACATCGTGTCAGAGAAAACTGCTGCTGGTTTGTGGACAAAGCTTGAAAAGCTGTACATGACAAAATCCTTAACCAATAGGATTCTTCTGAAGCGACAATTGTATAGCTTGCGCATGAAGGAAGGTACGACGATAACTGATCATTTGAATACCTTTAATACTCTCCTGGTGCAGTTAGAAAGTATAGAAGTAAAATTTGAATCAGAAGATAAAGCTGTCACTTTATTATGCTCGTTGCCCGAGTCATGGGATCATTTTGTTACTTCTATAAGTCTTAGTTCATCAGAAACCTTTGAATTTGATGATGTTGTTGGAGCTTTATTGTCCGAAGAAACAAGGAAGAGGTCAAATTAAGAAACCTCTACATCAGAAGCAATGATGGTCAGAGGTCATTCTAAAGAAAGACGCTTCAGTAAGCACAACAACTCGCGTTCAAAGTCGAAAGGGAAGAAGAGTAAGGTAAAGTGTTGGTTTTGTGGAAAATCAGGACATTTAAAGAAGGACCGTTGGAAGAGACAGAAAACATCCAAAGGAGACTCTTCGACAGAGAAGAAAGAAGAAAACACGACATATATAGCTTTGACATCCATTTCAGGTATGAGTGATGAAGTGTTATCAGTTAGTTTGTCTAATCATGATCAACATTGGCTGTTAGATTCTGGTGCGTCAAATCACATGTGAATTCATAAAGAGTGGTTTAAAACTTATAAATCAATCAATGATGGAGTTGTTTACATGGGAAATGATGTCTCGTGTAATATTGTTGGAATTGGAAGCATCCATATTAAAATGTTTGATGGGACAAATAAAATTCTAACTGATGTAAGACACGTACCTGAACTAAGAAAAAACCTCATTTCACTAGGAGTACTAGACACTAATGGATATAAAAACCTTATTCAAGGTGGAGTAATGAAAGTTTATAAAGGAATTTTACTAGTCATGAAAGCAAAGAAGGTTGGAAATCTTTATCAGTTAGAAGGAAGAACATAGTCAGATCATGCTTCTACAGTATCTGAAAATGACAGTAATTCTATTTGTTTATGGCATCAAAGGTTGGGCCATATGAGCGAAAGAGGATTAAAATTTTTATCTGATCGTAAGTTACTTCCTAGTTTAAAATCTTCTAAGTTAGATTTTTGCAAACATTGTCTATTTGGGAAACAAAGCAAGCAGAAGTTTAAAACTGGAAAACATACTAGTAAGGGAATCCTTGATTATATCCATTCTGATGTTTGGGGTCCATCTCCTACAACCTCATATGGAGGATCGTCATATTTTGTATCTTTTATTGATGATTTCTTTAGAAAAGTGTGGGTCTACATGTTAAAGAAGAAGTCTGATGTATTCACAGTTTTCAAATAGTTTAGAGCATTAGTTGAAAACATCACTGGAAGAACCATTAAATGTTTAAGAACTGACAATGGTGGTGAGTTTACTTCAAAGGAATTTGATAATTATTGCAAGGACGTTGGGATCTAAAGACATAAAACCACTGTATATACTCCTCAGCAAAATGGAGTTGCTGAATGCATGAACAAGACTCTTTTAAAGAGAGCAAGAAGTATGCTTAGTAATGCCAATTTGCAGAAGGAATTGTGGACAGAAGCAGTTTCTACAGCTTGTTACTTGGTAAATCGATCACCATCAACTGCGATAGGATGCAAAATTCCTCAAGAGGTATGGAAAGGTTATCCATGTGATTATTCTAAACCGAAAGTTTTTGGTTGTGATGCATATGCTCTAGTTCCGAAACATCAGCGTTCTAAATTAGATCCTAAATCAAAAAGATATATCTTTGTTGGATATGGTGATGGGACTAAGGGATACAGGTTGTGGGATCCTACTACTCACAAGATCATCATTTACAGAGATGTTAAATTTAATGAATCCTCACTTGAAAATCCAGATGTAGATGATAAATTGAAACATGATAATGTACCTAAGCTTCAACACATTCAGTTTGAAACCAGTTCAAATACTGATGATAGTCCAGATGAACAAGTTTCAGATTCAGATCATGAACAAGTTTCAGATGCAGACCATGAACGTGTTTCAGATGCTGATCATGAAGAAGTTCCTACAGACAATAATCAGCAAATTTGAGAAGTACCAGAAACATCTTTAAGGAGGTCTACGAGAATCAGACGTTTTCCTAGAAGGTATGATGATTATGTTACTTCAGTTTCTTTAACTGCTAACGATGATGAACCTTTGTGCTATCAGGAAGCTGTAGAAGGTTCTAACAGTGGTAAGTGGAAAGAGGCTATGAAGGACGAGATGAAGGCATTAGCCAAGAATGCCACACGGGATCTGGTGGAACTTCCTAAAGACAGGAAAATTGTGGGATGTAAATGGGTTTAGAAATTGAAGAAGGGTGTTGATGATACAGAGGACAGGTACAAAGCAAGGCTGGTCGTGAAAGGTTTTCTCAGAAAGCAGGAATTGACTTTCATGAGATATTTTCACCAGTTGTAAAAATTGTTTCAATTTGGATTGTGTTAGCATTAGTTGCTTTACTTGATTTAGAATTACAGCAACTAGATGTTAAAACTGCATTTTTACATGGAGATTTAGATGAGGAGATTTACATGGAACAACTGGAAGGGTTTGTTCAAAATCGCAACAAGAAATTTGTCTGCAGACTCAAGAAATCATTGTATGGTCTAAAGCAGTCGCTTCGACAATGGTACAAGAAATTTGATTATTTCATGATGAGTCAAAATTATATAAGAAGTGAATATGATCATTGTGTTTACTTTAAGAAATTAAGTAATGGCATGTTCATTATCTTAGTGTTGTACGTTGACGATATGCTTTTAGCAAGCAAAAGCATAACAGAGATCAACAGGTTAAAGGCTCAAATGGCTAGGACGTTTGATATGAAAGATCTAGGAGCAGCAAGACAGATTTTGGGCATGGAGATTTTCAGAGACAGGATTAATGGTAAGCTGTGGCTATCACAACAGAAGTATATTGATAATATACTCTTGAGGTTTGGTATGAACAATGTGAAGCCTGTTTCAGTCCCTTTTGCTTCCCATTTTAAGCTTTCTTCAAGTTTATGTCCTAACACTAATGAAGAAAAGGAATATATGTCTCGAATTCCATATGTCAATGTAGTAGGTTGTTTGATGTATGCGATGGTTTGTACTCGACCAGATATTTCACATGCAGTTGGGGTTGTCAGTAGGTATATGGCAAATCCAGGAAAAGAACACTGGTCAGCAGTGAAATGGGTGCTTCGGTATTTGAGAGGCACAAGTGATTATTGTATCACTTATAACAGGAGCAGTGAATATGTTTGTGGATATGTTGATTCTGATTTTGCAAGTGATTTGGATAAGAGAAGGTCAACTTCAGGGTATGTCTTTACTCTTGCAGGTGGAGCTATTAGCTGGATGTCAAAGCTACAGAACATTGTTGCTTTATCCACTATAGAAGCAGAATACATAGCTGCTTCACATGCTTGCAAAGAAGCAGTTTGGTTGAAAGGTTTGTTTGGTGAGTTTGGTAGGTTGCAGGACAACATCAAGTTATTTTGTGATAGTCAAAGTGCAATTCACTTGGCTAAAAATCTCGCCTATCATAGTAAATCAAAGCACATACCTATCAAATACCATTTTGTAAGACAGGTTATCACTGAAAGGGGAGTGTCTCTTGAAAAGGTGCATACAAAGGAAAACTGTGCAGACATGTTCACGAAACCAGTTTTGTTAGAGAAGCTACGATGGTGTCTGGCTTCTCTTGGCTTGCAGAAAATATAAAAATAATAATGGAACAGGGTATCAGGCTAATTGTTGTCAAGGTGGAGATTGTTGAGATTTTATTTCTTATTTTTTAATTAAATCTGGAGAAAATATCATGTAGGTGACAACAATAGGATTTGTTGCTACATTGAATCCATCAATTTTTGATGAGGAGTTAATGCATCCTATATTTGTTGTGAGAGAATTTATGAGTTTGTTTTCATTCACAGCTATAAAATGAAAGCCCGTAGAGGCAAATCAGCATGATGAGGAATGTGTAGTGAGGAAGAGCTGAGCAGAAGAGAAAATCTGATATTGTATTTCTCCAGTTGATTAATGAGATTGCCGATGCCCTGTTAGGTGGACGTAGCCCAGATTGGTTGGGTGAACCACGTTAAAATCTGTGTTTTTCATGATTGAATGCTGTGTGTGTTATTCGTTTTATTATTTTTCCGCTGTGCTAACTTAACAATCACCTAAATATCAAAAACCTCATCCAATTTACACAATTCCCAAAAAAAAATATCCTCAACATCATAATATCCCCTTTCTTTTTTAAACTTTGGATCTCTTCACCGGGGACAAATCATGCCTCTGGTTTTCTCCATTTTGTTTCTTACTATCTAACAATACCTATTTTGAGAATGGAGTTTTAATAAATAATTTTAAGAATTTATTATCATTATTATTATTATTATTTTTTAATATATAAAATTTATTTAATTATAAATTAAAATAATAACAAATAATTTAATAAAATTTAATTAAGATAAAATTATTTATACGTACATAAGTTACAAGTTTATCTAATACTAGCCTAAATCCATCTTAACTTTGGATCTATCAAGCGCTGAGAGAGATTAAATCTCTAGAGGTGCAAACCTCTTTTTTTAGTGCAAAACTTGAGGAAAAGTTTGCACCTCGAGAGATTTGATCCCTCTCGGTGCTTGATAGATCCAAAGTTAAGATGGATCTAGGCTGGTTTTAGTCGTGTGCAGCGAAGGAAAATCTATCGAAAATATGATTAATTTTATCAATAATATGCAAATACAGATAATATAAATATAATAATTTTATATATGCCAAATATGTATTTATGGCCGTTTTAATTTTAAAATTTTCTTAGTTACCTCAGTTTTTTGAAATGATAAATATTGTTAATAACTTTAATGACAAAATAATTTTTTTGAATGCAAAGTGACAATGTAATAGTGTTGAATGATAGAAAATGAAAATAATAAGAGTGTAGTCAATTACAAAAAGTCTTCATTGTGATCAATCTCAAATTATTTTCTTTTACTATTCTTATTGTCACTCTTGTTAGTTTTGTCATCTTTTCATATCAATTATATGAAAAGGACAATTGAAATAATAAACCACTTAAATATTTAGCTTGAACTATTGTACTAAACATCATACATTGTCTCTCTTTCTCTTCAATATTAATAGGTTGATTTACTATAACACAAATATTAATGTACATTGTTGATAATTTTGTGTGCTTACACTGAAATCAATGCACCTAATGCAAACAATCAAATAAGATTACAAAACAACATCTACACTGAGATCAATGCATCTAATGCAAGTAATCAAATAAGATTAGAAATCAACATCTATATTGAAATCAATGGATCTAGTGCAAGTAATAAAATAAGATTAGAAACCAACATCTACACTTATATCAATGCATCTAGTGCAAGCAATCAAATAGGATTATAAATCACCATCTACTTCCCTATCTCCCTCCATATCTCCACTCTCTCACATCCTCCCTCTTCCTTCCTCTCTCTCCATTTCTTTCCCACATATATATCTCCCTCTCTCTTCACCCTCCAACTATGTTACTCTCTCTCTCTCTCTCTCAACATATACACTAAAATCAATGCATATAGTGCAAGAAAAATAGGATTAGAAATCACCATCCACATTGAAATCAATGCATTGAGTGCAAGAAATCATCTTCCCTCTCTCCCCCCTCCAATTGCATCTATCTTTCCCTCCATATCTTCTCCTCTACACTAAAATCAACATCTACACTGAAATTAATGCATCTAGTGCAAGCAATCAAATAGGAGTATAAATCACCATCTACTTCCCTATCTCCCCCCTTGAACTACATCTCTCTTTCTCTCCATCCCTCCACTCTCTCACATCCTCCCTCTTCCTTCCTCTCTCTCCATTTATTTCCCACATATATATCTCCCTCTCTCTTCACCCTAAAACTATGTTACTATATCCCTCCCTCTCTCCTTCTCTCCATATCTCCTTCTTTATCTCTTTATCTCACCCGAAAACATATACACACTCTCTCCATATCTCCCTTGTCACTTCATCTCTCTCTCTCCACTTCTCACTCTCTATGTAATCCTCCTTCCCTCCCTCTCTTCCACTCCAACTTCATCTCTCATTCTATCTCCCTCCCTCTCTCCTCCTCTCTCTCGTCCTTCCTCTCTCTCCCCCCCTCTCTCTTTCTTTTCCCTCCAATTTTCTCTCTTCCCCCATAACTCTCTTCCTCTCTCTCATGTCCTATCTCTTGTCCTTCCTCTCCTACCTTCCTATATCTTTTCCTCTCTCTCTCTCTCTCTTTGCAATCCAATTATCTCTCTCTCTCTCTCTCTCTCTGCCTTCCAATCCTCTTTCCTCCCCCAATAAACACACACACACTCTATCTCTCTCTCAACATATACACTAAAATCAATGCATATAGTGCAAGAAAAATAGGATTATAAATCACCATCCACACTGAAATCAATGCATCGAGTGCAAGAAATCATATTCCCTCTCTCCCACCTCCAACTCCATCTCTTTTTCCCTCCCTCTCTCCACTCTCTCACATCCTCTCTCTCTTCCTTCCCCTCTATCCCTTTCTCTCCCACATCTATCTCTCTCTATATCTCCCTCTCCGTCCCTCTCTTCACCCTCCAAATATGTTACTATATCCCTCCCTTTCTCATTCTCCCCCCATTCCCTCCATCTCTCCTTATTTTTCTCTTTATCTCACCCCCAAACATACACATACTCCTCTATTTCTCGCTTGTCACTCCCTCTCTCTCTGCACTTCTTCCTCCCTATGTAAATACATTACTCTGGATCCAGAGTTTGATATTATTTGTACTTACACTGAAATCAATGCATTTAGTGCAAGTAAGAAAATAAGATTAGAAACCAACATCTACACTGATATCAATGCATCTAGTGCAAGCAATCAAATAGGATTATAAATCACCATATCAAAAGTTTACATTACTCTTGATCAATCAAACTTTACATTAGAAATCACCGTCCACACTGAAATCAATGCATCAAGTGCAAGAAATCATCTTCCCTTTCTCCCCCCTGCAACTCCATCTCTCTTTCCCTCCCTCTCCACTCTCTCACATCGTCACTCTCTTCCTTCCCCTCTATCCCTTTCTCTTCCACATCTCTCTCTCTCTCTATCTCCCTCTCTCTCCCTCTCTTCACCCTCAAACTATGTTACTATATCCCTGCCTCTCTCCTTCTCCCCCCATTCCCTCCATCTCTCCTTATTTTTCTCTTTATCTCACCCCCAAACATACACATACTCTCTCTATTTCTCCTTTGTCACTCCCTCTCTCTCTCTACTTCTCGCTCTCTGCTCTCTCTATGTATTTCTTCTTCCCTCCCTCTCTCACCCTCCAACTCCATCTCTATATCCCTCCCTCTCTCCTCCCCTCTCTCTTCCTTCCTCTCTTTCCCTTCCTCTCCTACCTCCCTCTCTCTTCCCCCATCTCTCTTCTCTCTCCTTCTCTCTCTCTTCCCTCCAATATAAAATGCAAGAGAAACAGAAAAATATGGTATTTAGCCCACTGTGTTAAATTTATATATGTAGGGAGAGAAGTGATTTTTCATTAGGGCCGACATTAGATTAATTAAATTAAATTTTAAATGTTAAATATTAAACATTATTTATAAAATGCAAGAGAAACAGAAAAATATGGTATTTGACCCACTGTATTAAATTTATATATGTAGGGAGAGAAGTGATTTTTCATTAGGGCCGACATTAGATTAATTAGATTAAATTTTAAATGTTAAATATTAAACATTATTTTTACATTTAGCGTTTACATGTTTATTGTTACCTGAGATAGGCCATGCATATAGTGTATTTTAAGTTGGCCCATGGTATTTAGCTGAGGATTCACCTAAATAAAACCACTTTTTGAGTGTTCCTAAATATAAATAGGATTATGGAGTAAATATGAAAAGACATTTTATTTATTTACCATACCTATGGTTTATTTATATTCTATTTATTTACCATACCTCTTTTATAAATATGGTATTTGGCCCATGGTATTAAAGTGGCACATTTCTATACACTCTGATATATCAAAAGTTTACATTAATTAAATTTAATAATATTAATATTTTAATATAATAATGTGAATATTAGAATTAATAATATTATTAATATTAATTTTAGGGTTAATAATGTTTTTTGGCATGGTATTAATAATAATTTGGCCCCTGGTATTTAGCTCATGATTCACCTAAATAAAACCACTTTTTGGGTGTTCCTAAATATAAATAGGATTATGGAGTAAATATAAAAATACATTTTATTTATTTACCATATCTATGGTTTATTTATATTTTATCTATTTACCATATCTCTTTTATAAATATGGTATTTGGACCATGGTATTCCCATGGTATTAAAATAGTAAATATATCAAAAGTTTACATTACTCACACATCTACACATCACTCCGACATATCAAAAGTTTACATTACTCACATTACATCTAGACATCTCATATATTGAACCCGACATATCAAAAGTTTACATTACACACATTACATCTACACATCTCTATATATTGGGCCCGACATATCAAAAGTTTACAGGACACACGTTACATCTACACATCCCTATATACTGGGCTGTAGAGTGCCTCTCGACGCTTGATAGATCCAAAGTTAAGATAGATCTAGGCTGATATTAGATAAACTTGTAACTTATATATGTATAAATAGTTTTATCTTAATTAAATTTTATTAAATTATTTGTTATTATTTTAATTTATAATTAAATAAATTTTATATATTAAAAAAAAAAATAATGATAATAAATTCTTAAAATTATTTAGTAAAACTCCATTCTCAAAATAGGGATTGTTGACTTGCTTGTTAATGTATTCACTAGGAATAAGAGCTATTTCTTAAACCCTAAGCTGCACACAAAGGAGTCATATGAGCCAACGTGGGGTTGACATGCGTGCCAAGGCATTCAAAGTAAAGAGACTTTTTATATTTAACCAATCTCTAAATACAAAGAAGTCCAAGTTGAAGTTTTTAGAAGGATTTAATATTCGATCAAGTTGATACTAGCAAATAATTTGAGTCTTTCTTGGATACAGGGTAAGGAATTAAGCAAATGACTAATATTTATAATTTAATTCAAGTTATAATGGTATCATCCCAGTGGATAGATTTATTATATATATTTTATTATGGTTTTTTTTAATAGTTAGGTGTATTTATCAGAAGTGATTACATTGAGCTAGTTTATTAGCAAAGTTCAAGATATTGGGGAGAATTGTCTCATGACTTATAATTAGTGGGGTGCTTTTGATCATATTTAGTTAAGTTATTAGCAAAGCTTAAAATATGAGGATAATTGTCTCATGATTTCCAATTAGTGAGATGCTCAGACCAATTAAGTTAATTTTAGAGACTTACATATTAAGGAAAAATAAAATATATATATATATATATATTTATATATATATATATATATATATTAATTTAAATTTAAAAATTATTTATTTTAATTATTCTATTTTTTTCAATTTTATTTAAAATTTACTATTAATTTTTTTAAATGAATAAATTTATATTGTATAACTTATAGGATTTTAATGCTTTTTTTTTCAAAGTGTGGAGGTTTCTTTGCCTACTTTTTTTTTCAAATTGTGGAATTTCTTTATATATTCAAAAGAAATCAAAATCTCAACTAAATTAAAAATTAAAAAAAAAAATATTTAGATATACTCGAGTAGCTGAATCGGGGTTCGCATCGGGAATCGAGATGAAAAAATTCCCCGAAAAGCCAAGAGACGTTGAAAAAGGTGCTAAACATGCAACGTGGCAAAACGTTTTCCTGGACTTTCACTATTTGAAAATGACATGTCGATGGCATAGTCGCAAATTTCTTGGGAGAGCCCAAATTTGATTGGAATCTGGTCACCTTTTTATTACTCAATTGATGGTAGCAATTTTTGAATTTTGTTTTTATTGTAGAAATAGATTTAATATTTTTGGATCGTAAATTTTTGTGATTTATAAAATAGATAAATGTCTTTTTTTATTAATTATATTATTAGAATTTTTGTGATTTATAAAGCCCAGAGTTGTTGAAAAAAGTGCTAAACATACAATGTGACAAAACGTTTTTCTGGACTTTTACTATTTGAAAATGACACGCCTACATAGTTGCAAATTTCTTGGGAGAGCCCAATTCTGATTGGAATCTGGTCACCTTTTTCTTACACAATTGATAGTAGCAATGTTTCAATTTTGTTTTTATTGTAGAAATAGATTTAATATCTTTAGATCATAAATTTTTGTGATTTATAAAGTAGATAAATGTCTTTTTTTAAGGAGCTTTCCGGATTATAAATTTTTGTGATTTATAAAGTAGATAAATGTCTTTTTTTAAGGAGCTTTCCGGATTATAAATTTTTGTGATTTATAAAGTAGATAAATGTCTTTTTTTTGAATGGCATTCGTTCTCTAGCAATGTGGATAATCCGGAAAGCTCCTTAAAAAATGATCACCACATGAGTTTGAAAACCAAGATAAATGTCTTTTTCTATTAATTATATTATTAGAATTTTTGTGATTTAGTGAAAAAGCCAATCCATCTTATCAAATAAATAGCGTGGATGCATCATTGCCAAGTATTAACCACATAAAACTAAATATTTTTAATTAAAATTATATATATATATATATATATATATATATATATATATATATATATATATAGTTTGTTAGGTTAGAAATTTAATTATTTATTAATGTAATACATAGGTGATTATATAAGATAATACAAAGAATAGGATAATATATTATATAAAAACACATAGGATAGTATATAAGATAATATCAATGGGAATATAAATAAAGATTAGATTTAAAAAAAGGGAAAATAGTCAAGACCAAAGATAAAAAGGAAAAATGGAAAACAAATAAAATGCTAAAAATATACACCAAACTTTGTTTACCCAAAATTGTGAAATTTGACAACTTTAATAGAGATTTCCTAAAATTTTAACTAGATCTTACAAAAAAAAAGATTAAACTTGATAGTACTTTTCATTTATTTTATTTTATTTTTTGACTCCATATTCATCAATATGTCTAGATGAATGCTATAACAACTAGCCTCATTACTGTAACCAAAACTTCACATACTAGATTTTATCAAAATTAATTCCATTATTTTTAAACAAATTTGCAACTTCGTTAAAGTACAACTCGGTTAAGAATAGTTTTCTTAACCGAGATGTACCGGTATGGGTAACTATAGTACACAATACAACACCTATAACATAGTTGCACTAGTGAAAGCCTAGGAGAGAAATTTTACTTGGCATGCCGAGTTTTGAATCCTTCGAGACAAATTTCAAGGGAAGTGGGAGGTTTCAAAAATATTTAGAATTTGATGAACCTAGTGATTTGGGATTTAGGGATTTTTAATTAAAAATTTTATTATTAATTTTGGAATATTTTTAAAATTTATTATTTATAGAAAGTTTTATTTAAGATTTCAAGAATATTTAAAATATGATAAGTTAGTTTTAATTTTAATTTTTTTTTAATCATTGTGAGCATCATCTAATGCAATGAGTGTTAAATGGACTATTCAAAAATTATGAGAAACTAGTTACTTATGATTACTTCTCATGAAAATGATTACAGATGAATGACTTACTTTAATGATATCTAATATAATGTACTGAGGAAACCACTCATACTTAAAAAACACAAGAAAGTTTCAATTCTTTTGATCTTATAGTCAGATTTCAAAATATACTCAAAATCTATAACCTAAAAAATCTTTCATCTAATTAGATATCTAAAAAATTTGAAATAGCAAAATTAAATGTTAACTTTTTTATGTTGAGAACAAATTTTTTTTTTAAATACTGTGTAAACTAGTTGATGTATAAGATGTTTCAGGTGAATATTTCACTCATTTTTAAAAACATAAATGAAGTATTCACCCAAATATCAGAAACCTCATCCAATTTACAAAATTCCCCAAAAAATATCCTCAACATCATAATATCCCTTTTTTAAACTTTGGATCTCTTCAACGGGGACAAGTCATGCCTCTGGTTTTCTCCATATTGTTTCTTACTATCTAACAACTTTTGAATAGTTGTCTACTGTGTCTTATGTCAATTATGTACATTCTGTTGTTTCAGAGACCTTTTTGCTGTTTTTTCCCAAATGTTTCACAGGGACTTTTCAGTTAGCCACAATACTAACGGGAAAGCTTGTGTAGATGCTTTAGTTATAAAATGCTTTGGACTTATGCTTATGTAAAAACATATCATATTAATGTTTCAGAAAAGAAAAAACTCTGAAAATCTACATACTATGTAAACTTAACTCTATAACCATGGAATATCCTATGTACCATGAAAATGTTTCAGAAAAAAAAACTATAAAAATCTACATACTATGTAAACTGAAACTACATAACCATGGAATATCCTATGTGCCATGAAAATCTTTCAGAAAAAAAAACTATGAAAATCTACATACTATGTAAACTTAAACTCCATAACCATGGAATATCCTATGTGCCATGAAAATGTTTCAGGAAAAAAAAAACTATGAAAATCTACATACTATGTATACTTTAATTCCATAACCATGGAATATCATGGAGTAGCCTATGTCTGGGCACAAGAACCCAATGTACATTATAAAAGGACATTAGCTAGAAATCAATTCTGCTATTAAGTTTTAACCAGATATGACAAGAAAACAGTATAATAAATTTCAACATAAATTCAGAGCACAGGAACCCAATGGAATTGTAAAAGGACATTAGCAATAAATGAAATCTGAATTGAGAATATAGCAGTATAATGGATTAAAGTTGATAGTACTTACTCATCTTCGAACATGAGTCGCCTTTGAACATCATTCATGGTCGCATTCTCCATTGTTGCCTCCATCTTAACAGCTGATCCAATCAAACTTCTAACAACTGGGTTCCCAGAATAGCAAATTCTTCTCAGACTAATTGCAGGAGAAGCAGATTTGAGATTCCAGGAGATAGCAGAGGAGCAGCTCTTAGTGATTGAGGGAGAGATTAAAGTGGTTGGGCAACCCACAAAGACTGGTACCGTTCTGGGAACCATGGCATTAGATGGCAATATACTGGTTACAGTAAGAGGCATAGCACTCTTCATCTCTTTTATAGATTTGGGATTTGGGACTTAAGACCAGATTGTGTTAAGGCCTTTCCTTGATCATATGCCCGTTATATAGCAGTATTTCTGCCATTAGAAAAGTAGAGAAAAACAGAAACTCAAGATCAAAAAATGGCAGTGCAGAATTTAGAATTTGCTGCACATTCTTTAATCCAATACAAGTGCGGAAGGCTACAGGTTCAATGGATTCCTTCCTTTGTCGTTTTCGCTGACTTCTGGTTTAGAAGGATAATTCTCTCTTTGCAACAAACACGTTTATTTATTTTCGATGGGAGAAAGTTAATTATATTCCCGTTATTTTCGATTTTTCCACTCGGAAGAGACACTTTTGAATTTATATACTTCCGTAGGTTGGTGGATGGTGGGATGGTCTTTTTTGGGTTGCACTCGTATGTTATATGATAAAGTATATATACTAGCAATTGCACCGGGGTGCAAGGGAACGTCGGAAGGAGGAGATGTGAATCATTTTGTGCTATATGAAAGGTAAAATGTGTAATAACTGAAGACGCTGAATATTTTGTTGGTTTGTGACAATATGGAATATTGGATTTTATTTTTAATAAAAATAAAAATTATTAATTTAATACTATTAAATTTTGATTTATTTGATTTGATTTTTATTTAATTTAATTTCTTAATTTCTTAATTTATTTATATTTTTTTAATCTTTATTTTATTTTATTTCTATTTATTTATTTAATTTTTATGTTTTAATTAAAAATTTTATTTATCTATTTTATTTGTATTTTTAATTTTATCTTTATTTTATTTTATTTATATTTATTTTTTTATTCATATTTTATTTTATTTTTATTTTTTAATTTTTTTTATCATAGCATTTAATTATTAAAAATAAAACAAACAACATTATACCAAACGTTTAAAATCCACTTACCAATGGTAAAAAAGTGAACTTAATCACCAATATCCAGAATTTTATCCCCATAATCTATTCAGCATGTGTAAAACTTTTGTAAAAAAGTGAATTTAATCACCAATATCCAAGATTTTATCCTCCATTTGTGTTAGACCTTTGTAAAGAAAATCAACTTATCACCAATGTTCCCAAATTTTATCCTCCATTTTTGTTAAACTTTTGTAAAGAAAATAAACTTATCACCAATGTTCCCAAGAGTTGAAAACCCATTGCAGTGAACCACTTCCCATGGGCGAAAGACACTCAAAAACCCTATATTCAAGAGGAAACATGGCTTCATTTCATTAAAATAGGATGAAACATTTTCAATCTGCTTCCATAAATGTCCGTGCATTATTTTATTTTCTTAAAAATATGAAAAAGCAAATCTAAGATGACAATCTAACGATGCCTTTGGACACTGGAATCTCATCATCTAATCAAAGCTATACAATGTCTAATACATGGCCTTGCCACAAAACTTGATTGGGAAACCTCTGAAGACCTATGTCTTCATGAATTTTTCTATAATCACACGAATATGTCAAACAATTTTAATTAAAAATTCAGCATTCATCACTAATACATCAACCATGGATCAAATAGAAGGGAGGTTAAGTTTTCCTCTTCGTTATTGGACAAACTTTTATGCCGTAACAAAGGAATTCGCTTAATTAAAAAATGGAATTCTCAAATAGTTTTTCTCCTTGATTTTGCATTAATTCATCATTTCAGAAGCACTTGAAATATCACTCAAATTACTTGCTTTAACAACAAGGAAAATGCATGTCCATAGATTGTGTGAAAATTACAGTCCTAGACCCGAAATTCATTTGAATCATAACATGCCAGTGCTAGATAGAAACCCAGAGGCATTCCTTATATTTTTGCTTCCATTTTGAATTTTGAGCAATACAAATGCCACATTGTCAGAAATCTTCAATACGAACTCTAATAAACTATTAAACCATATACCAGTAATAAAATGAAATGTTGATGTGATGCTGCAAGAAATCCAGCAGCCACCATACAAACGATAGCAAATTATTTTATTTTATTTTTATTTATTTTTTAAATAATTGTAACCAAACAATGGAGATGCCGACAAAGTGTCCAACTATATATATAGTTCCCTTAATCTTTGCCAAAGTAAACAAATTGCACATACTTCGGTTGTCCCCATGACCATAGTCGACACAATGCCGATCACCCTATATATATAGATATATGCGTGGGCCACATTATACATGCCGTTTTCATCCAACAATCACCATCCCTTCGTGCCCAACCGACTGATTCGACGACCATCAATGGATCTCGCACGGCTATTATACATGAAAAATAATGCGCGATGAGATTGGTATCGCGAAACCGCTTCCTCCACGTGTCACCCAACCTATGGCATCGCTCTGAACTCTTAAATACTGCTTACCGTGTAAAGGGCGGTGCGATAAAAACCGCTTCCCACCTTTGTGACTCGCGATATACTGCCGGATCTTCAAATTACTGAATATCATTTGCCATTAACGCTCGCTCTGCAAAGAGGGCATGAAGAGTTGGTGGGGCACAGGAGAAGCTAACGATCAATGCAACAAATATGGAAATAATGTTTGCAGTTGGGAAGAATGCGGACCCCATCCTCCTGCTCAATACACTCCAAACAGATAGCACACGATGATGAGGATGGATCATTCATGTTTCCATCATCATAATCTGACATTTTCCTAAGCCTTCCATACCTCGTTTTGGGCAACACTTTGATCATCTTGGAGCGGCGAGATGGCTTACGCATCTTGTATCCATGGATTCTGGAGCGGCCCCTGTGGTTAACATTAGTATTCAGGATACCCAGCAGCACGCAGAATCCAAAAAGCAGGGCAAGTAGCCCATTCAGCTGCTGTAATGCGAAGATGACATGCTTATTTAACATTTCCATAACTGCTTTCAAGTTATGTGTTTCCGCCACCAAATCCAAGAAACCCATCACAATACACATTGTGCATCACATGCCCGTGCAAAACACGTAGATTGCTATCGATGACAGCCAGGGGTTTAATTCGGAAAAAGTGGTCACACCACTCAATATTCGCACTGCTAAACTCTCAAACCCGTTTTTCACACAATCCAAAAAACGAAAAAGAGCCTGCATCTTTTGTTCTGCAAGCGCAGGAGGCTCTCACAGCGCCATGTATAACAATATGTGAAGTTTGGACCGATCTATATATTTTTATTCCTGATCTGCAATCGCAACAGAGTAGTTGTGGCCTTGGCACATTGATTAATTGGATCGAATATACGAATTCTTACGCAGATGTTGGATACGTCCAGTTACCGAGAGCTATGTCGAATTCTTCACACAAGACAGACATATATTTAATCCATATAACTCAGAACGGGAAACGGGAATAAGCATATTAAATTCATAGTACAGAGGGCTATCGCATGCTATCCGTATGGGATTTATCGAGTTCCAAGCTTGTTCGCATGGAGATAAATCAATAATAAGAGTAGGTTGTGAAACCGATTACTCAGTGATCGATTTACAAGATTTTACCAGTTCAATCAAAGGAGGTTATATGATCCGGCAAGACTTGTCGCTGCTTCAGCGAGAAGCCATTAGAGAGCTCTATGAAGGGGGAAGATACTCACAACAGACGATCAGCGTATGCTTGTATTCGTTGGATCCACTGTCGGTGGCGGATCCACCGTAAACTGGTCCGCTTCGTTACGAACTCCAGAGCACATCCTCCGTGAGTGGAATGAAGAACTCAACCTTTCATTATTTGGCAGGCAGAGATACAGAGATGCCATGGATGTGATCTGTAAGCGAATGGGCGTCTAAGGCGAAATCGATAGAGAAAATTTTCAGAACACCGTACTGCGAACAAGCTGTGAAAAGCTGGGATACCATGTGGCTAATATCGCTATCAACACAACGTCTGACCACTATTGCAGGTGGTGGACCTTCGGCTGCAGAAAGGGCGTGAAATGTGGCAAAATTTGATTAGTGCGAAGGGCGGGAGTAGCCGTGAAACGTGGCGAAATTTGATTAGTGTGAAGGGTGGTACGACATTTCTCCTATTGGTTGGGGTGAACAGTGTTTGCTCACCCCAAGCCCGCAAAGAAAACGCCTCCGGCGTAAATATTGCAGTGTTTTTTAGTTGGGTAAATAAGTATATTTACATTATATTAATTTGGCTGGATGGTGGGATGGTCTGTTTGTCTTTTTTGGGTTGCACTTGTATATATAACATTGTAGTGTTTTTTGGCTGGGTAAGTAAGTATATTTATATTATATTAATTTGGCAAAAATACGTAAGTTACAGTCTTGAGAGCATGGGACTAAGTCTCTTAGTCAACGGGAAACTCTACCTTTGAGTGAGGAAATTAGATGGAAAACTCAAAAATTCTCTACCCCTGGATGGGAAACGAGAGGTAAATTCTTTGAAATAGTTTATAATTGGAAGGGAGCTGAAAAAAATCAAAGTTTGAAACAGTGAGCCTAGCGGCTTTGTGCCAATAGCTTGCAAACCGAACCAGAACGCCAAGAGCAATTGACTTGAAGAGCGCCATGGAATTTGAGAAGCTAACACTTGGTTATGGAGGGACCTGACGCAACAACAGCTGAAGTCAACCCTTGGGAGAGATGGTCTACCATTACGTGATTCTGTCCTCGTTCCCTTTTTGCTCCACGTGGTCTATTTCTTTTTATTAATTATCAAATTCATAGAATTTGATAAATAATACTATCCACAATGTTTGAACTTTATATTATATCCCCGACATATATCTATTATCTCCGTGCTTTATAACCAATGTTTAAACCTTCCCACTCAATATAAACCAACACACTTTTTGAATAAATGACTGTATAATAAAATTTTAGTCCTGGACCCCACCTCTATAGTCAATGGACCAATCAAATGTGCACCCGTACCTTAGGTTAAATTCCATGCATCTTCGTCGTTCGACCACCGTCCGATGACTCTGCGCCAGATCGACGGCTCTCAACGATATCGCCTGGCATCCTCGTACTAACTTTAACGTGCGATGAGAATACGAAAAGGCTGTTTTGTGCGGGTCCACTTCGCCACGTGTCAATTCCTCTATGGAATCACTCCTCGACCGAGGAATACCCTCACTCACCAAAAGCGTGCGATATGGGCAACGCCTTCAAACCACTCAGCGTTTCGTACGTTGTTTAACTATGGTTCATGTCGGCCAGACAATCCTCCACGCTCTCTAACTCACGCCTGCACATGGTTTCTGTTCAGCTGTTAACTCTATTTCTCAGACAAATAGACAAACGGGAAATATCTTAATTAACTGTCACCAACGTCATAATTTCTCTACATAGACCTCACTGTGTGCATTGATTAACAGTATTATTCCTTAATAAATTAAGGAAATAACGTACAGACCGATGAATGCAGAGTCGATACAATGGTTCGACTTGGTAATTGTATATATATACACAGAATTCAATTGCTTCACAATTAAACAATTCTTTCATAGACAAAGATTCGAGTCTCTCCAATGGAAAACAAGCTTAGAAACCATTTAATTGGAAACAATTGTAACACACAGAGTTTATTGCAGAAATATCTCTTCCTCCTGCTCTCTTCTTGTATATACATATGAGGGATTACATTTATATACATCAACATATGTCCTTTCGGTTCCTCTGTGAGGACCGTTATGGTAATTCAAGAGCCTAATTACAATTATTCGAAGACTAAAAACATGACAGATGGACTAACCATTCGACTTCTACAACTCTAACTGATCTAATAATACAATCAGCTAAGGTATTGACACCTAGCTGTAACAATTCAAATGTTTTCAAACCCTCCTAGCCACAACATGTGGACAAAACTCCTACATTGCTGGCTAGTGTCTAATGCCCCTGCATCAGACTCTTGAGGGCAATTTTCTTCATGGGCTCCTGTCCATGAGCTCTCCCACTGATCTGCCTATCTTCTGCAACATTTCTTTAGTCATCCAAGTGGCATCTTCCTCTGGCTTATCCTTCCATTTGATCAAGTACTGAAAGTATTCTCGTCCTCTTGTCCTTCTGAATGGTCTTTTATCCAGTATCTTCTCTGGTTGTAATGGCTGTGCTGGAGGTAGCTGCTCTCTCCAATCAATCTGTTCCTTGTCTGCTGCTATTTCTTCTGCACCATCATCCTCATACTTGTACAAATCTGCAACATTAAAAATGGGAGATATTCCAACATCAGGAGGTAATTCAATCTCATAAGCATTTGCAGAAAACTTCCTAAGTATCTTGCATGGCCCAATCTTTTTGAACTTCAATTTGTTATACTACTTCTTTGGGAATCTCTCCTTTCTCAAGTGTGCCAAAACCAAATCTTCTACTTCAAAATGAACTTTGTTTCTGCTCAAGTCTGCTCTACTCTTGTATTTGATGTTGCTGCCTTGTAGTTGCTGTTTCACTTGTTCATGTATGGCTTGGATCTCTGAAGCAAATTCCTCACCATCTACACTCCTTAGTTCTGCCTTCCCCAGATTTCTCAATTCTGATATTCCTCTGGGGTGCATTCCATAAACAATATGAAATGGACTCTGCCCTGTGCTCCTGTTTGGTGAGTCATTATATGCATATTCTTCCTGGGGAAAAATATGATCCCACTGCTTGGGATGTTCTCCTGCAAGACTTCTCAACAAATTTCCCAGACTCCTATTCACTACCTCAGTTTGTCCATTAGTTTGAGGATGATAAGCTGAGCTGAAACTCAGTTTGGTACCAAGTTTCTTCCACAGTGTCCTCCAAAAGTGCCCCACAAATCTGGTGTCTCTGTTCGAAACAATACTCCGGGGCAGCCCATGCAATCTAACAACTTCTTTGAAGAACAAGTTAACAACATGGGTGGCATCACTAGTTTTATAGCATGGAATAAAATGTGCCATTTTGGAGAATCTGTCCACCACAACAAAGATTGCATCATTCCCTCTCTGAGTCTTGGGCAATCCTAGAACAAAATCCATACTCACCATGTCCCAAGGCCTGTTTGGAATAGGCAAGGGAGTGTACAATCCTGCATTTTGGCTCCTTCCTTTAGCATACTGACAGATTTTGCAATTCTTCACAAACTTGTCCACTTCTGCTCTCATCTTGGGCCGTAAATAAAGTGGCTCACGTGTTCATAAGTCTTATCAAGACTAAAGTGTCCAAGTAAGTCCACCAAATATGCTTTTCTTTGATCAAATTCTCTCATGGAACATTTTGGTACACACAGTTGGCTTCTTCTGAATAAAAAGTCCTCCTGCAGGAAATAATCCAGCCACTGGCTTCTATCTGTGAAAACAGGGTAAATACATGCCTCAAATTCTTCTTTAAAATCCGGATCTGTTTTATACAATTCTTTGAGAAAATAAAATCATACAACTTCAAAATTTGTTTCTTGAACAAGCATGTGTCTCCTACTCAAAGCATCAGCTACTTTATTGTCTTGGCCACTTATATGTTTCAAAACAAAATTAAAACCTTGGAGATACTCAACCCATTTAGCATGCTTATGTTTCAACTTGGGTTGCTGTACAATATACTGCAAAGCATGATTGTCAGAATACAATACAAATTCCCTGGACATCAAGTAATGTCTCCATTTCTTCAGTGCCTGAACAATTGCATAGAATTCCTTCTCATAAGAGGAATACCTTCTTCTGGTGTCATTCAGCTTCTCACTGAAATATGCCACTGGCCTATCATCCTGACTCAACACAGCTCCAATGGCTTCCCCACTGGCATCACATTTTACTTGAAATGGTTTAGTGAAATCAGGCAGAATCAAAACAGGCTTCTCCGTTATCTTTTGCTTCAAAAGTTTGAAGTTTCTTTCTGCTTCAGCAGTCCACTTAAATGGCTGTTTGATTTTCTTTATTGTCTCAATTATGGGTGCATTAATCTTACTGAAGTTTCTTATAAAATTTCTGTAAAAACTAGCAATTCCATGGAAACTTCTTACCTCAAAAACATTCCTGGGTGAGGGCCACTCCACAATTGCCTTAACCTTTTCCAGGTCCATCTTCAATCCTTCTGCAGAAACAACAAACCCCAAATACACCAACTCTTCCTTCATGAATGAGAATTTCTTCAGATTTATCACCAGTTTCTCTTGGTGCAGCTTCTTCAAAACATGATTAAGATGCCTTAAATGTTCTTCTTTAGTTCTGCTGAAAACTAATATATCATCCAGGTACACTATCACAAATTTACCAATGAATTCTTTCAATACTTCATTCATAAGTCTCATAAAAGTGCTTGGTGCATTTGACAACCCAAAATTCATTACCATCCATTCATACAGTCCTTCATTTGTCTTAGCAGTTTTCCACTCATCACCCTCTCTTATTCTAATCTGATGGTATCCACTCTTCAAATATATCTTTGAGAAATATCTAGCACCACTCAAACAGTCCATTAAATCCTCAATTCTGGGCAAAGGGAATCTGTACCTGATTGTGATCTTATTGATTGCTCTGGAATCAGTACACATCCTCCAGCCTCCATCTTTCTTTGGGCTCAATACTGCTGGTACTGCACATGGACTCATACTTTCTCTAATCAGTCCCTTGTCCATCAATTCCTGTACTTGTCTCCTGATTTTTTCATTTTAGGGCAAGTAGCCCATTCAGCTGCTGTAATGCGAAGATGACATGCTTATTTAACATTTCCATAACTGCTTTCAAGTTATGTGTTTTCGCCACCAAAACCAAGAAACCCATCACAATACACATTGTGCATCACATGCCCGTGCAAAACACGTAGATTGCTATCGATGACAGCCAGGGGTTTAATTCGGAAAAAGTGGTCACACCACTCAATATTCGCACTGCTAAACTCTCAAACCTGTTTTTCACACAATCCAAAAAACGAAAAAGAGCCTGCATCTTTTGTTCTGCAAGCGCAGGAGGCTCTCGCAGCGCCATGTATAACAATATGTGAAGTTTGGACCGATCTATATATTTTTATTCCTGATCTGCAATCGCAACAGAGTAGTTGTGGCCTTGGTAGAATGTACTATTTGGGACTTCCATTATATTTATTCTTACGCGTATGTTGGGATGTTCAGCTTACCGAGAGCTATGTCGACCTTCACACAAGACAGGTATTGTATTTAATCCATATAACTCAGAATCAGGAACGGGAATAAGAAGAAGGAATTCATGGCTGGTAGGGCTATCGCATGCGTGTCCGTATGGGATTTATCGAGTTCCAAGCTTGTTCGCATGGAGATAAATCAATAATAAGAGTAGGTTGTGAAACCGATTACTCAAAGGATCGATTTTACAAGATTTTATCAGCTCAACTTAAAGGAGGTTATATGGTCTGGCAAGACTTGTCGCTGCTTGAGCGAGAATCCATTAGAGAGCTCTATGAAGGGGGAAGGATACTCACAACAGACGATCAGTGTATGCTTGTATTCGTTGGATCCACTATCGGTGGCGGATCCATCGTAAACTGGTCCGCTTCGTTACGAACTCTAGAGCACGTCCTCCGTGAGTGGAATGAAGAACTCAACCTTTCATTATTTGGTAGCCAGAGTTACAGAGATGCCATGGATGTGATCTGTAAGCGAATGGGCGTCCAAGGCGAAATCGAAAAAGAAAATTTTCAGAACACCGTACTGCGAACAGGCTGTGAAAAGCTGGGATACCATGTGGCTAATATCCCTATCAACACAACGTATGACCACTATTGCGGGTGGTGGACCTTCGGCTGCAGAAAGGGCGTGAAACATGGCAAAATTTGATTAGTGCGAAGGGCGGGAGTAGCCGTGAAACGTGGCGAAATTTGATTAGTGTGAAGGGTGGTACGACATTTCTCCTATTGGTTGGGGTGAACAGTGTTTGCTCACCCCAAGCCCGCAAAGAAAACGCCTCCGGCGTAAATATTGCAGTGTTTTTTAGTTGGGTAAATAAGTATATTTACATTATATTAATTTGGCTGGATGGTGGGATGGTCTGTTTGTCTTTTTTGGGTTGCACTTGTATATATAACATTGTAGTGTTTTTTGGCTGGGTAAGTAAGTATATTTATATTATATTAATTTGGCAAAAATACGTAAGTTACAGTCTTGAGAGCATGGGACTAAGTCTCTTAGTCAACGGGAAACTCTACCTTTGAGTGAGGAAATTAGATGGAAAACTCAAAAATTCTCTACCCCTGGATGGGAAACGAGAGGTAAATTCTTTGAAATAGTTTATAATTGGAAGGGAGCTGAAAAAAATCAAAGTTTGAAACAGTGAGCCTAGCGGCTTTGTGCCAATAGCTTGCAAACCGAACCAGAACGCCAAGAGCAATTGACTTGAAGAGCGCCATGGAATTTGAGAAGCTAACACTTGGTTATGGAGGGACCTGATGCAACAACAGCTGAAGTCAACCCTTGGGAGAGATGGTCTACGATTACGTGATTCTGTCCTCGTTCCCTTTTTGCTCCACGTGGTCTATTTCTTTTTATTAATTATCAAATTCATAGAATTTGATAAATAATACTATCCACAATGTTTGAACTTTATATTATATCCCCGACATATATCTATTATCTCCGTGCTTTATAACCAATGTTTAAACCTTCCCACTCAATATAAACCAACACACTTTTTGAATAAATGACTGTATAATAAACTTTTAGTCCTGGACCCCACCTCTATAGTCAATGGACCAATCAAATGTGCACCCGTACCTTAGGTTAAATTCCATGCATCTTCGTCGTTCGACCACCGTCCGATGACTCTGCGCCAGATCGACGGCTCTCAACGATATCGCCTGGCATCCTCGTACTAACTTTAACGTGCGATGAGAATACGAAAAGGCTGTTTTGTGCGGGTCCACTTCGCCACGTGTCAATTCCTCTATGGAATCACTCCTCGACCGAGGAATACTGCTTATACACCAAAAGCGGTGCGATATGGGCAATCTGCCTTTCAAAACCACTCGCGGTTTTTGCACAGTGTTTAACTATGGTTCATGCCGGTTGCACAATCCTCCACGTTCTCTAACTCACGCCTAGACCATGGTTTCGGGTTCGGAAGCAACAACTCTATTTCTGTACAAAACGAGAAATATTCCAATTAACCGCGTTCACGACCACAATTTCTCTACATAGACCTCGCCTGTGGGTAGCATTGATTTAACAGGGTTTATTCGAATAAATTTAAGGGAAATAACAGACCGATGAATGCAAAGTCGATACAATGGTTCGACTTGGTAATTGTATATATATACACAGAATTCAATTGCTTCACAATTAAACAATTCTTTCATAGACAAAGATTCGAGTCTCTCCAATGGAAAACAAGCTTAGAAACCATTTAATTGGAAACAATTGTAACACACAGAGTTTATTGCAGAAATATCTCTTCCTCCTGCTCTCTTCTTGTATATACATATGAGGGATTACATTTATATACATCAACATATGTCCTTTCGGTTCCTCTGTGAGGACCGTTATGGTAATTCAAGAGCCTAATTACAATTATTCGAAGACTAAAAACATGACAGATGGACTAACCATTCGACTTCTACAACTCTAACTGATCTAATAATACAATCAGCTAAGGTATTGACACCTAGCTGTAACAATTCAAATGTTTTCAAACCCTCCTAGCCACAACATGTGGACAAAACTCCTACATTGCTGGCTAGTGTCTAATGCCCCTGCATCAGACTCCCGAGGGCAATTTTCTTCATGGGCTCCCGTCCATGAGCTCTCCCACTGATCTGCCTATCTTCTGCAACATTTCTTCAGTCATCCAAGTGGCATCTTCCTCTGGCTTATCCTTCCATTTGATCAAGTACTGAAAGTACTCTCGTCCTCTGGTCCTTCTGAATGGTCTTTTATCCAATATTTTCTCTGGTTGCAATGGTTGTGCTGGAGGTAGCTGCTCTCTCCACTCAATCTGTTCCTTGTCTGCTGCTCTTTCTTCTGCACCATCATCCTCATACTTGTACAAATCTGCAACATTAAAAATGGGAGATATTCCAACATCAGGAGGTAATTCAATCTCATAAGCATTTGCAGAAAACTTCCTAAGTATCTTGCATGGCCCAATCTTGTTGAACTTCAATTTGTTGTATTGCTTCTTTGGGAATCTCTCCTTTCTCAAGTGTGCCAAAACCTGATCTCCTACTTCAAAATGAACTTCTTTTCTGCTCAAGTCTGCTCTATTTTTATATTTGATGCTGCTGCCTTGTAGTTGCTGTCTGACTTGTTCATGTATGGCCTGGATCTCTGAAGCAAATTCCTCACCATCTACACTTCTCAGCTCTACCTTTCCCAAATTTCTTAACTCTGATATTCCTCTGGGGTGCATTCCATAAACAATATGAAATGGACTCTGCCCTGTGCTCTTGTTTGGTGAGTCATTATATGCATATTTTGCCTGGGGAAAAATATGATCCCACTGCTTGGGATGTTCTCCTGCAAGACATCTCAGCAAATTTCCCAGACTCCTATTCACTACCTCAGTTTGTCCATTAGTTTGAGGATGATAAGCTGAGCTGAAACTCAGTTTGGTACCAAGTTTCTTCCACAGTGTCCTCCAAAAGTGCCCCACAAATCTGGTGTCTCTGTTCGAAACAATACTCCGGGACAGCCCATGCAATCTAACAACTTCTTTGAAGAACAAGTTAACAACATGGGTGGCATCACTAGTTTTATAGCATGGAATAAAATGTGCCATTTTGGAGAATCTGTCCACCACAACAAAGATTGCATCATTCCCTCTCTGAGTCTTGGGAAATCCTAGAACAAAATCCATACTCACCATGTCCCAAGGCCTGTCTGGAATAGGCAAGGGAGTGTACAATCCTGCATTCTGGCTCCTTCCTTTGGCATATTGACAAATCTTGCAATTCTTCACAAACTTGTCCACTTCTGCTCTCATCTTGGGCCAGAAATAAAAGTGGCTCAGTTGCTCATAAGTCTTATCAGTACCAAAGTGTCCAGCAAGTCCACCACTATGCTTTTCTTTGATCAAATTCTCTCTCATGGAACATTTTGGTACACACAGTTGGCTTCTTCTGAATAAAAAGTCCTCCTGTAGGAAATAATCCAGCCACTGGCTTCTATCTGTTAAAACAGGGTTACTACATGCCTCAAATGCTTCTTTAAAATCCGGATCGGTTTTATACAATTCTTTGAGAAAATCAAATCCTACAACTTCAAAATTTGTTTCTTGAACAAGCATGTGCCTCCTACTCAAAGCATCAACTACTTTATTGGCTTGGCCACTTATATGTTTCAAAACAAAATTAAAACCTTGGAGATACTCAACCCATTTAGTGTGCTTATGTTTCAACTTGGGCTGCTGTACAATATACTGCAAAGCATGATTGTCAGAATACAATACAAATTCCCTGGACATCAAGTAATGTCTCCATTTCTTCAGTGCCTGAACAATTGCATAGAATTCCTTCTCATAAGAGGAATACCTTCTTCTGGTGTCATTCAGCTTCTCACTGAAATATGCCACTGGCCTATCATCCTGACTCAACACAGCTCCAATGGCTTCCCCACTGGCATCACATTTTACTTGAAATGGTTTAGTGAAATCAGGCAGAATCAAAACAGGCTTCTCCGTTATCTTTTGCTTCAAAAGTTTGAAGTTTCTTTCTGCTTCAGCAGTCCACTTAAATGGCTGTTTGATTTTCTTTATTGTCTCAATTATGGGTGCATTAATCTTACTGAAGTTTCTTATAAAATTTCTGTAAAAACTAGCAATTCCATGGAAACTTCTTACCTCAAAAACATTCCTGGGTGAGGGCCACTCCACAATTGCCTTAACCTTTTCCAGGTCCATCTTCAATCCTTCTGCAGAAACAACAAACCCCAAATACACCAACTCTTCCTTCATGAATGAGAATTTCTTCAGATTTATCACCAGTTTCTCTTGGTGCAGCTTCTTCAAAACATGATTAAGATGCCTTAAATGTTCTTCTTTAGTTCTGCTGAAAACTAATATATCATCCAGGTACACTATCACAAATTTACCAATGAATTCTTTCAATACTTCATTCATAAGTCTCATAAAAGTGCTTGGTGCATTTGACAACCCAAAATTCATTACCATCCATTCATACAGTCCTTCATTTGTCTTAGCAGTTTTCCACTCATCACCCTCTCTTATTCTAATCTGATGGTATCCACTCTTCAAATATATCTTTGAGAAATATATAGCACCACTCAAACAGTCCATTAAATCCTCAATTTCTGGGCAAAGGGAATCTGTACCTGATTGTGATCTTATTGATTGCTCTGGAATCAGTACACATCCTCCAGCCTCCATCTTTCTTTGGGCTCAATACTGCTGGTACTGCACATGGACTCAGACTTTCTCTAATCAGTCCCTTGTCCACCAATTCCTGTACTTGTCTCCTGATTTCTTCATTTTCCTTGGGAGTCATTATGTAGGCTGCCTTGTTTGGCAGATTTTAACCAGGGATAAAATCTATCTGATGGCTGATCTTTCTCACAGGTGGCAGCTCATCAGGCAAATCATCCACAACAATGTCACAGTAATCATTTAACATCTCTTGGATTTCTACTGGTAAATCAGGAATCTTTGTAGAAGTAAGAAATACTTTAGGCTTGCAAACTAAAGCAAAGCTTACCTCTTCTTCTTCTATCTGATGTAGATATTCCTTCCCGCTCAGCAACAAGGTCTTTGGATCAATCACTCTGCTGGATGGCTCTCCTTCTTCCATGGGTATCAATGTATGATGTACCCCATCCTTGAAGAACTTTTAAGTGTTCTTCTTGCCATCATGCACTGCTGCTCTGTCAAACTGCCAAGGTCTACCCAACAGTATATGACACACATCCATGGGCATTACATCACACAGGACCTTATCTTTATATTTTCCCATTTGCAGCTCTATCTCACACTGTTCTTTCACAACCAGATGATGTCCTTTATGCAGCCAGGACACCCTGTAGGGAGTTGGATGCTCCCTTGTCTTTAACTTCAGCCACCCCGTTCTGCTGTGGGTTATGGGGTGCGATGAGCTCTCTCCGAATCCCCTCTGCGCTGCAGAACTCCTTGAATTCAGCTGAGATGAATTCACCACCGTTATCACTCCTTAGAGCAATCACCTTCTTCCCCGACTCCTTCTCGACCAGTGCTTTAAACTCACATAACTTCGCGAATGTATCGCTCTTCTTCTGCATGAAGAAGATCCAGCACTTTCGAGAGAAATCATCAACAAAGATCACATAATACTTGTGCTTTGCTGTCGAAGCAACTGAGAAAGGACCACACACGTCTGTGTGAACTCTCTCAAGGATCGTCGTGGCGCGACTATCCTTCTCGTGAAAGGTGGCTTTCACATATTTCCCTAAAGTACACCCCTTGCACTGATTTGACTTCGCAAGGGTGCCCTTAGGAAGCCCAAAGAGAAATCACAAGTGCACCTTCAAAGCTCCATGTGAATATGGCCCACCGTGCCATAGTTCGAGCTCTCATCATCCCTACTACCACATCTCCACCCCTTGCATGCCATAGTCACAATATCTACCTCTACAATCGATAGTGTTGCCCCGAGTTCGAACCCCACGTCTTCCAAGTAGATCCCATCAAGCAGCTGCGCAGGAAAGCTTTTCCTTCGCTCAAGACCACATCATAACCCTTATCCTCCAACATCGCTACTGAAATCAGGTTCTTCTTCAATCCAGGTACATGCATGACATCCTTTAAGACAAAGGTTTTACCAGACTCCCTCTGAAAGGATACGGTACCGATACCAGTCGCACTGTATCTACCGTCATCGCCCATCTCGATGTGCATACCCAAATCTTTGTCCTCCAGATCTGAGAACAACTCCCGATCTCCCGTCATATGAAATGACACACCGCTGTCCAAGAACCACACCGATCCCATCACACTTGAAACCAAGCATGCAATCAGTGAAAAGTCAAGCTCGAACTGTGAAGCCAAAGCTTCTCCATCTGCAGATCTTCCCGCTTGCTTGTTCTTCTTCTTCTTTGGACAATTGGTAGCATAATGTCCATGATCATGGCAGTGAAAACATTTCACTTTCGCCATATCCTGCTTCTTGCCCTTCGCTCCAGAATGAGAGGTTTTCTTACCCTTCCCTTTCTTAGCTTTGGACACCAAAGCGCAGTTTTCTTCATCAGCTCCCTTTGATGAAGATCCATCTCGAGTAGTCCTCCTTATCTCCTCCTGCATGAGATCCGCCTAAAGGCGCTCCCATCCCGGCAGCTTCTCCCGACCATTGACACTATCTTGATATGAGTGCCAAGCCTTCGGAAGAACAAGGAGAGCCAGGTCGACCATGTCCTCTTCATCGACAGTAACTCCCACACTTCCCAGCTCATCTCTGCATTGAGTGAACTTCGTGAGGTATTTGGCGATACTGTCGCCCTTCTCCATCTTGATGTTCCCGAGCTTATCTTTGAGCGCCAGCTTCCTTTGGTCGCTCTTACTCTGGAATAGATCCGTCAAAGCTTTCCACATTAAATATGGAGTAGCCTTTCCATGCAGGCTGGATACAATATGATCCTTGACGCCCTCCAACAGGATCCTTCGACATTTCGCTATCTTCTTTTGCCATGCATCGACCAAAGCTGCATCAGTGGGCTTTGGGACATCCGCATCCACGAACTCCTTCAGACCATTATCTTCTAACACTGCTTCCATTCGATCTTTCCATGCAACATAGTTCGAACCGCCTTCAAGAGCATATTCGAGTCGCAAACCATTGAAAGAAGACATCTTTCAACACCGGCACCAAGAAGAACAACCTTCTGCAAAATTCGAATTCCAAACTCCAAGCTCTATCGCTTCCGATCTATACTTGAAAACAAATTATTTCCAAATCAAAGATTGACTGCAAAGGGCATTCACCAGATCTTTCACCTTACAAAGAAGGATGAATATTCCGGAGGCTACCTGGCCCGCATGCAGACTCTGTCCGAGGAAATAAGTTTGCAATCACCGTAATAGACTTCGAAAATTAATCTCGCTCCGATACCATGTAGAAATTAGCTGAATAAATCACTTATTCAATGAAGATTAACCCGATCATACATCAATTTCGAATTGCATGCATAACACATAACCTTCTACAATTAATTGTCACATGCGGAAATAATATAGAAGCAATCTCACATCAAATCAATCACACATTAACTCAGAATGTATGGGGAAAGCCTATAGCTGAAAACCCCGCAGCTATTGTGTATATTATAATGGAGAAATCATGTAACAATACAAGTACAATACTCCTCACAAGTACTCGGTACTTTCTCATAAAGTCACACACAATCTAACTCAGTTTTGAACAAGTCTCGGGTTCAAAACTCACTGCTGACTGCCTTGCCTCTATTGCACAATCATGGCCTGTATATGAAGAGATCCAAGGTTCGAATCCCCTTGGCTTGACTGCGCAATTGTCATGGACAATTCCTCCAAGTGTAATGCAAATCTCATGCAAAACCAATCTACCAACTGATAACTTTACTCACCCTTTCATCTACCTCTTCCACTGGTCTCCACTGAACTGATCATGCACTGTAGTGAACTGAAGTGTTCTTGAGTTGACTAATGAGTTAATATTTAGTAAATTAAATATTATTTAATTTAATCCACTCATATCTAGTTGATTAGCTAGTTAACTAATCCCAACTAGTTCAACTAAAACAAACAGAACACAACTCCACTATCTGTCCCGTTAACTCCTCCAAAACTTCTGCCACTGAAGTCTAACTGAAGCCAACCATGCAAGATGCCATCAAACCCTAGGAACCACGTGATTCCTTGTGTCAGTTGCATGAGCCACCTCCATGACTCAAACTGAAGCGCGCCAAGAGAGTAAACTGCTGTTTATAGTCAAAATATTATTAAGGGTAAATAATATTTGACTTCCATATTTTTAGGA
Organism: Pinus albicaulis; assembly: GCA_034641835.2. Lineage (NCBI taxonomy): Eukaryota > Viridiplantae > Streptophyta > Pinopsida > Pinales > Pinaceae > Pinus > Pinus albicaulis. Next base: position 318,863,283 of record CM076580.1, on the reverse strand, counting down.
GATCAGTCTAAAAATAGCCTGGGTCCTAAAAAATAGGGTCACATCTATTTTTACTGACATGTCGCATACTTCAAGAATCTCCAAGTAGAATTCCCAAATTATGCTCCGTATGTCTAAAAATAGACATAGTCTAAAAATAGACTTTGCGCCAGAATTTGCCTGCGGGCCCACTTAGTGAAGGCGACTTCATTTCACTAAGCTCCATCATCTTGCTGCATTCTCAACAGAAGAGCATCAACAATAGGGCCGACAAAACATAGGGGGGAGGGGGTGAGCCATTAGAGCTCGGGTGGCGATAAGCAAAGATGAGCCCACGAGAGGGGAGTGTGAGGGCGAGAAAATAGGAGAGGAGGGAGATGGCATGTTCGGAGGAAAATATATTTTCAAATATTTGGCCAAACACTTGAGGGAGGAGGTGGAGTGGGTGTGGAAGGCAAAGAGCTCTGCAATCCACCCTGTGGCTCTCGATTTCACCTGTTGCCTCTCCTTGAATTGGCAAGCAAGAATGTTATGGAGAGCCTATAGCGTTGGTCGACCATGACTCGTTTCTTGCTCCTCTGAATCTAACACTTGACGCTTAATGTGGGCAGGAATCCCATAATCAAACAGAGTTGCAACGAAGGCCTCGTTGAAGGTGGTGGAGGGACATCCACGACCCCTTCCCCTATTGGGACAACGACCACAATATTTGTCACAATTCATGGCAAAGTGGCAGAGGTTAGTAGATGCAGAGCGAGAGTCGGAGGAGGCAAAGGAGGCCATGAGCAAGAAAACCAGAGGAATAAACTGTTGGGAGACCATGGCGCAAAGAGTTATACACCTAGGCTTGACAAGCGGGAAAGGAAGGCATGAGTATTAAACCATCATTCGCTCGATGATGTAATTAAGATGCACTAATGCCAGTTGGAGGGAGGCTCGAGCCATGTGGGGAGTGTCGTTGTTTTATCTGAGGGGTCGTGTCATTCTCTCGTTGAGCACCTAAATTCAAGGATTATATAACTTTATAGTTAAAGTATTGTGTAGAAGTAAATTAGTTTTCATGAACAAAATAATTTCATACATTAGTTTCATATAGGGAATTTAAAAAATGATTTGTGATTTGATTTGATAATATGTATTTTTCATTAAAAAATTAGAAATGTAAATTTAAAGAAAATAGATAATTTATTTATTTTTTTTAGGCTTTTGTGATTCATCTTGGTTTTAAGATTGTTTTGCAAATTTAACCGCATAATCACTCTTTTTGGTGGACATTTTGAACGAACTACTATGGTTAATCCTCAAGACAAAGATGAAAATCCGATCTATCCACCTGTTTAAATAACTAAGATGCATCATGTTTGAGATATAAACATTGGAGTGAGTCAAATAAATTAATAAGATTTAATTTTGAATTAATAAATGAACATTAGGTATACAAATTTTGGTACCTTTTTACTAAGAAATTAAGGATTCTATTTTATAAGATAATGTTTAATAATGAGTCCCCAGGATGTGGTCCAATGGTTACCCAGGGAGGTTTCGTCCCCACAGATCATGTGTTCCAATCACAACCAAGACTACGTATGTATGTGGCTCAATTTTTCTAAGGATGGTGCTTAGTGGGCATTCCTTAGCCTTGAATTGATGTCAACTTACACAAAAGCGGGTTGCAACTTCTACTATACTTGGCACTCTTGCATCACTTCATCAATCATGACACAAAACCGACATAAGGTTAAACATTATTTCAATATTGTAGGTGGCATATGGAGGTATAAGAGGACTCAACATGAGAATTCCATTAGAGTGGAAAAGCTAGAGGGAAAAAATGGCATTATTGACCACAAGCTGACCACTCTAGCTAGGGGATCACCCACCATCTCCTTATCCTTGATTTTGTCCAATAGTTTTTTTTGCTTGTAATACTAGTAGTTTTTTTTGTTTTCTCATATTGATGTATGTCTAGATTTGTCACAACTAGCTTGTTTTTATAAGTTTCTATTTACAAGATACTCTATTTAGATGAAGTCTTAACAACCCTAAAACTTTGAAGCTATGTTATTGTCATGGTTTCCCTTCAAGTAAACCAATAACAAAAATGATTTTATCTATACAATCCTAATTTATCATAATAAAAAAACAGCTATTATATATATATATGCAAAATGCTTAATTTGTATGGTGAAATAATGTCAAGTTAAAAGTTATAGTTATATATAACTATCATTCATTCATATATATATATATATATATATATATATATATATTATTTTTATTTTTATTTTTTAATTTAAATAAATAATTTTTTAATGTTGGCCAATGTTTTTATATTAATTTAAATTTATAATATAATATTTAAATATAATTTGGTTAATTTATTTAAGGTTTTAAAAATTAAGTTGTAATTATATATTTGAATATATGCATATTTAATTTTGTTACATAAAACCACATTAAAAACAAATTTGTTTTCAATTTTCTCTAAATTATATAAATTGCAACTTTTATTTATTGATTTGAAAAAAAATATCTTATTTAATTTATTAGAAGTATATATTGTAATGTTTATTTATTTATTTGAAAAAATATCTTATTTAATTTATTAGAAGTTTATGTGAATTAAACGTAATATGAGTTAGTATTTTTAGAAGTACATATTGCAATTTTTATTTATTTATTTGAAAAAAAAAATCTTATTTAATTTATTAGAAGTTTATGTGAATTAAACATCATATGAGTTAGCATTTTAAGGATTATAATTTTTTTTCTTGAGGTTTGCAAGGTGAAATTTTATTGTTGCAAAGCGAAAGTGTGACACTTGTGGTGGACTTCTTCCTGATTTTTGTAATGTAATGATATTATGAATTATAAATAAACATATTCTTATGTAATGGCATGAAGAGTGGGCCTATAGAACCATGATCTAAAAGAGGAAGAGGAAAAATAACTATGTGTGGAGCCAACTGGCACTATTATTTAATTTATGGGAAATTGTCAAGAAAAACTAGAAGCTTCCAAGAGGAGCATGTAGAGACACCTACGAGAAAAAAAAAGAAAAGGGAATTGCACAACAATGCAGGGGTTGGACTTCTTCTTGATGGAGTGTAACATCCCGTAGTTGATTTTCCATGTGAAAAAAAATAAGACCAAGATCATGGGACACGTATTCCAAACTAAATGGTGGGAAAAACATCATAGTGGGTGTCACTTGCAGTTTATTATGGCTAAGGAAATTGGCAAAGGCAAAGAGAATTTAATTGACATTTATTATGAAAGTAGAAGAAAATAGGAGAAAAGGGAGATGAAGGGTCACAGATTTGCATGGGAGGAAAATTGAAGGAAAAATGGAGGAAAATGATGACAATAGAGGCCTCACTGATAAAAAGGCCTTTGAGGATCAATTCATGGCTTTGGTCAGTTCAATTTTGGAGCTCTCTTCTATTCTCTTAATCTCTCACACCCTTGCACACTTAGAGTATTCTTGGAGCACTCTAGTATTCACTTGGATTGGAGAAAGAAGACAAATGAAAGCGGGAAGCACAAGGGTATAGGTGGATCAACAGTTACAGTTGGATTGCTCTGCGGGTAACAAGTTGCATGTAGGATTTCCTTGCTAGTTTTGGCATGCATGGTATATGCATATGGTTTCTTGGTTTATGTTGTCATTAGCATGGGGATTTTCCTATATTGATAGTGGTTTTAGCCTTGCTTTGCCATTTCTTGGATAACCATGTTGTTGTGGGTTTTTCCACTTGTTATTTTCTGATTGGTGCTCAGGTTCGTTATGGCTGTGGGTTGAGTTACTAGATCCTGGAGCCATTGGTTGGAACAAATGCTCTGGAGCCTTGGAACAACCTGGGTTGAGATACTAGTCCTGGAGCCTAGGTTTGGACAAACGATCTGGAGCCCTCGGTGGATTGAGTTACTAATCCATAGAGTCGGGTTGGACAAACACTCTGGATCCATGGAAGGTTGTGGGTTGATTTATTACTTCCTGGAGCCGCGGTTGGAACAAACACTTTAGAGCCCTGGACAACTTGGGCAGAGATCAATCTGGTTGTTTTTAGTGATGTCCGACTATGAGGTTGAATCACTGGTTGAGGGCTGAGATTGTTTGGCCTCTAGAAGGCTTGATTGGTTATTACCTGATATCACACATTCATGCTTGGAATATGGCGCGGGGGTGATTGGCTGAAAGAAAGATTTGGTTCAGCCCAATATATGGTTGGGTGGTACTTGGAAGTCCCTGAATTGGTTGGAATTTTCATATGTTAATAAGAGGTATTTTCTTTTGTGACCTATGAGCAGATGTGTTGATTATGTTGGCGATATTATGACTGAGTTTCCATGGTTTCTATGTTGGTTATGTGATGTATGTTATCTATGGATCCTATCATGAAGGGTTTAGTTATTGATTGGATGATGAATGCATGGACTAACAAATGTTATTCCAACTATTATGAGAGGGCATCAAACTTTATTGGTGATTCTCGGAAAAGTTTCAAACTCCTATGTTCAGATATGCATTCATGACCTATAGATTACATGTTCATCATATGTTTTTCGAAATGACTGTCATGATTAGACCTGGTTAGGTCAAGTCCTTGATCAAGTTTTGTATGAATGATTTTGTCTTGATGTTATTATCATTTTTGAAAGCCTCATTGAGTTTTGGGCAGTGGTGTGGAGACTAGCCTGAAATGGTGGCTTAGAATTTGAGATTGCACCCTCTGAACTAGAAGTTTTGGGCTATAACCACACCCTTACAGGATTATGCATGAGGTTGGAGGCCTATAACCGCATGGAGGCCTTGTCATGCATGCAATTGTGGGCCCAAGTCACCAAAAAAACAATTTAGCTCACGGTTTGGACACTTGGAGTGGGTTTTTAGCTCCTAGGTGTCATGTAATCCCTATAGGATGTATGTTTGTGGTTTGTAAGTTCCAGTTGTCAGCCCCACTTCCTTAATTGGATCTAGAATTTCGGGTCATGCTTGCGCAAAATAACGACTGGGTTGAGACCCTAGGTTTGGGCACAGGGGCCAAAAAAATCTTTGTTGTAGTCTAGCACATCGTCGACATTTTCACCCTATCCAGGGCGGATAAGGCGTCTCACCCGAGGCGTGCCGTGACCTTAGTTAGTTAAAGGTTGGAATTTGGTATCGGAAAGAATCACATGAAAGATATTAGAGCTAGTGAACCTAGAACTATACCAATTAGGAATCCAATCACAATAGATCGAAAGAATACATAGAGATAATATCATACATGTATAACCATATTAAAATTTTTTAAAATCCATGTAAACCCACACACACAATACTCAGGTTTCCCTGTAATCTAATTTTTTATTAATCCTTGCAATAGTACAACATTACATCCGGCTCAAGAGCCTCTTAATCAACACAAGAAACTAACATGAAAGATCAATATACAACCAAGATAACAAGAATAATGCGGGCTCAAATGGCTCTGCGACAACATTTCAGTACCCCTTCCACCTCTCCCCTTGCTTTTCCCTTCAACCTTCTTTATATCCTTGCACCTGCTTGGAATGTTACTTCCCCCTCAAAGGCTCTATCTTCTTCCTCTTTCGGCTGCTTTTACTTCTTGACTATCATCATTCCTTTGCACTCCACTGTGGTTGCCTAGATCCTGAATTTTTTGGCCATTCTTCTGTAACTGCTAGTCTTCGGTGGATTCCTTCTTATTTTCCAGTTGTATCCTCCATAGCTTCCTAGTGGTTACCTTTGGAAAAATGTAGTCAGCCTTCCAACGTGTCACATTGGTTCCCAAAAAAAGGACCCAACAAGCCCTGACAACAATCCATTGACTCGTCCTCGAGTCATTACTTTTCTAGTGCTATTGGTGTTGTTGATGCTCCTTCCTGTGTTGCTTCCCCTTGGTTGGTTGCTTCTCCTTGGTTGGTTCCTTGAAACGAAGGACCCAACTTAAGAATAGATTTGATGGCTGCATTCTTGAACTATGTGTATACGTTGAGAGTCGCTTGCCATGCGCTTATGAGGGTGCTTTCCAGAGTAAGGAACTGTGTCGTGAGTTCGATAATAGGATGGGTCAGGCGTTTCATCAGTAGATAATTCCACTGCGTTTCAGCTTCCTTGCTGATTTGTTGTAGTATTTCCAAATGATCCTGTGTTGGCAGACAAAGGTCCCAAAGTATCTACTTGACCTTGGCTGATTCATCTTCAATGTGTTGTATTTCGGTCTCAAGTTCATTCACCTATGCCAGAAGTTCATTCTGTTGGTTCTTGTGTCAGGTACACATGGCTTGATTAAGCAGATGATTGACGTGGTGGCACACAGGGTAGGCATGTTGATTCTTCCTTGTCAGACAGCTAGACCAGTCATAAACTTGTCACATAAGGCCTTGAGATTCTTCCGCCACGTTAATGATTAAGGCTTTCAGGTTCGCCGCATATGATATTTTATGCTCAATCTCGCCTACATACTAGGTGGAAGGATCTGTTAATTCCCTTTAGGTGGCAACAAGGTTTCTCTTAAGCTCGCGATTGGTTGAGACCAGATCAACGCATGCTTCTTTGATGTGATCACAACATTCAACAAGGGTGCATGCGGGGAAATCCTCTAGGGAATCGAGCACCATTTTTGTGACCAAGGGCCATAGTACCTAGAATTTTTCAGTAATCTGGTCAAGCTAACCCTAGAGATGTTTCTTTTCTTAGAGGAGATGATCACGTTCTGTTATAAGGGCAAGAATTTGTTGTTGCTTCTGCTCATGTTTGATAGGCAAAACTTTGTGTAATGCCTCTGCTTGGCGTGAAACTAGTTGAATAAAAATAAATAATTGGGCTAATGACTAGCCCTGGAGATCATCTATGCTCATCCTCAGCGGTTCAGGAAACTGATTATGCAACGACTATCCACTGGCAACTAATTTCTCAGTGTTCCCTTGGGGAGATGTTACTCGCTACAAGGGTTCGACTGTCTGTGGATCAATGCAGATGGGGGTGGGGTGGGGTGGTAATGAGGAGAGGGGATGAAAGGGTAGTAGTAATGCATGAAATGTGGTGGGAAGGGGATAAGTAATGATTTTTCCCGTGGCTGTGAGTGGACCCGATTCAAGTAATAAATATAACATGAACGTCTGAGTGGTCTTTGTGTCGGTTACCACAATAATTGACTGATAACGAAGTTGATATCCATTTTTGTTTCTATACGTGACAAAGTTCTGGATAGTAGGGTTTCTGATATGGTGGTAGATGTGGATTTTATACGAGGCGATGGATTTCACGATCAGGGTGATGCAACAGAAGTGGAAAGTGGATTTTCTTCGATAATGGGTGAAGCGGTATGTGACTGGGGCTCTTCATCTATGAAATCAACAACTGGAGTGGAGGTGGTCGTGTTCCTCTTCTTGGACTCGATTGGTGGTTTGGTGGTGATAGGTTGAGGATTTAGGATTGTGGGTTCTGAATGAGAGTGGGGGCCCACTACAGGGTTCGAAGCAACGAGGGGGTTACAAATGAAAGAATCAGACATCTACGAACTTTGGAGTTTAGATAAGGTGGGAAATGAATTTACTGAGACGCAAATGTTCACCATAGTTTGTTGAATGGACTGCATTTGTGTCTTGAGCCTCTTGATAACTGGTTCCAACATCTCCTCGACCATCCGCTTGCTTAATGTCGTAGGTGTTTCTCCCAATAGTGGCTGGGGAACCATTCCTCCAAAAAAATATTTTCACCTCCCCTCCCGAATTTCCCCAACAACCCCCGGGAAGGAAGCAAATTCAGTTTTAAAGGCTTCTTCTGTCAATATAAACTTTTGGGGCTGCATTTGAAATGTGTCGGGATGGACACATTTTGGCCGTATCCAGGGGTTTCCATGACTGATTTCGAACCATATTTCTAGTGAGTAGTCATCAAGTAGTGACTTTGGGATTCTTTGTGTGGCCTTGATGACTTATAATATATTCGTATACCATCCGGTAAAAGAGGCCACATTGATTTCTTTGCTGCTAGGGTCCCTAGAGTTCCGCCATGAGACATACTAGAGAGAAAGTGGCCAGTATTCAATAAATAGAGCCATCTCCTGACTATCTGGTGGAAACCATTTCCACATCGCCAATGTAACGACAATATATCCATAAATGAAGTCGGTATCTCTCCTATATACATCATCACAAGCCTCGAATAGTTCTAAGAGAAGAACGCTGCACCAATTCAACTACGTGCCCTGCACACAGGCCTCCGCAACTGAAATGGTGTCCAACGTGCACTCGCCTCTGGAGAAATGTCGCATGAGCTTCCCAACAATTATTTAAGAGGTGACTTTTATATTTGGCTTATTTATTGGTTCTATTTGAGCACCATTTCCTCCTCCCTGGGTATCATACCTATTATAGTAATTGTCATTCCCTGTCTTATTCCCACTCTTGGAAGTTGTTTGAAATGTAATGGGTACAACGACTGCAACAATAGATAACATTGTGAGTCTCTAAATATCAAACATGTATCATATATTCTTTTTCAAGCCATAACAACCCTCCATGCATCCTACCTATGAGGAGTTTTGTGCACTGCATAATGGCTTTTGTCATCCTGAATATTGGAAGAATCCTCATATTTCACAGCGTCAACCTCTGAATTCCCATAATTTTTTTTTAACTTTGATTGAATTCCATCAGCCTTGACTACTAGTTCTGTGTATATCTCTCACTTAAGTTCTGGAAACTGGAATGAGTTTGGGAGGTCGTTTTCGATGAGCACTCCTTTATCATATTTTTTTTAGAGGTGTTGTCTTCATGATTCTTGAATCTGACTCTACTTTTGGAACTGAGACCACAATATTCGTCATTGTTATAGAGATATGTTAATATACAAAGAACACAGGGAGCTTGAACTTGGGATGGGAACGAGGAAGATTGGATATAGACTCCAGACTTGGTAATTTTACCACCTCGGCTTTTGGTGCTGAGAAACTTATCGTTGCCATTCAAATTAAATAGAAAATCCTGATACGAAGTTTTTAATTAAACCACTTAACTAATTAATACAGTAACTTTCACCACTCGGTCTCAACCGTGGCAAAACTAACGACAGTTGAGTCGAACTTGACTCAGATGACGCAAAACTAAAAAAGGAGGGTGGAATTGATAGGTAATTATGGTGTTATAATGGGAGGTTCCTAGAAGTTGATGATGAATATTAAAGTAAATATTTAGCCTAAATTCGAATTGACATAGGGAATTATTTCCTAATTATTACGGATACGACTCCTGATATGTGTGGCTCCCCAACCACAAGTAGTTGCGGTGGGTTGAAAATACTTCTGCAATTGAAAGAACTTATGAAAGTTTTATTCTGGACCAAATTCGACTAGAAAAATTGACCAACTAAATTAACTGACACAACTAATATACAACAAAAAACTGGCTAACTCTATCTAACCCTACCTACGATCCCCTTTCGTAGATTCAATCAATTTGGTGTAGAATTGTTCGAGAAATGGAAAGGTTTAATGTGTGCACCGTTCACCCATTCCAACAGTAAGAAACCACCCAATTGTGCGAACTTAAAAACTCCTGATTCCTTCACTTCCGAAAAAATGAAGGGTCCCAACCAATGCATCTGCAACTTCCAAGGAAACTTCAAGAATTTACTGTTCTATAGCAAAACATGTCCCCCAATTTTAAACAATTTTTGGTTTATATGTCTGTTGTGTCATGCCTTCTACCTCTAATTTTCGATAGTTTCATGGAAATATTCTAGGAATCTAGCCTCATCCAGTTCCCATAGATCTTCCAACCACTTTAGAATTGACTCTTCTTCTGTCATGTGAGTGGCATGTGCAATGAAAAGGTCAGGGATAGTGAAATCGATGGGTACTATGAATTCTCATCCATATACTAACTAGAAGGGCGTATACTTGTGTAAGTGTTTGACAATTATGTGATAGGCCAATAGAGTAGCTGTCACTCGCTCATCTCGATCGTCTCTGTTGGCCAAACATATCTTGGTTAGTCCCCTCTCTAAGATTTTATTGAAAGATTCCACAATACCATTGTCTTGAGGGTCATACAGGTTTCTCTTATGGTGTTTTATCTTAAAGTTCCAGAGTAACGAGTAAATAGTTTCATTAGTGGAATGGGTCCCCTGATCACTTGTAAGGTTTCGGGGGCATCCAAATTGGGTGATGATATTCTCGAAAATGAATCTGGCGGCAGTGTCTATAGTGCAATATTTGACTGGTGCAACTTCCATACATCTGGTAAGGTACTTTTTGGCTGTGATAATATAACGGGTGTGGGAGTGGCGTGCCGACAAGTTGATAGGTCCTACAAAGTTGATTTCCCACTTCTCAAAATCTAGGAGTTCTCATATTGGTTGCAAAGGCAGTTCATCTCGATGTGTAATATTCCTAATTAGCCTTCAGCTAGTTGGAATATTAATTTTTGCTTTTGTCATTAAGATAGATGAATAAGAGGGTAGGGAGACCCATAAATCTCTTTAGTAGGAATAAAACAACTTCTAATGTGAATGTGGATCATCTTATTAGTTGAATAAATCACTGTTAGGTGTGAATAGAGGTTAAAACATGTGGAAGGGGTCAAGTTTGACCAAATCAACAACGTTGTTATGGAGGTAGTGGAGAGTTATTGGGGGAGAGTGCAGTCTTAGTGGGAGGGAGTCTCTATGAGAGTAGCACCTTTAATGAGTGGGACCAAGGGTGAGGAGGATCATAAAGCATATAAGGAAGGGGATGGAAGCCATAGAAGGCATTCTAAATATTGTTTATGTTTTTTATTTTATGAGTTTCTGCACGCTTCAGCTAGTTAGCGAAGTCTGCTGTGCTATTTAGCACAAGGGTGTTTCTGAGGGAAAATCCCATCCTCATCCTGGGGGGACTTCGAGTGCCCACTCAGGAGAGGTTCATTTGAGCTTCATTCCACTATTTGGCCTCAGGCCAAGCTTCAACCATCATCAGCAGCGTAGTCTCCTTCAGGAATTGCGTTATTTTGTAGGGCAGTTGCAGTGGAGGGTCAAGTACCCAAGTTTGTGAGCTTGTTTTCCAGTGAGGGGAAAAACCCTTCATTCAGAGGATCTATTGGGAGGTTCCTTGAGCTTCATTTCCACCATCCAGCATCAGGGCAAGCTTCAGCCATCTTCAGCAGTGTGGTCTCCTTTAGAAACTGCGTTATTTTGCAGGGTAGTTGCAGTGGAGGGCTTAGTGCCCAAGTTTGTAAGTTTGTTTTCTAGTGAGAGGAGTAGCCGTTCATCCGAAGGATCTATTGGGAGGAGTTTTAGCCATTTTTATATTAGATTAGACACCTCCTACTAGTCACCCAATTGCAGTGTTTTATTTAGTCCTAGGGCTGCAAATTTCATATGGTGTATTTCCGGAAACCCCTTCTGGGTTGTCTTGGATTGGTGCTAGAGAGCCTAGATCTTTGATCCCGACATTTTCTAAGTACTAGATCAACAGTTCTATGTATTTTTCAGTTTTACCCTGTATTTATTCTCCATAGGATGTTGTGAAACCAGCTCCAAAAATAGAAGAAAAGAGATATCAACGCCTTAGAAATACGCCACTTCGAGGGGGCAACCTCTAATACATTACATAAATGAACAATTCTTGGATGATACAAATGACAAAAACCTCCTTATATATATAGAAGTCCATGGGGCCACAATGTAATCCTAGTGGGGCCACAATGTAATCCTAGCCGACATAACAATAATAATTTAAGGGCACAATAATAACAATATTGGGGTTACAGGGGTACAACAATAACAATAAGGGGGGCTACACTAATATAATAAGGGACTACACTATTAATATAGGGACCTAACATGCCCCTCTCCTTCAAACAAGTGTTGTCCTCAACGCTTCAGTAGCTTCGGGTGCTTTTGTATAAAATTCTCATCCTCCCATGTAGAATCTTCAGTGGGTAAGTTCTTCCATTTGATGATATACTCTGAAATTGATCGATTTCGTAGTTGTCGAGTTCTTGTTTCCGTGACTGCTTCAGGTTCGAATATGGTTTTTCCTTCCTCATCAAGTTCTGGCAATATTGTTTGAACTGGAAGTGTGTCCCTTATAACCTTTTTTAAGCATGAAACATGGAAAACTGGATGCACTCGTGAAGAAGTAGGAAGCTCCAATTTGTATGCCATAGTACCAATCTTTTGCAAAACCTTGTAAGGACCATAGTCCTTTGGAGATAATTTATTATCCTTCTTAGCTTACTTGAGGGAAATTTGTTTGTATGGTTGTAGCCATAAAAATACCCAGTCTTCCACATCAAAACGTCTCTCACTGCGATGTTGATCTGCCTGTTGTTTCATTCGATTTTGTGCCAAATTTAGGTTATCCTTTAAGAGTTGGAGAACTTCTTGTTGATGCTCGATGTGATCCTCCACTTCTTGAAACCTAGAATTTTCCCTTAAATAATATGTGATGGATGGTGGATGGTATCCATAAAGTGCCATAAATGGGGTCATTTTTCCTGCAGTATGGAAGGAAGTGTTATACCACCATTCAGCGAGAGGTAACCACTTGACCCATTGTGCTTGCTTATTAGATACAAAACAACGAAGATATCCTTCAAAAAATTTATTCACTATCTCTGTTTGACCATCAGATTGAGGATGATAAGATGAGCTATGAGCTAGTTGAGTCCCCAAACAAGAAAATAATTCCGTCCAAAAATTTCCTGTAAAAATGGGATCTCTGTCACTTACAATAATCTTCGGGTTTCCATGTGGCTTTTGAATTGTTTCCATAAATGCGATAGCAAATGTACTCACTTTAAATGGATGAGACAATGCACAAAAGTGTGCATACTTGGTAAGTCTATCAACTACCACCATGATGATGCTCCTTCCTTCAGACTTAGGTAAACTTGTGATAAAATCCATTGAAATCTCCTCCCAATGTTGACTTGGAATGGATAAAGGTTGTAGAAGACCCGGGGTATTAATTGTCTCAACTTTATTTTGTTGGCAAACCAAACATTCTGCCACAAACTTTTGAATATCATATTTAAGGCCATCCCAAAAAAATTCTTTCTTCACCTTGTGGTAAGTTTTTAAAAATCCCGAGTGTCTTCCTAAAGGAGAAGTGTGCAATTCCAAAAGAATATTTTGTTTTAGTTTGGAATTCTTGCAAATATATAAGTGATCTTTGTACCATAAGGAATCATTTTTCCAACTAAATGTATCAGATGTACTGGGATCTTGCTGCAACTTTTGAATGAGAGTCCACACTTCTTCGTCCTTCTTCCATTCATCCCTTGCTTTGGTTATCCAATCTGGTTGGATAATTGAAATGGCACAAAGCAATGCTTCCACCTCTTCATTCTTTCTTGAGAGTGCATCTGCAACAACATTTAGCTTCCCTTTTTTGTAGACAATTTCAAAGTCATAACCCAACATCTTTGTGACCCATTTTTGCTACTCTTCTGAAGATAGTATTTGTTCCAAAAAGTGTTTAAGACTATCATGATCAGTTTTTACCTTGAAGTGTCTTCCCATTAGGTAAGGTCTCCATTTCTTTAGTGCATGTAGTATTGCCAACATTTCCTTATCATAAATAGCCTTTTGTAAATACTTTCCTTTGATTGAACGACTTTCAAAAGAAATGGGTCTTCCTTCTTGCATTAAAACAACACCAATTCCATTTCCTGAGGCATCACATTCCATAATAAACGTTTTTGTGAAGTCTGGCGTAGCTAATACTAGTGCTAGGCACATTGCCTCTTTAAGATGTTCAAAGGCCTTAGTTGCTTCAGGAGTCCATGAAAATGCATCTTTCTTCAATAGTGTTGTTAGAGGTGCTGCTATTCTCCCATAATTCTTAACAAACTTGCGATAATACCCTGTTAACCCGAGAAATCCTCGCAACTGCTTTATGGTTGTGGGGACTTTCCATTCCTTAATGGCTTTAATTTTATTAGGGTCTACCTTAACACCCTCGTGAGATACAATATGACCCAGATATTCCACCTCTTGTACTCCAAAGAAACATTTGGATGTTTTTGCATATAATTGTTTCTCCTGCAATAGTTTGAGCACCCTGTCAACATGTTCAACATGATCCTTCCAAGACCTGTTGTAGATTAGCATATCATCAAAAAATACTAGCACAAATTTTCTAAGGAAGGGTTTGAAAATGGAATTCATCAACCCTTGAAATGTAGAAGGTGCATTGGTAAGGCCAAAAGGCATGACTAAAAATTCATAATGACCCTCATGAGTTCGAAATGTTGTTTTCAGAATATCTTCAGTCTTCATTATAATTTGATGATATCCTAAACAAAGATCCAACTTGGTAAAATAAATTGCTCCATGAAATTCATCCAATAATTCATCAATCATAGGAATGAGAAATTTATCTTTAATAGTGAGCTTATTGAGCTCCCTATAATCCTGACACATGCACCATGATCCATCTTTTTTGTGCACCAATACTACTGGAGCAGAGAAAGAACTTTGACTAGGCTGAATTATACCAGCCTCTAACATTTCTGTAATCATACGTTCAATTTTTCTCTTTTGGACATAAGGATATCTGTAAGGCTTGATGTTTGGAGGAACACTTCCTGGAATCAAATGAATAGCATGATCATGATCACGAATAGGTGGGAGTCCTTTTGGAGTATTAAACACCTTGGAATGATTATCTAAGACTTTCTGGAGATCTGGAAAAATAGATGATTTTGATGTTGGAACTTCTAGTGAGCATAATTGTGCAATTACGCCTCATTATTCTTTCTTTAGAAGATTTGTCATGACATTAGAGCTTATTATCTTTCCTGGCTTCCCTGTGATACCCCGTAATTTGATTTCCTTTCCTTCCGAAAAGAATTTCAAGAAAAGTTCTTGAAAATTAAAAGCTATCGTCCCTAAAGATTGTAACCATTGTACTCCTAGTACAACATCAGCACCTCCCATTGGGATGGAAAGCATTGGACTATTCAATACATATTCCCCCATGGCTAGCTTGATATTATGGCATTTTCCAGAGAAATTTATAGTTCCTCCATTTGCAACCATTACTTGACATTCTGGTGCTGGGTATAGGAAACAATTCAATTCCTTGGCTACCTTATAATGAATAAAATTATGGGGACTACCCGAATCAATCAACACTATTACCTTTTTCTTCTTGATATGTCCTTCTATCTTGAGATTTTGAGGAGTGGTAATTCCTGCCAATGCATTACATGATATGGTCGGACTCATCTTTTCTTCTTCTAGGATTGGTTCCTAGTGTATATCCTCTTCTTGTTCATTTTCTTCTTCCTCTTCACAATCTATGTAAAATAATTTCTTCTCAGCACATCTATGACCTTTACTGTATTTTCTATCACAACTGTAGCAAAGCCCTTTTGCTCTTTTTTCTTCCAATTGTTGTGGTGTCAACCTTGTAGGTTGTGGAAATCTAGGCGTAGCAACACTTCATTCTTTATAGAAGTGAGTGGTAGGCTTCCTTGTCGCCATACTTTTACATTCAATTTTTCTTGCCAACCTGAATGCCTTCTCCAATGAATCAGGTTCCAAAACGCGAACTTCATGTTGGATGTTATCCTTTAAAGTACCTATGAAGAGATCAATCCTGTGTTCCTATGGAATATCAATTACCCTTATATTCAATTTTTGGAAGTCCTCAATGTGCTCCCCCACTAAACCCTTTTGTTTGAGATTTATCAATTGGCTAAAGAAGGTGTTGCTCTTTGTATCCTCATAATGTGCTATCATTTCCTCCGTAAAAATTGACGAAGTGACAATTTTTTTACGGGAGAAAAGCTATCGATACCATACAAATGTATTTTGTTCTAAATGTAAAGTTGCAATGTGTACCTTTTGTGTGTTTTGCACATTATGGAGATCAAAATATTTCTCCATCTGTAGTGTCCATGTTACAAGATCCTTTCCATCAAACTTCCTCATATCCATTTTTGGAATATGGTGGTTCTTTCCGCCAACATTAGAGTTTATGAAATCACGATTAAAATTTATTTTGTTCTCATCATGAGTTTCCTCTACTATATTTTCACCATTAGGAAACATTTCTTGTATCAACTTTGTCAAACCTTCCATGTCTACTTTTAGATCATCCTTCATGTTTTCCATTTTTTCATCGATCTTAGCTTCCATGTCATCCATCTTAGATTCCATGCCAGCTTCCATGCCATCTATCTTAGATTCCACGCCTTTCTTCAAACCATCCATATTATTCTTCAAACCATCCATCTTCGCTTCCACGTCTTTCTTCAAAGCTTCCATTTCATTTTTTGCTGCTCTTTGCGAGAGTGAAATTTGGTGCAATTGCTCTTGTAATTTTGATACATCATGTTGTAATTCATCATCTTCATGAGTCATAGTAGAGCCTTCTGAAGGCTTAATGGGTGTTAAATTATTTTTACAGGGCACTTTTTAGAACCCAATACTGATATCTATTCTACAATACACCCTTGTAATCAATTCAAATTGATTCTTCAAACAAGGCTTATGCAATTCGGAAAAAAAATACACACCTTTTTCTTGCTTTTGAGGAGCTCGATATTGAAATTGGATTATCTCTGTGATTGCGGCTCATCAATATCTGAAATTTGGCACTGAGGTAGCCCTCTGAATTCTCTTTTGAATGCCATAGGTCTGACCTGATTTGGATTCTCCAAGGCAAATTTATGTCCAATCTCCCACAATGACCTAATTATGGACTGTGTTGAGCCTCAAAATTGTGCTTCCTTTCATCTTACTTTACCTCATTTTCCTTTGTCCATTGTTATCCTAGACCCAATTGATCAATGAATTTAGTTAAAATTACTTTTAGAATGATTTACATGACTGACTTGCTAAGTTTTGTGATTTTTGCCATTGTAATGCATTTTGATCGGAACTAGCTGCAGAATGCAGACATTCCGTAGCTAACCGACAATTCTGCAGCTGTCTTCATGTTTGGGTATGTTCCAGGTGGCCTCTCAAGAAAAACTGCATATGGGTATATTCCACGTCATGTCTACATTGTTCGTTGCTCACCATGAAGGAAGAAACGAATTCTGGATATGGTTTTGGTACGTGGGAACACATTTAAGAAGGCAGACTTCTAATAGGACTGTCTTAGTCCAGATTTCCTTTTCCTTTTTACGTTGCCACTTCAAGAGTCCTAATGTGATTTCGATAAGGAAAGACAATGATCCTGGAATTGTTGCAAGTCTTGTTATGTACATTTGTTATATAAACACTTGGGAAACCGAGAGCTAGGCTAGATTTTGCTCTAGATTTTGCTTAGATTCTGTGCTACATTTCTGAAGACGCAGATTGCTCTGTTCAAGTTATTTCTCCTTTAATGAAGCAGACAATGTTGTTTTGAAAGCGTTGATTTGATTTGGAGTTAGATTCCGTCAGGTGGTAGAGGGCCCCTGCCTCTTGCACGGATTTATTTGCGTAATTTAGATAAGTATCCTAGCTGCCTTTACATTTTTTTTGAAGTTGAATTCGTAGTTGTTTTCATTAATTATTATAGTTATAACTCGTTCTAAAAACTCTTCCAAAAGAAGAAGCTCTTCCAAAAGATTATGAAAATGAATGGGAAATGGCTATAGTATTGTAGGATTTAATTGTAATCTCTTTTGTTCACCATCACAGTTATACTTATGCTAAATACTCTTCCACAAGAAGAAATTCTTCCAAGAAATCCTTATAATGTTTTAAGCATGATTGTGATCCTGAACGCTTCATTTGTGTGTTTGCACTAAGTACCATAGTTGTCCTTGCTCTTAAACGCTTTTCCAAAATATCATAATGATGAGTGGGAGATAGCCATGATATCTTAGTTTTTAATTTCTTTCAGTCTTTATGTTTGCATTTGCACTAAATTACACAGTCAGGATTGTTCTAAGAAACTCTTCCAAAATACCAATCATGATGGACAAACAGATTGTATAATTCCATAGAATAATGCATGATAGCATAGTTAGGATACTCTGGAGTTTAATTGCACTTAACTCATGTTCAGTTGTTTTGTTTTAAGTTTGATAATGACTTGTAGTTTAACACTATTTTAGACTAGTGACATCTTAAGTACAGTTTTAGCTTCACTCATTGCATTAGCACTCCACATTCAGTTGTCATTCACTGCATATTAGATTACTTCAGTTGTTAAACTTAACAAAACAGCCTTCATTATTTACAAACCTCTTCTTGTTCTAAAATCCATAATTGATTCATAACCATATGAACATAAGACAATATCATTTTAGGCCTGAAGTACTTCTGCAACTTCCTAATCATCCTACAAACAACATTTCCTCAAAAGACTATTTTAAAAATCTCTAACCTTTGAGTGAAGTGTAGTGTTATCAAACTAAGTGGCAGAATAGAGTTAGGAACTAGCCTTAGAGTAAAAGACCTTATGATGGTATCAATGTTTTACTCCAATTATGCTTCAACAAATCTCTAGTCAAGGACAAAATGTTGCATCATTATAAGTTAGTTGTTTAACTGTTTAGATAGGAGGATTTGCATACTTAATTGACCATGTCTCAAGCTCTCTCTCAAAACACCTTTGATGAAAGCATTTGACAAGTTGAATTTATGTTTTGAATCATTTGTTTAAAATTCATTATCAAGCTTTGTTTCTGCTTAGTCATAGTTTAGATTTGATTCTGTTTCAGTATTGCATTTTCATTTGTCATTTGTCATCAACCAATTAGGCTTCACTCTGTTTTTAATCATTAGCTCCTTTCCATTAGCTTTCTAGTCATTTTCCTTGTGAACATAAAACTACCAAAAGACCAAAAACATCATAAATCATCACAAAAGACCAAAAACATCCTAAAAACACTACACACAACGCATTAAGAAACAAACACCTAGGTACATACAGTACACTTCACTTCAGCAGTTTACCAACCCTGGTTGACAATTAAATGAGATCAATTTAGGAGACTAGATTGAGACCAAACATTTTGGCGCCGTTGCCGGGGAAGTGAAAACTAGGTAACCTTTGTTTCTTAGCATCCAAAAAAAATTTTATGCGTAGGGAGAGAGATTCAAGGGGAAGATTTATAAGCAGCAGAGGTAGAAGTTTGATTTCTAGAACACCACTTGTTTCATCTAGATCCAGAGCTAGTACACCTTCAACTCAAACCCATCTTCCATCCTTTACTGATCCTGGACTTCTAGAAGACCTGAAATCAGACATCCCATTAGAGAAACCTTCTACTTCATCCACTGAACCTGCCATAGAAGAAGATTTAAAAACTCCTGGTAGGGACATAAATCTTTCTACTTCCACAGGAGAGTCAACCATGGCAGAAGAAGGAGGAGGAGGAGTTTTTAATGGAGAACACACACTATTTGGAGGTAGAGGTAGAGGAGAAGGAGGTAGAGGAGAAGGAGGTAGAGGTGCAGATGGAGGAAGAGGTATAATAGGAAGCTCTTTTGGGTTCCCTATAATTGATGAAGAAACCAATACAACCATGAAAAATATTTCACCCTCTGTCCTTCCAAACTTCTATGGACTTAAAACTGAAGATCCTGAAACTTTCTTATTCGAATTTGAAGTGCTATGTAGAACTTATGACTACTTACAAGATGCTCAAAAACTGAAATTATTTCCTCAACTTTGAAGGGAGCAACATTGAAGTGGTTTATGAGTCTAATCAGTAGTTCTATTAGAACATGGGAAGACATGAAACAAGCATTTCTAGAGAGATATTTGGATTATTGTATGCCGATTAATCATAAGGAAGAAGTGTTCAAGATGTTACAAAAAGAAGATGAAAATTTGGAAGATTTGTTGGAGAGATTTAATTACAATATCAAAAGAGCAAAAATGGAAAACCTAGATCAAGACACCTTAAAAGCTCTTTTGTTGAAAACAATTAGGGATTAATGGCTGGATATCCTTAACATGATGGGAAAAGGGGATATATCACAACTCACATTACCTGAAATATCTGAGTTATGTATCAACCTTTCAAGAGGGAAATCTAAAACTGTCAAAGGTCCAAGAGATCCTGCTCTTGCAAGGGCAAGTAAGTCTGCTTCTGGGACAATAAGTAGATCAGAAATAGGTCACATGCTTGATGATTTTAAATCTGACATCTTAGGGAGTCTTAGTGAACAAATAGACACCCTCAAGATACAAAACAAGCAAAAGGCTAAATCTGATGCCTTGCCAATCTTTTGTCCCAAATGTAGAAAGAAACATGCCTTGAGACAGTGTCCTTTGGATGTAAAAGTTGTAGAAACCTGTGTCATTTGTTCTGAAAAACATGAGACTAAGAATTGTCCTTCTCTTCCGGGTCTCAAAGCTGTCTTTCAGGAGGAAACTCCTACAAATTCCACAGAGTCTCTCAATTTTGTATCTAGAAGGCTTGGCAGGGACCTCAAACACAAGGATTCCATGATCAAATGTATAATCAACCTCCACCTTGGAATTCTTGGCAGCAACCTTGGCCCCAATTTCAAAATCAATCTCAGTCCTGGGCACAAGGAACACAAAGTCCCTATGGAAGATACTCTCCATACTATCAGTATCCACCATCCTATCCACCATACCTACATTTTTATCCTCAAAATCCTCAACAAAAATTTCCTCAAAATTTTCAACAAAATTTTCAACAAAATCCTCAACAACATCATCAGAACCAACCACATCAAAATCAACCACTTTCATTACCATTCCCTCAAAAATCAAATCAATTGCCTGCTCAACCCATACTAAACCCTAATAATAAGAACCCTCAGAATACATACATGATAGAAGGCCAATAATTTCCAACTTATTTAATTACTCCTTTAGACCTTAGTGATGTTCAACTGAGGTCTGGAAGAATACTTGAAAAGAGGAAACCTTCTGTGATCATACAAGAACAAGATAATTCCGAGGAAGACTCCCTACGGGTGAATAAAAGTCTTGAGGAAGACACATCCTTTCAAGACCCACACATTGAAAAACTAAAACAAAAAGATCCAATAAATCCAACTCCTGTATTAGAGCAACCATCTACATCTACTTCTATACCTCCCTTTCCGAAAAGATTACAAATTGATAGAGGTGTAGAAAAACAAATCATGGTGCCTAATTATGATTTCTTAGATGAGCTGAGAAATGTTTGCATTAAAATTCCATTATTACAAGCCATCAAAGAAATCCCAATTTTAGCCAAAATAATAAAGGAGTTGAGTATGAAGACAACAAGAAAAAGAATAAGAGAAACAAAGAAAATTCAACTGGTAGGAAAAATAGCAGACATTATGATGGGCAAGATTGCTATTCCAAAGTATCTTGACCTAGGAAATCCAGTTGTCAAAATTCACATCAATGGAATTGAAATTCAAAACACACTCATTGATTTAGGAGCAGCAATAAATATCATGAGTAGACAAATCATGGACAAACTGAAACTTCCTAATCTTCTCTTTACACCCACGCTATTACAATTAGTAGATAGATCTGTGATCAAACCAGATGGGGTAATAGAAGACATTCCAGTGTCCCTAGATTCTTGGGAATACCCTATGGATTTCATGATCCTAACTCCTAAGAATAATTTAGGAGGCCATCCTGTTATACTAGGAAGACCTTGGTTGGCTACAGCTGATGCTTTTATTAGTTGTAGGTCCGGTGATATGTATATTTCTGATGGTAGTTCAACTAAGAAATTCACTTTATATCCTCCAACTAGGACAATTACAGATCTAGATGACACTCAATGGATAGAGGATGAAGAAGATTTACAACCTCTCTTCACAATTTCAGAAATTAGTGAAGATAATCAAATTCTGAATACTCTAGAAAACTTTGAATCCTCTCCAGAACACAAACATGAATCATTTCAGGAGGGATCCAATATTGAGTTTTTGTCATCTAGGCAAATGTCTCTTCATTCTATGGACAAATTTGGCAGCTCTACAAGTGAGATTTTTCCAGGCAAAACTTTGAACATAAACAAGAACCTAGAAAAATCTCAACAAGAAGAGTTAATCAAAGTATTACAGAGACATTCTTCTGCATATGCATGGGAGTACACTGACATGAAAGGGATATGCCCCAAGACTTGTACTCATCACATCTATATAGAGGCAAATTGCAAACCAATCAGACAGCCTCAAAGACGGATGAATCCAAATCTTAGGGAAATTGTTAAAGAAGAATTGCAAAAATTGTTAAATGTTAATTTTATCTATCCTATTTCAGATAGTCAGTGGGTTTCTCCTTTGGTAATTGTGCCAAAGAAAAATGGAAAATGGAGGGTGTGTGTTGACTACCGAGAACTGAATAAAGCTACTCTTAAAGACCATTTTCCCTTACCTTTCATAGATCAAGTATTAGATACATTAGCCGGCAAAAAGTACTTTTCATTCCTAGATGGGTTTAGTGGTTACAATCAAATCCAAGTAGCACTTGAAGACCAAGACAAAACCACATTCACCTGTCCTTGGGGTACCTATGCTTACCAAGTATTGCCATTTGGATTATGCAATGCACCTGCAACATTCCAAAGGGCAGTATTAGGAATTTTTTCAGATCTAATACATGACTGTGTAGAGGTGTACATGGATGATTTCACAGTTTACGGGAACACATTTGAAGAGGCTTTAGAAAACTTGGAAAAAGTTTTAAAAAGATGTCAAGAAGAAAACCTTTCACTTAGTCATGAAAAATGTTTTATGATGTTTACTGAAGGTATTGTTTTAGGGCACCATATTTCAGGGGATGGGATTAGAGTTGATGAGTCAAAAGTTGAAGTCATCTCTAACCTATCTATTCCAAGTTGTCAAAGAGATGTTAGAAGTTTTCTAGGATTTACAAGGTATTATCGGAGATTTATAGAAAACTTCACCAAGATAGCATCTCCACTCTTCAAATTACTTACCAAAGATTGTGAATTCAAGTGGACTTCTGATTGCCAGTTAGCTTTTGAAACCCTGAAAACCAAAATTTCCGAAGCACCTATATTAAGGGGACCTAACTGGAAGTTACCTTTTCATATCTCGACAGATGCTTCCGATACAGCTCTAGGAGTAGTATTGGGACAAAAAGATTTAATTCCCTATGCCATCTATTATATCAGTAAAAATTTGACTCCTGCAGAGTTAAACTATACTGTAACTGAAAAAGAGTTTTTAGCTGTCGTTCATGCCATAAACAAATTTAGACACTATATAACAGGCTATGAAACTTTTATTCACACTGATCATTCTGCAATTAGATACCTAATGAACAAATCAATTACTAATGGCAGAGTTATAAGATGGTTGTTACTCTTAACAAGAATTCAACATTACTATTCTATATAGGCCTGGAAAACAAAACACAGTAGCTGATTTCCTATATAGACTCCAAAATATCAAAGATAACACTCCGGTTGAAGATCAATTTCCCGATGAATATCTTTTTGCAATCTCTACTCAAACTCCATGGTTTGCTGATATTGCTAATTATTTAGTTTTAGGAAAATTTCCTTCAATTATGAATGCAAGGGATAAAAGAAAAATCATTTGTGATAGTGCAAAATATTCATGGGTTGCTAATGAGTTGTACAAGATAGGTCCAGATTTGATCATTAGAAGGTGTGTTCGTGAAGATGAGATTCCTGAGATTCTCAAGGCATGTCATGATGAACCTTGTGGCGGACACTTTGCAGATAAGAGGACAACCTATAAGATCCTTAATTTAGGATATTATTGGCCATCTTTGTTTAAAGATGCAAGGGAGTATGTCAAAAGGTGTGATAGTTGCCAAAGGGTAGGGAAACCTTCTCCTTCAGGTGAGATGCCATTACAACCTCAGGTACACATTGAACCTTTTGAAAATGGGCTTTGGATTTTGTAGGACCTATTAGTCCTCCATCAAGACAAAAGAAATACATATTAGTTTGCACTGATTATGTTACTAAGTGGGTAGAAGCTAAACCATTACTTGTTGCTAATGAATCATCTGTAGTTACTTTTCTTTTGAGGATATTTTTACTCGTTTTGGTGTCCCAAGGGAAATTGTTACAGATCAAGGAGCTCAATTTACATCAAGGCTAGTGGAGAAAATGATGGAGAGGTACAAAATCAGGCATAGAAAATCTACTCCCTATCATCCACAAGCAAATGGTCAAGTGGAATCTACTAATAAGGTCATTGAAGGAATCCTAACAAAGACTGTTCATTTACATAGAAGAGATTGGGTAGACAGGCTTCCTGAAGCCTTGTGGGCCTATAGAACTACATGGAGAAACACAACAGGCCATACTCCTTATGAGCTTGTTTATGGAAAGCAAGTTTTGTTTCCCATAGAGTTCCAGATTCAAACTTTCAAAATGGTAGTTCAGCTAGGACTTGATTTAACGGAGGCACAAAAGCATAGACTGGAGCAAATCAATGAATTGGATGAGATCAGACAAGATGCAGTTCAGAAAACAAGTCTAGTCCAACAGCAAAGGGCTAGATGGCATGACAAGTACATCAAAGAGAAGAAATTCAAAGAAGGTGATTGGGCTCTCTTGTTTGATTCAAAATTCAAGGATTTTCAAGGAAAATTTCAGACACATTGGCTTGGGCCATATGAAATTGTTGAAATTTTTGATAATGGGGCAGTAAAAATTAGAACTATAGATGAAGAAGAGGTCACTTTTCTTGTGAATGGTCATAGATTGAAGCTGTACCACAAACCACTCTCAAGAGAAGAATTTGTCAAGAAGTTCCAAGAAAGCAGTGATGTGAAGTTAATGAAGAAGAATTTTTCTTCTTCATCAACTTGATTAAATTTTCTGGAGTATTTCCCTTTTGAAAAAAAATAAATAATAAAAAAAAATAAAGGTATAAACATGAAAACCAATCATTGATTGGCATGTTTATACAGAAAAGATAGGGTGAAAATCAGAGTCTCTCTGACACTCTAACTTTTCCCATTTTGTTTTTGCAAGCAGCTGTTACAAAATCATAAGTTCAGATCCATAGTGCTTATGATCCTCTCATTTCATTTCACTCCATTCACTTATCCATCCATATTCCATTTCATTCATTCATTCATACTCTACTTCATTCCACATTTCATTCATCTCATTCCATATTCCATCCATCTCATTTTCATGTCAAAATTTGAAGATTGATGTCTTGCTGTAAATGAATAAAACATGTCATGGATTGCAGGGCAGTTCTTATGTTCTTCCACTCCATTTCATAAAATGAATCCATTTCATTTCATCATCCACTTCATACATATCATAACTCACCATCGATCTTCATTCATATCATATAACATTTCACCTATATTCCAAAAACACTCCATTCCATGATTAAAATACTCTACAGGTACATTCTGCAGCTCAACAGACATTCTGCAGCTGATCAGCCTTTCTGCAGCTAGACAGTCATTCCGCAGCTACAAATTCTGAAGGCACCAACCAGCAGACATTAGAATTGCAACAAAATGATCCAGAATATCCATGAATAAGAAACATCAAGAAGAATTATGAAGACTCTTCCAAAGGTGAACAAAGAAGACAAAGACTACAAAAATCAAATGAAAAGCAGAGGTAACAAGTGTAGATTATAATGGCATTTCATAAAGTTTAGCATAGTTTTAGTTATGAATTATTCGAAAAAGTTGTTTTGATTATTTTTGTTGATCATCTACAAAATACCCTCCACAAACTTTGGATTAAAATCTCTCATTTCAAATTCCATACCCGACATCATTTAAGCGGTTCAAATGGTCGAAGTGTTTGAATTCTTCACGTCACCCAACAAAATCATTCAATGATGATTTTCTTTTCCGTTGTAAAATCTCCGTCGTCTTTTCAATCATTAATTCGTTTCCTCCACCTCACTCCATTACCTCATTTCGTAACTACCTCCATCACTCCATTCTATAGCTGGCACTTCATTCCGCAAACAGAGATATCCTTACCACCGAGAGCAGAGAAAAAGGGTATATCAGTTTGAATATCAAAGTACTATCACCGTAGGCAGAGATTGAGCATTATCACTGTAAACGCAGAGGTATAGCAGTGAAGAATTTGAAGCCATTTGTTACCGAGAGACAAAGGTATAGCAGTGTGAAGAATTTGAGGCCATTTGTTACCGAGAGACAGAGGTATAACAGTGTGAAGAATTTGAAGCCATTTGTTACCGAGAGACAGAGGTATAGCAGTGTGAAGAATTTGAGGCCATTTGTTACCAAGAGACAGAGGTATAGCAGTGTGAGAATTTGAAGCCATTTGCCACCGAGAGACAGAAGTATAGCAGTGTGGGAATTTGAAGCCATTTGTCACTGTCAACCAGAGGCATATCAGCTCGAAGTTTGAAGCTGTTTTTGTCAACCAGAGGCATATTAGTCCGAAGTTTGAAGTTGTTGTCACTATCAATCAGAGGTATATCATTCCGAAGTTTTAAGCCATTGTCATTAATAACTTGAAGCCATTTCAATTCAAAGGTGAAAGTTATTGTTTCAGAGGGTAGAAAGAGTATTAATCTGAACATTGAAGAAGCAATTATGGGTTTCATTGTAAGAACTGAACCAATGGGTACAAAATACCTAGAAGGATACCCTCAATGTAAATAAATGTTGCAACAGATAGGATGGCTACAATTTTTGGAGAAATTTAATGGCTTCCACAAAGAAGTCACTAAAACATTTGCAAGATCATTTCAAGGAGCTGAAGTTGAAGTGGGAGATGTCAAATTCACTGTCACTGAAGTTTTCATTGCAGAAGCTACAGGGTTGCTTAGAAATTGAGAGATATGGTTCAAAAACAGAGAATTCCACAATGAATCCTGGAAGAAAATTCTAAAATCACCAGGTATGGATGTCACTATGTTTAAGAAAGGAATTCCAAGTTCTGCATTGAAAAATAAATGGAGAAACATACTACTTCTTCTGCAAAAATTTATTACATGTGAGGGTAGATATGGCACATTTTATGTCTACCACATTAGACTGATAATGCATTTTCTGGGGGAAGACTTAAACCTACCCTACTTCTTGCTTCAAAGTTTGAAAAAGATGGCTTCCTGTGTTCAAAGAAGGGTTCAATTTTTAGAGACAACTCTATATCATCATGGCTTGGTTAAAATTTTGATTGAACACCATTTAGCCAAAACAAATGATAATTGGGACAATTTCTTGATAAGAAATCATTTTGAAGAGCCAAAAGAACCCTCACCTGAACAACAACCTACAAGGAGAAGTAGAAAATGGAGAGCTTCAAAAATTGAAATTGACAAAACAGTCCAAGAAAGTAGTGAGGAAATCATCTAAGAGAAGTTGACTCAAATAAAGAGATAACTTAAGAAAGAGAAGGTAATCAGGAAATCTGCCACAGAGAGAGGAGAGGGATCTTCTCAGCCAAGAAGAAGCCATAGACTAAAGGGGAAACTAAGGAAAACTCAAATCAAACAAACAGGGGTGATTAATATAGAGGATGAGGAAACATCTATTGAAGAAGATGTTGAAGAGGATTTTAATGAAGGAACCCCTGAAATTGACCCTGCTCAGTAAGAAGTTTATGATTATGTTGAAACTTTGGAAAGGAAAGCTTCAGAGAGCAGAGAGAGAACCCCTAGTCCTCCACTGTCCGAAATAGATGTGTTAAGAAGGGATAGGTACGAGCTGGAGATACTTAATAGACACATTAAAAATGAGAATGAAATTTTGAAGGAACAAGTCAAGCTCAAAACCGATATGAACTCAACCTTATCCCTACATATAGACAAAGTGGAAAAGGCTAATGACAAGTTGAAGAAGAGGAACAAGAAGCTAATCAATGCACTTACCAACCTAAGGTTCAAACTTGTCATCAGAAAACCCAGAAGATCTTTAGCTTCCAGGCAAAGGAGAAGGAGAGGATTAGATGTTCTTGCAGAAGCCTCTGAGTTTATAGGATAATTTGCATGAGGACATGCAAGAAGTCAGCAGTGGGGGTATGTTGAGCCTCAAGATTGTGCTTTCTTTCATCTTACTTTACCTCATTTTCCTTTGTCCATTGTTATCCTAGACCCAATTGATCAATGAATTTAGTTAAAATTACTTTTAGAATGATTAACATGACTGAATTGCTAAGTTTTGTGATTTTTTCCATTGTAATGCATTTTGACCGGAACTAGCTGCAGAATGCATACATTCCGTAGCTAACCGGCAATTCTGCAGCTGTCTTCACGTTTGGGTATGTTCCAGGTGGCCTATCAAGAAAAACCGCATATGGGCATATTCCACGTCATGTCTACATTGTTCGTTGCTCACCATGAAGGAAGAAACGAATTCTGGATATGGTTTTGGTACGTGGGAACACATTTAAGAAGGCAGACTTCTAGTAGGACTGTCTTAGTCCAGATGTCCTTTTCCTTTTTACGCATCCACTTCAAGAGTCCTAATGTGATTTCGATAAGGAAAGACAATGATCCTGGAATTGTTGCAAGTCTTGTTATGTACATTTGTTATATAAACACTTGGGAAACCGAGAGCTAGGCTAGATTTTGTTCTAGATTTTGCTTAGATTCTGTGCTACATTTCTGAAGACGCAGAGTGCTCTGCTCAAGTTATTTCACTTTTAATGAAGCAGACAGTGTTGTTTTGAAAGCGTTGATTTGATTTGGAGTTAGATTCCGTCAGGTGGTAGAGGGCCCCTGCCTCTTGCACGGATTTATTTGTGTAATTTAGATAAGTATCCTAGCTGCCTTTACGTTTTTCTGAAGTTGAATTCGTAGTTGTTTTCATTAGTTACTATAGTTATAACTCGTTCTAAAAACTCTTCCAAAAGAAGAAGCTCTTCCAAAAGATTATGAAAAGGAATGGGAAATGGCTATAGTATTGTAGGATTTAATTGTAATCTCTTTTGCTCACCATCACAGTTATACTTATGCTAAATACTTTTCCACAAGAAGAAACTCTTCCAAGAAATCTTTATAATGTTTTAAGCATGATTGTGATCCTGAACGCTTCATTTGTGTGTTTTCACTAAGTACCATAGCTGTCCTTGCTCTTAAACGCTTGTCCAACATATCATAATGATGAGTGGGAGATAGCCATGATATCTTAGTTTTTAATTGCTTTCAGTCTTTATGTTTGCATTTGCACTTAATTATACAGTCAGGATTGTTCTAAGAAACTCTTCCAAAATACCAATCATGATGGACAAACAGACTGTATAATTCCATAGAATAATGCATGATAGCACAGTTAGGATACTCCGGAGTTTAATTGCACTTAACTCATGTTCAGTTGTTTTGTTTTAAGTTTGATAATGACTTGTAGTTCAGCATTGTTTTAGATTAGTGACATCTTAAGTTCAGTTTTAGCTTCACTCATTGCATTTGCACTCCATATTCAGTTTTCATTCAATACATATTAGATTACTTCAGTTGTTAAACTTAACAAAACAACCTTCATTATTTACAAACCTCTTCTTGTTCTAAAATCCATAATTGATCCATAACCATATGAACAGAAGACAATATCATTTTAAGGCCTGAAGTAATTCTGCAATTTCCTTATCATTTCATAAACAGAGCCTTTCCTCAAAAGACTACTTTGAAAAGAAATCTATAACTCTTGAGTAAGGTTTTGTGACATTTAATTAAGTTGCAGAATAGAGTTAGGAACTAATCCTAGAATAGAAGACCTTATGATGATATCAATGTTTTACTCCAATTATGCTTCAACAAATCTCTAATCAAGGACAAAATGTTGCATCATTATAAGTTAGTTGTTTAACTGTTTAGATAGGAAGATTTACATACTTAATTGACCATGTCTCAAGCTCTCTCTCAAAACACCTTTGATGAAAGCATTTGACAAGTTGAGTTTATGTTTTGAATCATTTGTTTAAAAGTCATTATCAAGCTTTGTTTCTGCTTAGTCATATTTTAGATTTGATTCTGTTTCAGTATTGCATTTGCATTTGTCATTTGTCATCAACCAATTAGGCTTCACTCTGTTTTTAATCATTAGCTCCTTTCCATTAGCTTTCTAGTCATTTTCCTTGTGAACATAAAACTACCAAAAGACCAAAAACATCATAAATCATCACAAAAGACCAAAAACATCATAAAACACTACACACAACGCATTAAGAAACAAACACCTAGGTACATACAGTACACTTCACTTCAGCAGTTTACCAAACCTTGTTGACAATTAAATGAGCTCAATTTAGGATACTAGATTGAGACCAAACAGACTGGTTCAGTAGAGCGAACTTGTACGACTTGCCACGTGTTTCGTCCTTTGGCTCTGAAATTGATAGCAAAGAAACTACAGTATGTGTACTTGTGACCACTTTTTACGGCACTCCAAGAGTTATGAATCTTTTCGCACGATCACCTCTTTGAGATGAAAGTTGGGAGCCTGAAAAAGTACTACCTTCCACAGATCATATCTCCGAAAATATTGTGAACCAAGATCTGAAATTTTGTGGCAAGTTTCCTCAGGATTTCGGCTTCGCACCCTAAAAATTTTAGATTTTGAACCTTCGTATAAAAAAATTTATAGCAAAAATTCCACGATGACCTGTTTAGAGCAGCGAAACCCTTGAATCCAAAGCTCTGATAACAAATGTTGTGAAACTAGCTCCAAAAATAGAAGAAAAGAGATATCAACGCCTTAGAAATAAGCCACTTCGAGGGGGCAACCTCCAATAAATTACATAAATGAACAATTCTTGGATGATACAAATGACGAAAACCTCCTTCTATATATAGGAGTCCATGGGGCCATAATGTAATCCTAGCCGACCTAACAATAATAATTTAAGGGCACAATAATAACAATATTGGGGTTACAGGGGTACAACAATAACAATAAGGGGGGCTACACTAACATAATAAGGGTGTAATATAGGGACCTAACATAGGACTACGTAGTCATATGTCTTCTAGCATTTTATATAGCATCAACATTTCATATTTGATGTACTGGGTCATTTGAGGCTTATTTTTCCTAGCTTGAGTTACTTTTTTCCTCAAGATCTTGTACTCATTTTTCTACTATAATGTGTAATAAAATGACTCTATGATATGCTCTTATTGATGTATTGATATTTTACTGCATTTTCTAGTTTATGATCTATATTCCAGTTTTTCCTAATTTGGAATATTACAGTGGTATCAGAGCATAATCTTGGCTCAGCCTGTGAGACATCACATATATGGAACAAGAAGAAGAAAAGCCTCTCATAGAAAGGGAGAAGTGGCACATCAATAGAAGAAGAAGAAGGTTTTATTATACCGGCAACGAAGAAGACAAAGGCAAGATTCCAATATCAGGAGAAATGGATGAAAACGAGTTTCCAAAGCTTCTTCTCCAAACTATACAGGATATTTCTAAAGAAATTAAACAGATGAGGATGGAGAGACATAAAGAAACCCCAAGAAGGTTTCAACATGGAGAAATATTTGGCACTTCACATAACTGGGGTGAGAAACCAGTAATGCAACAAGTTTCCCAACGCTCTACTATGCCTACATTCCTAGCAGTAGGAAATGGAGGTGGAGGACCTCAAGAACAAGAGACTCTTGAAGATTATTTTCTAGAGTATGAATCTCAATCTTAGATATTCAAAGACAATATGAGCTTTTAGGAGTTTTGTCAGATCAAGGACAATAGGAGACCCCTGAATAAAAATAGGAGTGGAGGGCACATGCAGAACAATGATCTGCAGGGTACTATGGGTAGATTTTTTCTGCCTGCTTTTGATGAGCCATTCAAGTGCACATCCAAGTCTTGGGTGGAGAAACTAGACATCTATTTTTAGTTGAACCAAGTATCAGAGATTTAAGACATTAAAATAACAACACTACACCTTGAAGGTGAGTCACATGATCGGTGGTTTTACGGTCTTTCTATATTGGGGCATGCCAATGTGACTACATATTCAGAATTCACCCAGAGATTAGTAGAAATATTTGATCAAAGAGATCTAGAGGCACCTTTTATTGAGCTAGCAAAGCTCAAGCAGTAAGGTAACCCAGATACCTATATCTCTAAATTTCTAAAAATTTCCGTCATGGTGCCAGATTTATCTGTAACTAGGAGAGTTTATATGTTCATTGATGGGCTAGCAGAGCCTCTGCATGGGTTGTTGAAAGCCACTAAACCAACTACACACCAAGACGATATTGAGAGGGCTAGAGATCTATAAGATGCTTTGCCAAGGGTAATAGCTCCATGTCAGCAAAATCACACTTTTTAGTCAAAGGGGAAATATGTGAAGGTTATTCCTCCAAAGGATAACCATAACAAAGGGCCTCTTAGTGATGATGTCCGAAGAGACTTGAGGAGGAGGAAGCTTTGCTTCACATGCCAAGAACCATGGGCACTAGGTCATCGGTGTACTGCGGGGAAGGCACACTATATTGAGGTGTTCTCTGATAGTGAGGAGGAGGAAGAAGATGAGCGAGAAGGAGACAATAATGATGTGATAGCAGGGGAGGATCCACTGCCACCAGAAGATGCGAATGGGGCATTTTCTCCAATTGGAGGGTCCCTTGCATCCTTGCGGGGAGTACCCAAGTATCAGAATTTGAGGGTTCGAGATACCATTCAGGGGAAATGGGTATCAATGTTGATTGACAGTGGGGCTACCCACAATTTTATTGATGCTCAATTAGTTCAGAGGAGAAAAATAACCACTAATGATTTTGAGGGATTCTCAATTTTGGTTCCAGGAGCTAGAAACATGCAATGTATAAAGTATGTTCCAACATTGTCTATAACCTTAGGGACATACACTTTGACTGATCATTTCTTTGTGGTTAATATTCTAGACACCAATGTGATATTGGGTGTGTAGTGGTTGATTACAGTGGGGAAGCTCACCAGAGATTGGGAGACTTTGCATATGGAATGGGTAGATAAGAAGAGTGGTAAGCATCAGATGATCAGGGGCATGCACACTTATCCACCTCAAGAAGCCTCTGCACATAAGATAGAACCTGATTTGCGCAGTGGGAGCAAGGATACATCAGTGCACTCAAATATGCAGTTTACTCTAAACCATGATGTTATATTATTTGGAGGAATTCCACCAGGGAGGCCCCCAGACCAGGAGTTGAGTTCTCACAACAAGTTGCACCATTCATAGATCTGGCTCAGAAGGGAGCCTTGGGTGAGTCTAGCACAACGCAGAGGGCCTTTGATAGGCTTAATGAGGAGATGGATGTTTGTTCGGTGTCGGTATCACCAAGTCTCACCAAGCTTCTTGCGCTGAGAGGTGATGTTTCAAGAGTGGATGACGACACAAGTCTGGTACATAGGGACTACTCCACAACCTTTAAGGGCCAAGAGATGCTTCCATATAGGAATGAGCCTTCCATATATGGTAAGGGGTTGTTGGCACTCATACATGCATTTTCCAAACTCAGGAAGTTTTGGAGGAGCAATAGCTTCCAAACAATGATTGACCACCATAAACTTCAATCTTCTCTTGAGAAAAAATAACTGCAAGGAGGGAAGCAAAGGTGGAGTGGCAGTATTCTGGCATGTGGCTTTGGCATTGAGCATGTCAAAGAGGGGAGAAATGAGGTGACAGGTGCCTTATCACAAAGGCCAGTAGCACTGTCATTGTTGATGGTGGATCCAGAATGGGAGTCCCAACTATTGGTGGAGTATTCCAAGGACCACTTCACATGTGAAGTGCTTGATGGGAAGGTGACTGATGAGAGTTATAGAGTGATGGATGGATTCATCGATTACCTTGATCAGATATTCTTGACTAGAGATTCTAAGCTCAAGGATAAGGTTCTACATGCGTCAGATGATTCACTCCTTTCCGGCCACCAAGATTTCATCAGGACATATCCGGCCATTTGGGGGAGATTCTCATGGGAGGGTCTCAAGGAGGATGCGCTTCGGCATATCAGGAAATGTGCAGTTTTCTTGGAGAATGAGGAGGAAAACAACCATCATGCAAGGTTGTTACAACCAATTAATTTTCTTGTAGAGAGATGGGAGAACTCATCTATGGACCTCACCGCCAGCTTGCCAAAAATACATGGTAAGGGTTGTGTCTTTGCAATTATTGGTCAAATAACAAAGTATTTTCATTCCTTTTCCATTCATGTACAGTGCATTTCTCCACAAGAGGGCAAGCCTCTCTTTGGACTTCATGGTCTTCTTGGAGCCACAATCAGTGATGGGGATGGATACTTCCTAGAAGGCTTTGGGCATGTGTTGTCTTGTTTGGGGTGTACTTAGTTGATACCAAACATCAATTACTACCCACAGGTAGGTGAGCAGATAAGGGCATCAAGAAAGTGGCTAGGAAGCTACTTACCACAATGTGTTCTGGGGCAGCAATGAGAAGAACTGCGCTGGTTCCACTTGAGGGACTATTATCACCATCCGGTATTTCATATGGCAATTAGTGTATCTCTATTTTTTATTCCATATGTTGATGATGTTTTAGTCACTGTTGTTAGAATGGTTGGGGTAATCAAGGTTCTTAGAACCAAATATTGGATCCTAGAGAGGTAGGATGTATTCCGATCTCTTGAGGACAAAATTTCTACAACCCAAGATCAACAGGAGTTCTACATAAATCATGGATGGGAAGAGAGATAACATAGGGTGGACACTTTGGTATATCTCCGTTTTCAACCACACCAACCATTCATATTTCCAAAGAAGGAGATTGAGGAGTTTTTATTTGGGCCACACAGGGTGATCCATCTTGTTGGAAGAGTAGCACATGGGTTGGAGCTTCTCATTGGGAGTAAGAACTCCAACCTTTTATATGCTCCATGCCTTAATGAGGCCATTAGACAGCAAGTAGTTGCCACCATGAATCTCCCACTTCTTTATGATGTCAGCCATTTGGTTTTATCACCAAAGGCTAACTTGGACACTTGGGAGGGGCAGCTAAGGGACAAGTTGATTGAAGGATTTTTATTTAGTGGAGGAATTTATCAGATGAGGATCCCACAAGGGAAGGAGAGGAGGTTTTGCAGCATCCATCCTTGTAGTTTCTTAAGGACAAGCAACATTTGGGAGGGGAGGACTGTAATATTCCTAATTAGCCTTCAGCTAGTTGGAATATTAATTTTTGCTTTTGTCATTAAGATAGATGAATAAGAGGGTAGGGAGACCCATAAATCTCTTTAGTAGGAATAAAACCACTTCTAATGTGAATGTGGATCAAATTATCAGTTGAATAAATCACTCTTAGGTGTGAATAGAGGTTAAAACATGTGGATAGGGTCAAGTTTGACCAAATCAACAACGCTGTTATGGAGGTAGTGGAGAGTTATTGGGGGACAGCGCAGCCTTAGTGGAAGGGAGTCTCAATGAGAGTAGCATCTTTAATTAGTGGGAACAAGGGTGAGGAGGCTCACAAAGCATATAAGGAATGGGATGGAAGCCATAGAAGGCAATCTGGATATTGTTTATGTTTTGTTTTTTATGAATTTTTTCACACTTTAGTTGTTTAGCGGAGTCTGCTGTGTTGTTTAGCATAAGGGTGTTTCCGAGTAGAATTCCCACCCTCATCCAAAGGGGACTTCGAGTGCCCACTCAGGAGAGGTTCATTTGAGCTTCATTCCACTATCCGACATCAGGAAAAGCTTCATCCATCATCAACAACACAATCTCCTTCAGGAATTGCGTTATTTTGCAGGGCAGTTGCAGTGGAGGGTCAAGTACACAAGTTTGTGAGCTTATTTGCCAATGAGGGGAGAAGCCCTTCATCTAGAGGATCTATTGGGAGGTTCCTTGAGCTTCATTTCCACCATCCTGCATCAAGCCAAGCTTTAGCCATCTTCAACAACGTAGTCTCCTTCAGAAATTGTGTTATTTTGCAGGGAAATTGCAGTGGAGGGCTTAGTGCCCAAGTTTGTAAGTTTGTTTTCCCGTGAGGGGAGCAACACTTCATCTAGAGTATCTATTGGGAGTAGTTTTAACCATTTTTATATCAGATCAGCCACCTCCTATCAGTCACCCATTTGCAGTATTTTATTCACTCCTAGGGCTGCAACTTTCATATGGTGTATTTCCGGAAACTCCTTCTGGGTTGTCTTGGATTGGTGCTAGAGAGCCTAGATATTTGATCCTGACATTTTATAAGCACTAGATCAATAGTTCTGTTTGACCCTGCAGTTATTCTCCATAGGACTGCACAGTCATATGTCTTCTGACATTTTATATAGCAGCAACATTTCATATTTGATGTACTGGGTCATTTGAGGCTTGTTTTTCCTAGCTTGAGTGAGTTTTTTCCTCAAGATCTTGTACTCATTTTTCTGCTATAATGTGTAATAAAATGGCTCTATGATTTGCTCCTATTGATGTATTTATATTTTATTGCATTTTCCAGTTTTATGATCTATATTCCTATTTTTCCTAATTTGGAATATTACACGATGCGATGGATTTCCAACACGTTAGAAAATGTCACACCTCTTAATGTGTTCCTTTACATCTCGAAAAATTGTGGGCCACCAGAGTCCCGCCTGTAATACCTTCCTTGTGGTGGTCTTCCCCCCAACATTCCCTCCCACAACTCTTGAATGACACTCCCACAATACATATTGTTTCTTGTGATCATGAACACATCTCCGCAATATTTGTTCAAGGCCCCAACTTGTACAACTATCCTACAATCAACTGATAATCTGTAGTGCAAACTACCATTTTCCTTCGTTGTGTTGTTGTGTACCCCTCCGGGCATTTACCCGTGGCTTAAAATGATGCTATATTTTCCAAGTATTCTGGTATGGCTTCAACTCAAAACATGTCGGCATCTGGTTGTTAATCATCTACTGACCCTCCACTCTCATTTGACTCTAACCAAGAAAGGTGATCAGGACTGACATTCAGTCAACCTAGCCTTAAAATTACTTCAAATATGAATTCTTAGAACAACATAAGCAATATGCAAATCCTACCTTCGAGTACTAAAATTTTCACTAAGTACTTTAGGGCAGAATGATCAGTGAAAAACTTGAATAAACCCCCCAAAATATAGTGTCGAAAATTTTGAAGCAAATACACCATCGAAAGCTCTTCACACTGAGTTGTGGTATAATTCTTGTGTGTCGTGGACAATTTTCTGCTTGCAAAATAAATGGGGTGATCAATATTACCATCCCCGAGTTGATCCAGGATGATTCTTAAGGAAATACTTGAGGCATCAATAGGAACATGAAATTTCTTATTCAAATCTAGATAAACGAGGATTGGTGCACTTGCCAATTTCTCCTTCAGCAAGTTGAAAGCAATGTCACTTTCCTCTGACCACACGAATCGTTCGACTTTCTTCAACAATTTCTCTAATGGTGAAGTGATCAATGTATAGTTGTGAATGAACCTCTTGTAACACCCTGTGTGGCCAAGCATGGATCTCAATTATTTAACACTTTTTGGTGGGTCCATATTTAGGATTACTGCGACTTTAGCCGGTTCTACACATACTCCCTCACAGACTATGTGGCCCAAGAGTGTTCCAAAATGAACAAAAAATATGCACTTTTAAGGTTTAGTGATATCTGTAGTTGTCTACAACGATTGAACATCACATGGAGAAAACTGGAATGTCTCTTTAGTAAACTGTAGATGGTCTAGTCATCCATGTAGAATTCTAGGAACCTATGAATATAATCTCTGAAAGCATTAATCACAATTCTCGAGAACGCCGCTCGCACATTCTTGAGTTTAAGCGGTATGACGTGGTACACATAAGATCACCATTCTGTGGTGAATGTAGTTTTATTCTTATATTCTTCTGCAATCCAAACTTGATGATATCTGAAGAATCCATTTGTAAAGGAGTAAGATTCATTACCCACCACATTGTCTAAAACTTCCTCTATGAAAGGGGTGGAGAAAGGATCATGAACACATTCATTGTTCAGACTTCGGTAGTCCACATAAACTCAAATTTCATTAGCATCCTTTTTATTCTATATAAAAATTGGGCTGACCCATTCTTCCTCATCAAATGGGAATATAAGCCCTGCCGCCAACATCTTATCTTTTTATTTTTTCACCTTCTCTTTAACTCTCAGGTTCAATTGGTTGGGCCGATGCTTTACTAGCTTTGCTTCTGGTTTAAGCGCAATATTAATCTCTCGTAATTCTCCCTTAATCCCTTGAAGTTCCGCAATAGACGAAGGGAACAAGCCGAAGATCTCTTTGGTAGTCTGCTCCTCCCAATAAACTCCCATCAAGGCCAACTTCATCTTCTCATCAGTCCTGATGTTGTGTTTCCGAAACTTTAGAGGTAGTAGCTACAACCCATCAATCACAAGCCCATATTCAACACTCTGTTTCCCCTCAATTCCTTGAATTTCAGATGTCCCAATTCCTCCAGATCATCTTTGTCTGGTTATCTCTCTATCTTTCCAAAGGCTACGATCTCGTGGAATCCTGATTCATATATATGCTACGAAGTGTTCTGATCTATACATCCTTCCTTAAACTACCATGTCGTAAGCAAAAATACTTGATGGCCTGCAAAGCATTGGCCATCCTTTCATCGCTATCTGTGAAGGAAAAGTTATCA
This sequence comes from Pinus albicaulis, assembly GCA_034641835.2. Taxonomy (NCBI): domain Eukaryota; kingdom Viridiplantae; phylum Streptophyta; class Pinopsida; order Pinales; family Pinaceae; genus Pinus; species Pinus albicaulis. The sequence continues at coordinate 318,824,820 of CM076580.1, read as the reverse complement.
ATGAATTGATCTACCAAGAAATCTCAATCACTAGTCTGTCTCCTTATTTCTTCCTTTACATACCATGCCTTCAGAGATGTCCCCAGGGTGTGTACAAAGCTATGTACCCACAATTCCTTTGGGATTCCTTCCCTAGACCATCTGGCCTTACATTCTTGCAGGTGTTGCTAAGGGCCATAACCCCCCTTGTACTTCACGAAGTTCTGTGGGTACTCCCCTAAGTGCCAAAATCTATTTTCATTGCTGTCTCAATATCCTCCCATTATTTAAGATGGTTGTGGTGAGATCCCCACCATCTTGTTGACGTTTCTTGTAAGGCAACATCCAGTAAGGGAACTTTGTGTTCTTCAGAAACGATTGCATAAACTATACTAATAAAAGTACCATTGAAAATAGTGAATTATTATATCTTAGTACCAACCTAGTTGATATGATGGATTGTGGCGCAACGCCTCGTGTTGATCTCATACCCACCATGACGCCAGTCATCCCAAGAAGCCTCTGAGCCAAACTCCGAACTCTGAATACTCTACCAACTGATCGATCCTTCTATTGTCGGATTGATATAATTTTCCCTTCTCCCCGTTGTCACCCGGTATAGTTGATCCAACAATTTTGGCTCTTCCCTGTCATCTGTCGACATTGTGAAAGTTGGTCCTTGATATGGGTCTAGGGGCTGGATCACTCTAACCCCCTCTACTTCAAATGTCATCAATTCCTTCTTTAGATCAATTATTGCATAATTCTCGAAATCCCAATCTATCCCAAACAATGCCGAATAGGGGTCTTTGTCCCCCTTAATGTCTATTACTTCAAAGTTAGCATAATTTTTCACCCCCTATATGTTGACTTTTGCATCCTCCAGTCATCCGATTGAAAGGATACACTATTGGTTTTCCATACGTAGCTGAATCATAGAAAATGCCAACTTTGGCCTTCCTAGGGATTCCCAGGTCTTCCTTGGTAGAATATTCGCATCTGAGCCCAAGTCGAACATTGTATCCTTAATTTGAAACCCAAAAATTTGAACATCGATACAAAACTCTCTTCCTGTTCTCTTATTATTCCTTCGCACCCTCCTGGAGTGCCTCTCCGATAGGTTGGCATATATGATTCCTCCCTAGACGGCTCCATCTTTGACAACAGGTTTAATAATTTTCCGCAACTATGCAAGCATCTGATCATCATTCACAATTTTCAGAAATGGTCCCAACCATTCTTCTATGGGTGAGCATTAGATTGCGGTAGGTTCGGACTTCTAGATTTTAGAGATCCTTACTGCTCTTCTTAAGGTCCACTGCCTAAACTCCATTTGTTGAAAGTCTATGTAACTTCTTTGTAGTATCAATTCTGTTGTTCAGGGTCATATGAGCGTTTTGGTGAATTTGGTCTTATAATTTTGGGATGTTCAATGGATCCCACATCCAGTCTTCTTCCCTGCATGACTGACTATGTTAATGTTTGAGAGGGGAATTATTTCTGGTAGCCTTCGCTCAATATTGATTAAGTTTTCTCCCCTTTGGTGGTTGCACTCTTCCCATCGAGCAATTAACTCTGGACAATATTTTGTTGCATGTGTGTTAAATCTGCATTGAGAACACCAAGGTCTTATGGGTAGTGGGAAGTCTCTTGCAATACCCTTCTTGATCATAGTTGTAGCAATGAATTGGGACTTTGCCTCTTGTTCTCCCCCACCTTGTTCCTCTGCCTCCTTGTCCTCGAGGAGTTTCATTGATTTGATAGGTCGACTTGTCTAGTCAATCAACTAGGGCATCCAATGCTCTACACTAATCAATATGGTTAGTTGGTGAAGCATAAAATTCATAGAAAGTGTTGTTTGGAGCATTGGAATACTTCTGTAGAATTAGAAAGAGATGAGGGAGATGCCCATTTTCTTTGCATATCTCACATTACTCGATTGATGTTGCACTCTGCTGGCTTGGAAACACATGAAATTGGGTGCACCCTCCGTATAACCCTTGCATCTCAATCTCTGCAACTCCTGTAGCAGGTACAAATGCGGATGGTCCCACTAGTGTAGATGTAGTGTTTGGGCCACACAACCTTGGACACTCTGCAACATAATTTCCCTTGACAAGATAATTGGTACACCATACATTCGGTCATGTAGGTTGTGCTAGTTGCAAGTCCCTCAACTTATCTGTTAGGTTCGCAATTTGATGTTGCAAACCTAGTATGGATGGGGCATGTGTGGTTGCTCCCCCTCGGTATTCATGTGGATATCCCTCTATAGCCTCAATTTGAGTCACCTGCTCCAAAATGTCTTGCAACATATCAATTTTCTGCTAAGTCAACGATATACAAGTAAGGGGAAATAACGCTTTAACGAACCAATCCCGTTGTTGATTTGGTTCTTCGGGTAGCTCAACTTGCCAATCACATCCTTAAACCTATTCATTAGCTCCCAGGAATTCTCTGCTTCCCGCTGCTTGATTTCCCATAAATCATATAACCCTTGCTAGTTCGTCAGGGGAAGCTTAAATTCCTACACAATTATCTTTTGACATTGTCTACCATTGGATTTTGGTGTAGTTCAGACCACTTAATAGACCATATCAATGCTCTTTCTTAGAGAGTGGTTTGGAATTCAATTAGTTTTATTGCATCAGGGGTCTAGCGAGCCCTCCAGATGGCTTCGCATAGATACTAATGCTACTATACGTCGTCAATCCCCCTACTAGAGAACTCAGGATATATGGTGAAGGGTCCTGCCATGTTTGACTGAACTTGTAGGAGGAGTATATATCCCTGCAACCCAGGATGCAATCATCCATGCAGGTTTGTACTACTGTTACTAGTTATACTATTAATGACACAAAATTTGTAGGTAGCATGCACATTATGAACCCTTATGACTTTGAGTAACTTGGACAAAAAAATATCAGGATTAATATAGAGTACAAGGGGAAGGTCGTGGAGGATACTACCTGAGCTATGGGGAGGTGAATAATTTCTTATGGTGGAAAAATAATTCTCAACAAACAATCTCCTCATAACAAAGTGCATGTCATCATCCGTGCCTTCCTCAGGGCTTATGAAGCCCATTCCATCTGATGTTCCCATTTATTTTAGCAACGAGGGATCCTAGTCACTTTTCTGACCCAAAGTCACTACAACTGTATCTGCTCTTCCTAACGGGCCAACATCCACTTTCTCCCTCTCTTCTAGATCTCCTAACACCGCTCTAGCTTGGTGTAGTCCCTTTTTCCTTCTATTAATTTCCTGTAGATCCCTCTCCCACCATTTTATAACTATCCACGCTCTCCTTTGTGCCCTCAGATCTCTGGCCTTCCAGAAGTCATCCATGTCCATTTATCCAATATTCTCATAGCTCCTGACTACATAGCATCCCTCCCTTTATGTCCTACCCCCAACACTAGGTTTTTAAGCTTCCATGGGTGGGTTTTGGAACACCAAAAAGTTTTCCTCCACCATCAGAGCCTTAACCCACAACGAGATTTCCCTCGTAATCCCGACTTTAACATGACCTCAGTCTTAGAAAAGGATTGGTTGATTTCAGCGAAAAACTCAATAATGTATCCCTTTAGAGTGGTATGCACCCAAAAATCCATAGCTCGCGTAAGATTTGTGTCAATTCTATGTAGCTCTACAAGATTTTATTGAGTCTAGGTACGACGAGATTGGTTTTGTTTGTTGGTATTTACTTTGACTTGCACTCTTTGCAACCAATTATAGAGCTCCTCTGGGAACTTGCACCAGAAGATCTCGTATTGATCTCTAACAGGTTCTACGTACAAGATCTATTCCTTCAATTGCTTCGCACTTCGTTGACAGAGTTGAGCTTGTTGAGAGGTGAATCGTTCTACTTGTTCATGCCACCAATCTTGTAGTTCCTTCTTAAAGATCCTTCATGATCCAAATTTATGCAGGAATGCAACAGAATACACATATAACCATAAATAGAAAGATGCAGTGGAAATAACACTTCATTTCATTAATATCAAAGAACTAAAATTTGCTTACACACAAAATGGAAATAAACTAGCTAGGGCGCTATTAGCTTATCTCTAAGAAGAGATGTGGTGGCTACATGCCTCTCAACTGTGTTACAATGAGGCTAGAGGGCGTATTTATTATTTAGAAACAATGGAAAACCCTAAACATCCAAAAACCTAACCCTAGGAGATGAAGCGCCAAAACTATGGGCCCCGTTTGGGTAAATTGATACATCAATTTCTCGGGGACGTAACTTTGGCATACGATTTCCATTTGATGTGCACCATACCTAGTTAGAAAGATCTATCCAAGGAATACAAATTTTGAGAGAGAAACATCGGTCCACAAACCCATGTTGCTCCTAGTTTTTCCAAAAAACGTCGTTTAGGGCCTCAAAACGACTCCGGAAGTTCAGGACCCGAAAAGTTGCTAAAAATAGTAAAATGTGCTATAATTAAGGAAACTAAAGAAATTAAAGAGACAATGGTGGGGCCCCAAGTGGAATAGGCAGGTGGCCACCAATATCCACCTAGATCATTCCTCCCCCCTTAGGAAGCAATGGTCCCCATTGCGTTGAGTTCCTCCATGAGATGAGGAAACTTTTGCTGAACTTGGTCCCTGGTGAACCACTTGCCTTGGTGTAGGAGTTGGCCAACTTTGACAACCCGATTCAGTTGGATCTTCTGCTGGCGAGTGTTCTGTAGGTTTTAACCCTGTACATAAATTATCTGCAAACTAATCTTAAAAGAGAAAATAAACAATAGCGAGAGCATAAAACATAAAATAGATATACACAGAGATTTTCCCCTGGATCCCAAATCGGGACGATCATCTTGATTTTTCATTATTTTCCTTTTAGTGTTACAACACATATATATACATGCCAAAGCATACATAAACCCCAATCCATTAACCATAGATTAGAACATAACCATAGTTCCCTTGACCGGATCTACAAAATACCACTGGCCGAAAAACCATCATGCCCCAAAACCATGTGCAAACCCATGCACAAAACCATGGGCAGGTCTGCCCACCGGAAAATAAGGACCAAATTTTTTTTCCCGGGGCATTGCCCCAGACCCCGACAAGAGGGTTTACTGCCACCCCTGTGACCTAATTGTACGTTGCACTCGGCGCAACGTACAGGGGGGGCTATCGCCCCCTCGCGCGTGGCTAGTCATGGAGGTGCTCTTCCCAAGTCTAGCTAAAGATCAGAACGTCATCCAAGTACACCACTACAAATTAGTTAGTGAATAGCAGCAATATGTCGTCAATCAACCTCATGAAGGTTGCGAGAGCATTCTTCAACCCGAAAGGCATGAACAACCATTCGAAAAGTCCCTCCTTGGCTTTGAAGGTAGTATTCCACACATCAGAGGGTTCGATTGGTACCTGGTGATACCCAAAATTCAAGTCGATCTTGCTGAAATATTTTGCCCCTTTGAGTTGGTCCAGAAGGTCATCAATTCATGGGATCGGGTACCTATTCTAGACAGTGATCTTGTCCAACGTCCGATAGTAAATACAAAGTCTCCAAGTCCCATCCTTCTTCCGTACCAACACAATCAGGCTTCCACATGGCAATGAACTCGGTCGGATTTGACCTTTCTGCAGCAACTCTTGAATCTATCTCTTGACTTCATCATTCTCTAGAATAGAGCGTCGATATATCGGTCCATTGGGTAGCGGCACACCTGGGGTCAAATCAATGTGGTGCTTGACTTGACAGTGCAAAGGCACCCCTGTGGGTGAGGTGAAGATGTCCGAGTACTCCTCCACGACCTTGTCCATTTGTTGTAGTTGCGCGGAGCAGCCCTGTCTAGAGGTCATGGCCACAATCTTGTTCTTTCCCTAAGGGTGGTTCATTAGGAAAAAAAATTTCCCCATTTTGTAAATGAGCTTACTGCATTATTTTGCAGTACCCAAAGTGATAGCGGTAGGCAGTGGTACCTCTGGTATCCTGTAAAACTTATTTCCCAAAGTAACAATAACAGCAAGAGGCCAAGACTCTTACACAAAATGTCGCTTCCACAAGTATGGTTGGCCTAATAATACATCACAAACATCAAGAGGAGTAATGTCACATAATACCTCATCCGTGAAGGGCTTGATGATATAGGGAAGGTGACACTGCTGGCTGATGCGAAGATCCCTTCCTTGGTGAAGCCACCCAATGGTGTATGGCTATGGGTGTGCTGTGGTCGGCAAGCCCAACTGCTTCATGACCTCTATTGAAATTAGGTTCTTTTGGCTCCCACTGTCGACAATGAATTGTAGCGGGGAACCCTTTACCCACATCTGGGAGTGGAAGAGACACTCCTCCTCCTCTGGATCTTTCGATTCCTCCTTCTGGATCTTCGTAGTGGCAATGGTGGCATTGGGCTCTGCATAAATAATCTGCTTCTCTTTGTCATTCCCTTTGTCGGGTTCTGATTCAGAGCAAGAGCATGCATCTGATTCAAAAGGCCTAATCTCAGCCACCAACGGTTGCTTGGACCGACGCTCACTTGTGTTGTAAGTGGAGCTCTTATGGAACTCACGCCACTTTCCCATGTCCTTCTTTGGCTTCGGGGTGTTGTTCTTTGCTTTCGGGTTTGGAAATTTGTCTTGGACGCCGTGCCTTGGATTTTTCCTTTGTTCTGCGGTTTGGGGGCACTTTTCCCTTGCTTTTGATTCGCAGATCTAAAGTTTCGCTTCTTCTGTTTGAATTTCTGCTCAATCTTGGTAGCATACCGGTATGCCATACCAAGCGAGGATATGTCGAGGAACTCCATTTCCTCCTGAATGTATCTGTGTAGATAATTGTGATACTTTAACACCAAATTTTTTTCCGAATCTTTGATACCCAACTTTTTGCGCAGGGTATGGAACAAATTTGTCAGCTCATGCACATCTTGATCCCTTTGCTGCCGCAACATGGTCCATTGTATGTACTTGTCCTCATAGCTCCCCACGAGATAGTATTATTCCTTTATGGCATCTCGGAAAGAATTCCAAGTGGGTACGACCGATAACAAAGAGGGTTATGTCTCATCCTTTTTCTCACAGTAGGTTTCCCACTAGTCTATGACACGGGGGGTAGCTGTGAGGAGTGCAAAAATAATATTCTCTAGGTCAGAAAAGTCATGAACCAAGAAATATAATTCTAACAGATTCAATGATATATCTACGACATTTGCATCTATTTGGCCCTCAAATATGGGAGTGTCAAATTTTACTTGTACCTTAAAGGGAGTCGCACCTCCAGAGTGGCTGTTGGATGTAGATGCACTGCCGGTGGGTAGTCGTTGAAGGATTTGGGAAAAGTTATCCATCATCGCATTCCTTTGTTTTTAGAGGGCCTCCTTGAGCAATATTTTGATAGGATCTCCTACTCCCTCATCTTTATTTTCATCCCCCATGGGCGGCTATCGATGTTTGTGAGGCTGATCTTTCAAAGGTTCAACCAGATCGAGTCGTAACTCCTTATACCTCGACCTCGTTGGGGACATGCAAAGAAGGATCGAGAAAAATCAGACCACTATGATACCACTGATTCATATTTATGTAGGAACACAACAGAATACACATATAATGATAAATACAAAGATTTAGTAGAAATAACACTTCATTTCATTAATATCAAAGAACTGAAATTTGCTTACAGACAGAATGGAAATAAACTAGCTAGGGCGCTGATAGCTTACTTATGAGAAGAGATGTGGTAGCTACAAGCCTCTCAACTATGTTACAATGAGGCTCGAGGACCTATTTATTATTGAGAAACAATGGAAAATCCTAAACATCCAAAAACCTGACCCTAGGAGATTAAGTGCCAAAAATATGGGCCTCGTTTGGGTAAATTGGTACATCAACTTCCCAGGGACGTAACTTTGGCATACGATCTCCGTTTGACGCGCACCATACCTTGTTAGAAATATATATCTAAGGATTAAAACTTTTGAGTGAGAAACATTGATACACAAACTCATGTTGCTCCTGTTTTTTCCAAAAAATGTCGTTTAGCGCCTCAAAACGGCTCTGGAAGTTCAGGACCCGAAAAACTACTAAAAATAGTAAACTGTGCTATAATTAAGGAAACTGAAAAAATGAAAGAGATAATGGTGGGGCCCCAAGTGGAATAGGTGGGTGGCCACCAATATCCACCTGGATCACTTGATACCATATTCCAAACCCGTTTGGGAAATTTCAGGTCCTGAAAATGAAACCATTTGTTGGCGCAAAACAATGACTAGGTTGAGACCCCGAGTTCGGGAACATGGGCCAACAAAAGCTCGGCTGTAGCCTTTCACTACACCGAAATTTTCACCCTATCTAGGGTGGATAAGCCATATCACTCGAGGCATGCCATGGCCTGAGTTAGTTAAGGGCCGGAATCTAGTATCGAAAAGAATCACATGAAAGATATTAGAGCCGGTGAACCCAAAACTATATCAGTTAGGAATATAATTGCAACAGATCAAGAGCATACAAAGAGAGGATATCATACAGGTATAACCATATTAAAATTTTTAAAAACCCATGTAAACCCACACACAAAATGCTCAGGTTTCCTTGTAATATCCTTTTTTATTAATCCTTGCAACAATACAACATTACATCCAGTGCAAGAGCCTCATAATGAACACAAGAAAATAACATGAAATATCAATATACAACCAATATAAGAAGAATAGCGTGGGCTTGAATGACTCTACGACAACATTTCAACACCTTCCCCCTCTCCCCTTGATTTTACCTTAGAACTTTTTAATATCCATGCACCTGCTTGGACTACCAATTCTCCCTCGGAGGTTCTGCCTCTTCATTTTTCGGCTGCTTCTATTGCTTGGCTGTAAGCATTCCTTTCCGCTTGGTTGTGGCTGCCTAGGTCTCGAATTTTTTGGCCATTTTTCCACAACTGCTTGTCTTCAGTGGATCCCTTCTTCTTTTCCATCTATCTCATTCACAACTTCCCAACGGTTGCCTTTGGAAAAATTTAGTCAACCTTCCAGCATGTCACCTTGGTTCCGAAAATGAAGAACCCAACAAGTCATGTCATAGTAGCTCTCCGTCTCACATTTACCCTAACATGTTAATGAAATTGGTTAAATGTGGGGGGGTTGGTTACAAAATGGTATCGGAGCATGGTTCAAATACTTGGATTGTATGGGCATAATGTGTTTGTCATGCATGCATGTCAATTATATATGTGTTTGTTATGCATGCATTGTGATGGTCATTGTTGTGATCTTGTGTTATCATGATGTTGTTGGTATGTTATGATCCTGATATATTGGCTGAGATGGAGTAGGAGATACAGATCATCAGAGCGAGGTTGTAACTCTAAACCTTAGGATAAGAGAATATCGCCATAAAGGTTTGTATGTTGGGCATGCATGGATATTGCTTAATGATTGTTATAAGAATTATGGTTATGTACATGCCTATCATTCTATTGCTGTTGTGGTTACGTGCATGATAGATGTTAGTTAATCAATGCGGTCATATACACATGCATCAGTTAGTTATGAATGGTAGTAGCTTGTTGTTATATGCATTGTGGTCATATGCATGATGAGTATGGTCATTGTAGCTAAGATCTTGATGTTATGTGTATCATGCTAATCTGGATTGGCTTGTGCATATGGTTATGGTTATGATATTTAGGTATGAGTTGATATACTTGTGATATTGTGTCATACTAATCTGGATTGACATTTTCAAATGTGATAGTCTCCTCTGAGATACATTGAGGTATGAGTTTGATTATGTCATCTATTTAGTTTATCTAACATGGTATGTTTACAAATTGTTTGAATTTTTGATTAACTGCATGATATGAGTATGTGTCTATAATATTGTATGAATAATGATCTCGTTTTAAGACAGTTGTACTAATGCAATATTTATTGAGACAACTGATATGTATTTGAGTGAAAGTGAATGCTAGTTGTAGTATTATGACTAATGACTGTGAGTTGATTATGACATGGATGTTAATCTTGGTAAAGGTTGATTTTAAATTTATAGACACGATGCATTGATATTTGGAACATGTGATTGACATGTGTGAATAGTTATAGGGAAACATGCTTGGTATTAGAGTGACAAGGTAACAATTGATTTGTTTATATAACTAACAGTTGGGTGATGTGATAACACATAATAATACTCAATTGCAACAAGGAAAATGGTAAAAGAAAGGAATTGTGTGAGAATTCCTTTGGCTATGTTTGGAAACCACAATTCCAAATAAATGAGTGCTTTGCATGAATACATGAAGTCTCCTTAACCTTGATTTTGTTTGCTATTATGTGGATATATGTTATAATCATGAACATATATTTGATATGTATAACAAATAGTTTCTAGTTATGGCCGGATTCATCAAGATAATTGGAGTCCCTCGAGAGATGATCTATGTATGTGTTCAGTTACAAGGTAACGTGCTTGGCACAACAAAGTAAGGTAAAGGGTATATTGTTATGTTTATTTATGCAATGAAAATTGTGTCTTGATGGCAGTATGATGTAGGGGATTGTATGGAAAAATAGACAGCCATAAAATCTTGAAGAAGGATCTGGTTGAGCTTTCCCTTGGAAGCATTGGGGAGCCATGGGGTTGAGTCATGGTGTTTGTTGCTAGTTTTGTGCTTTCAGTGTTTTTTGAATTTTTTTTTTTTGATTTGTAGTTTTGTTTATGTCTGGTGCATGGCCATGCCAATTTTTTGTTGTTTCGTATTGCTATTGGTTTTTCAAGGCTTTCTTCTTATTTCTTTATTGTTATTTCCTTTTATGTTATAAGGGTCTTGGGAATTAGTTGGGGAAAGAGGAATGTTAATGGAGCTCGGGAAGAGCTGAATGAAACCCATAAGGTAATATAAGACCCTGTAATATTCCCAATTATCCATGACCTAGTTGGAATATTAATTTTATTTTTTGCTTTCTTGTTGATGAATAAGAGGATATTGAGATCCATAAATCTCCTTAATATGAATAAAATAAATGCCAATGTGAAAGCAAGACATATTAGCAGCTTAATTGAGTAACCTTAGGTGTGAAAAAGGGGCTGGAACACCTTGACTGGGTCAACTTTGACCAAATCAACAACACTGTCATGGATTAGTGGCATTCAATGAAGGACAACACAGTTTTAGATGGACACACTTTGCATGGAAGTAGTGTCATAAAAGAATGGGGCTTAGGGTTAGAAAGATCATCAATTATATAAGGAAGAGGATGGCAACCATATTTCATTATGTTGATGTTATAATATTTCTGAATATATGGTCTGTTTAGACATATAACTTTCTCTAGCTGTTTAGCTGAGATTGTGTGCTATTTAGCACTGGGTGTTCTTGATTAGGAATCCCACCTCTTCCATTGAGAAGCTCTTGGAGGAGTCTTGTACTACATTTTCCACTTTCAGGCTTAAGGCCAAGCTTCATATTTCATTTACAGTGTAGATCCTGTTGAGGGTTGAGTTGTTTTGCAAGTTGCAGCAGTAGAGACCATCTTTGGGTCATTTCATTGCTTATTTTCAATGGAGAATGATTCCTTTCCATTGGGAGGACAGTAAGGAAGGCTCTTGTGCTTATTTTCATATCTTGGCTTCAGGCCATTGCTTTATTTTCCCCTACAACATAGTTTCTTTCTAGATCTGCGTTATTTTGTGGGAGGAGTTACAGGGTGGTTTTAACACACCATTTGGAGAGGAGGTTTTCTAGAGAAGGGATCAATCCTTGATCTAGAGAGTCTATTGGAGGAGGCTGAATTATTTATAATATCAGATCAGCCACACTTTCTAGATCTATATTTTGCAGTGGATCTTCAGCCCTAGGGCTTAGATTCCCATCTTGTACATGGTGTTTTTCTGAAAACACTTCAGGGGTTCTTCAAGGGAGGTTGTATAGTGCCTAGATCTGTATTAGATCTATCTTTTGTGGCCTATATCAGCCCTAGATCTGCTGTGTAATCATTTTATGTAGTAGTGCCTTTTAAACAACACTGTAACAGTCTTCTAGCTCTTTATATATAGTAGCAACACCTCTTTTGAGGGATTTTTTCCTTTGGAGGTTGTTCTATCTTATTGTACATCTTATGGCCCATTTCTTATGCATATTTTCTGCTGTTATAATGTATGAAAGGTCTCCATATTGGCCTCTTGTTTTCATGTAATGCTTACACTGCTATTTCCATGGTTTTGCACTATATTCCTGCTTTTCCCATTTTGGAATATTATAGTGGTATCAGAGCATAATCTTGGCACAAACTGTGCACCTTGAAAAGCCAATATGTCATCTGAAGAAGGAGATCCTCTTACTGATAGAGAGAAGAGGTATCAAAGAAGAAGACATCGGAAGTTTGATTATACAAATGAAAAAGAAGACAAGGGTAAAACTCCTTTATTTGGAGGAGAAGATGAAGAGAAAGAGTTTCCTAAGATTCTTCTCAAAGCTATGCAAGATATTTCTATAGAAATAAAGGAGATGAGGATGGATAGATACAAGGAATTCCCTAAAGGATTTCAACATGGTGAAGGCTATGACATTTCTCATCACTGGAGTGATCAACTAGTGTAGCAGCAACAAGTTTCCCAACGCTCTACAATGCCTACATTCTTAGTAGTCGAAAATGAAGGGTTTCAAGAAAAATAATCCCTTGAAGACTATTTTATGGAGCATGAGTCTTAAACTTAGAGATTCAAGGACCACTTGAGTTTTCAATAATTTTTTCAAATCAAGGACAATAGGAGACCCAGGCATCACAATAGAGGTGGAGGATTCATTTAGAATCATGATCTACACTGCACTATGGGTAGATTTTTCTTACCCAACTTTGATGGGTCATCTAAATTCACTACCAAATCATGGGTAGAGAAGCTTGAAATCTATTTCCATTTGAACAAAGTTCCAGATATGGAGGCCATTAAGACAACAACGCTGCACCTTAAGGGTGAAGCACATGATTGGTGGTTCCATGGCTTGTCTACATTGGTTCATGCTAATGTGACTGCATATTCAGAGTTCACAAGGAGGTTGGTGGATAGGTTTGATAGAAGATATCCTGAAGCAACATTCATGGGGCTTGAAAAGCTTAAACAATCAGGTAATCCAAAAACTTATATTTTTGAATTTTTAAGACTTTATTTTATGGTTCCTAATTTATCTACAGCAAGAAGGGTCTATATGTTCATTGATGGGTTAGATGAACCTCTTCATGTTTTGGTTAAGTCTACGAAACCCACTACCCTTCAAGATGCCATTGAAAGGGCTAGAGATCTTCAAGATGCCTTGCCAAAAGCAAAGGAAACATTTCAGTATAAGCCCTCTTTTCCATCAAAGGGAAAATAAGAAAAGGTTCCTCTTCCAAAGGAGAGCCAATACAAAAAAACTCTTGATGATGATGTCCGAAGAGATTTGAGGAGGAGGAAGCTTTGCTTCACATGCCAAGAATCTTGGGCACCCGGAAATAAATGTGCAGCAGGAAAGGCACACTACATATAGTTCTTCTCAGATGATGAGGAGGAAGAAGAAGATGAACCAAGAAGAGGTCACAACGCTGCCACAACAGAAGATGAACCAACACCATCAGGAGATGGGAATGGGGCATTTGCTCTAATTGGAGGGGCTCTTGCATCATTGAGAGGAGTACCTAAGTACTTGACCTTTAGAGTTCAAGGTTCCATATTAGATTAAAGGGTTTCTGTTTTGATTGACAGTGGGGCTACCCACAATTTTATTGATTCCCAACTAGTGCAAAGGAGGGCAATACCCACTGATGATTTTGAGGGATTTTCTGTTTTGGTACTAGGAGATAGAACTATGCAATGCATGCATTATGTTCCATCATTATCAGTCACCATGGGGACATATACATTGACTTATCAGTTCTTTGTGGTTGACATACGTGACACCAATGTGATATTGGGTGTGCAGTGGTTGACTACTTTGGGGAAAGTCACCACAGATTGGGAGACTTTGCAGATGGAATAGGTGGATAGAAAGAGTGGCAAAAATCAAATGATTAAAGGCATGCACACATATCCCTCACATACAACTTCCACACAGAAATCAAAGATGGATTTTCGCAGTGGAATCAAGGACCTAACGGTCCCATCTATTATGCACATGACTTTGGCTCATGGGACATTATTATTCTGTGGCAAACCACCTGGGAGGCCACCTGATCCAGATTTGGTGAGACATATCTCACATCATGATGCACCATTCATAGATCCTAAAAGAATGGGAGCATTATAAGGCCAAGATACAACGCTAAGAGTCTTGGGTATACTCAAGATGGAGGGAGACACTCTTCCAACATCATCATTACCCACTCTCATTTCAGATTCTGCGTTGTGGGAGAAGAAGCATGGGAAGGACAAAAAACTTATAACATATACTTTTGGCATGGGAGATGTCAAGGATAAGGCTATCCATATGAAAAATGTTCTTTGTGATAGATCATCAGTGCTGCCACTATGGAAGATTGATCTATATTGGAAATCCCAGCTGTTGGTGGATTATTCCAAGGATCTTTTCACATGCATGATACTTGATGACCAGCTACATGAAGAGGGATATTCAGTCCAAGAAGAATTCATCTATTATCATGGTAGGATATTATTATCTAGAACCTTCAAGCTCAAGGAGAAGTTGCTACAAAAGACACTTGAATAATTCCTTTTTAGCCATACTTATTCCATGAGAGCCTACAACACTATCATGGAGAGCTACACTTGGGAAGGCTTTGAAGAGGAACTATATCAGAATTTTCAAAGATGCATGAAATATGTGGAGTTGGGAGAGAGACATAACTCAATGAAGGAGTTAGCACAACCACCTCTTGCCTCTTTTGGAATGAGAGGGGATCTATCTATGGACCACTCCATTTGTATGAGCAGAAATTTTGGTAAGGAACATGCTTATGTACATGATGTTTCATTTGATGATTAATTGCATTCCTTTAACATGTATATGCAGGCCATAGCTCCAAGGAGGATCATTATTCCATATAAACTTCATGGCCAACTTTGGGCCATAAACATTTCTGAACATGGCCACTCCCTTGGAGGACATAGGGAGATGTTGTATCATTGTGAGTGCACTCCAAAAGCACCAAACATATCTCACACTTTCAGCCAATGTGAGAAGAATTGGGAAGAAAGTAAGTGGTGGGGAAACCACTTACCATATCATTATCAAATGCAGTCAGGATATTTACTGTGCTGGTTCCACATGTGGGACTATGACCCACCTCCATTTTTACAAATTTCTGTTTGTATGTACTTAGTTTTGATCCCATACATTGATGATGCGATTATTCTTTTTATGGGAATGATTGGAGGGAGAATGGGAGGATTGTATGTGCCCTATGGGAGAGAGATTATCCATGTTCATTATGCTACATGTTTCAGGGAGAACATTGGGAAAACCATGTTTGTTTCATTGGAACTATTGTCTCCTTGTGGGATTAATCATTTGCATCTCATGAGAAATTTGGAGGAGAATTTCATGGAGGGATGGATTGGGAGACACTTAGCTTATGAGGGAAGCTTATCACATGATAGTGTCACCAATGGTGGAGGAGAAGAGTTGTATCACTCACCTTGTTAGTTGCTTGAGGAAAGCAACATTTGGGAGGGGAGGACTGTAATATTCCCAATTAGCCATGAGCTAGTTGGAATATTAATTTTTGTTTTTGCTTTCTTGTTTATGAATAAGAGGATATGGAGATCCATAAATCTCCTTAATATGAATAAAATCAATGCCAATGTGAAATGAAGACATCTTGGAAGCTTAATTGAGCACCCTTAGGTGTGAAAAAGGGGCTGGAACAACTTGACTGGGTCAACTTTGACCAAATCAACAATGTTGTCATGGAGTAGTGGCATTCAATGAGGGCTAGCAAAGTTTTAGATGGAGACTCTTTGCATGCCAAGTAGTGTCATAAATGAATGGGGCTTAGGGTTATAAAGCCCATCGATTATATAAAGAAAAGGATGGCAACCATATTTCATTATGTTGATGTTATTATATTACTGAATATATGGTCTGTTTAGACATATAACTTTCTCTAGCTGTTTAGCTGAGATTGTGTGCTGTTTAGCATTGGGTGTTCCTGATCGGGAATCCCACCTCTTCCATTGAGAAGCTCTTGGAGGAGTATTGTACTACATTGTCCACTTTTAGGCTTAAGGCCAAGCTTCATCTTTCATTTACAACGCAGATCTTGTTGAGGGTTGAGTTGTTTTGCAGGTTGCAGCAGTGGAGACCATCTTTGGGTCATTTCATTGCTTATTTTAAATGGAGAAGGCTTAATTTCCATTGGGAGGACAGTAAGGAAGGCCCTTGTGATTATTTTCATGTCTTATCTTCAGGCCATTGATTTATTTTCCCCTACATCGCAGTTTATTTCCAGATTTGCGTTATTTTGTGGGAGGAGTTGTAGGGTGGTTTTAGCACACCATTTGGAGAGGGGGTTTTCTAGAGAAGGGATCATCCATTGATCTAGAGAGTCTATTGGAGGAGGCTACATTATTTATCATATCAGATCAGCCACACTTTCCAGATCTATATTTTGCAGTAGATATTTAGCCCTAGGGCTTAGATTCCCATCTTGTACATGGTGTTTTGCTGAAAACCCTTCAGGGGTCCTTCAAGGGAGGCTGTATAGTGCCTAGATCTATATTAGATCTATCTTTTGTGGCCTATATCAGCCCTAGATCTGCTGTGTAATCATTTTTTGTAGCAGTGCCTTTTAAACAACACCGTAGTAGTCTTCTAGCTCTTTATATATAGTAGCAACACCTCTTTTGAGGGATTTTGTCCATTGGAGGCTTGTTCTATCTTATTGTACATCTTATGGCCCATTTATTATGCATATAATTCTGCTGTTATAATATATGAAAGGTCTCCATATTGGCCTCTTGTTTTCATGCAATGTTTACACTGCTATTTCCATGGTTTTGCACTATATTCTTGCTTTTCCCATTTTGGAATATTACAGACTTGGAAGAAGCCTAGTGCATGTATAAGGGAAGTTGAAGGCAATAATATGTCAACTAGTTGGACAAGTTGGGTCCATTGGGGTAAATGTACAATGGCAGGATAGTCATGAGGAAGGTAACATGAAAGGTAAAGTAAATGGATTTGAGGCGTCATATTCCTTGGCTATGTTGGGAAATTTTGTTCTCAATGTTGTGCATGCTGTGCTAGAATAAAGGGAGTTATCTTAACCTTGACCTTATTATATCTAGTAATTGTGATGTGATTATGATTATGCTGATGTCTATATATATATACATGTATGTCGTTGTCTGGAAAGGTTTTCAGGGATCATGATTGTTTTATGAAAATGTTTATATGTATATATGCATGTATGTATGTATGTCGTTGTCTAACATGATCATTAGGGATCATGCTTGTGGAGGAATAATTTCTTATGCAGGTGCATGGCATGAAGAGGTTCCTGGTTTATGAGGAATCAAGTGGGAAGAGTAGCCCTTACAAGTCTATGAGGTTAGTATCATGTGGATATGATTTGATATTATGTGCTTAGAACTATGCCTATGTTTATGTTATGGAAAACTATGTTGAGGGATACATCAGCTGAATGAAAGTAGTGCGATTAGTGGCATGCTGGGAAAAACATGGATAGTGCAAAGACACTAGAAACAAGGTTGCTTGGTAAAGAAAGTATGGTCTATATATGTGCAGTAATACTCATGTGTATATGTTGTACATGTTGTACCTTTGGCATTGCATACATATGGTGCTGTGTGCATGTTGTACATTTTGTGTTGTGTATATATGGTGTTGTTTACATGTTGCACATGTGGTGCTATGTACATATTGTGTTGTGTATATATGGTTTTGGGTACACATTGTGCATGTGGTATTGTGTATATATGGTGTTGGGTACATGTTGTGCAGGTGGTGCCCTGTACATGTGATGTCCTGTACACATTGTGCAGGTAGTACTGTGTACATGTGGTGTTGTGTACACATTGTGCAGGTGGCGTTGTGTACATTTTGTACGTGTGGTGTTGTGTACATGTTGTACACGTGGTGCTGTGCACATTTATACGTGTGGTATTGAGTACACATCGTACATGTTGTGTTGTGCACACGTGGTGTTGTGTTATGTGTATTGTGAAGTTGTTGTATCGTTACTTGTGTATTCGATGTGTTGTACTCTATGTACGTATATGTATTGTGTTGTACACCAGGTGTAGGTGTATGCATTGTGTTTTACACCGGGTGTAGGTGTATGTGTTATGATGTACAATGAGGGTAGGTGTATGTGTTATGTTGTACACCGGGTTTAAGTGTATGTGTTATGTTGTATGCCGTGTGTAGGTGCATGTATTGTGTGGTCTTGTACGCCATGTGTAGGTGTATGTGTTGTGATGTACACTGTGTGTATGGGTATGTGACTGAAGAAGAGAGACGACATTGGGTGCTTATCGGGTGTGGCAACTGGTTTGATGTGTGTATGGAAAGGACTAAGAACAAAGGTAGAAGAAAAGGACTGATTGAAGGATACGTATCAATATTATATTTTAGTTTTTAATTATGCATGTGATCTATGATTATGATTTAAGATGATTGCATTTTATACTAACCGAATGTGATGTATTTATACATGTTGATTTGATTGAAGGGTTAGTTTGACTTATTGTGACAGGAAGTAAACATAATTGCAAGTGTACCTTATTGATGGGCCACCAATGAGGTATGATTTGAATCAATTTCAATTCCTTTTTATTCTAATGACAATTATATGCTTGTTGCAGGAAAGTATGGAAAATGCCGAGGTTTGGGTGGTTAGAAATTCTCGGTTTGGGTGGATGGAACTGGCTAGAAGAATCAACAACGATAGTGACATGATTTGGAACATGCAACAATATGATGGTAAAGAATTTAGGATTAGGGCCATTATGGGAAACTGGTACCCAATAATGTCCAGTGATTTCCATGAGCATGATATGCATGATATGATGGTTTTGAGGCAAGGATATGCCTTGGTTTTTGGACCTTCTGATGCGAGGAAACCTTGCCAAGGGATGGATCATCCGAGAAAGGGGATGGAGGGGAACTTGGAAGGTGAGTGGTTGCATGGAAGGAGGTGACCAGATTTCCTGAGCAATTATGTAGCAGAGAAGGGAAGGTCAAGGAATTAATTTATTTTGGTCCTTAGAATTTCAGGTTGAATCAGAAGCACATTGGGAGTGTGCCCTGGAACAATGAGCCAGTAACTGTTCACTGAGAGAACAAGAAACACGAGGATTGTAGCGTTGGACATTGGATGCATGTTTGAATTTGGTAGTGGATTTTGGACTTCCTAGGAAAGAGGTGAATCCTAATACTACTTTGAGGGTTGAGCTGTGAGCCTCTAGATTCTCTTGTTTCTGATGCAGGAACCACATCCTTTTATTTTATAGTCGGAGAAAATGTGCATATGTATATGTGTATATTATTTTAAATACTATATCAATCTATGGTTATAAAGCTCCATAGATAATATGATTATTTGCTAGCTGCACTACAAGGAAAAGACCCTCTAGTGGAGGTTATAAAGGAGGTTTTTAATGTTATAAAATTGGCCAAAATTGTCAAAATTGTTTTTGCTACAACATCCATTTTCGGTAACGGAGGTTTTGGTGGAGCTTCAAACAAAAATTCAACACAACTAAAAAAACTGGGTAGCCGTAGGTTGTTACAGATATTTTTCTCATCGGTGCGTGCATAAGGTGTGAATGCACTGATGCGTTTTATCATGTACGCATCGGTATTGTAAACATACCAAGCACCAGGAAGGAAAACAAATTTCGGATGCCCCAGGGCGTTTAGCAATGACTTGGTGTGTGTAACCCAACAAGACGCACTGAGCCGTGAAGGTGCATGCACTGGGCCGTTAAGGTGTAAAACCGCACCGGGCTGTTTAGGTGCTAAAATTCACCGAGCCGTTAAGTTATAAATTTGCATCGGCGCATTAAAGGCAAACTGTACCGGTGCATGCAACGCCTATCAGACCACCTGGGTGGCAGTCGTCGATAAAGTGCATCAGGCTTTCTAATTGGTATTATTATTTGTGCGGTGCCCATAGGTCGTAGAAACGCACCGATGCGTAGTAACTGACACACACCAGTGTTCATTTTGTATTTTTTAGAAAAATCGACCTGTGACATTGCAATTATTGTGATATTTTAAAATTCAATATTCATCAAAAGTTGACACATATGTTATAGCAATATTCATATCAATTAAATTTTTAGTACTACATTTGAATGTGATGTTTGGATTAATTTGTTATATCATATCATCAGATTTCACATCTCTTCATTATAATATTTAATCATACATATATTTAATCAGTGGTGTAACATTTCACAACGACAATGGAGAACATAATAAAATAAATTAAAACGTATTTTGTTATATATATATGAACAGGAAACTCTTTGTCATACAAAATAGGACAATTATTGGTATCCCTTTATCTTTCAATTGGGACACTATGTCCATTACATTAAACAAAATGTCTCATTTCACAGACAAATATTTCAAAAAATACAACGCCTTGCTTTGATATCCAAACATATTGATCATCATTCTTTGTTGGAATTGCTGTCACTGCTCGAGATACTTCCATGACTTGGGTTATTTGGAGGAATGCTTTGTTCACTGTGTTTATTGTTTTCTTCTTCTTCAAGTTCCATCTTTGGAAACACAAATAGATTTCTTGAAAGCTAAGAAAAAGAAAGAAGAGCAAGATGAAATCTTAGCAATTTTCTGTCCAAAGTGTAGGCAAAAACATCCACTCAGGGAATGTCCATTGCAAGGTATACAAGTGTGTGCACTATGCACAGAAAATCATGCAACATAAAAATGTCCCAAATTAAAATAATTGCAAGGAGAAGAAGTGCAAGGAGTAGATTATCTATACTATATGGAACCAAGGAGACCTTGGCAACCAAGGATGCCTCAACGATTTCCTCAACAAAACCCCCAAAATTTTCAATATCCTCAAAATACATGGAATACACCAATGCCATGGTAGGCTTGGCCACCACAACAAAATCAAAACCAACCTACACAAGGTTGGAGGGGATATGGTTATGGAAACCAACCACCACAGCATATGTATCATCAACAGTATCAATATCAAGAACCATACCCTCCACAACCATTTCCTCAATACCAACAATTCCAGCAACATCAACCAATGCCATATCCACCTCAAACCAACCTATGCTAACTCAACCACATCAATTTCAGCTTCCCACTAACCAACCACCTCCTAGACCAACATAATTTCCAGCTCAACTAGTAGCTAATCCAAGTAACAAGGTGGATAGACTAGCATATCATGTGGAAGAGGCAACATATTATCCCACTTATTCAATTCTTCCCATACAAGATGTCCACCTAAGGTCTGGGAAGGTATTACAAAAAGATTCTCCTCCAATAATTGAAGAACAAATTAAACAAGGAGAAAAAAGTCAATAATCTCAACCAGAAAATAAAATTCAGAAAGGTAAATCTATTATGACATAGAATCCACCATATTCAGAGAGATTGATACAACAGAATATTCCAATATCTCTACCTGAATTTAATATTCTGGATGAATTGAGAAACACATATGTCAAAATTCCTTTGCTGCAAGCAATTAAAGATATTCCGATATATGCAAAAACAATAAAGGAATTATGCATTAAGAAATTTGGCAGAAGAAAGAAGGATCCACCTACAATCCAGGTAATTGGAAGTTTAGCAAGTCTCATGTCCACAAACACAACCATTGAAAACTATGTTGATCCAAGAATTCCTATGGTTACCATTTCGATTAACAAATTTTCAGTGCCAAATTCTTTAATATACTTGGGAGCAGCTATCAATGTAATGACTACAGAGATAATGAAACATTTGAATCTGAACAACATTAGACCTACTACTACAACCTTAGGACTTGCAGATAGATCTAAAGTTGTACCAGAAGGTATATTGGAAGATATCATTGTATCACTCGATTCATGGGTGTATCCTGTAAACTTCTTGATTTTTCAGCCAAAAACAAATTTAGAAGGGCATCCCTTAATTTTAGGCAAACCATGGTTAACCACTGCAGATGCTTACAATGGATGCAGGTCAGGAAGTATGATTATTGCACATGGAGATGAAAGAAATTATGTTACATTATATCCTCCTGCACAAGTTACATTGGATGCAGGTCAGGAAGTATGATTATTGCACATGGAGATGAAAGAAAGCATGTTACATTATATCCTCCCACTCAATCTCCTTCTTTATTATCATGGCTTGATGGAGAAGAACCACAAGAGCTTCAATCTATTCTTAGTCTTAATCAAATTTGTAATTTTAGAGAGGAGGAAGAAAATGAGGACTTATTAGATCTTTTCATCTCAGAACCAAATATTTCAGAGCAACTTAGAGTAACTCAATATGAAGCTGCTAGTTATCATCTAATGAATGTTTTCAGGAAAATTGCACTATACATTGAAAAATACATTCGAAAGAATTTTTCCTATAAATTCAATTACCAATTCAAACAACAAAATCATTGAGATCAGTCTTAAGAGACATTTTAATATTGGTAATAACTACAATCATCACAAGAGGAAAAACTAATAACATTGTTACAAAAATATTCAAAATATTTTGCCTGGGATTACACAAAAATGTAGGGAATTCATCCAAAAACATGTATCCTTCATATTTACACTAATGATCAAATAAAACCTGTAAGGCAATCACAAAGAAGGATGAAACCCATGATGAAGGAAATAGTGAAAGAAGAATTACAGAAACTATTACAAGTCGGATTTATCTATCCCATTTCAGATAGTCAATGGGTTTCACCCTTAGTCGTAGTACCTAAGAAGAATGGGAAATAGAGAATTTGTGTGGATTATAGAGAACTCAATAGAGCTACATTAAAAGATCATTTTCCTTTACCATTTATTGATCAAGTGTTAGATTCATTAGTTGGAAAAAAAATCTTTTCATTTCTTGATGGATTTAGCAGATACAATCAGATAAAGATATAATTGGAAGATCAAGATAAGAAAACATTCACATGCCCATGGGGAACATATGCATACAATGTATTACCCTTTGGTTTATGTAATGCACCTTCTACCTTTCAGAGAGTAGTTCTTGCAATCTTTGTTGATTTGATCCATGAGTGTGTAGAAGTTTACATGGATGATTTCACTGTGTATGGTACATCATATGATGATTGTTTACAAAATCTTGAAAAAATGTTAAAAATATGCAGAGAGACAAATCTATCACTCAATAATGAAAAATGTTTTATGATGTTAACTGAGGGGATAATGTTGGGACACCATATTTATTCTTTAGGAATTAAGGTGGACCCATCAAAAATTCAAGTCATTGTGAATTTAACACCACCCACAACATAAAAATAAGTTAGAAGTTTCTTGGGTTATGTAGGCTACTATGGGACATTTATTGAAAATTTCAGTAAAATCTTTGCCATTATTCAAGTTAATTGCGAAAGATGTGGAATTCCAATGGACAAATAATTGTCAAAATGCATTTGAAAAACAAAAAAAAATTGTCAATTGCACCCATTCTTCAAGGACCTAATTGGTCTTTGCCATTTCACATTTCAACTGATGCATCTGATACACCTATTGGAGCATCACTTGGACAAAAAGAGAATCAATTTAATTATTCCATATATTTCATAAGCAAAAAATTAATACCGGTAGAATTGAAATACTTTGTTACAGAAAAAGAAATGTTAGTTGTAGTACATGCAGTTAATAAATTTCGACATTATATAACAGGTTATCAAGTTTATATCCACACGGATCATTCCACCATAAGATATTTAGTGAACAAATCAATCACAAATGGCAGAATAAATAGATGGCTATTATTAATGCAAGAATTTAACATTACTATACAAGATCGACCAGGCAAAGATAATCAAGTTGTAGACTTTCTATCAAGACTACATTCACCTGGTGATCCAAATCCAATATCAGATAATTTTCCAAATGAACATCTATTTGATATAAATGTCAAAACTCCATGGTTTGCAGATATAGCTAACTATTTATCATCTAACATCCTACTATCTCATTACACAAATAAACAAAAAAGAATAATAATTAGAGAAAGTGCTAGATATAGTTGGGTCAATGGAGATCTATTTTATGCTAGTGTTGATCTAATGATTAGAAAATGTGTTAGAGAAGATGAGATTATTGAAATTTTGAAAGCATGTCATGACGAACCATGTGGTGGTCATTTTGCAAATAAGAGGACAACATACAAAGTGTTGAAACTTGGCTACTACTGGCCAACCATCTTCAAAGACTCCAGGGCCTATGTGAAGAGATGTGACAACTGCCAAAGAATTGGTAGACTAGTGGCATTAGATGAAATGGCATTAAAGCCATAAGTATTAACTGAACCATTTGAACAATGGGATTTATATTTTGTGGGACCAATCAACCCTCCATCCAATGGAAAGAAGTACATCTTGGTATGTACAGATTATGTAACTAAGTGAGTGGAGGCAAAGGCAGTAGCATGGGCAACAGAATATATCATTGTGTCTTTTTTGTCTGAAGAGATATTTGTAAGGTATGGAGTTCCAAGACAGATAGTAACTGAACAAGGCACACAATTTACATCAAAAATTGTTCGAGATCTTATAGAGAAACACAAGATAAAACACATAAACTCAACTCCGTATCATCCTCAAGAAAACAGACAAGTGGAATCAACAAACAAAGTCCTAGAGAACATCATGACAAAGACTTTACAAATGAACAGAAAGGACTGGTCAGAAAAATTGAGAGATGCACTATGGGCATATTGGATAAAATGGAAAAACACAACTAGTTTTAGTCCATATTAGTTAGTATATGGAAAAGAAGTCCTATTACCCATATAATTTCAAATACATACATTCAAGCTAGCAGCAGAATTGGGGATGGAATTATCTAAGGCACAACAACAAATAATTATGGAATTAAATCAACTTGATGAGATATGACAAGCAGCAGTAGAGCACACATCTCTTTTCCAAGAACAAAGGATCAAATGGCATGATCGATTCATAAAGAATAAAGTGTTTCAGAAAGGAGATTGGGCACTCTTTTTCAACTCCAAGTTCAAATATTTCAAAGCAATGTTTACGACTCATTGGCTTGGGCCATATGAGATTGAAGAAATATTTGACAATGGAGATTTCAAGATAAAAAACAATTGATGAAGCATATATTTCATTTGTCATTAATGGACATAGGCTTAAAGTTTATAATAAGCCTATAAATAAAGAGGATTTTCTGAGAAAAAAATCAATAGATTCATATCTTGTATTAATGGGGCAGCACAACAATATGCCTCCCATAATTCCAGAAGAAGAAGAAGAATGATAAATAAAATAATAATAATAATAATAAAATAATAAAAGAGTTTGGTTGTGAAAATCCAGGAAATTGGCGCAATACAAACTCGAATTCGTATCAGAAGACCAACTTGTTTGGCCAATATGAATTCTCTTTTTGTTTTCATTTTACTTTACTAATATTTTTGTAGATATACCCTCCAAGACATGACAAAGTTGAGGACAAGTCTAATCATTAGCTTGGGGAAATGTGTGTAATAAAAAAATATGAAAATAGTTTCAGTAGCTGAATTGAAGACGAAATATGAACTATAATTACAAAGGAACCTAGTACATCATTCAACATATACAGAAGGGACCTGAATTATTATTGAGAAAATTATTAAGAAAGGGACCTGTATCATTACGACAGAAGAATTTTTCAAACATTATTGAAAATTATGCCAGAAGGGACCTGAAAATACAAAATGTTAGAAGGGACCTAAGCTACATCAAATGAAGATCATATTAGAAGGGACTTGAAATGTCAAAGTTTAACCTGCAGAAGGGATCTGAACAACATCATTCCAAATCAAATAAGATGAAAATAAGAAAGAAAGTCTCTACATAATCTAAAAGAGTTGTCGTGATAACAAACACAATGTCGATCATCATGAACATCAAATGGTTTGAGGGAATACAAGTACAGTAAGTAAAAAATTCTCTTAAAAATTCAATTTTTTGTGAAAATATTCTAAAATTGTAAAGCTAATTTAGTACTGGTTATGCATTTTTATCACCTACATTTTTCATCATCTACATTTCATCACCTATTATTCTTACCCTATTTTATCCATATCTATACCACTATCCTAATCACTCAATAAAACATTCCATAATCTATCCATACCATACACTACCCTATTTTTCTAAACAAAAGAATCATGAACAAAATGCTTCACATTAAACCTTTGTTGGACCTACAATAAACAAACAAGAGGTTAGTGTCATTATAAATATTTAATTTTAAAATATGACCATTTCATTTGTCAATTTTAAAAATTAAATTAAATAGCAAACCTAAAGTCTAAAATCATATGATAGAACAACTATTTCAAACAACAAAACAAAATGCAAAAAGCGCAATCATAAATGGTTATAAGCTAAGGTAGTGGAGCAAGAGCCCAATCATAATACAAACAGTGGAATGCAAACTAACCTAAAGTATGACGCTATGAAAAACAATGCAAGAAAATGATGTATGTATATGGACGAAGCTATGATGAGACAGTGATACATACAACAATGGAGGAATGAAGAAATAATGGCATACAATGATGTGAATACAAGCAATGAAACTGAAATATGATGGCACATATGCAATGGGGTTTGATGCGTTCAATGGAGGATGGAAGCATACATAGTCATCAACGCAAAGCATGAAAGAAAAACATGAAAGGGATTGGGTAATAAGTGAAGCAAAAGACGAAATGTACACCAAAGTCAGCATGACAATCAAGGGTAAGCCACACATGCACCAGTCAAGAGGTGGTTGATGAATGATCAAAACAAATTCAAAATCCATATTACAACACTGTGTAAACTGTTGAGAATACTTCTTCCATTACTAAGACCTGAAGCAAGTGATATACACTGTGTTTTTCGTCATCATCACCTTTTGAAGGTTCAGTGAGAGAAGGAAGACATGCAATTAAAACACGCATCCATTTTTTCAACTCTGTAATAAACAAATAAAAAAGAGAGAAGACAATGGAGAAGCAATGAGGAGAATAGAAGAAATATAGCCCAACAAAGAAGGCAGGAAATATAGCAGTGAGAATAACAAAGCAATGAGGGGAATTGACTAAATTTTCAAGTCAAAAAATATGGCAAATGTGTCATGCAACCACGCTATCAAGAGGCAAAATCTCGTGAAGGATAAGGTAAGAATAAAACTCAGATTTTGTTGTTTAAAACAATGATGATTCACATGAATAAATCTCGGTGTTTTTAGAGAAACTGAGAATTATAAATGGATTTCCTCTATTTTGGCTTTTAAAACTTGTCATTGCCTTACGTTTTGTCTTTGACACCACTCATAAACGCTTTGCCATCAGTCAACACTAAATATTCTGTTAATTAAATCAGTAAATGATAAAATATTGAGTGAATATCTTGATGAGATTGGTTCTGATTGAAACACAGGGACTTCAGTTAAACTAGAAAAGAAATCATGAGGATCATAGCAGAAAATCACGAGGATCATTGCGAAGACAGGTAAACTTGAAACCATCCTCATGCATAGTCTTCTATTTCAAAATGAATGAAAACAGAGAATGGAGAGTTTTTTTTTGAATTGCATAGTGAATTCGTTTTAATTGGGTGGAGTAGTAGATTAATTTCATTTGCACACTTAGTAGAAGAATTCGAATAAGGATTTGTGGAGAAAGATTGGTTTAAAAGGCACAGTCAACATGTTTTTGTATTTTTGCATAGCAGAGGGTAGAGTCTGGTGAATTTTTGAAGGAAAACAATGAACTCATTATGAGATTTTTGATGAAATAATTGAGCTATTCTCTTGCATAAACAATGAGTTTATATTAGATACATCATGCTGTGCCTTTGGAAAATAATTTTGTATGAAATCAAAGGGTCACAAGACACTATTGTAACTTTTTTTTTTTTTTTCATTTTTTTAACACAATAAAAAATTTACAAAACTGAGGGAGAGGATTGTTCTTTTAAAAAGAGACAGAGAATCAAATAGAGAGTAGGATGATAGAAACATGATATATATATATATATATATATATATATATATATATATATAATATATATATATATATATATATATATATATATATATATATATATATATATATATTTTAAACCTATCTATATCAAATATTGTGTCTATTTGAAGCAATAAGCTCATATTCTTCAAAAGAAAGTCAGAGGTTTGATTTCAATTACTTGGCAAGAGCAGTAAACAGAGGTAAGCCTTACTACTATGATAACATCTTGTACTTGAATTTTTGTTTACAAAAATGAATTTAATGACAGTAGATGGGTACATCAAATGGTTTTCAGACAATATGACTTCAAGAACAGAGCCCAAAGATTTTCAAATTGAACATTGGAGTAGGGAAAAAAATTGAGAAACTTTATCAATTAGGCTTAATAGGATTTCTTCAAAAATTCAAAGGGCACAATAAGGATATCACAAGAGATTTTATAAACAGTTGCAAAAAGGATGAAACTATGGTGGGTAGTTTACATATTCATTTAACTCCAGAATCTGTTTCCGAAGCTTTAGAGTTACCATCATCAGGTGAACTATACCACAAGGGATTGCATTTCAAAGACAAGGGTTGGACCTTCTTCTTGGATAAGAACATAAAGGGTTATTTTGATAGGTCAAAGGGGATTCCCAGGGAGTGGTTCAATGAACCTTGGGCTGCGCTAGTTTTGATAATTCAAAATTTTTTCACCTGTGATAACAGACATAATTTAGTACACCTATATCATATTAGGTTACTATAACATATTAAAGGAGATATCAGGATCAATTTTCCCTACTGCTTTTATAAAAATTTGATGAATAGGATTGAAAATATAAAATCTGAGACCAAACCCAAAGAATCCCAAATTCATCACAAGGGACTCATAAAAATCCTTGTGGATTACCAGTTGAAAGCTAAGGGAATGAAATGGGAAAATTTCCTGATTGAAAATAAGTTTGTAGAGAAAGTCACTGAAAACAAACTTAAACCAATGCAGGAAACAAGAAATATTGTGCATTCACCTCTCTATCCTAAAACCAAGTCAAAGAAACAACATGAGACAATTATGGTAGAGAGGGAAACATCATTTTTGACCATTTCTAGGAGACAAAAAAAGAAGAATTCAATAAAACCAGAAGTGCAAGTCATAGAGACATCTCCTTTAACTAAACAAGAAAATTAAATCCTTGAGAGGTTGCAACAATAATTTTATGAAAATCCTGTAGACAAAGATTATTGTTTTGAAAATAATGAGGTTAAAGCTACTCCAGTTTCTAAAAATACCAAGGAGGAAGACCAAAGCCTTAGCAGGGTTAGAGAGTTAACCGATAGCATGGAGGTAAGCAAAATAATGG
Organism: Pinus albicaulis; assembly: GCA_034641835.2. Classification (NCBI taxonomy): domain Eukaryota; kingdom Viridiplantae; phylum Streptophyta; class Pinopsida; order Pinales; family Pinaceae; genus Pinus; species Pinus albicaulis. The sequence continues at coordinate 318,795,321 of CM076580.1, read as the reverse complement.
AGAGGCACCTGAAAGAAGAAAATGAAACCTATAAGAAATCTAATGAAAAATTGGTTAAAGAAAATGAGAAGATAAGTGAAGAAATGGGAAAGTTGAAAACCAAAAACAATCTTCTTTATACACAAGCATTCAGGTGGCTTCAGGAGAAAAATTCATGGAAGGCCAAATATGAGAAACAGAAGGTCAGGACCTCAATTTACAAGGAAGAAAAATGCAAAGATATGGATTCTCTTCTATATGCAACACAATAGGAAGCTTCAGGATCAGGAATGGGATCAACATCAGAGCTTAGGAGGTCCAAAAGGAAAAAGCAAGCATGAGGACATGCTTGAACTTCAGCCTGGGGGAGATGTTGGCCCTTGTTTTTTTTATCTCTTTTTGTTTATGAAATACGTCTTATTTTCCATACTATCCATCTATACACCATCACATCCACCTTATTTAGAACAAAAAATGCATATACAATTATTTAAATTATGTTTTTCAATTATTAAAAGTTTTTGTAAAAATTGAAATTTAAGTGATTTTTTGGACAACATCAGAAATTCTCGTAATGGCCTCATGGTTTGCATATTTGCAGGAAACTTGGGCTTGAGATGGATATATTTATAGAAGGCTTGGGAACTAAGAATAAGTTTAAACCTATTGGTACATTCAAACCGAGCTTTAATAGGCCCGGTCAAAGGCAGTCAAACATGACTTTTCTTTATTGAGGATCACTAGAAACTAGGTCAAAATTCTTATTTTGTGGGATTTCTAGATTTTGATGGATCTGATGGATGAATTCAACTTTATTGGATAAGATAAGCATATTCATGACTATAGGAGATATTTTAGATGAATTTGTTAGATACTTTATCTATTTAAGCCTCAAACTTTGAAGGCATTGATGTGTAGAATTTGTATGACTTAACATTATTAGTTCTGAGACTTTGGAGACATAATTGAAGATCTGTTCTATCCTATTTGTTGTTGTTATATGCTGGTTGATTGATTGAATTTTTTAGTAGCTGAAAACACCTTCATTGTGCGAGGCAAGGGTGGAGGGCCCCTACACCGAGCTAAGTGCACTTCCTAGTTTATTTGTAGTTGTAATTTCTGAATTAGTTTGCTTATGCTTAACTTGTTTATGATGCTTATTTATGAGTATTGATGAATCTAATGATCATTCTTATTTTCATATGAAAGGACAAACAAATGTTTAAGTTAAACATTCTTTCTATCTAATTAAGATCTTCAGTTAGAATTCATTTTTTTATGCTTTTTACATGCTTTTCAGAATTCCTGTTTCTAACAATAGAATTACTGATAAATGAATATATGATGAAGGACAACTAGGACCTCTTCAGTGAAGAGCCTCTTCAATTATTGCTTCATGTATCTTAATCTATTGTTCAATTAGTAGTTTTTGATTTCTAATTCATGAGGTAATCTTGTTAGAGAAGGACAAACAAATCTCTTAAGTTAGGAGATTCTTCTGCTTCTGATTGCACACTTGAATTTAGAAATTGTTTAATTTAGATTTATATTTGTAATATGCATTTCCCTAATCATTGATAAACCATCTTCTAAATTGATCATAACTGAAACCCATATACTTTGGGGATGCTTCTAAGTTCCACTAGCCCGGATTGATAATAAATACTTGCGTTAGTTTACATAGTAAATTGACCCAACATGCACCTTTTAAATGTAACATATATATTTCATATTTTAATAGTTGGGTTATTATAAAACACATGAAACTATGATTTTTTAAAACTTTTTTTATAGGTGAATTTGTTCCATTCTATGTTGGCATATGGACACCATTTTCGCACAAAAAATGTCGATGATAGACACATGAGACAAGACTGTGGAATGGAAGTCAAGTTCGATCAATCTAATCGAGCTAGACACCATGATCAAAACCTAGTACGAGGGATATTAGGTTACGTCAGAAAGATACAAGAGATCATTGAAGTGGATTTCTCCTCTTTCCAATGTGTTATTTTTCGGTGCAAGTGGTGGGACACCTTTGATCGGAGTAATGTAAAGGAAGATCGCGATAGTAGGCTGATATGTATCAACTCTAGAAAGGTGTGGGATGAAGCTAAGAAGCCCTATGTTTTCCCCAAATACTACAACCAGGTGTTTTTTTACCCATATATGTTGGATAGGGATTGGTGGTTCGTATTGAGACATGACCCTAGATCAAAACATATTTTTGAGAAAAATAGTGTTATCATGCCAAGCGAGTTGGAAGATAATCACGAGGGTGATCATGAGAACCGAGAGTGATATGGTACATGTGCTATTTCACCATTTATACTTTTTAATATGGGTTTTTATAAAGGACAAGACTTAACCATATAAATAAGACTCTTTTTTCGAAATGTTATAATATGTATTTTGAATTAATTGGTTTGAATTGTGTTAATGTTCAAATATTTTCACTTGATAATTTTCAATTATGTTGATCTAGAAAACAATGGCATACCCTATCAAGTTCTTTTTTTATGTCAATTCCTAAAATAATACAACTACTTGATTGCCTTAAATGTGTGTGAATGATACCTTCAAAATGTATATAATATTTTTGGTATGTTCATAATAAAATAATGATAATTCTAAACATGAATTTATTCGCATTATTTTCTAAAATTTATTATGTTACAAAAATTCATATTATTTTAGATTTATTATTTTACAATTATTTATACTCATACAAATTTACAAATTTACAATTATGGTAATTTAACAATATTTATGGTATACATTTTACTTACGGTAATTATGGTTCAAAATTGACAATTAATTTACAATTTTACATTTTACAAATTTACAAATTTTAATAAAATTGAATGATGACAATACATACAATTACAATTGCAATTTTACAATTTCACAATACAATTACAATTACAATTTTACAAAAATTTTACATACAATTACAATTAAAATTAGAATTAGAATTAGAATTAGAATTTTACAATTTTACATACAGTTACAATTAAAATTACAATTACAATCATTTCACAATACAATTACAATTACAATTACAATTACAATTTTACAAATATTTTACATTGAATTAGAATTCTACAATTTCACAACAATTACAATTAAAATTTTACAATTTTACAATTTTACATACAATTACAATTAAAATTACAATTACAATCACGATGCATACAATTACAATTACATTTTTAGAATTTTACAAATTACAAATTTACAAAATTTACAATTTTAAGAAAATTGAATGATGACAATACATAGAATTACAATTACAATTGTACAATTTCACAATTTCACAATACAATTACGTACACTTACAATTACAATTTTACAAATATTTTACACACAATTAAAATTAAAATTACAATTACAATTACAATTTTACAATTTTAAATACAATTAAAATTAAATTTCAATTAGAATCACGACATAATATTCAATAAATATCATGATTTAATATTAAAAATAAACATCATGATCATGATAACCATTGTACAAACATCATATTCTAAAATACACATTCAAATTCGCTAACATCATCTAATCATCGTGATCATGATCATCTAACAAAACACAAGCATTGTATAAAATCATCACAACACATACATCTCTTAAATAACTGCTATCACACACACATCTATCTGCAAGCGCATTAAATGAACATATCTAACATGACCTAACAATATACACATCATGATGAACACCAATATATAAATTAAGTACATCAACATGAACATAAAATACATGGACCACACATAGACACAGATATATATATATATATATAATGTTAAAAATATACAACTGTAATATAATTGCATAGAAATGTCAAATATCTAGTGGTACTACATCAACACTAGTACTAGTCGAGGCATGCTTAGTCGATGGTGCATCCTCATGCTCAGATAGATGATGTGCCTGCTGCGGAGGTGCCTGCTCAGTGGATGGTGTGGCCTTCTTAGATGGACCTGCCTACTCAGGATCAGGTGCCTGCTCAGGACTAGGTGTTTCTTGAGATGGTGCAGACTGCTTAGAAGATTCCTGCTGATCAGGACTGGATGCTGGCTGCTCATGATATCCGTCGCGAGGTGAAGGAGGAGGAGGTGGAGTACTAGAATGATGATCACTCCCCTAATTATCATGATCATCAGATGATCTATTATGTTGTGCATCTCCATGACGCCTACCCCTCCTAGCCCGCACCAATGCTCTGGAAGCTCCAACGATATGACACATGAGGGTCATATTATCGCGGGGCATGCCTTTCCAGAGCTGTGTGAGCCTACAATCATCCTGGATCTCTCTGATCGTAGCTAGATAGACTCCCTCATCAACTAGGAGTTGATAGAGTTGGTCGCCCAACTCCATCTTGAATAGAGTGTCTCGCTTATGCCACACCCCCGCGGGTGTCTGCACCCGATCAGAATTAGGACTATCACCCTGATCCTCTGCCTCTGCCATCTCCTCGTCAACATCTGCACCTAGATCATTTGGAGGGGGTGGAATCATGTCCCCAATGAATGTCCCAATATCTACAAAATATCTCGCATCCGGTGACTCATCCTGTGTGAGGAGGATGTTGGTACACCATCGCCAATCCAAACCAACATAGGGACATGGCACCAGAACGAACGAGTGATCATCAACAATGGCTAGCAACTCTAGTGCACCAGTAGATATCTTAGCGGGAAAATCAGATTAGCCCCTCTTAGGCATTATCTAGCCCCACATATGCATCCGTACATGCAACATCAACCTAGGAGGCTACCGAACAAAAGTAGGCCTCATATTTGGAAACCTCTCAAAAAATAAATAAAATAACTTTGAAGCAAAAGGGAAGGTCAACCTCCCACGTGCCCGAGAACGACATCTATCTAATGATGTACAAAAATACCGCAAAAAAATCACAGACCATATCAGAAATCATGGTGCCTGGAATAAAGAATCAACATAAAATAAAAGCGGGAAATTAATGCATTTTCCGTCACTGGTATAGTGTGCAATTTCCATTAGCAGTAATGAGAGGCACCTCATCTCCTTTGCACCAAACGAAGAAATACGTAACTGACCACCGTACACCTAAAAATTTGCGGGAGAAACTATATCGTCCCTAATGTATCTCTCAGAGTACACCAACTGAATCCCTGCTGCATAGATGACAGGGATATCTGGGAACTAGGGAAAATCCTGCCCTCTCCTAAATAGGTCAGTAATAAAATATATATCCTCCTCTGTGGGTGTGAACCACTAGCCAGGACCAACCCGGAAATCCTGTCGGTGGGCATCCCACTTGAAGATCAACTGTCCCAATAATCGACTATGGCCCTTCAGGGATGTAGCCTCCTCGTAGACTTGAGGAGGCCTACCTCCCGTAGGAGAAACTAGGTGGCTACTGTAATAGGGATAAGGTACAAAAGTGTCTCCCTCTCTTGTGCCTCCCATAGCTGAATCACGTTATAACGGTCCTCCATATGTTCTTGTTGTTATTTTTGTTCTCTTCGTTGACGTCGCTGAATGTTTCACATATTAAATACATATTTTTTAATTAAATGAGAAATGTATATATATATATATATATATATATATATATATATTTTTTTTTTTTTTTTTTTTTGAAAAAAAAACAATCGGTGTGCCCAAAAATATAGTCACGCACCAGTACCGGTGCATAATTTTTTTTATCGCGCATCACACTCGGTGCGCACGGAAATGTTTGCGCATCGCCAAAGAAGGGAATATTTTTACTGCAGTGTGTTGACGAAACTATCCACCCCGGACGACCACACCGTTGACCATGTATTGCTGTTGGGCGGGTGGTGCGCTGACCTAACTATCTGCCTCGGGGCGGATAGTTTGGTAAATACACCGCCCAACAATAGTACATGGTCAACAGTGCGGTCCTGTAAACGACTGCAACGTTGACTATGTAATGTTGTCAGGAGAGTGGTGAACTAAACTAACTATCCACCCCGATGAGGTTAGTTTGGTCAACGCACGACCCTTCCGACACTATTACATAGTCAATGGTGCAGTCATTTAAACGACGGCATCGCCTTGTTATTTTTTAAACTAGCTATGGTGCATGTTTTTTTGTACTGCACCAGAACATGGTGTGGTTTCTGTTAACACCATTCGTGGTGTGGCCTGTAAATTTACAGTCAGAACCGCAAACGGTGCGACCTGTAAATTTACAGGCAGCACTGCGAATGGTGCTTGTAAATTTACAGGCAACACTGCAAACGGTGCGAGCCAAACAACTTGAATGTACCACTCATAAATATATATATTTTTAAATGGTTAATTTTAAGTTATTTTCAAAATTTAATCCGCTAAAAGGTTTAGTTATTGAGAAACAAGTAGATTACTTGTACATTTGCGCATCAAGGAGGCATATTTGCTGAGGAATTGAAGAAACCAATTTTTCCCACCATTTTTGAAAATTCGAACTCCACACAGTGGGAAATGGATGACAACAATGTGTGAAATGGGAGCACTGATGGCAGGGTGCCTCATACAAGACAAACTCACACCGGTGCTTGAGAGGTCTAGAGCATTGAGGAGGTAAAAATGACGTTTTTATGATCGATAATTTTTTTTATTTAACACTGTTTCGGTGCATGGGTTTTTGAGACGCACCAGGCAGTATTATCAATGGTGCATCGCACGTCGTTATGGTGCGTTAGATTATGGATGAGCACCGGTGCGCTAGAGTACTTAGACATAGAGGATGGGTTTGTATGAAGAGCAAAGTGTCTCAGTGTGCCAATTTTTAGTGTGCACCATTACATTTTGCGTAAAACGAACCGGTGCGGTTTATGATGAGAAACACACCTCTAAAAGAACATCCGAAAAACCTCCACCCACTAAACTCCTCTAGAGAACTCCGCTACAAATGGAAATCTGGGCTATTTTTATAAGTGGTTTCTCAAAAACATCCGCTAGAGGGTGTTTTCCTTGTGGTGTTGAAGCAAATGTGCATGAAAATATATGTGGTTGTGATTGTAAAGACCGTAATGAGCTGTGTTATAAAGCTCCACTAAGTGGTATGTTGTTGTTTTTCAACAAAAGTCATTGCAAATACTGCAATGAGTTGTGTTATAAAGTCCATAGGTAATATGTTTTTTTTTTAGTGTTTTTTGGTCATATGTGTCATAGAACACCGAGGACAGTGTTCCCTCAAGTGGTAGGGGTTTGTAACATCCCCTGGTTGATTTTCCATGTAAAAAAAAAAAAGAACAAGGTCATGGGACATGTATTCCAAGATGAATAGTGGGAAAAACATCCTAGTGAGTGTCACTTTCAGTTTATTATGTCTAAGGAAATTGACAAAGGCATTGGAAAAGGAAAAGAGGCATTAATTGGAATTTATTTATGAAAATAAAGGAAAATAGGAGAAAAGGGAGATGAAGGGTCATGGATTTTCATGAGAGGAAAATTGAAGGAAAATGAAGAAAATATAATCCTCAATGATAAAAGGGCTTTCAAGGACCAATTCATGGCTTTAGATAGTGTGTGAGGCTTTGGTTAGTTTCGTTTTGGATCTCTCTTCTATTCTCTCACTCTCTCATACTCTTGCACACTTAGAGTATTCTTGGAGCATGCTTGGAGCACTCTAGTATTCACTTGGATTGGAGAAAGAAGGCAAGGGAAAGCGGAAAATGCAAGGGAACAAGTGGATCAACAAATACAACTAGATTTATCTATAGGTAACAAGTTGCATGTATGATTTCATTGCTATTTTTGGCATGCATGGTACATGGATGTGGTTTCTTGGTTTGTGTTGTCATTGGCATGGATATTTTCCTGGATTGACAGTGGTTTTAGCCTTGCCTTGCCATTTCCTTCAAAAACGTGGTGTTGTGGGTTTTTCCACTTGTTTGTTTCTGATTGGTGCTCAGGTTCCTTATGGCTGTGGGTTGAGTTACTTGTTCCTGGAGCTGTTGGTTGGAACAAACACTCTGGAAGCCTTAGAACAACTTGGGTTGAGTTACTGGTCCTGGAGCCTAGGTTGGGACAAATAATATAGAGCCCTCGGTGGGTTGAGTTACTGGTCCCTGGAGCTGGGTTGGACAAACGCTCTGGAGCCCTAGAAGGTTGTGGGTTGAATTCTTAGTTCCTGGATCCACTGTTGGAAAAAATGAACCGAAGCCTTAGCAAACTTGGGTATTGAACGATCCGGTTGGTGTTAGTGATGTTCGACCGTGAGGTGGAATCACTGGTTGAGGGTTGAGGTGGTTTGAACTCTAGAAGTCATGGTTTGGTTTTTTTTTGGTTATTCCATGATATCCCCCATCCATGCTTGGAATATGGCACATGGGTGATTGGATGAAAGAAATATTTGGTTCAGCCTAATCTATGGTCGGGTGGTATGTAGAAGTCCTTGACTTCGTTGGATTTTTCTTATGTTAATAAGAGGTATTTTCTTTTGTGATCTATGAGCATATGTATTGATTATGTTGGTGATATTATTACTGAGTTTCCATGGTTTCTATGTTGGTTATTCGCTGGTTATGTGATGTATGTTATCTATCGATCCTATCATGAATGGTTTAGTTATTGATTGGTTGATGAATGCATGGACTAAAAAATGTTATTGCAACTATTATGAGAGGGCATCCGACATTCTTGGTGATTCTCAGATAAGTTTTTGACTCCTATGTTCATATATGCATTCATGACATGAAGATTACATGTTTGCCATATGTTTGACGAAATGAATGTCATGGTTAGGCTTGGTTAGGTCAAGTCCTTGATCAAGTTTTGTATCAATGGATTTGTGCTAATTTTATTTATCATTTTGGAAAGTCTCATTGATTTTTGGGAAATGTTCTGGAGGCTAGCCTGAAATGGTGGCTTAGAATCTGGGACCACACCCTCTGAACTAGAAGTTTTGGTCCATAACCACACCTTTACATGCTTATGCATTCAGTTGGAGGCATATAACCACATGAAGGCATTTCCATGCATGCATTTGTGGGCACAATTCATCAAAAAAAAAATCTGTCTCAGGGTTTGGGCACTTGGAGTGGTTATTTAGCTCTCGGGTATCCTGTAATCCCTATAGGATTTCAATTTGTGGTTGGTAAGTTCCATTTTTTATCCCCACTTCCTTAATTGGATCTAGGAGGTCAGGTCATGTCATAATTGTTGGAAATGTTGTCATTGATGGCAAAAGAGATGGCAACGGAGGAACACCTGAGGCAGCAACAAAGGCAAAGAAAGAAGCAAAGTAGTAAGATGTAGAGGGGGTCGAGCAGTAGGGACAGGTTCATTTAAAGAAGCAGAGGCAGCAAAAGGAGAATTAAGGAGTAGCATCAGTCAAGGAGCAGATGAAATAAAAGAGAGAGCGTAAGACAAATAACTACAGAGACAGAGCTGTTATCATGGCAATAAAGACAGCAAAGAAGAAAATGAAGGAAATAAAGGAGACATGCAGAGGCAGAGAAAGCGAATATAATAAGAGACAAAACCGTTATCAGAGGCAGAGGCAGAGGCAGAACGATAGAAGCAGCAGAGGCAGTGCCAGGGCAGAGCCGTTATAAAATTCCAAGCTGGGCGTTATTTATATATATATAAACAAAGTTTATGAACTGTGTTGATGGTTGGCGATAATACAGTGAAGTTATCCATAACACTAACGGAGCAAAAACACGACGATGTTAAATTAAATAGAGGTGGAACCAGAATTATATGTGCAGTGGTAATGGAGCTGTGTGTTATACATATCGTAGGGCCACTTATAAAAGACCGGAACCCGGAGTAAAAGTGTTGGACCGGAACCTGGAGTGGAGAACGGAACCTTGCGAGAGGAACAGTGACGTGGTTTAGAGTGAACAGTAAAGGCCGTAAGTAGAATTCATTGCACCTCCTATCGACCATAAGTGGTATTGCTCGGAGGAGGAGCGATTCCATACAGGAATCGACACGTGGCCTGTGGACCCATTCCAAAACCGCTTGTTAAATTGTGCCATCGCACGTTAACGTTCTGTGTTGGAAGCCGCGCGAAATGGACAGGAGCCGTTGATGTGGAAACGGGCCATCGGACGACGATCGCGCGTTGAACATGCCCGGAGTTTAACGAAGGTGTGCGGAGGTTAGCGAAGGTACGATTCGACCGTGTTGACCCCACGTTGGCAATGTGTTGTGGGTGTGAGGGCCCAAATCAAATATATATTAAGGAATAAGGACGAAGATGTGACCATATATTGATATATATTAAGGTTGCGAGTTAATAAAAGAACGCCGAGTATTGTTGGACTCTGGTATAACGTTTATGGATTAATTCAAGCTTGCTCAGATTTAAAATCAACTATTATATAACTACAATGAACAGGGAACTGCATACAGGAGAAAACGAAAAAGAGAGTAAGGTTGGATGAATGTGTAAGGAAAAGAAAAGAAGAGGAGAGCGTGCAGAGATGAAAGTTCGTGAACTAGAAAATTCCAAGGATTCAAAAGTGAATTGGACAAGTGAAAAGCTCAGAAAACTGGAGAATGCATAACAATGAGAAGAAGGGTAATAAATACCAACACAAAGCATAGAAAGACAAATCCAATAAAGCCAAAACTAAAAGAGTTGGAGTGAAATTGATGTATAACCTAAAAATGTAAATGTTGTAATTATTTTTATTGTGTGTGATGCAAAGGCAAGTATCCTAATCAAAAGGAAAAATCCCATTGTAGCATGGAAATTTGTACATATTGTAGTAATTCTAAAAAATTAGTTGGAAAAAGGAATAAGAAGATAGAAGACAAAGAGTCATGACTGTTCACTCCAAATTCCTTGTGAAATATAAACAGTCATGTGAGAATTTCCATATATAATATCAATTTAATAAGCTCAAAGAGATAGAGAGAGAAAATATAGAGAATGCAAAATATAGAAGAATAAAGAAGAGAAGATTAAGAGAAGAAGAGCAGATACAGAACAGAGCTAATATCTGGAGTAAATCAGAAAACATTCAGTTTGATAAATTGAGGAAGTTGGAGCTTCCCTATCAAGTTGTAGCTTGATAGCTATTAGTTGTAGCTGACTGAGGTTGGAGCCTCCTGTAGGTTGGTGCCTGCAGAAAATTGAAGGGAGTTGGTGCTTCCTTGCAAGTTGTAGCTTGCATAATTGAGGTAGGAGCCTCCTGTAGGTTGGTGCCTGCAGAAAAACAGTGGTGAGAGGGAGTTGGAGCTTGCCTTTGCATCACAACAATAATAAGATGTGGTTTTCTCCTTTATGGGTTTCCACTTATATCTCTGCCTCTATGTGTGTTTTGTGTGTTGATGTGATTATTTCAATCGTTTAATTGCTTAATGCTCTCAACAAGTAAGCCAGGCTATCAGACCACATATCGTCACAAATAAGACTGTTCACATATTAAGCTGTAAATAATTTAGGTGAAAATTTTAGAAAAGGCTTATGTATGTATTAAACTGATTCACCCGCCCCCCCTCTCAGTTTAATTAAAGATTCAACAATTGGTATCAGAGCCAAGTTCCTTGTGTACCAGTCTAACAACTGAAAGGAGATCCTAAGTCCCCTAGATGGATAGTCAAGAAGGAAGCTCAACCAATAAAGCACCTTTCTTCACTGGTGCTAATTATTCCTTTTGGAAAATCAGGATGAGAGCATACATAATGTCTTTAGGATTAGAAGTTTGGGATGCTGTGGAATTTGGATACTCCATAAAGTCAACTGATTCAGAGAAAGAAGCTAAACAAAACTTTGTAGCTAATGAAAAAGCAATGAATGCAATCTTAAATGGACTATGTGAAGCTGAGTTTATCAAAGTAATGCACAGTAGGACTGCCAAAGATATGTGGGATACTCTAGAGAATATCCATGAGGGAAAATAAAAGGTAAAGACTGCCAAACTTCAAGTATATAGAGCCCAGTTTGAAAATTTAAAAATGAATGATGATGAAGATGTTGGCAGCTTCTTCTTAAAAGTTGCAGAAATTGTTAATAATATGAAAGCTCTTGGAGAAACCATGCCAGAAAGTATAATTGTTCAAAAGATTCTAAGGTCTCTTCCATCCAGATTTAATCCCAAGGTGTCTGCTATAGAAGAAACAACCGATTGGGAGACCTTGACCATGAACCAACTACTTGGAAATCTAACAGCATATGAGATGAGGCTTCCACAGAAGAAACCAAGTACGAGGGAGGCAGCTTTTAAAATAGAAAAGAATAAAGAAGAAAAGGAAGACATATGCTCTTGCTCTGATGAAGAAGAGGCTTAATTTGTCAAGAAAATGGATAGAGGCTCAGGTAGATACAAAGGTAAACTTCCCTTCAAATGCTTTAACTGTGGAAGAGTTGGACATTATGCGGCTAAGTGTCCTCACAAGAAAGTAAGAAATCAATCTCAAGAATCAGAGAAAAACACATCAAAGAACTGGCAGAAAGGAAAGAAATTCAGCAGAAAATCCTTCTATGCTCAACAAGACAGCAGTACATCTGAAGACTCAGATGAATCCTCGGGAGAAGAAGGAACCTCTAAACTTTTACTGATGGCCATAGAAGAACTTGAAGGACTCTTGCTAGAAGATGAAGAAGAAGGTGAAGTTGACCTTGAGGGGGAGCTGAGAAGTGCCCTGGAGGAGATTGACAGACTCAGACTAAAATGCAGAAAACAAAAAGAGATTCTCCTCAAATATGTGAAAGAAGAACAAAATTCAGAAGTCCTCATGCAGCTGAAGGTAAAGCTTGAAGAAGCCAAGAAGATTGAAGATATGTTACTTCAACAAATCAAGGATAAAACTCGAGAACAAGAGAAGCTGGAAGAAGAAATTGTATGTCTGAGGAAGAAATTAGAAAGTGCTCAACAGAAAGTGTCTATATACCCTTCTCAAATGACAAGCTCTGGTAAGCTGAATGAAATCTTGGATGCTCAAAGATCTCCTCTAATAAAAACTGGGATAGGCTGTGAAGGAGAATCAAGTAAAGGCAAAGAAAAGGAAAACGAAAATATATTTTTTGTGAAAGCAAAGAAGGCTCATGAAGCAGCTCAAATAATTCCTACAAAGGAAGAAACATGTAATTATAAAGACAGAGACCAGAAGAAACCTCTAATAACAAAGATTGCAACAAATACTAAGACAACAGAGAAAGGATCATATACTCCTGATTATATCAAATTTGGAAACCATCAAAGGAGATTCTTGCCTCCTATGAAGAATGCCACCTGTTATGTCTGCTACAAGCTGGGACACATTGCTGCATATTGTCATGCAAGGAGGAGAAATTCAAACCAGCTAAAGATGCAAACAGTAAAGAGACTGTCTCAAATAAACAACTGGAGAAGACTAACTCACATCAGGTATGCAAGTTGTTTCTATGGTTACTATTTTTATTGTAAAGAATTTGGCCATAAAATCATTGAGTGTAGAAACTATGGACAAAGATTGATTTTCAACACTTCAAGGAGGTTTATGAATCAAATAAATTCTGTTCATACTCACAACCCAGCAAAAATTATGACCAAATGCTGTGTATGCAATCAAGTTGGACATACTTCTTCCAAGTGTCCTCTCAGAAGATGTAGCCCATCATCTCACAAAAGATACCAAACAAAAGGGTGCTTCCGGTGGATAAAGAAGGAGAATAGATGTGACTTGGCTCTAACTGCTCAAGACCTGAAAAGCCAATGGTACCTGGACAGTGGCTGCTCTAAACACATGACAGGAGACAAAAGTAAGTTTATTACTCTTGATGAAAAGAAATCTGGTAATGTTACTTTTGGCAATGATAAGTCAGGAAAGATCAAAGGAAAGGGTTCAATCAGCATAGATAATGGCAGAGGAAAGGCCCAAGATGTACTATTTGTAGATGGGCTGAAAGCAAATTTACTGAGTGTCAGTCAGATGTGTGACAAAGGCTGTGAAGTTCTCTTTAGAGCACAAGATTGTGAAGTCAGATCAAGCACAACAAGAAAGACTCTGCTCAAAGGTGTTCGAACAGAGAGTAATGTTTACATAGTAAAAGAGGAGGATGAAGCCTGCCATCTTAGCAAACTTGAGGAGTCATGGTTATGGCATAGGAGATTGGGACATCTCAGCTTCGACCATATCATCAGACTGAGCAAGAAGAAAGCTGTCAGAGATATGCCAGAAATAAAAAGACCTTCAAATACCATATGCAAATCTTGTCAATTGGGAAAACAGACTCGCACATCCTTTAAATCCAAAGATGAGCTATCAACAAGAAAACCACTCCAGCTTGTGCACATGGATCTGTGTGGACCTGCTAGAACTAAGACACCAAGTGGAGAATCCTACTTCATGCTGATAATAGATGATTTCTCCAGAATGACATGGGTTGCTTTTCTCAAGAACAAATCAGAAGCACTAGACAAATTTAAGATATTCAAAGCATTAGCAGAAAATCAAACATGATGCAAACTAAAATGTATCAGATCAGACAGAGGAGGTGAATTCACAGATTATAACTTTGCAGACCTATGTAATGAACATGGGTTAAAGCAACAATTTACTATTGCAGGGACACCTCAGCAGAATGGAGTAGCAGAGAGACAAAACAGGTCTGTACAACAAATGGCCAGAGCTATGATGCAATAGAGCAACATTACTCAAACCTTTTGGGCAGAAGCTGTACACACAACAGTACATATTCTAAACAAAGCTCATTTAAGACCAAATAGTGATAAGACTCCTTATGAACTATGGCATGGTAAACCAGCATCAATCAAGCACTATAGAATTTTTGGTAGCAAGTGCTACATAAAAAATAATGATGAAAATATGGGGAATTTTGATGCAAGAGCAGATGAAGGAATATTCTTAGGATATGCATCCAAGAGTAAAGGATATAGATGCTACAATAAGACTCTTCGAAAAATTGTAGAAAGTATTGATGTAAGATTTGATGAAGAACTCCCAAACAAGACAAGAGATATAGACTGCAACAGCTATTCAAAAAATCATGAAGAAGAGGACCAAGATGATGATGAAACAAGCAAGACATCAGAAGATACTGAACTGAACTCGAAAACCCCCTCGAGATACACTCAAAAGAACCATCCAGAAGATCAAATCATTGGAGACAAGAGTGTAGGAGTGCAGACAAGAAGGCAGCTAACTGAATAGACATAAGAGGTATACATAGCCACGTTGTCACAAATAGAGCCAAAGAAATTTGAAGAAGCCAGTAAGGACAAGTCTTGGGTGAATGCAATGAATGAAGAATTGGACCAAATTGAGAAGAAAAATACCTGGGAACTAGTTCCTAGACCTGCTGAGAAGAATGTCATAGGCTCAAAATGGGTATTCAAAAATAAAATGAATGAGGAAGGACAAGTAATCAGGAATAAAGCCTGACTTGTCTGCAAAGGATACTCACAAATTGAAGGACTTGATTACGATGAAACATTTTCCCCTGTAGCCAGAATGGAAGCTATCAGAATGTTCCTGGCATTTGCATGCTATCAAAACTTCAAAGTATATCAAATGGATGTAAAATCTACATTTCTAAATGGAGACTTAGAAGAAGAAGTCTACATGGAACAACCAGAAGGCTTCTCATTGACAGACAAAGAAGACTATGTGTGCAGACTGAAGAAGGCCCTATATGGACTGAAACAGGCTCCTCGTGCTTGGTACTCAAGACTAGATAAATATTTGCAAAAACAAGGCTTTAAGAGAGGTGGAGTAGACAACAATCTATACATAAAAGCCCATGAAAATGAACTCCTGATTGTTGTAGTATATGTTGATGACATCATGTTTGGAAGCAACAGAGAAGAACTAGCAAGAGGGTTTGTTGATGAGATGAAAACAGATTTTGAAATGTCCATGATTGGAGAACTCAGTTTCTACTTGGGACTGCAAATTCAGCAAAAGAACACAGGTACATTCATCTCACAAGAAAAATACTTAAAGGAAATGCTGAAAAAGTTCAAAATGGAGGACTGCAAACCTGTGTCAACTCCCATGACCACAAGTTGCAAGCTATGTATTGATGATGGGTCCGCTGATATAGATAAAAAACTCTACAGATCCATGATTGGAAGTCTATTGTATCTGACTGCATCAAGACCAGACATCATGCTAGCAGTAGGACTAGTGGCTAGATATCAAGCAACACCTAAACAAAATCACCTTCTTGTAGTCAAAAGAATATTCAGATATCTACAAGGAACAACACAGTATGGACTTTGGTATCCTAAAAGCAAAAAATTCACTTTATCAGCATACACAGATGCAGATTGGGCCAGCTGTGTGGATGACAAGAAGAGTACAAGTGGAGGTGCATTCTATATAGGAGAAAGTCTGGTGGCATGGTTAAGCAAGAAACAAACATCTATCTCCCTATCTACAGCAGAAGCAGAATATATTGCAGCAACAACATGTTGTACACAAGTCATGTGGATGAAACAAACTCTACAAGACATGAAGGTAAGCATTGATGAACCTATCTAAATTAAATGTGATAATACAAGTGCTATAAGTATATCTAAAAATCTTGTACTTCACTCAAAAACTAAACATATTCCAATCAATTATCATTTCCTCTGAGAACAAGTGGCTCAGAAGATAGTAAAGCTGGAATATGTACCAACGAAAGAACAGACAGCTGATATATTTACCAAACCTCTTGCTAGAGAACCATTTCAATATTTGAGAGATAAACTAGGGGTAGTATCTGTAGATGCTACTCTCTGATATAAAAAGAAAGCACAGTCTCAAGGGGAGAACAGAAATGATAATATCATTCCAGGGGGAGATCAGCCAGCAAGGAAAACATGAATCAGGTCCTCAGGATCAAAGGTTTAAGACAAAAGAACACCAAGTTATTATCCTAGAGTTATCTGCATTATTCAAACATCAAAAGGTCAATTACAGAGCAAAAGGATCGGTATTGTGTTCTGAAACATTATATTAAGAATCTGAAACATAAAAGACGAGTAGCGATTATCATTTGAAGCCTATCAGCATTTTAGTTGCTGAATCCAATCATACATCTCTGACTAGATAAAGCTGATACAATGTATTCTATGAAGTATCATTATTCTCACTTTTAGCTCTATACAAGTGAAAGAACTGTATCAATTTATAGTGTTTATTCAAAGTCGATAATCCTCAAAGTGTTCTGTCAATTTGTCTTATACATCACTATGGAGCAGCATGGTACAAAGTCAGCAGAAGAGGGCCTAAACATAACTCAGAGAGAGGAAATGCAAAAATCAACCCTTTTCCATTGATGTCAAAGGGGGAGGAAAAGCAAAAGGATAGGTTTTGCCATCAATGCCAAAGGGGGAGACTGTTGGAAATGTTGTCATTGATGGAAAAAGAGATGGCAAAGGAGGAACACCTGAGGCAGCAACAAGGCAAAGAAAGCAGCAAAGCAGTAAGATGTAGAGAGGGTCGAGCAGTAGAGACAGGTTCATTTAAAGAAGCAGAGGCAACAAAAGGAGAATTAAGGAGTAGCATCAGTCAAGGAGTAGATGAAATAAAAGAGAGAGCATAAGACAAATAACTACAGAGACACAGCTGTTATCATGGCAATAAAGATAGCAAAGAAGCAAATGAAGGAAATAAAGGAGACATGTAGAGGCAGAGGAAGTGAATATAATAAGAGACGTAAATTCCACATCGTGGAGGCGGTGAAAGTGTGAGTGCGTGTAACCATGTATGAAGCAGAGGCAAAGGTTAAGCAAGAGCCGTTATAAAATTCCAAGCCGGGCGTTATTTATATATATATAAACAAAGTCTGTGAACTGTGTTGATGTTTGGCGATAATACAGTGAAGTTATCCATAACACTAATGGAGCAAAAACATGACGATGTTAAACTAAATAGAGGTGGAACCAGAATTAGATGTGCAGTGGTAATGGAGCTGTGTGTTATATATATCGTAGGGCCACTTATAAAAGACCGGAACCCAGAGTAAAAGTGTTGGACCGGAACCTGGAGTGGAGAATGGAACCTTGCGAGAGGAACAGTGATGTGGTTTATAGTGAACAGTAAAGGCCGTAAGTAGAATTCATCGCACCGCCTATCGACCATAAGTGGTATTTCCCGGAGGAGGAGTGATTCCATACAGGAATCGACACGTGGCCTATGGACCCATTCCAAAACCGCTTGTTAAACTGTGCCATCGCACGTTAACATTCTGCGTTGGAAGCCGCGCGAAATGGACAGGAGCCGTTGATTTGGAAACGGGCCATTGGACGATGATCGCGCATTGAACATGCCCGGAGTTTAACGAAGGTGTGCGGAGGTTAGCGAAGGTACGATTCAACCATGTTTACCCCATGTTGGCAATGTGTTGTGGGTGTGTGGGCCCAAATCAAATATATATTAAGGTTTATGAATTAATAAGGATGAAGGTGTGACCATATATTGATATATATTAAGGTTACGAGTTAATAAAAGAACGTCGAGTATTGTTGGACTCTAGTATAACGTTTATGGATTAATTCAAGCTTGCCCAGATTTAAAATCAACTATTATATAACTACAATGAACGGGGAATTGCATACAGGAGAAAACGAAAAAGAGAGTAAGGTTGGATGAATGTGTAAGGAAAAGAAAAGAAGAGGAGAGCATGCAGAGATGAAAGTTCGTGAACAAGAAAATTCCAGGGATTCAAAAGTGAATTGGACAAGTGAAAAGCTCAGAAAACTAGAGAATGTGCAGGAGATAGTGAGTAGAAGAAGGTAGAATAGTCACTCAACAGCAGCAGAAAAGACAAATCCAATAAAGCCAAAATCCAGAAAAGGAGTTGAGTGAAATTGATGTATAACTGAAAAATGTAAATGTTGTAATTAAGTTTTTATTGTTTGTGATGCAAAGGCAAGTATCCTAAGGAAAATACAAAATCCCATTGTAGCATGGAAATTTGTACATATTGTAGTAATTCTAAAAATGAGTTGGAAAAAGGAATAAGATGACAGAAGCCAAAGAGTCATGACTGTTCACTTCAAATTCCTTGTGAAATACAAATAGTCATGTGAGAATTTCTATATATAATATCAATTTGATAAGCTCAAGTGAGATAGAGAGAGAGAGAAAAAATATAGAGAAGGCAGAGTATAGAAGAATAAGGAAGAGAAGATCAAGAAAAGAAGAGCAGAAAGAGAAGCTACAGAACAGAGCTGATATCTGAGGTAAATCAACAAACATTCAGTTTGTTAAATTGAGGAAGTTGGAGCTTCCCTATCAAGCTTGTAAATGATATTGCCAGCCAGGTCAACCAGGTTCGAGTCTCCTGTAGGTTGGTGCCTGCAGAAAATTTAAGGGAGTTGGTGCTTCCCTTGCAAGTTGTAGCTTGCAGAATTGAGGTAGGAGCCTCCGATAGGTTGGTGCCTGCAGAAAAATAGTGGTGAGAGGGAGTTGGAGCTTGCCTTTGCATCAAAACAATAATAAGATGTGGTTTTCTCCCTTTATGGGTTTCCACTTACATCTGCTGTCTCTATGTGTGCTTCTTATGTGTTGATGTGATTATTTCAATCTGCTTAATTGCTTGCTACACTCAACATAAGTATGGTGTCACATTTAATTAATATTGGCTGCAAATAAGACTGTTCACATATTAAGCTGTAAATAATTTAGGTGAAAATTTTAGAAAAGGCTTATGTATGTATTAAACTGATTCACCCCCCCCCCCTCTCAGTTTAATTAAAGATTCAACAATAATAGCTCTCTGTATCATGTTTACCTTGGCAGGCCAGTGAAATTGGGTAAATGTGGGAGGGGTGGTTATATGGAGCACACAGATAGCTCTAAAAGGGAATATGAGTTGAGGGAATGAAATTCCATGAAAAGAGAAATTGTGACCAGGAAGAGTTTAAGAAAATTATGATGAGATTGGAATGAGTTCTTGCCAAGAATTGACTGAGAAACCACTCTAGTTGCTTGCTAAAGAGCTTATAAACCACATGCAGAAGGGTGCTTTCTAAGATAGAGTTGATAAACTACCCATGGTGCTTGCTGTTGGGCTGATAAACCAATCTTAGAGTGTTTTCCACAACTGATAAACCGCCCAATATTGTAAATTATGTTGTACTTTCTAGCTAATAAACCACCTGATATATGAGAATTCCTTGTCCTCTTAAGATGAGTATGGCCTCCTACTGAAACTACAGAAGAAGATTCCCCTTAAATTGTGGATCTGGCTCATGGTTGATTACTACAAGTGATTCTAGCTACAATGAGTGTAAGGTTTCCAATTGGGTGGAAAATCAAAGTCCCACTTTTAGTTTTTCCATTTGTCTTTAGTAAATGAATGCATTCAGTTGAGAGCTGTGAAATAAAAGCCCTTCCATATGGAATATATGTATGTGCAAGAAGTTATCGGTTGAAATGCCTTGAATGTTAAATGAACTTCATGAAATTATGCCATGCTATTGTAAGCTAAATGCCTAAAATATTTATTCAATATTTTATGTGGCCATCATGTATCTATTTAATGTATTTTTATAATGTTAAGGAAATTGCTAAATTTCTAAAATATTTATTGTATTGCATGTGGACATCATGTATCTATTTAATGTATTGTTATAATGTTAAGGAAATTGCTGAGGAATGTTGCTTATTACATGAATGAGGACTATTAAAGAATTTTGTAAGATGTTGAGGGATGATTCAATCCCTATGTTTATTTCTGACTTTGAAAAGTAATCTAGTTGTTCGAGCATGAAAGATGGTTAGAATCTTCTTGTTGAAATGATATTTGTGTTTGACCCTAAAATTATTATTTATACAGTGGGCTATGCTCATTGCATGAGTTACATGCATATAGACCTATATATGTCAATGATGTGTAAATGTAAACTTGTTGTTCAATTACTTTAGGCACAGGAAGAAGAACAATTATCCATTCTGCGATTTTTCAATGAATTCCTAGAATGTTTTACCTCCCCATTTTAGCTTGAGCATGGGACTGTGCTTGATTTCCTATGGAGGACTATGTGCATTACTGTATGTATTCAATACTAGAGATGATCTCAAAAGAGTTTGAAATTCTTTATTTGGCTCATGAGGAGAAATTAGCCTGTGAAATTATCCACACACACACACACACACACACATATTTCATAGTATTTGAAAGTGGGTGTGGCTCCAAAATTATTAGCATAAAGTTATGTATATGGAAATATAGCCATATATATATATATATATATAAACAAATGTTGGCCAAAAATATGTTCTTACACTAAGTATTAATAATAAGGGGCGTAGGGTCAGCCCTCAGTTACATGGCTGGGCATGTGACTTGGAGAAAAGGCTAGGGGAAAGGCTAGATGGGCTTCTTCATAGTACGCATGCGAGTTAAATGTAAATATGACATGGGGGTTGGAGGCCTTATCCATGTGGGCTTGACCCCATGTCGAGCCATATGGCCTGGCATCGTAACCGAGGTCAAGAGTAGAGGCATAGATAAGGCATACGGGCCCCCAAATCAATGGTGGAGGTTAGCGTTAGAATGAATGAAAGGCTTCCAATAACAGAAACCTCCATTTTCAAGTCAACAGGGGGTTGGGTGGGGTTCGTGTTTAAAGCTTAGTTGTCGAAGGATTAGGGTGCATTGTGACCATCGATTAGGGATAATGAAACCATGCTTTGGAATCACGATAATGGACTCCCCCACTCTTTTCCATACCGAGGGGGAGGGGTCTGTGTTTGCATCAAAAGTGTTGCTTTGTAAAGCCACCACTTTTGTTGGATAAGAGAGAGGGGCCCAAGGAGGGGTCGATGCTTATATACATGCAACGTATATTTATTCATTTATATTTTTATATCATTGCAAGGGATGCATGGTGGGAATCATGGAGAAGTCAAGAAAGAAAAATATGCAAAATCCCAAATCTTGGGAATAAAGAAATACTTTAGAATATATGTTTATTCAGAGAACATGAAGGCTAAGGTGGCTGTCTTCAGATTAAAAGGAAAGGCCGATAAAAGGAGTTGACATGGAGGAAGTTTGAAAAATACTTCCGAGCAAAATACTTGTTTGAGAAATATTATGATAACACGACCAAAGAATTTTATGAACACAAAATGGGGTACTTGAAACATGAGGAGTATACTAGCAAATTATTGGAACTAATAATGTATGTACCTTATATCAAGGATGAGAAGGCTAAGATTGAGAGGCACATTTGTGGGCTACCATATGTATACTGGGATAAAATAGAATTTGATTAACCCAAGACCCTAGAGGAGGTTATTCAGAAGACCAAGCATTGCTATCAACAACCTAGGCATAAGGCTGAGTTTTGAAATGATTGGAAGAAGAAAGATAAATGAAAGGGACAAAGAACCTCAAGATATAAACAAGGGAGAAATACTAGAAAGTTTAATACCTCCACTAAGAAAAACTTTAAGAAAAATATCTCAATCAACAAAAATGAACCTAAAAAATCAATAAAAGGGAAGGTTGAAGGGTCCGGGAAAGGAACCTTGCAGTGTTCGGAATGTGGAGAGAACCACTTGTGGATAATTTTCCCTCAACTACAAAATACTAGCACACAACTATACAACGTATAAGAGGAAACATTTGTGAATGATGTGGCCTAGAGCATGCCTAAGATTTATGCGGCATTGAAAAATAAGCATGCATACCAACAAGTAATGATCATTCAAATGGAAGATATGGTAAAAAAATTATCAATCTCAATTTTAATTGACCCAAGATCTAATTTCAAATATATTAGCCTTGATATTGTGGAGAGATGTGAATTTCCAAATAAAACCGTTGAAGAATCATGGCTTGTTCAGCCGGTCACTGGGAGAAAGAAACATATAATAGACATAGTTGAGTATTTTCCAGTAGAAATTGGAGGAATCACCACTATAGTCAAACTGAATTTGTTGCCATTAGTGTAAGGTCCCACCTTACCAACTATCAGTATTATAGAGAAATATTGAACACTAAATTCAAAATGCAATAAATTATTATTTTTGTTTCCAAATCCCAAGACAAGCCCAAAGCCAAAGTCTCACTCAAAGCCCAAATCCAAACTACCAAACGACAACCATCACTTGAAACTCAAGCTCAAAAGTCATATTTAAAATAAAGCATCTTTAGTGGGACGAATGGATATCAAAATTTACGAGCCACAATTTCCAACAAGCTAATAGTTACTTCTGTTGTGACTAATTTGATTTTATTTTAAATAACATGCTTATGAATTCTTTACCTAAAAGGATAATTCAACTTCTATAGGAGTGGTATCCAATTTTTTAATTTCATATGTAAGATGACACTACAACAATTCACTTAACCAAATTTGACTTTATCAGCATGAATTTTAACTCAATGGGATTACCACACATATTCATTGAGACACTCCATAAACATCTTGATTACAAATCCTAATTTCACTCTGGAATTTTTTTTATAGAAAATTCATAAATGTAAATAGCTATAGCCATTGAATCATTATGAAAAACATTTTTCAAGCATACAATATACAACCATTGAGGCATTTTGTCAAACACTTGGAAACCATCATCTCGTAAGACAATTTTGACAACCATTAACAACATGAATATATGATTCTTAATCATACTATTTGACTGATAAAATTCATAAATTTAAACTTCAATATTGGCATATTAAAACACAAACTAAATCTTCTTAATCATTGACCAAAAACTCAAGAATAGACACCCATAGTTGACGCAGTAATCTTCAAAATCACCCAGATTTATGATTTGGGTTCTAAAAAGTATTTTGTTGGAATCAAATGGGGGGTTACAGGGCCATGAGGCATGTATACCCCCTAATGTTAGGATGAATCACATTCAAAACACCCAGGAATGCGATTCTTAAAACAACAAAAATTTAGATCCTTAATGTTTCATTTATGACTTTTGTCAAACACATGGAATGGCAACTTTCAACTACAACAATACATGAGGAAAATAAATCCAGATTTATTCTACTAAGATATGCTCATTGAATTCACACATTTCTAAATACACCATATGAGTTATTGAAACATTTTACAACCCACATGCTAATTCATTTTAGATGATTTCACAAGCTTATTGCACCCATTGCTACAATTTGACAAACACATGGCAACCCTGAATGCTACAACCATTAAGGCTTTTTGTCAAAATTCTGATAATACTATTACAAAATATTGAATAACAAAACATTGAATTATTGAGAATATGAAACATAAGCCATAACTGAAATCTACCTCAAACTTACCTCAAGCATTTGATCTTCCAAACCATATTTTAGTTGCCATTATTTTTTCATTTTCTTTTAAGGGTTGATTCTGTACTTCCTCTAGGTATATTTTGGGTACATGCCCATTTTCTTACTTCTAGTGTAAGCTGCAAGTTAGCACTTATTCATGCATAAATAAATTAATACCATTTTACTCATTCACGGATTTTGTCAAACGATTGCAAAATATCCTAAAAACACTTTCTAAAACATGCATATAATTACTTGAAACAAAACCATAACTCATGAAACTCTTACCCAAGTCCTTTGGAATTTATTTATTGTAATTAACTTCAACAATATTTGGCTTTCCTTTCTCAAATTCTACAATACCAAGGTTAGTACCATAAACTACACCAATAATAACTCCAATATTGAGATCTAAACATCCATACATATAGACTGCTCTTAGTCTTCATTTTTAACTAATCAATAATATTCTAGATAACATAAGCTTTTAAACCAAAATTAGATGCTTACAACAACTTAAATTTCTACTTTTTATTTTATGCTAAAACTATACTATAATTTTAGGACAATGAAAAGTATAGCTGAAGAGATATCAAGCTCCAATCATTGAGAATACAATCCACCTTTGATCCCTTAACTAACTCATTTGAACCATCCGGTTTTCCACCCAACCATATCTAGGGAGAAATTTCCCCCCTGGAACCCCCGAGCTGTAAGAGCTCACAAACAATACCAGAATATAGAAGTAAAGAGATATCGAAGGCAAGTTGAGGAAGATAAGTTTCAATTCCTCCCAATACCACTCATGGTCAACTCCACCATGTATAGCTACTTAGTAATTTAGTTTAGGATTTTCAAATTCATTTGGAAAGAAATTGGCTACTCTGCAAGTCTCTCCCTCTCATAATATTTTTCAAATCCCTCCAACTCTTGGTATCATAATTCACCTCCCCTAAGTTAGAATACATGAGACACATATATAGGAGGAGCAACAAATTATTGTCATAAAGGAGGAGTAATATGCATGCCTTGTATTCCATTTAGATGAGTGTAACTCATGCCATTAAGGATAGGTATGCATGCCTTAGTTAAGGAGAGTGTAACATATGCATTAAAGAGAGTGTAAGAGGAATATTTTATGCCATATCTTTAATGAGTGTAAGAGGAATATGCCATTCTTTGATGAGTGCATAAAATATAGTGTATTGTATTATTAAAAGCACATCCTTTCCCAAGCACATCCTTTCCCAACATGTCTTTAAGTCATTTATCATATTTTTAATAATTTATATTAACAAAAATATAAAGGAATATAAAAAGACATTATGACATAATAATAATAATATCGTTTATGCAACCAATATGCTTCCAAGTCAACATACACAATAATTCAACATGCATGCAAAAAAAACATTCATGCATCAACCTACAAGCAAGCATGTTGGCCCATTAGGCCCTAGTGTTTTAACTTGGCTCTAATACCATATGTAAGGTCCCACCTTACCAACTATCAGTATTATAGAGAAATAATGAACACTAAATTCAAAATGCAATATTATTATTATTAATTTTTGTTTCCAAATCCCAAGACAAGCCGAAAGCCAAAGTCTCACTCAAACCCCAAAGCCAAACTACCAAATGACAAACATCAATTGATACTCAAGCTCAAAAGTCATATTTAAAAGAAAACATCTTTAGTGGGATGAATAAATATCAAACTTTACGAGCCACAATTTCCCACAAGCTAATTGTTACTTCTGTTGTGACTAATTTGATTTTATTTTAAATAACATGCTTATGAATTCTTTACCTAAAAGGAGAATTCAGCTTCTATAGGAGTGGTATCCAATATTTGTAATTTCATATGTAATATGACACTACAACAATTCACTTACCCAAATTTGACTCTATTAGCATGCATTTTAACTCAATGGGATTACCACACATATTCATTGAGACACTCCATAAACATATTGATTACAAATCCTAATTTTACTAAAATATCTCCTATAATCATGAATATCCTTATCTTATCCAATAAAGTTGATTTCATCCATCAGATCCATCAAAATCTAGAAAATCCCACAAAAGAAGAATTTTGACCTAGTTTCTAGGGATCCTCCATAAAGATAGGTCCTGTTTGACTACCTTTGACCGGGCCTATTAAAGTTCGGTTTGATTGTACCAACATGTGTAAACTTATTCTTAGTTCCCAAGCCTTCTAAAAATATATCCAGTTCGAGCCCAAGTGTGCTGCAAATATGCAAACCATGAGGCCATTACAGGAATTTCTGATGCTGTCCAAAAATGCACTTAAATTTCAATTTTTACAAAAATTTCTAATAATTGAAAAACATAATTTAAATACCTGTATATGCATTTTTTGGTCAAAATAAGGTGGATATGATGGTGTATAGATGGACAATATGGAAAATAATATGTATTTCATAAAAAAAAAGAGATAAAAAACGAGGGCCAACATCTCCCCCAAGTTGATGTTTAAGCATGTCCTCATGCTTGCTTTTTCCTTTTGGACCTCCTAAGCTCTGATGCTGATCCATTCTTGATCTTGAAACTTCCCGCTATGCTGCATATAGAAGAGAATCCATATCTTTGCATTGTTCTTCCTTTTAAATTGAGGCCTTGACCTTCTGTTTCTCATATTTGGCCTTCCAGGATTTTTTCTTCTGAAGCCACCTGAATGCTTGTGTATAAAGAAGATTGTTTTTGGTTTTCAAATTTCCCATTTCTTCACTTATATTCTCATTTTATTTAACCAATTTTTCATTAGCTGTCTTATAGGTTTCATTTTCTTCTTTCAGGTTCCTCTCCATGATTCTTCTTACCTCTAGGATATCAGTTAACTCTCTGACCCTACTAAGGTTTTGGTCTTCCTCCTTGGTATTTTTAGAAACTAAAGTAGCTTCAACCTCATTATTTTCAAAATAAAAATATATGTCTATAGGATTTTCATAAACTTCTTGTTGCAACCTCTCAAGGATTTCATTGCTTGTTTAGTTAAAGGTGATGTCTCTATGACTTGCACTTTTGGTTCTGTTGAATTCTTCTTTTTTTGTCTCCTAGAAATGGTAAAAAATGATGTTTCCCTCTCTACCGTAATTGTCTCCTGCTGTTTCTTTGACCTGGTTTTAGGATAGAGAGGTGAATGCACAATATTTCTTGTTTACTACATTGGTTTAAGTTTGTTTTCAGTGACTTTCTCTACAAACTTATTTTCAATCAGGAAATTTTCCCAT
This sequence comes from Pinus albicaulis, assembly GCA_034641835.2. Taxonomy (NCBI): domain Eukaryota; kingdom Viridiplantae; phylum Streptophyta; class Pinopsida; order Pinales; family Pinaceae; genus Pinus; species Pinus albicaulis. Next base: position 318,767,901 of record CM076580.1, on the reverse strand, counting down.
TTCATTCCCTTAGCTTTCGGCTGGTAATCCACAAGGATTTTTATGAGTCCTTGGTGATGAATTTGGGCTTCTTTAGGTTTGGTCTCAGATTTTATACTTTTAATCTTCATCAAATTTTTATAAAAGAAGTAGGTAAAATTGATCCTGATATCTTCTTTAATATGCTGTAGTAACCTAATATGATATAGGTGTACTATACTACGTCTGTTATCACAGGTGAAAAAATTTTGAATTATCAAAACTAGCTCAACCCAAGGTTCATTGAACCACTACCTGGGAATCCCCTTTGACCTATCAAAAGAACCCTTTTTGTTCTTATCCAAGAAAAAGGTCCAACCCTTGTCTTTGAAATGCAATCCCTTGTGGTATAGTTCACCTGATGATGGCAACTCTAAAGCTTCATAAATAGATTCTACAGTTAAAGGAATATGTAAACTACCCACCATATTTTCATCCTGTTTGCAATTGTTTATAAAAATCTCTTGTGATATGCTCATTGTGCTCTTTGAATTTTTGAAGAAAGCCTATTAAGCCTGATTGATAAAGTTTCTCAACTGTTTCCCTACTCCAATGTTCAATTTGAAAATATCTGGGCTCTGTTCTTGAAGTCATATTGTCTGAAAACCATTTGATGTACCCATCTACTGTCATTAACTTCATTTTTATAAACAAAAATTAAAGTACTAGATGTTATCACAGTAGTACGACTTACCTCTGTTTATTGCTCTTGCCAAGTAATTGAAGTCAATCCTCTGTTTTTCTTTTGAAGAATGTGAGCTTACTGCTTCAAATAGATACAAGATTTTATATAGAGAATTTTAATAAAACATAAATTTTTTTTATGTTTCTATTATCCTACTCTCTATTTGATTCTCTATCTCTTTTTAAAAGAACAATCCTCTGCCTCTGTTTTGTAAATTTTTGACTGTGTTAATTTTTTTTTTTTTTTTTTTTTTTTTTTTTAATTTTTAATTTTTACAACAGTGTCTTGTGACCCTTTGATTTCATATAAAATTCTTTTCCAAAGGCATAGAATGATGTATCTAATATAAAATAACTGTTTATGCAAGAGAATAGCTCAATTATTTCATAAAAAATCTCATAATGAGTTCACTGTTTTCCTTCAAAAATTCACCAGACTCTGTCCTATGCTATGCAAAAATACAAAAACATGATGATTGTGCCTTTTAAACCAATCTTTCTCCACAAATCCTGATTCGAATTCTTCTACTGAGTGTGCAAATGAAATTAATCTACTATTCCACCCAATTAAAATGAATTCACTGTGAAATTCAAACAAAAAATCTCGATTCTCTGTTTTCATTCATTTTGAAATAGAAGTCTATGCATGAGGACGTTTTCAAGTTTACCTATCTTTGCAATGATCCTCGTGATTTTCTGCTATGATCCTCGTGATTTCCTTTATAGTTTAACTGAAGTCTCTGTGTTTCAATGAACGCCAATCTCATCAAAATCTTGACTCAATATTTTATCATTTACTCATTTAATCAACAAAATATTTAGTGTTGATTGATGGCAGAGCGTTTATGAGTGGTGTCAAAGACAAAAAGTAAGGCAATGACAAGTTTTAAAAACTAAAACAGAGGAACTCCTTTTATAACTCTCAGTTTGTTTAACAACCTTGCAATTGATTCATGCGAATCATCGTTTTTTTTAACAACAAAATCTGAGTTTGTTTCTTACCTTATCCTTCATGGGATTTTTCCTCCTGATAGCGTGGTTTCATGACACATTTTCCGGATTTGTTGGCTTGAAACTTCAGTCAATTCCCCTTATCGCTTCGTTCTTCTCACTGCTATATTTCCTGCCTTCTTTGCTGCATTATATTTCTTCCATTCTCCTCATTGCTTCTCCATTGTCTTCTCTCTGATTTATTTGTTTCTCACAGAGTTGCAAAAATGGATGCGTGTTTTGACTGCATGTCTTCAATCTCTCACTGAGCCTTTGAAAGGCGACGACGGTCAAAAACACAGTGTATATCAGTTGCTTAAGGTCTTAGTAATGGTATAAGTGTTCTCAACAGTTTACACATTGTTGTAATATGGAATTTGAATTTTTTTTGACCGTTCATCAACCACCACTTGACCGGTGCATGCGTGGCTTACCCTTGACTATCATGCTAACTCTGGTGTACATTTCATCCTCCGCTTCACTTATTACGCAATCCCTTTCATGTTTTACTTTCATGCTTTGCGTTGATGACTATGTCTGCTTCCATCCTCCATTGAAACACATCATACTCCATTGCATATGCGCCATCATATTTCCGTTTCATTGCTTGTATCCACATAACTGTATGCCATTATTTCTTCGTTCCTCCACTGTTGTATGTATCACTGTCTCATCATAGTTTCGTCCATATACATACATCATTGTCATGCATTGTTTGTCATAGAATCATACTTTAGGTTAGTTTGCATTCCACTGTTTGTATTATGATTGCACTTTTGCTCCATTACCTTAGCTTATAACCATTTATGATTGCGCTTTTTGCATTTTGTTTTGTTGTTTGAAATAGTTGCGCTATCATATGATTTTAGACTTTGGGTTTTCTCTTTTATTTAATTTTTAAAATTGACCAATGAAATGGTCATATTTTAAAATTAAATATTTATAATGACACTAATCTATTGTTTGTTTACTGTAGGTTCAACAAAGGTTTAATGTTAAGCCTTTTGTTTATGATTCTTTTGTTTAGAAAAATAGGGTAGGGTATGGTATGGTTAGATTATGGAAAGTTTTATTGAGTGATTAGGATAGTGGTATAAACATGGATAAAAGAGGGCTAAGAATGATAGGTGATGAAAAATTTAGGTGATAAAAATGCATAACCAGTACTAACTTAGCTTCACAATTCTAGAATATTTTCACAAAAATTGAAATTTTAAGAGCAATTTTTACCTACTGTACTTGTATTCCCTCAAACCATTTGATGTTCATGATGGTCGACATTGTGTTTGTTATCAAGATGACTCTTTTAGACTATGTAAAGAATTTATTTCTGATTTGCATCTGATTTGATTTGGAATGATGTTGTTCAGGTCCCTTCTGTAGATTAAACTTTCACATTTCAGGTTCCTTCTAAAATGATCTTCATTTGTTGTAGCTCAGGTCCCTTATGACATTTTGTATTTTCATGTCCCTTCTGGCATAATTTGCAATAATGTTTGAAAATTTCTTCTGTCGCAATGATACAGGTCCCTTTCTGAATAATTTTCTCAATAATAATTCAGGTTCCTTCTGTATATGTTGAATGATGTACCGGGTTCCTTTGTAATTGTAATTCATATTACGTCTTCAATTCAACTGCTGAAACTATTTTCATAGTTTTTTATTACACACCTTCCCCCACGCTGATGATTAGACTTGTCCTCAAGTCTGTCATGTCTTGGAGGGTATATCTACAAAAATCTTAGTAAAGTAAAATGAAAATAAAAAGAGAATTCATATTGGCCAAACAAGTTGTTTTTTTGATATGAATACGAGTTTGTATTGTTCCAGTTTCCTGGATTTTCATAACCAAACTCTTTAATTGTTTGTTATTATTATTATTATTATTATTATTTGTTTTTGTTTTTTATTTTTATTTATTATTATTCTTCTTCTTCTGGAATTATGGGAGGCATATTGCTATGTTGCCCCATTAATTCCAGGTCTGAATCTATTGAATTTTTTCTCAGAAAATCCTCTTTATTTATAGGCTTATTGTAAACTTTAAGCCTATGTCCATTAACAACAAACGAAACAGATGCTTCGTCAATTGTTTTTATCTTGAAAACTCCATTGTCAAAGATTTCTTCAATCTCATATGGCCCAAGCCAATGATTCATAAACTTTGCTTTGAAATCTTTGAACTTGGAGTCAAACAAGAGTGCCCAATCTCCTTTCTGAAACACTTTATTCTTTATGAATTGATCATGCCATTTGATCCTTTGTTCTTGGACAAGAGATGTGTGCTCTACTGCTTGCTGTCATATCTCAACCAGTTGATTTAATTCCATAATTCTTTGTTGTTGTGCCTTAGATAATTCCATCCCCAATTCTGTTGCTAGCTTGAATGTATGTACTTGAAATTCTATGGGTAATAGGACTTATTTTCCATATACTAACTGATATGGACTAAAACCAGTTGTGTTTTTCCATGTTATCCTATATGCCCATAGTGCATCTCTCAATTTTTCTGACCAATCCTTTCTGTTCATTTGTACAGTCTTTGTCATGATGTTCTCTAGGACTTTGTTTGTTGATTCCACTTGCCCGTTTGCTTGAGGATGATATGAAGTTGATTTTCTATGTTTGATCTTGTATTTATTCGTAAGATATCGAACAAGTTTTGATGTAAACCGTGTTCCTTGGTCAATTACTATCTGTCTCATAACTCCATACCTTACAAATATCTCTTCAAACAGAAAAGACACAACAATATCTTCTATTTCCCGTACTAATATCTTTGCCTCCACCCACTTAGTTACATAATTTGTACATACCAAGATGTACTTCTTTCCATTGGATGGAGGGTTGATTGGTCCCACAAAATCTAAAGCCCACTATTCAAATAGTTGAATCATTACTTGTGTCTTTAATGGAATTTCATCTGATGCCACTGGTCTACCAATTCTTTGGCAGCTGTCTCATCTCTTCACATAGGCCCTGGAGTCTTTGAAGATGGCTGGTCAGTAGTAGCCAAGTTTCAGCACTTCGTATGTTGTCCGCTTATTTGCAAAATGACCACCACATGGTTCGTCATGACATGCTTTCAAAATTTCAATAATCTCATATTCTCTAACACATTTTCTAATCATTAGATCAACATTAGTATAAAATAGATCTCCATTGACCTAACTATATCCAGCACTTTCTCTAATTATTCTTCTTTTCTATTTATTTGTGTAATGAGATGGTAGGATTCCAGATGATAAATGGTTACTATATCTACAAACCATGGAGTTTTGACATTTATAGCAAATAGATGTTCATCTGGAAAATTATCTAATACTGGATTTGGATCACCAGGTGAATTTAGTCTTGATAGAAAGTCTGCAACTTGATTATTTTTTCCTGGTTGATCTTGTACAATAATGTTAAATTCTTGTATTAATAACAACCATCTAGTTATTCTACCATTTGTGATTAATTTTTTCATTAAATATTTTATGGCGAAATGATCCATGTGGATATAAACTTGATAACCTATTATATAATGTCGAAATTTATTAACTACATGTACTATAGCTAACATTTATTTTTCTGTAACAGTGTAGTTCAATTCTGCAAGTGTTAAGTTTTTGCTTATGAAATATATGGCATAATTAAACTGATTCTCTTTTTGTCCAAGTGATGCTCCAACAGCTGTATCAGATGCATTAGTTGAAATGTGAAATGACAAAGACCAATTAGGTCCTTGAAGAATGGGTGCAATTGATAATTTTTCTTTTAATTTTTCAAATTCTTTTTGACAATTATTTGTCCATTGGAATTCCACATTTTTCGCAAGTAACTTGAATAATGACAAAGCTATTTTACTAAAATTTTCAATAAGTCTCCTATAGTAGCCTGCATAACCCAAGAAACTTCTAACTTTTTTTTGTGTTGTAGGTGGTGTTAAATTCACAATGACTTGAATTTTTGGTGGGTCCACCTTAATTCTCGAAGAAGAAATATGTTGTCCCAACACTATCCCCTGAGTTAACATCATAAAACATTTTTCATTACTGAGTGATAGATTTTTCTATGTGCATCTTTTTAACACTTTTTCAAGATTTTGTGAACAATCATCATATGTTGTACCATACATAGTGAAATCATCCATGTAAACTTCTACACACTCATGGATCAAATCATCAAAGGTTACAATAACTGCTCTCTGAAAGGTAGCAGGTGCATTACATAAACCAAAGGGTAATACATTGTATGCATATGTTCTCCATGGGCATGTGAATGTTGTCTTATCTTGATCTTCCAATGCTATCTTTATCTGATTGTATCTGCTAAAACCATCAAGAAATGAAAATAATTTCTTTCCAACTAATGAATCTAACACTTGATCAATAAATGGTAAAGGAAAATGATCTTTTAATGTAGCTTTATTGAGTTATCTGTAATCCACACAAATTCTCCATTTCCCATTCTTCTTAGGTACTACAACTAAGGGTGAAACCCATTGACTATCTAAAATAGGATAGATAAATCCGACTTGTAATAGTTTATGTAATTATTCTTTTGACTATTTCCTTCATCATGGGGTTCATCCTCATTCGTGGTTGCCTTACAGGTTTTATTTGATCATTAGTGTAAATGTGATGGATACATGTTTTTGGATGAATTCCCTGCATGTCTGTGTAGTCTTAGGCAAAATATTTTGAATATTTTAGTAACAATGTTATTAGATTTTCCTCTTGTGATGATTGTTTTTTATTACCAATATTCAAATGTCTCTCAGGACTCATGTCAATGATTTTTCTGTTTGAATTGGTAATTGAATTTACAGGAAAAATTCTTTCGAATGTATTTTTCAATGATTGTATAGTGCAATTTTCCTGAAAACATTCATTTAAAAGATAACTAGAAACTTCATATTGAGTTACTCTAAGCTGCTCTTAAATATTTGGTTATGAGATGAAAAGATCTAATAAGTCCTCATTTTCTTCCTCCTCTCTAAAATTGTAAATTGATTAAGACTAAGAACAGATTGAAGCTCTTGTGGTTCCCCTCCATCAAGCCATGATAATAAAGGAGATTGAGTGGGAGGATATAATGTAACATGCTTTCTTTTATATCCATGTGAAATAATCATACTTCTTGAACTGCATCCAATGTAAGCATCTGCAGTGGCTAACATGGTCTGCCTAAAATTAAGGGATGCCCTCCTAAATTTGTTTTTGGCTACAAAGTCAAGAAGTCTACAGGATACTCCCATGAATCCAGTGAGACAATGATATCTTCCAATATACCTTTTGGTACAACTTTAGATCTACCTGCAAGTTCTAAGACTGTAGTAGTAGGTATAATTTTGTTCAAATTCAAATGTTTCATAGTCTCTTTAGTCATTACATTGATAGCTGCTCCCAAGTCTATTAAAATATTTGGCACTGAAAATTTGTTAATCAAAATAGTAATCATAGGAATTCCTGGATCAACATATTTTTCAATGGTTGTGTTTGTGGACATGAGACTAGCTAAACTTCCAATTACCTAGATTGTAGGTGGATCCTTCTTTATTTTGCCATATTTCTTAATGCATAATTCCTTTATTGTTTTTGCATATATTAGAAAATCTTTAATTACCCGCAACAAAGGAATTTTGACATATGTGTTTTTCAATTCATCTAGAATATTAAATTAAGGTAGAGATATTGGAATATTCTGTTGTATCAATCTCTCTGGATATGGTGGAGTCTGTGTCATAATAGATTTACCTTTCTGAATTTTCTTTTCTGGTTGATATTGTTGACTTTGTTCTCCTTGTTCAATTTGTTCTTCAATTATCGGAGGAGAATATTTTTGTAATACCTTCCCAGACCTTAGGTGGACATCTTGTATGGGAAGAATTGAATAAGTAGGACAATATGTTGCCTCTTCCACATGATATGCTGGTCTATCCACCTTGTTACTTGGATTAGCTACTGGCTGAGCTAGCAACTGTGTTGGTCTAGGAGGTGGTTGGTCAGTGGGCAACTCAAGTTGCTGTGGTTGAGTTAGTGGTTTTGAGGTGGATATGGCATTTGTTAATGTTGCTGGAATTGTTGGTATTGAGGAAATGGTTGTGGAGGTTTTGGTTGTTGATATTGATACTATTGAGGATACATATGATGTGGTGGTTGTTTTCCATAACCATATCCCCTCCAACCTTGTGCAGGTTAGTTTTAATATTGTTGTGGTGGCCAAGCCTGCCATGGCATTGGTGTATTCCATGTATTTTGAGGATATTGAAATTTTGGGGGTTTTGTTGAGGAAATTGTTGAGGCATCATTGGTTTCCAAGGTCTCGTTGGTGCCATATAGTAGAGAGAATCTACTCCTTGCACTTCTTCTCGTTGCAATTCTTTTAATTTGGGACATTTTTCTGTTGCATGATTTCTATGCATAGTCCACACACTTGTATACCTTGCAAAGGACATTTCGTGAGTGGATGTTTTTGCCTACAATTTGGACAGAAAATTGCTAAGATTTCATCTTGCTCTTCTTTCTTTTTCTTAGCTTTAAAGACATATACTTGTGTTCCCAAAGTTCTTAAGAGATTTGTTTTGAAATTTTCTTGTAGGCTTCCTATCTCTACTCTTGTTACTGCACTTGCTGTAGATTTGGAAGCTTTTGATGAAATATCTCTCTTTCCACTCTTTGCTCTTCCCCTAGAGTATTTCTGACAAAGTTCAGCAATTTATTCAAATGGTAAGTTGGAGATATCTCCTTTTCCCATTACATTAAGTATGTTTAATTATTCATCTCTGATACCCTCAAGAAAAATGGTACAGATGATATCAGGACTGAGAGAATGATGTTTGGATTTCTGTAAATTGTAAACAAATATTTCCAAATATTCTTCCAAACTTTTGTCTTCTTATTGTGTCATTCTGAAAATGTCTTTTTTTGAGTCTCTAGCCCTGTAGTAAGCTTGATACTTTTTAAGAAAAAATTTCTTCATATCATTCCAAGAAGAAATTGTATGTTCTCCTAATCCCATAAACCATTTCAAGGCTACTGCTTTCAGAGTAGCAAGAAAAAGTCGAAGCTTGTGTGTGTCATCAGTATATCCATAAGTTCTACACAAGATATAAAACTCAAACATGAATGCATTAGGATCTTCTGTTGACATTCCATACAAGTTAGGAAATACAAAAGGTGGAGTGTTTTTCATTTTTATTTATTCTCCTAATATTGATCTTGCATCTATGATTGGAAATCCAAAAGTAGTTTCCTGATCATTGTTAATTTCTTGCTCATTTTCTTGTGTTCTTCTATTTTGATTTTCTCTTCTTGCTTCTTCCTCTATCCTTCTAAGTGCTTCTGTTCTTCTGTCTTCCTTTGCTTCAATTATTCTTTCTTCCTCTCGTTTTCTTCGACATTCCATTTGCTGTCTTTCATATTCTAGTCTTTGTTCAGGAGTCATGTTTAGCCTAGTTGATCCTTCTCCTTATTTAACCATTTCTTGTCCAGAGATATGTAGTTTTTCAATATGTGGTTGATTTCTTATTTCTTCCACTACTTTGATTTCTTCAAGGACAGGTTGCTCTAGTTGTTCAACAATTGGCTTTCTTGTACATTTTTGTTTCCATACGGAAGAAGGTTCTTTAGGTGATTTTTTTCTTTTTACCTCCAAGGCTAACAGGATTTGTCTTTCAACTAAAGTTAATATATGTACTGATCTCTGCTTTTCCTCTAACTCTTCTATAGTAGGTCTTCCAGCAACTAGTGTTGTTAGTCCTGTGGATGAATGAGCTGTTGGGGGGTTTTGTTTCACAAATCTACCTTTTTGATCTCTATCTCTAGGCATAAGAAAACATTTCTTGAAAGAAAAACTATGTTTTTGTTATTTTTGGTGATTATATATATATATATATATATATATATATCTTTTTGTCTTCCTATTTCACCGTTTTGAAATATGCTTCCCCGACAATGACGCCAAAATGTTGGGTCAATTTACTGTGTAAACTAACGCAAGTATTTATTATCAATCCGGGCTAGTGGAACTTAGAAGCATCCCCAAAGTATATGGGTTTCAGTTATGATGAATTTAGAAGACGATTTATCAATGATTAGTGAAATGAAAATTACAAATATAAATCTAACTTAAACAATTTCTAAATTCAAGTGTGCAATCAAAAGCAGAAGAATCTCGTAAATTAAGAGATTTGTTTGTCCTTCTCTAACAAGATTACCTCATGAATTAGAAATAAAAAAACTACTAATTGAAAAATAGATTAAGATACATGAAGCAATAATTGAAGGGGCTCTTCACTGAAGAGGTCCTGGTTGTCCTTCATCTTATATTCATATATCAGTAATGATTTTGTTAGAAACAAGAATTCAGAAAAGCATGTAAAAAGCATAAACAGATGAATTCTAACTGAAGATCTTAATTATATAGAAAGAATGTTTAACTTAAACATTTGTTTGTCCTTTCATATGCAAAATAAGAATGATCATTAGATTCATCAATACTCATAAATAATCAACATAAACAAGTTAAGCATAAGCAAACTAATTCAGAAATTGCAACTACAAATAAACTAGGAAGTGCACTTAGCTCGATGTGGGGGCCCTCCACCCCTGCCTCTCACACTGAAGGTGTTTTCAGCTACTTAAAACTTCAATCAATCAACCAGCATATAACAGAAACAAATAGGATAGAAGATATCTTCAATTATGTCTCTAAAGTCTCAGAAATAATAATGTTAAGACATACAAATTCTACACATCAATGCCTTCAAAGTTTGAGGCTTAAATAGATAACGTATCTAAAAAATTCATCTAAAATAGCTCCTATAGTCATGACTACCATTATCTTATCCAATCAAGTCGAATTCATCCATAAGATCCATCAAAATCTAGAAAATCCCACAAAACAAGAATTTTGAACTAGTTTCTAGGGATCCTCCATAAAGACAGGTCTTGTTTGACTGCCTTTGACCGGGCCTATTAAAGCTCGGTTTGACTATACCAATAGATGTACACTTATTATTAGTTCCAAGCCTCATAGATATACATCCAGCTAGAGCCCAAGTGTCCTGCAAATATGCAAACCATGAGGCCATTACGAGAATTTCTGATGATGTCCAAAACTGCACTTAAATTTCAATTTTTACAAAAACTTCTAAAAATTCAAAAACATAATTTAAATACCTGTATATGCATTTTTTTCTCAAAATAAGGTGGATATGATGGTGTATAGATGGATAGTATGGAAAATAATATGTATTTCATAAACAAAAAGGGATAAAAAATGAGGGCCAACACCCATATGATGGTTTGTTGGTAAGGTCTTCTTCCAACACCCGTACACATCACAATCTCATAGATCAAAGGAATCAAATGAATTTCATAATTAACTTATTCACATTTTACCAAGGATTGTGCATGACTTCCACAATCATTTTGGTTTTGGATAAATGACTTCCAAAGTCATTTATAGCTCGAGCATCCTTGTTGGAAATGGCCAAGTCCCCTGCCACATCATGCTTAGTACGAGATTAAGCACATATAATCATACAAATCATGTATCATCCATAAATCACAATTAACCATATGTTCCACATAACCATGATCATCCATGGATCTATTTTTCTCAATCTTGGATCACCATCCATGTCATACACATATGTCCAAACTAGGATACCAAAAGAGAAAACATCGATAATATGCTTTTAACCAAAATCAATTATTATACACACAACCATAGATATTATAATAAGCACATAGCAACCAGGTGACCCAAACTAGGTCTATAGCATATAATCATTTACATAAGTCTGTCATGCATAATATTATATCATTACATCAAAATCATCTTCTCTAATTGTCACAAAACTAACCTTTCCAAGCTGGGACAATACATACTCCCCCTCTTATATTAAACTTGGCCCGAAGTTTTCTTATGGCATGACTATACGTGGTACTTGATTAATAATGGAAGGTTTTTCCATGAGGACAAACCTTCCATTATTAATCAAGTACCATGTATAGTCATGCCTTAATAGATATATTTTGACATAGACCACCATACATACTATATCAAAAAAATCATCTAATTAATGATATAACATATAAAACATATATTCATATAAATGAAAATGATGTCCCATTACACATGATTTTATTTTCCCTATCTAATGCGTTAATAATTCAATAGTCTTTCCTGTGTCATTCTCTTAGAAAAATTGATCTTTCCAACTCACAAACAACTCCCACACTAGTTTTGTAAACAACATTGATGGTCAATCCCATCTCACAATCAAGTTTGCATACAAGAAGCATAAAATTATCCACATACAATTTCCAGTGCAACTATGAAGCAAAAATTGTCATATATATAACACACTCTTACATCTCACTTAATTTATGTCTTCTCAATCCAAGTTTTCCACCTTTTCATTTCATAAGACATCCCTGCAATCAAAATCTTTAGGATCTAGCTACAATTTTACTAAATGTTTACTCTTTAGGAAAAATAATAATAATTTGAGTTTAAAGACACCATTTACTATTATTATTATTATTGAGTTTATATTGATAAATGTTAGTCAACCCGATTTCCCACTATAAAATCACTCATGATTTCTATTCAATAATTAATCAATTCATTTGTTTTCATGTATTATTCCTTACTACGAATACATACATAAAAACAAAACAAGCTATGAAAAGCATACATTTATCAAACTATGAAGAATCTTGTTGATTTTAAATAAGATTTAGACTATAATAAAGGAATTCCTAGCCTATATATATATATAATTTTTTTTTAACTACCTCTCAAAATATTATAACCTTTTGCAGGATTACTCATACAACTATACACTGAAGCACAAAATTCCTAAATCCATCAATCTCTTCCATTCCACTTAATACAATCATATTATGCTTCTAAATCATTCAATAATTCCAATTCATCAAAATGCAAACTCACTCTCCAATTTCTCCCTCAAAAAAGATCACTAACACATATTCTTGTAAAACAAGAACTCAACTAAGCTTTTCATTAATCACATACCTCTTTATTTAAGTTCAATTAAAACAAAGCTCTCACCACATAAAATTTTTATCTTCTAAACATGTTATTCTCTTAACAATTTATAAGTTAATCAAATTCCAAGAAAGTAGTTCACCAAGTTCATAAACAATATGACTTTTTGACTGGATGACCTAACTAACAATAGTTTAGAGCAATTCATGAGTTGAATTCTCATAATCTCTAATTAATCGGGTTAAATATAATTCAACCATAAGTTAATCAAATTCCAAGAAAGCAGTTCAACAAGTTCATAAACAATATGACTTTTTGACTGGATCACCTAACTAAAAATAGTTTACAGCAGTTCATGAGTTCATTTCTCATAATCTCTAATTAATTTGGTTAAATATAATTCAACCAATATTCAATTGAAAAAAGAATTAAGGGGACTATTATGGCTTTCCTAGACCTAATTTGTCTTAAGCCAATAGAAAAAAAATATTTCATCAACTTATCAAAATAATCTTTTTCCACATTTCAAGCATTTGAAAATCATTTTAATTCTAGCTAAATCCATCAAATACAAAAGAATTACAATACTAGAGGATAGATACTTAGTTCACACTTGACTCCCTATATCAAAATCAATTATTCCAAACATTCTAAGCCACCTAATGGTGCTCAATATACCAATCTTAGTATATTCACTTGTAATAAAAGTAAAATAATGGATTTAAACCTCAAGCAAATTCATGTTATGAATCTCTATCTATTAACTTTAATTACACATAATCAATCTTCCTTAATCATGTCTATGAGATTCCATCAAAATATATTTCTTCATTCTAACCAGAAGAATTAATTACCTCATAGATATATGTTAGTATGGATTCCACACCCATAAATTTTCTCATAAATATATGCCAGTATGGATTCCACACCCATACTTTAGCTCATAGATATATGATATTATGGATTCCACACCCATACATAAATTAAGGAAAACATAACCTTCAAGTGTTTTTTAAAATGGCTTCCACAACTCTTCATGCACTAGTAATTTAAGTCTCTTGTTTATTACGAAGGTCATACCTTAGCCTAGTATTTTAGTAATTTCAAGTTATTTGATGCATAATGTAGACCCAAACTACACAAAATCATGTCAAAGAAATCATACGAACTTAATTCTTACTCATTAAAAATGTATTCCCAAATCATATTTTAACACATCAAATTAATGCATATACATTACTCTTGAATCTACATTCACAGTTAAAAGTGACATCCTTCAAGGTAGATTATGTTAAGTTTCCATTAGTTTAGGTAAGAAAAGATTCATAATTAACATGATGAACTCAATCATCATGTTAATTGAATCTTGGCCTTATACTTGTTACAAATTCCCAAAGCATACAAACCAATATCATCATACTATAGTTTAGATTAGGCCAATATTTTCCTTGGTAGATACAATTTCAGCTAGTAAAGATGGCTAGTAGGCCCATATCACATTGATAATGATGAATTAAACATATATGAAACCATGCATCCACTCCACATATCTCACTCACCCATTGAAAATCAAGCCATTAACATGATTGGGTTTAACCCAAACTTCTCAAGCACATCCTTTCCCAACATGTCTTTAAGTCATTTATCACATTTTTAATAATTTATCTTAACAAAAGTATAAAGAAATATAAGAAGACATTATTTTTATAAATGACATAATAATAATAATATCGTTTATGCAACCAATATGCTTCCAAGTCAACATACACAATAATTCAACATGCATGCAAAATCAACATTCATGCATCAACCTACAAGCAAGCATGTTGGCCCATTAGGCCCTAGTGTTTTAACTTGGCTCTAATACCATATCTAAGGTCCCACCTTACCAACCATCAGTATTATAGAGAAATATTGAACACTAAATTCAAAATGCAATATTATTATTATTCTTTTTTTGTTTCCAAACCCCAAGACAAGCCGAAAGCCAAAGTCTCACTCAAACCCCAAAGCCAAACTACCAAATGACAAACATCAATCGATGCGCAAGCTCAAAAGTCATATTTAAAAGAAAGCATATTTAGTGGGACGAATGAATATCAAACTTTACGAGCCACAATTTCCTACAAGCTAATTGTTACTTCTGTTGTGGCTAATTTGATTTTATTTTAAATAACATGCTTATGAATTCTTTACCTAAAAGGAGAATTCAGCTTCTATAGGAGTGGTATCCAATATTTGTAATTTCATATGTAAGATGACACTACAACAATTCACATACAAATTTGACTCTATCAACATGAATTTTAACTCAATGGGATTACCACACATATTCATTGAGACACTCCATAAACGTCTTGATTACAAATCCTAATTTCACTCAGGCATTTTTTTTTATAGAAAATTCATGAATGTAAATAGCCACAACCATTGAATCATTATGAAAAACATTCACATACAATACACAACCATTGATGCATTTTGTCAAACACTTGGTACCATCATCTCTGAAGACAATTTTGACAACCATGAACAACATGAATATATGATTCTTACTCAACCAATTTGATTGATAAAATTCATAAATTTAAACTTCAATATTGGCATATTAAAACAAAAACTAAATATGCTTATTCATTGACCAAAAACTCAAAAACAGACACCCATAGTTGGCTGCAGTAATCTGAAAAATCGCCCAGGTTTATGATCTCGGTTCTAAAAAGTATTTTGTTGGAATCAAATGGGGGGTTACAGGGCCTAAAGGCACATATACCCCTTGATGTTATTATGAATCGAATTCAAAACACCCATGAATGCGATTCTTAAAACAACAACAATTTAGATCCTTAATGTTTCATTTATGACTTTTGTCAAACTCATGGGATGAAAAATTTCAAATACAACTCTACATGAGGAAACTCAATCCAGATTTATGCTAGTAAGATATGCTCATTGAATTCACAAATTTCTAAATCCACCATATGAGTTATTGAAACATTTTACAACACACAAGCTAATTCATTTGACATGATTTCACAAGCTTATTGCACCCATTACTACAATTTGAAAAACACATGGCAACCCTGAATGCTACAACCATTAAGGCTTTCTGTCAAAATTATAATAGTACTATTAAAAAAACTTGAATAACAAAACATTGAATTATTGATAAGAATATGAAACATAAGCCATAACTTAAATCTACCTCAAACTTACCTCAAGAATTTGATCTTCCAAACCATATTTAAGTTGCCATATTTTTGTATTTTATTTTAAGGGTTGATTTTGTGCTTCCTTTAGGTATATTTTGGGTACATGTCCATTTTCTTACTTCTGGTGTAAGCTGCAGGTTAGCACTTATTCATGCATAAATAAATTGATACCATTACTCATACACGGATTTTGTCAAACACTTGCAAAATATCCTGAAACCCCTTTCTAAAACATGCATCTAATTACTTGAAACAAAACCATAACTCATGAAACTCTTACCCAAGTCCTTTGGAATTTATTTATTGCAATTACCTTCAACAATATATGGCTTCCTTTCTCAAATTCTACAATACCAAGGTTAGTACCATAAACTACACCAATAATAACTCCAATATTGAGATCTAAACATCCATACATATAGACTGCTCTTAGTCTTCATTTTTAAATAATCAATAATATTCTAGTTAACATAAGCTTAAACCAAAATTATATGCTTACAACAATTTAAATTTCTACTTTTTATTTTATGCTAAAACTATACTATAATTTTAGGACAATGAAAAGTATACCCGAAGAGATATCAAGCTGCAATCGTTGAGAATATGATCCACCTTTGATCCCTTAACCAACTCATTTGAACCATCCGGATTTCCACCCAACCATATCGAGGGATAAATTCTCCCCCTGGAACCCCTGAGCTGTAAGAGCTCACAAACAATACCAAAATATAGAAGTAGAGAGATATCCAAGGCAAGTTGAGGAAGATAAGTTTAAATTCCTCCCAATACCACTCATGGTCAGTTCCACCATGTACAACTACTTAGTAATTTAGTTTAGGAATTTCAAATTCATTTCGAAAGAAATTGGCTACTCTCCAAGTCTCTCCCTCTCATAATATTTTTCAAATATATCCAACTCTTGGTATCATAATGCACCTCCCCCAAGTGATAATACATGAGACACATATATAGGAGGAGCGACAAATTCTTGTCATAAAGGAGGAGTAATATGCATGCCTTGTATTCCATTTATATGAGTGTAACTCATGCCATTAAGGATAGGTATGCATGCCTTATTTAAGGAGAGTGTAACATATAGATTAAAGAAAGTGTAAGAGGAATCTTTTATGAGATGTCCTTAATGAGTGTAAGAGGAATATTTTATGACATGTCCTTAATGAGTGTAAGAGGAATACACCATTATTTGATGAGTGCATAAAATAGAGTGTAATGTATTATTGAAAGAGAGAGAGAGAGTTACATAGAGCCATGATAATCATTAATGAGAGAGGTGTGATGTGATGGAGGAGATATAATTCCCTTTTAATAATAATATCACAGTCTCATAAAAGATAATAGTGATATTAATAATATTGAGGATTAAGTCAAGATTGAACTACTACGATTGATTAATGATAATTTAAGTGATATTCCTTCAAGTACACTTGATTACCCATTAATTGGAGGTGATTTACTATTTTTTGAAAGTCATACTTTAAATGTTAGACATGGATTTCTTTTTTAGAAAGTCACTCCAAAATTGTTAGGAATGAGATTTTATTAACGAAATTCATCCCTTAGTTGCCCATGAGCGGTATTTTTCTTCTAGAATATAGGGAATCCACACTCCTATTGCATGAAACTCTGTGCCTTAGTAGATTGAGGACTCCATGCCCTAAACATTTTATTTATATCCAATACTCCATGTCTTTATCTTTCACGGATTTAAGACTTCGCGCCCTAATCATTTTATTATATATCCAAGACTCCACATCTCTATATTTCATGGATTTAGGACTTCGCGCCCTAATTTCCATGGCTTCTCATCTACTCTGCTTTTAAAATTCACACTTAACCTTAAGGTATTGATTGTGAGCTCAAACACGTATGATGGTTCATTGGTAAGGTCTTCTTCCAAGACCTGCACACACCACAATCTCAAGACCAAAGGAATAAAATGAATTTCATAATGAACTTATTCACATTTTACCAAGGATTGTGCATGACTTCCACAGTCATTTTGGTTTTGGAAAAATGACTTCCAAAGTCATTTATAACTCAATCATCCTGGTTGGAAATGACCAAAGTCCCCTGCCACATCATGATTGGTACTAGATTAAGCACATATAATCATACAAATAATGTATCATCCATAAATCACAATTAACCATATGTTCCACATAACCATGATCATCCATGGATCTATGTGTTTCAATCTTGGATCACCATCCATGTCATACACCTATGTCCAAACTAGGATACCAAAATAGAAAACATCAATAATATGATTTTAACCAAAATCAATTATTATACACACAACCATAGATATTATCATAAGCACATAGCAACTAGGTGACCCAAACTAGGTCTATATCATATAATCATTTACATAAGTCTATCATGCATAATATTATATCATTACATCAAAATCATTTCCTCTAAGTGTCACAAAACTAACCTTGCCAAGTTGGGACACTACAATTAGGATCATATGATGTTCTGATTAGTATGGGTTGGCTAGTAGCCCATAGGGCCAAGGTGGATTGTTAAGATAAAGTGATATAATGCCTCAATGATATGAATTAATAATGCTACAAGGTACTCAAATGCCAATTTCACTCAGAATGATCTCAACAATGTAGTAGAAAATTCAAATAACAGAGGGAAGAAAATCCAACATAGATCCCTTTGCGAATTACCCAATATTAAAGCAATACAATGATGTGTTCCCAAATAAATTAGATGACATTGTACAATTTACAAGACTCATATCATCCTAGGAACCATGAAATTAGATGGAAATGTAGTAGTTACAATACGAAGCATAAAAAATTTCATCTCTTTTATAAATTTGGGACTTAAGACCAGATTTTGTTAAGCCCATCCCTTGATCATATGACCATATTTACGCTGTAAAGAATCCCGATTTGAAAACAACTCCCCTGAAGAGCCACTTGTGTAACATTTTGGTACTGTTGATTTTGATGTTAGACGATTGAAATAATATCTACCTTAGGATTGAATATTGTTATTAATCAGTTAAAAAAATATTATAAATAAAAAAATTGTCGATACAAATCCTAATTCAATGCTGTAACAAAGCTCTACAAATCCTAATTCAATTTTGTAACAAAGGTCTGCAATTTAACTATGGGGTTAATGTGAGAGCATATATGAGCGCCTTATAGCTCACATTCGAGCCCACGACGAAGGGTTTGCTTCCGATGAAGATGCTGCATCCAAGGTTGTTATTAAACCCTTATGAATTTAGAGGTCAATTTAAACTTCAACTAACCTTAAATTGTAATACAAGGAGGGTTTTTATTATTTATTTATATTCTTTTTTGTTTCAGGATTTAGAAGAGATGAAGAAGAGGCTCAAGGAAATGGAAGAAGAAGCAGTTGCACTCAGAGATATGCAGGCAAAGGTAGAAAAAGAAATGGGCGCCCTACAAGGTTATGTCTTTTATCTTCATTCCCATTCAATTTTTCCTACGATTGAGGGAACCACAACTACTATGAAATTTTTGTGTTTTGTGATGATCTTTCTGAAAGAACTTTTATCCACTTTTATCTATCAACGCAATCCCATTTATACTAAGCCTCATATGCACCTTTAGTTTGCAAAACTTGAGATTACATTTACGAGCTCATGATGCAGGCGGCTGGTGTTCGCTTCCGATGAAGATGCTGCATCCAAGGTTGTTATTAAAACCTTCAGAATTCAAAGCTCAATTTAAATTTCAACTAACCTTAAATTATAATACAAGGAGGGTTTTGATTATTTATTTATATTCTTTTTTGTTTCAGGATTTAGAAGAGATGAAGAAGAGGCTCAAGGAAATGGAAGAAGAAGCAGCTGCGCTTAGAGGTATGCAGGAAAAGGTAGAAAAAGAAATGGCGCCTTGCAAGCTTATGTATTTTATCTTCATTCCCATTCAATTTTTCCTACGATGGAGGGAACCACAACTACTGTGAAATTGTTGTGTTTTGTGATGATCTTTCTGAAAGCAATTTTTTCCACTTTTATCTATCAGCACAATCCCATTTAAACTAAGCATCATATGTACCTTTAGATTGAAAATCTTGAGATTACATTTACTGAATTCCAGTATTCGATTGGTTGACTATATGCGTAAAGTTAAGTTAGACATCCTTAAGCTTTCAACCTTCAGGTGCATACAAAATCCGGGCTTAAATGGATCTGTGCTATTGCCTATATTTGGTGCACCGTCTAAATTCACAGTACTATTACATATATACACAACTTACATGCAAACAAGAAGTATTGATGGATCCTCTCACCCTACCTGGGCTATAGAGCACTTCACTTCTCTTTGATGCAATGGATGCACTGGACATTTTCCTTATGAAATTACTGAAGTTTAAAGAGCATTTATCTCAGGTTTATGTGGTGACTGATACATGATAAGAATTATTTTCATTTTAGCCTTTTTTAATCTTGCTTTCTCTGTGAGTAAAATTTTGGGGAGAAGTCCATATATTCTTCTTGTAGCTTATGGTTTTATGTTTTCCGTGGCTGGCTTGTCGAGGAAACACAAGGGATAACCCTCTCTAAGCCTCATTAAAGGCTGCCTCCTGCCTTCAGTTAATACAAAGATGATGAGCTTTCGTGAAAATCATTCATGGTGTTTCTTGGTTATGTTTATTTTCCTGTTTTATCTTCATACACACATTTGCAGCAGCACAGACGAAGAGTCGTGGTTGCTTCCTCGATGAAACACTACCAATATTTCAGAAAGCAGTAAGTATGTAGGCAATTTGCAGAAAGCGTTGAATATCCTTCATGTAGACGTGTCCCCAAGAAGGTTTAATAGTAGCAAATGTGGCCAAAGTCCTGATCAAGTTTATGCCCTCCTCCAATGTATAAGGAACTAAATGGCCAAGGAATGTTACAATTGTTCAGAACAAACAAATATTGATGTTCTACAATTTTGTGGGACTAGCATTGGTAGCAGTGTTTAGGAAAATTTCTGCTTTTTACGTTTTGAAAACTATAACTTCATTGGAGAAGTGAATAATTTTGTAGTGAATTTGAAAAATGAAAACAACGTCTACTCCACCCCTGATGTCTTTCTCATGGTTGCTAGGAAGCTTTTGTCAAATTTGACATTTGATATTCTATCTAGATATGCAGGGAATCGATTTGCTTCATGTTCAATTGTGGATTCGTGGGGTCATCCCATTTTGGGTCTGGCTTAGTGATGGGGAGATATAACCCTTGACCACTTCCAACAATTTCTGTCAATAGCAACCGAATCTTTGTTCCATTAGGAGAATTTTGAGGTCTAAAATGCGTCTCCGAAGGAAATAATAAAATAATAGCTAAACCAATAAAATAATATTTATGAATTTTCAATTCACTTTTGCATCACAATCCATGTAACCATATTTAAATTCAATTCAAAAGTTGTACCAAAATAAAAATAATAAAAAAAATGTATTGATGTGACTATAAATAAGAATGAGCTTTTCAAGAAAAATCCATTATCATTGAACAACTAATGCATTTGTCCTTTGTACTTAAATAACTTAAAATAAAATATAAATATAAATTTATAAATTCTTAATTATATAATATGCTATTAATTAAAATTATATTATTTAAATTGTATAATAACATGTAATTAATATACTATTAAAAATAATATAATATAATATAATATGATATAATATAGTAAATGTATAGGGATATGCATTATTTATTTCAAGAAATATGAAATTACAATAATATATTTTTATTCAAAAAGTGTGAAATGACATTTATTATGAGTACTTTACTTTGACTTTAAAAGTACTTAGAGCACTACTATGGTTAACCATGAGTTTTTATCCACCATTGAGAACGTGACAAGTAAGTACCTTTAACTCAAGTAATTCCACCTCAACCATTAGGGATGATGTCATCCCCTAAAATGTGATTGGTTCTCATAAAGTGAATTTTGATTGTACATTTTCTTTAGGAGGCCCATTAACGATCGGTAATTCTGGAAGTCTTGGAGCTCGGGCCTTGGCCGGAAGCTGCTTTCTTCAATATGAATCCAATGGTTCCTCTAATCCCCTGCCTCCAGCAACAACACCACCATTTTTTTTTTTCAAATCCTGCACATTCACCACCACCAGAAAATTCTACCAACAAAATACCCATAGTTTTAGGTGCTCTTGGCAGCTTCCTTCTCCTATTAATCATATGTCTCTTTTTAATTTGCAAACGATTGAAGCATGATGTATTTAGAAGGCCTGATGAAGGTATTCGAGAGTCCATTTTTATTTATTTTGTTTGTTATCCTGTAATATGGAAATACAAGCCATTGAATTACATTGATGTATCTTTGTTGCAATTTCTGATATAGCTGTGAATTTTCATTTCTACTGTAGTTCGCTATATGGGGGACGACTCACAAATCAATGAAGACGAGCATCGATCAGGTGGGGGCAAGTCCTAGTTAATATTCCTAACCTCTCCAATGATTTCAGAGTGTTTAAAATGGAAGCATTGGCAGTTGCCACACAAATTTTCATGATGATAACAAGATCGGTGAGGGAGGATTTGGTAGTCCATACAAGGTAACATACCTTACGAAACCTTATACTCTAGTATTACAACACAATACAAGTGTAGATTGATAATTCTAATGAAAACAAACACAAAACCTAATTACATCAGGAGGACAATTAAGCAAATATTCACCTTAATTTTCTCTCAATTACTCAGGGAACTACTCTAGAGGGAAACAAAATAGCAGTGAAGAGACTGTCCTTAGGGTCTATGCAAGTAAAAGAAGAGTTTTTCAATGAAGTTAAGCTGGTGGCAAAAATTAAACATCGAAATCTTGTGAGGTTACATGGTTATTGCGCAGAGGAATAAAAAAGGTTGCTGGTTTATGAATACTTACCCAATAACAACCTTGATAAAATTCTATTCGGTGAGTCACTCAAGTTTTATTGAAAACACGTCATGAAAATCAATCCTTAAAATGTTTGAAAAGACTAAGGATGGTCGTCATAATTCAATATCCTGCATGCTGAATGCAGATCCAACTAAACGCAGACACCTTGATTGGCAGAAGTGTTACTCCAATATTCTTGGAGTGACTTGAGGGCTTCTTTACTTGCACGAGGATTCTCATCTTCGGATTATTTATCGGGATGTTAAAGCGAGCAACATTTTTTTGGACAACAACTTGAAACTGAAGATAGCAGAATTTGGGTTAGCTAGATTTTTTGATGAAGATGAAACTCATGTTAAAACTAGAGCTGCTGGAACTCGGTAAGATTTTAAGACATAAACTACTCAGCTTTTCAATTGGTATCAAGAGTCTTTAAACTAGTTCTTAATTTTATTGTGTATTGATAAGGTTTTTTTTGTTGTTGGTAAATTAGACTAATTCTATTGAGAAATCATATGGTACAGGGCAAAGATTACAATCAAGCAAAGCATCCAGAAATGAGCCGAGGAAAAATCCTTTGGCTTTTTTGTAGCCTCCACTTCTTCTTAGCTGGAGGACTCAATGTCATCCCTGGGAGGTGGATCACATGGCTTCCAGCTTTTAGATTTAGATTTGCGGATGCCTTTCTTCTTTTGGGCGAGGAAGATGGTGCATGAGTTCTAAAGGTACCCAGTTTGATGGCAGTGCCGACATCGGAAGGCAATGTTCTCATAGTCCAGGGTTTGAGCCCACATGAGATCACCAAATTTGAGGTTGATGAGATCGGGCAGACCTTTACTGATATCTATTTCAACGCACATTTTTCCATAGGTGTATATACCCTTCTCCCCCATAGAGGGATCTGTTTCCAGGAATCAGCTTATGGTGTTTCCTATTCCTTGAAAAACATAGTAGTGCCATAAGTGCACTGGAAGGTTTGGAAGCCTCACTCATACAGGGAGTTTAGTGATGACTGCCGTAGAGGGATCGAAGTCTGGAAACCATGGGGTGAGGAATAGCCCTGCTTTTCCCCAAAACCATGGACCCCCAGTTAGGGCCTTTTGATAGTCTTCTTCGAAGGCAAATATCACTATGAAGAAAACCTTTGAGCAAAAGAGAACCTTGCAGTTTTTATTCCATGTTGAGTGAATCCATTGGTAGAGATCTGCTTTGCGGGGCCACAGATTATTGAAGCGGTTGTTGAAGCTGATATTCAATAGTGGGGTAAAAAATTTCTATAGAGGGGGTTTCCTCCGGTTTGTCAACTAAAAGGGACTTGGGAGCCTCAGAGGGTTGCACAACTTTCTTGGAGGACTGAGCATGAACCACATCCTTGTAGGAGAAAGCTGGGGCAGAAGATGGTTGCTCGCCTGCTCCCTCTCGTAGCCTGTGGGTTAAAACCACAGTGGAATCTCTTTCTATGTTGTAAAATGAGAGTGGTAGATGGGCTTCGAGTTGTTTACCTTTATGAAGAAGTCGCTAAAAGGCTAGAGGAATGCTCAACCTGAGTTTAATGGCATGCATGAGATGTAGCACCAAATCTATTGAGTGAACCCAAAGAAGCTGGGTTTTGCCAGATCCGAAAGAGATTTGGATTTGGAAAGAAGAGGAAGGAGGATCTTGGGTTTCCCGTTTTCCTGAACGCGTCTGAGAGGTCAGAGAGATAGGCTCTGTTGTTGCGCACTTGCACTGGGCAACCTTGTGGCTGATATCAGATCCCCTGGAGAAGTGGCAGTTCTGGCACGAGAGCAAAGGTTCTGCGCAGAGGATCGAAGACCCAGAGCACTCTGGGCTTCTCTTGCTGGTTAACAATGGTTGAAGCTTCTTCATAGCTATAGAGGCTGCGCATGCCCGTGTGGGAGGGAGGTCGTCTTGTTGGATGCACAGTGAGATATGCAAGAAAAGGCCCCCGAGCCATGCTTTTGAGCGCATGGAGTACTTTTACCTTGACGCATGGAATCAATATGAGTATTCTTCAAAGGCCGTCTTGATTTCTGACCTCGCAGAGCCTCCATACCTGACTGGATAAAGGTGGTGGATGCAGAGGGAGGAGAAATGCTGCCTAAGGTGCGTTTGACTGGGTTGAATCTTGCGTTTTTTCCCATACCAGTCTCATGGCTGCGGTCATAACCTGTTCTGCAGCCAGGCGGGAGAGAATATTTGGGCGCACCTGGTAGCAGGACTCCGTAAGCTGCATGGTTGAGCAGGGATGTGTCGGTAGCCGCGGTGAGGAAGAACAAGCGCGCTTGAACCCTAGCCATTTTCTCAAAAAAACTTCATGTCTGTAAATTCTACTGCGTATTAATAAGATTACTAAGGATGCCATTGAGTTTTTTTTGTAAGTTGCAGGGGACTGCAATTTTTTTTTCCACATATCTTTTAATTTTTCATATATTTGTAAAATGGCATTGTAATTTGCAGAGGGTATATGGCACCAGAGTATGCTATGCATGGACAATTGTCTGTTAAAACTGATGTTTATAGCTTTGGGATTCTTCTTCTGGAAGTTATGAGTGGAAGAAAAAACACAAATTTTAATTTTTCCCCTGAAACGCAGTTCCTTTTAGAATGGGTAAGATATTGTTTCCATTATATTTTCAATTTACAATATTTATCTTACTAAGATCATGTTATTCGGTTCATTTTTTTATGGTAGTTAAAGTAAATTTGTCACAAAGACAATTTAATATGTTCCTTTCATAGATTTATGGTAGTTAAAGTAAATTTGTCATAGTCAATTTAATATGTTCCTTTTACAGATGGTTTTATCTATCATTTTCAAGTAATGTAGTCTACTTAAGTGCATGATGATTCCATTGTAAGTTAATTTTTCAGGTTATTTTAAGTGCATGATGATTCCATTGTAAGTTATTTTGTTTTTTCAGGTTATTTTGAAGACACGGTTTAAAAAAACAGTAGGAAGATTGTTAAAATGTTTTAGAATTTTCAAATGACATAATAAAAGGGCTGGACATTGTTAGTGGGCATAGCCCATATAGGACAAGCACTTAAATTTTGTCCTTGTGAATTTGTGCATGATGATTCCATTGTAAGTTGCTTTTCAGGGCATTTTGAAGACATGGTTAAAAAACAATAGGAAGACTGTTAAAATGTTTTATAATTTGCAAATGACATAATAAAAAGGCTAGACATTGTTGGTGGACATAGTCCATATAGGATAAGTACTTAAATTTTGTTGCTGTGAATTTGTTATAGTTAATTTGTATATATGTGTGTCTACTATATTTTAAACTTTTTTTTTTTTTTTATTATATATTATGATTTAAAAGCAATCAATATCAATAACTTAAAGGCAACCAAATCAACCATCACCTTGATCCTCTAGAGTAAAGCTTTCAACCAAACCCTCTAAGCATCAATCATTTTATATATATATTATTTTGTGGAAACTTACAAAGACTTCTACGTTGTTATTATATTTATAGTTTATAAATAATAATTATTTAATAAAATGAAGCATTAATCATTATACATAAATCATTATATATATATATATTACTTTTTGGAAATTTAAAAAAGACTTCTACTTTGTTATTATATGTTATTATATTTATAGTTTATAAATAATAATTATTTAATAAAATGAAGCATTAATCATTATACATATATCATTTTATATATATATTACTTTTTGTAAATTTAAAAAGACTTCTACTTTGTTATTATATTTATAGTTTATAAATAATAATTATTTAATAAGATGAAGCATTAATCATTATACATATATCATTTATATATATATATTACTTTGTGGAAATTTAAAAGGACTTCTACTTTGTTATTATATTTATAGTTTATAAATAATAATTATTTAATAAAATGAAGCATTAATCATTATACATATATATTATTTTGGTAATTATGTTGTAAGGTGTCTTTTTGAAAACAACTTTCTCAATTGTTAGTGTGTACATGTTTGCACCATTAGAATTACTGTGCTTGCTATGTCAAGGATTGATAAATTATGAAGGGAATTTGATTAGGAAAGATGGGTTCTTTGTTGCTATGAAAGAAGTGTTGACATGGTTGAGTTCTATACTATAACTGACAACATATCCACACAACAAAACAAAGAATAGATGAGAGAAATACATGATCACAACAAATATGCTAATTCATGTTTCAACACAAAAAGAGCATACAATTACACATATTTATACAACTTGACAGGCATTGGGCTCTTCACCAATATATTAATTTTTAGGGAATTTCTTTATGCCAATTATACCCTACTCCATGACTCACTTTTCAACTTAGCATAATCCCTTACACAACTTCACCTAACTTAAGATACACTTCATTCATACGTCAGACAATTGACTCCTTTTTTATTTTTATTTTTCCATATTAATTACATGGATACCTTTAGATCTTAGGATATTTAATATCGACATGTATTACTCAAGACTCCTAGGACATAAACCCACCTAGGACATACAACTAACTCCCAAGTGATCATTATTTTTCAATGTCCTCCCTAAATCATTGCTGTAAACCAAACAAAGATACAAAACATGTAACATCTGTAGCGAGAAAGGTTTCTTGATTTGTGCGTCAATCAAAGGGACTTTTAGCATGCTCAAGTTCCTATAATTTAGGAATCAATTCCTATAAGTTAGGAGCAAATTCCTATAAGTTAGGACGAATTCCTAAGATTTAGGATAAGTCCCTACAAAATAAGACGAGTTCTTATAAATTAGGATAAGTTCCTAAAAGTTAAGACGAGTTATGAAGCAGTTAACTAATGCGCTCAAGTAGAAGGGAATTTCTTTTTTTATCCAAACAATTCTCCAAACCTATAATTTTTTTTAAAAATAAAATAATTCATATTTATAAGTTAGATATTCAATTAAATCATATAACATATCACATATTTTTTCCTCTATATTACTCTTTTCTATGTTATTACTTTACAATATTTCCTTTACAACATATAGTTATAAAATAGAGAAAAATAAAATCTCAAGATAAGAAAATGAAAGCTACATGTTCAATGGATTCTCTTCTTTATCGTTTTCCTTCGCTGCGGGTTAAATGTGAGAAGGATAATCCCCTTTATGCACACGCACGTTTAATTTGTTGGGTTGGAGAAATTTAAATATATTCTCATATTATAACATGTTTTAACATGTTTTAGACCTTTCAAATTCGAAGAGAAACCCTTTGCACGAATTTTCCACTCGGAAGGAGACATTTTTTAATTTAATTACTCTGGTAGGTTGGTGGGGATGGTCTTATTGGTGGTTTTTTTAGTGTTATATAATATTTTCACTTGGGGAAATAGTTTTTTAATAAAGTGATTATGGCATGATGTTTTGTTTTTTCGAGTTTATTCATTTATTTGTGGAAATATATTTATATATATCCTTTTCTAGTTTATTCATCTATTTGCGGAAACTATTCATTTATTTTTTATATATATATCAAATCTAATGTATGAAATATATATAATTTAGGGACAAAGTATATATTACTATGTAGTTAAAGTATTGTGGAGAAGCACATTAATTTTCATGAATAAAAAGATTTCATACACTAGTTTGATAGTTTGATATGTGATTCGATAGTCATTTTGTTTGATATTTGATTTGATAGGCTCTTTATAATTTGAGATGTGATTTGATGGTATATTTAGAATATGTAATTCTATTTATTTATTTATTTTTTTAAAATTTGGTTAGGTAATGTGAATTTTATGATGATTAGCATGTTTAATATATGACGTAAGTAGTTGTGACTTAAGGGTATCTAAGTTGTTAAAATTATATGGAGATTGTATTTGGCTTGGGCTACACTAGTCTTTAGCATGGTTGGATTTTTCCCACGAACTTTTGAGCAAGTAACCTTTTAACCACAAAATCCCTTAAACACGCTATCAATGTCTATTCTATACTCCATAAGCAAGAATATGTATTTTTTACACACTATCCACAAGAATATATATAAGAAAAAAAACATATAGAGATAAATTCAAAGAAAAATAGATAAATTTAAAAAATAAAATATATAAGAAAAAAAACATATAGAGATAAATTCAAAGAAAAATAGATAAATTTAAAAAATAAAATTATTATTATATATTTTAAAAAATTTAAAAAATTATTTGAATATTGTTTTTTATTTTTGAAAAATTATGATTTAATTTTCACTTTATTCAAGTAATAATTTAAAGAAAAAGATTATTATTATTTTGTAATAATTTTATCTTCAATTTCTCTAAGGAGGATGATAGGAGTGGGTATTTCTTAGTCTTGATTTGATGCCAGCTCACACAAAGGCAGTGCAACTCTTATTGTACTTGATATTTTTTTATCACTTCATTGATCATGTCAGAAAAAGAAGAAAAGGTTAAATATCATTTGAATATTGTAGGTGGCATAGGGAGTTACACGAGGACTTGATAAGAGTATTCTATCAAATTGGTAGAGCTTGAGGAAAAAATTGACATTATTGACCACAAGCTAATCATTCTAGCCAAAAGATCAACCATCATCTTATTTTCTTCGACGAGGCGTGGATGCCTGGATATTTTGTCTAATAGTTGTTATGACTCATTGTCTTCGATGCGATGTGGATGCTTGGAGATTCTGTCCAATAGTTGTTATGACTCACTAGTTTTTTTTTCTTGCAACACTATTAGTCTTTTTTTTTTGTCTTCTCATGTTGATGTATGTCAAGGTTTGACACAACTATTATATTTTTCTAAGTTTATATTTACAAGATACTCTAGTTAGATGAGGTGTTAACAAATTCAAAACTCTACACTTATGTTACCGGTCTAGTTTTCTTTCGAATAAATCCATAATAATTTTTTTGATTTATGTAATCCTCATTTACCATAATGAAAAACACACACACACACACACACACACACACACACATATATATATGTCAATTTAATAATGCGATAATCTAATAATGTTTTAACAATTTTATTTTAGATAAATGTCTTTCGGATTAATCACATTATGATATATATTTTTTAATCTATGTAATTGTCGTTTACCATAATGCAAAAACACTTAACTATTATATATATAATTTTCAATTTAATAATGTAATAATCTAATGATGTTTTGAAAAAGAAGAATATATATATATATATATATATGTATTCTTATTTTTTAAATATTTAATTTGTATAATGAAATAATTTCAAGTTAAAAGCTTTAGATATATATGGAAATTATGTGATATATATATGTGTGGGGCAAAAAACACCTTAAACATGAAAAGTGTTGATGCTGGAATAATGTTTTTTTTTTTTTTTGGATAATTTTTCAACATTTTTTTAGTAATGGTGTTAAGGATAAAATATCATGATTTTGAAAAACTTTAGAATTCCAACGATTTTCAAGGATGACATTAAAATAAAATATCACGTCTCTGAAAAACCTTAAAATTCAAACATTTTTCAGTTATGATGTTAAAGATAAAATACTTATAATTGTTTTCAACGATAACATTCAAGATAAAATATCATGACTCAGAAGAAGCTTAAAATTTTGACAATTTTTCAACTATGAAATTAAAACCAAAGATCATGACTAATTTTTTTTTAAGTTTCAACATATTTAAACCATGGCATTATGGAAAAATTATATGACTAAAAAACATTAAAAATAAACTCAATGAAAGAATCATTATACCAAGAGTAATTTCTTTTTTAAATGCTAAAAGTATGGCTAATTTAAAATGTTAGCATAAGACAACTTGACATATTGCAACAAAAATTTGAAAATCAACTATAAAATTAACACATTATGGGGCATGCATGATCCATAATAATAAAAACTTTAAAATCAACTATAAAATTGACACGTAATGGGGTCGGGTCGCTAATCGAGGATCAACATGAACTTTGCAAATAAAATAAAATAAAACCAAATAATAAATAAATAAAAATGAAAAATACAAATCAAAACAAAAATTAAAACATTAAAAAAAAAACTAAAAACAAAGACAAAAAGTTAATAGAAAGTAAATAAAAAAATAATATATATATATATATATATATATATATATATATATATATATATATATATATATATATATATATTAAAATTAAAAAATATAAAAAAAATGAAAACAAATTCCAAAATAATAAAAAATATTAAATAAAATAAAAATAAAATTAAAAACATTAATAAAATAACATTAATTAAAAAAAAAAACATTAAAAAGAAATAATGGAAAAAAAAATAAAAATTCAAAAGTGGAAAGTTTAAAAAATAGTAAAAAAAATAATAATTAAAAAAATATAATAAAAAAAATTCAAAATAAACCAAAATTAAAAAAAATATGCAAGCCCCTCCCAAAACCCCTCAAGCATCTTGGTCGGGGATGGCTGATTTTGGGAATCAGGAATCGGTTATCCCCTCCCCGGGGGGCCAAGGGGTTGTGAATGGCTTACATATTTTATTTAAATGTTTTTTTTTTTAATTGTATTTTTTATTTATTTATTTCGAAGCATGTTTTTTTAAAAATTATATGTTATATATTTTTTGTTATTTTTACTAAACATTTTATCTGAATCATTGTTTTTGGAAAAAATACTTTAAATTTCATCATTTTTGGATATAAAATTTATAAAATTTCATAAAATTTGTTATTTTTCGAACTTTTTTTATCCAATTTTTTCATAAAAATATTTTATTTAACAAGTCATTTTTAACGAAAAGGTCTTGAAATGTGTATTTTTTTAATTATATCTATATGCACAATGTGTATTTTTTGTATATTGGAGTATTAATTAACGATATATAAATATATAAAAATCCTAACCTCTAAATATTAATGTTATTATTATTTTTTAACTTTGCAAAAAGAATTAAAAATTTCATTATAAAAACACATTGTAAAGAAAAACAAAAAATACAAGTTTGGAAAACTCTTTAAAAACAAACATCTTAGGACAAAAAACAAAAAGATGAATAAGACAACTTGAAAAATGGTTAAATAATCAACATTTAAAAATATTTGTGCATGTTTAGGACATAAGAATATTTAAAGTGTAAAAAATATGCCTTAAAAAAATGTTGATGCTTTTCAAAATTCACATGAAAATCACCAACATTTAAACAAATTTATCCTCATTTAATACATTAAAAAAATTGATGTGTTAAAAATAAGCCTTCTTAAAAAAGGTGTTGATGTCGCATCAACACTTTTTGAAATCAACATGAAAATTACCAACATTTAAAAAAAAATGTTCATACTTGATACATAAGAAAATTTAAAGTTTCAAAAATATGTTGAAAAAAATGTGTATTCTGAATTAAAACTTTTCAAAATCGGATGATTTTTTGCTACTTCAAAAAAATGGGTACTCGGTATAATTCTCGTTTCATAGTTTACATTGTTTCTGGCCAAGAGAAATTTTATTGTCCAATAGAGATTACAAACCTGCACGTATTACCTTCTCCTGGTTTTCATCTGTCCAGGATCTAGGGCCCAAGATTCCCATTCTACTCTCACTGTTGCATCCAAGATTTTTGCATTTTGTTCCCTTGCTTCCTGTTCCACATGATGTAGTTCTTCCTAACGAGTTGCAACTACTTCTTCCCCTATCCTGGAGGCTAGGGTTACTTCGTCTGCTTCATTATTTTAAGGCTGTAGATCTCGTCTGCGCCCATCGTGTTTCTCGTGGCATGGTGTTGTTGTTGTCCAAGAATCTTGTTGAGACCGGGGACCTCCTATTCTCAAGACAATTGACAAGTATCAATCAGGCAAGGAGACTAAATTTTCGACTAACCACAATATATTGATCTGCTCCTTGAGTGTTGTGATAGTCTGACCCCATTGCTCTCCTTCTAGGGATGATTTTGTGGTGGATGATAGAGATCGATCCCTTTTGTTGCCTCCATTGTCCTTGTAGAGTGTAGGGGGTGATTGTAAGTTGCGTATGGGTCCTCCTTGTTGACATATACAACCCCTCTTCTCGTGGGAAACTTCCCGAAGCATCTTGCTGTTAGAAGGTCCTAGGTCTGCACTCCAATAAATCTGCAATCTAAGGCTACTGGGGCAAAGGTTTCTTCAAAGTCAATTCCTTCCATTTGTGAATATCCTTTACAAAAAAGCCTTGCCTTATTTCTGATGATCTGTCCATCTTCATTCATTTTTTTTTGAACACCCACTTGGTTTCAATTATATTTTTATCTTTCTGACAAGGTACAAGTTCCTTTCTTCTTCTTCTTCTTTTTTTTTTTTTTTTTTTTTTTTTTTTTTTTTTTTTTTTCGATTTGAAACATTTCTTCTTCCATAGCTTCCACCCAATGAGGGTCCTTACTGGCTTGAGAATTTTTTTTTGGTTCTGTCATGGATAGTAAGATAACATCATATTTTCTTGGTGTACTTGTCATCCTTCTTCAAGTTTGTATTCCATCATCTACATTACCAATAATCCATTCTTTGAGATGGTGTTTTTGGAGGAATTTTACTTTTGATGGAGTTTGAGATGGTTCCTTTTTATTTTCTTGATCCTTTTCTTCCTTTGTTGATTCTTCTTCGAATTCGTAAAAAATAGAATCTTCTTCATGGAATTCAATTTCATTTTCTGGAAGTGCTTTGTCAATCTTTACATCAATGCTTTCTACTACCTTTCATAATTGATTATTGTAGCACTTTTATGCTTTCCTCCTTATCCAAGAAATATTCCTTCATCAAAATGAGAATAAAACTTGTATGGTGAGTCATCATTGATCTTCATATAGCATTTGCTACCAAAAATTCTAAAATATTTCACTGAAGCAGGTCTTCCTTTCCATAATTCATACGAATTCTTGTCATTATTTGGTCTCAATTAAGCTCTATTAAAGGTATATACTGTTGTCCTAACTGCTTCTCTCCAAAACTTGGCTTGCAACTCAACTGCTAATAACATCGTTCTTTCCATTTCTTATATAGTTCTATTTCTTCTTTCCACAACTCCATTTTGTTCAGGAGTTCTAGCTACAATGAGTTCTCTTTTGATTCCATGTATTTTACAGAAATAATTAAATTCCTTTGAAGTGATTTTTGCTCCTCTATCTATTCTAAGCCACTTGATTTTTGACTCTGTTTCATTTTCTACAAGAGCTTTGAAATTCTTAAAACATTCAAAAGCTTCAGATTTGAATTTTATAAAGAATACCCACATCATTCTAGTATAGTCATCTACAAATAGAGCAAAGTACTTTTCTCCTTGTAGAGCTGGAGTTTTGGTTGGTCTACATAAATCTGCATGTATGATCTCAAAAGGTTTTGATTTTGAGAACTCCTTAGTCTTGAAGCAAGTCCTAGTTTTATTTCCATATTGACATGGGCCACACACAACCTATTTTGCCTTTATAATTTTGGGAATGTCCCTCACTGCACTTTTTTTCTTCTGATATTAACCAAGTTGTCAAAGTTTAGATGTCCCAATCGTTTGTGTCATAACCAAATTTCATCTACGCAACTCATATAACAATTTTATTCTTGAATTTTAATCAAAATTTATACTTTATTTGGTGCTCTTACTCCTTTTCTCACAAATTATCCTGAAGAGGATTTTCTTATCTCACAATCTTTAGTACTGAAGATAGCATTATGTCATTTGCCACAAATCTGGCTAACACTTAGAAGATTGTGTTTGAACCCTTCTACCAACAATGCATTTTGTGCTTTTCCCTTTCCATTTACAAGAGAAACTATCCCTTTTCCAGAAATCTTAGTAGGTCCACTTCCAAAGGATACATTTCCATCCATTTTGCTTAATGAAATAAAATTATTTTGGTCACTTGTCATGTGTCTTGAACACCCACTTTCCACAAACCATTTATTTTCATCACTTTGTGCACATAAAGCTAGAGCACATTTATTTGTAGTGGGTTCCTCCCATTTCAACTCTTTCCTTTTTGACTTAAATGGAAAATTTTGTGCATCATGACTGAAATCATTGCACTTTGAACATGCTAGATCATACTTAGCCAAAGGATCAAATGAATTGTAGGTCTTGATTTGACCTTGTTCTTTTGAGTTACGTGGCTTGCTTTGATAATTGGTCCTATATCTCGAGCTATTATCCTTATAAGCCTTGCAATGCTTAGCTTGATGACCAAAGTTTTTACAATGGAAACAACAACCAAGAAAGATAGTTTGATACCTGTTAGGATAGCCTTGACTTGATGTGATATTCTTCCCTAGAAATAGCTCTCCTTCATTCCTTGTTTTTTTATAGGTGGTCCTTTGTTCTTGGTGGAATGACTTCTCTTCTTTTGGATGATTGCAAAGGATGTCAACATAACTTCTTTGGATGATTTCATTAGCTTTCTTCTTTGAAATTTATGATTATCCTTTTAAACCAATTCTAGCCTTATCATGTTGAGGTATTTGAGTATTAAGGATGTTATCAAGAGTTTGAGAGCTTTTCAAACTCTTACTAATTCTGATTCAACTCTTTCTTTAGAGAGACTATTTCATCTTCACATTTTTCACATATTTCTTCTCTTTCTTTTAATATGTTGTTCAAAAATTCTTCCTTCCTTTTTTCTTATTCCTTTTCTACTTTGAGAGAAATGACCTTCTTCCTCAATTTCTCATTTTCTTGAATAGCACTCATTAGTAATTCATCCACATTTCCTTCATCTTCTTTTTCAGAATCATCATCATTTGTAAATTCCATGAAAAATACTTCATTTCTTCCAACATAGTCATCTTCTTCATCAAAGTCATCTTGTTTGGAGATGAAATTCTTCTTATTTGACCCTTTATTCTTGAACATCCTATTTTTATATTCATCTTCATCATCATTATCATGTTTATGAGGAAATTTTGCAGCATAATGTCCTATTATTCCACACTTAAAACAAATGAGAGGATACTTACCTTTGAGCTTGTACCCTTTCCTTAGTTTCCTCACGAATTGTGCTAGTTCTGTTTCAGTATCGGAATCATCACTGCTATAATTACAAAGTTTCCCTTTCTTAGATGATTTTGAAGCCTTGAATGCAACTTCCTTGGAGTTTAGAATTCATTTTATCATTTCATATGCAATGAGAATCCCATGAAGTTCATCCATATCTAGAGTATTCAAGTCTTTTATTTACTTTATGGCACTTACTTTGGAATCAAACCGTTCTGGAAGTGATCTCAAAACTTTTTGGACAAATGTGATTTCTTCAATGTTTTCACCTAGAACCTTGAGTGGGTTGACAACTTCATCCACTCAAAGGAAAAAGGCTGCAATATCTTCTTCATCATCCATATTAAGACTCTCAAATTATTTTCTATGAGTTTGGATTTTTTCCTTCTTGACCTTGGAGTCTTCATCATAGATAACAATAAGCTTATCCCACATTTCCTTAGCAGAAACACAATTCATACATTTTGTAAATTCTGAATCAGAAATTTCACTTCTTATGGAATTTAGTGCTTTGGCATTTTATATATAGACTTTCCTTCCATCCCGATCTGTTGGTGGATTAGGTGGAACTTTATATCCATCTAGAACTGATTTCCATACTTTGGGTCCAAGAGACATTAAATAGAATGCCATCCTACGATTCCAGAAGCCAAAATTGTTTCCATCAAATTGGGGGATTTTTGCTGAATCCTGATTCTTCACTGTGACTTAAGAAACCTTCTTCCAATTGTTAGGATGATTATGAAGAAGCTGGCTCTGATACCAATTTTTGGAAATACTAAGAGGGGGGTGAATCAATATTTCTTTTCAATTGTTATGTTTACCAGTTAAGGTTCTTCAAAATTATACTTAGAAAATAAATATTAAGAATTTTATTAGGAACAAGTGATGACACCAATCCATTTTTTACAAAATTTTGAGCACAATGACGTTGAGGGCTCCAACCCTTCAATCTACCAAGCTCCAATTTTCCCTTTTTGAGGCTCAAACCTCTAGGGCTCTGTTGACAGGAGAAAATGTCCGGCCAATAGTAAGGGATCTCCCCAGTAAAATGTCCTGATTAGACTCTAAACCATTTGTGATAGGAATCCCATCTGGGATGTGGGTCTGGCTACCGCTGAATACTCCTTTTCTTGGACATAAATGAGCCCTGCAGAATTATGGACATACAATTATCGGATGATACAAGACTAATTATCGACGGTCCTTAATGAGCATAAAACACTACAAATAGAAAGATGAATTAAAACACACATCCGAAGGAGATGCTGTTAGCAACACATCATTAGGGTCGTGCTTGTAAAAGCTGTTTGAACCATAAAAGAAACAGTTCTGCCTGGTAGGAACACCCTTCACTTCCTTAAGCGGTTTCACAGATAAGATAAATGTCAATAATGGAATTACAAACATCTCCTAGGTAAAAAACCTACCATCGTTAACACATTCAGTGAGATGAAATGCATAAATAATATAAGCAAAAAACGTAGATCAATTAACCATAAGATATCAGACATATAAGATCAATATTCACAGTGTTAACACATTAATTCTCATCAGATCCAAAAGTGGATTTAAGACAAATGCTTTTCTTCATTCACATAAAGGTCTATTCAATGCTTTACAATTCTCCTATCTTCTTTGGAGTCCAAAAAAAAAAAACCCCTTTACAAGTCCCCGAAGAGAGTATTTATAGGAAAAAATTGACCCTTGGGTGCCCTGGCTTTTCGTCTTCCTGACTGTTGGCATGCTTTGCGACCCGAAGGGAAAAAGCAACCTGCGACCATGTGCTTGGTTGTGACCTACAACCTGATCATGGCTAATGCGACCTACGACTCCTCCTGTAGGCTGCAACTTGCGACCTAATCATGGGAGCATGTGAGTGATTGCGAGGTAGGGAACATCTACCTGTTGCTATTTAAGGAAATTTCACCATGCTTGATAATCTGCAACAACCAGAGAGATCAGAGGAGTATATTCACTTAACATGTGCAGGCATTCTAGAGCGTTTGGGATTAGAGTTTCTCTTTTAATCGTGATTTGGTTATATAGGGAAGCCAACTTGTTATAAATCCAGACTGGCGTCACGATGAATTTAACCAAGTTTTCCTATGATGCCGGAAGATCAGGAGTAGTGGCGGCTTGCCTGATAGGTTGCAGAAAAGCCTGAATGTCCTGGTACACCTGTTCCCACGTCTTTTCTTCACCCAATGTACCTAGAGAAGGAATGTGGTGCAGTTCAACCATTGATTCAATGCCGCTGATCAAATGTTCATAAGCGGTCATTACCTTCTCTAGGTCTTTGAATAGCTTCTCCTTGGATTGCACCTTCAAGCGTATTTGGACCTTGTCGTTCTGAGTGTGAATCCAATATTTTTTGGGCAAAGTATCTGGAGCCTGTGGATACCTGTTTACCCATCCTAGCATTCTGTCCAAGGTTGTGGAGGCTTCTTTTAGTTGCTCGTTCCTCTTCTTGGTTTCGTCTTGAGCTCTCAGTAGAGGTGCGACTGTCTGCTTTATTGTAAGCAATTCTTCGTATACTTGCCTCATGGTAGCTTCTAGAGTTACCAGCTCTCTTCGAATGGTGAGTGGTACTTCATTAGTAAGGGCGTTCATACCCTGAAGATGTTGAACCTCTTCTTCTAGTTCCTTTTTCTCTTGCTCCGATCTAGCTATTTTTTGTTCGAAGGCCTGTAATCTATTATGTAGGGATATAATTTCCCTACTCATTCTGCTCATGTTTTCTTCTGTGGCTGCGGCGAAAGCAGTGCTAGCTGATGCTATCATAACGGAATTGGTCCTGGTGTCCAGGACTACATCCTTTTTTGTTGTGGTCGTGAGGGGTGCAGCAGGATTCCGTGCTAAGCATATTCTCTTCTCCTGCCTGATTTTGTGTGTGAACTAGTCATAGGTGAGTCTTGTCAGATCAAACGCATGGTCCGGAGATTGCAGTATGTTATTCTTGGAGTATTGGTCATGTTGGTAAAAATAGATGGGACTCTATTTTTTGGACCTATAGGTCGAAGTCTATTTTTAGACTGCCTCTCCTGAAAATAGGGAAGTCAAATATTATTTACCCTTAATAATATTTAGACTATAAACTTCATTTTACTCTCTTGGAGCACTTCAGTTCGAGCCTTGGAAGTGGCTCATGCATCTGACAGAGGAATTACGCTATTCCCAAGGGTTTGATGGCATCATGCATGGTTGACTTCAGTTAGGACTTCAGTGGCAGAAGTTTGGTGGAGTTAATGAGACATCTAGTGGAGTTGTGTTCTGTTTATTTTAGTTGAACTGGTTGAGATTAGTTTAACTAGCTAATCAATTAGTTATGAGTGGAGTGAACTAAATATTATTTAATTCATTAATTAGTAACTCATTATTCAACTCAAGAACACATCAGTTCACTACAGTGCATGATCAGTTCAGTGGAGACCAGTGAAAGAGATAGATGAAAGGGTGGAGTTAGCTATCAATGGCGACATCAGTTGTGCATGAGATTTGCACCACACTTGGAGGAATTTCCCATGATGATTGCGTTGTCAAGCCAAGGAGATTCGAACCTTGGATCTCTCATTAGACCAGCCTTGATTGCGCAATAGAGGCAGGCAATTAGTGGATGTGTTTTGAACCTGTGACTTGTTCAAAACCAAGCTAGTTTGTGTGTAACTTCATGAGATAGTACCGAGTACTTGTGAGGAGTATTGTACTGAGTTTGTTACATGTTTTCTCCATTATAATATACACAATAGCTGCGGGGTTTTCAGCTATAAGCTTTCCCCATACATACTGTGTTAATGTGTATGATGAATTGATGTGCTATCGCTTGATTTTATTTCCGCATGTTTGATGATTTGAGTGGAAGAGATTATGTGTTGCATATAAATTCGAATTGTATGTGATCAGGATAGTCTCGGTGGATAATTAATCATTATTCAGCAAATTTCTACATGGTATCGGAGCTATTGAAGCAGAGATTGATCATCACAGTGATTACAAACTTATTTCGGTAGACAGAGTCTGCATGCGGGCCAGGTAGCCTCCGGATTCATCTTTCTTCGGAAAGTGAAAGGTCTGGTAAATGCCCCTTGCAGTCGATCTCTGTGCTAGAAATAATTTGTTCTCACAGATCTAGAGCGGTTGAGCTTTGAGGTGGAATTCGAAATTTTGTAGCAGATTTGTTTTCTTGGTGCCAGTGTTGAAAATGTCTTTCAACGGTTTGCGACTCGAATATGCTCTTGAAGGCAGTTCGAATTATGTTGCATGGAAGGATCGCATGGAGGCAGTATTAGAAGATAATGGTCTGAAGGAGTTCGTAGATACGGATGTCCAAAAGCCCACTGATCCTGCTGAAGTCAATGCATGGCAAAAGAAGATGGCGAAATGTCGAAGGATCCTGTTGGAGGGCGTCAAGGATCATATTGTATCCAGCCTGCATGGAAAGGCTTCTCCATATTTAATGTGGAAAGCTTTGACGGATCTATTCCAAAGTAAGAGTGACCAAAGGAAGTTGTCACTCAAAGATAAGCTCAGGAACATCAAGATGGAGAAGGGCGACAGTATCGCCAAATACCTCACAAAGTTCACTCAGTGCAGAGATGAGCTAGGAAGTGTGGGGGTGACTGTCGAAGACGAGGACATGGTCGACCTAGCTCTCCTTGGTCTTCCAAAGGCTTGGCACTCATACCAAGATAGTGTCAATGGTCGGGAGAAGCTGCCGGGATGGGAGCGCCTTTGGGCGGATCTCATGCAGGAGGAGATAAGGAGGACTACTCGAGATGGATCTTCATCAAAGGGAGCTGATGAAGAAAACTGCGCTTTGGTGGCCAAAGCAAAGAAGGGGAAGGGTAAGAAACCTTCTCATTCCGGTGCAAAGGGCAAGAAGAAGGATATGGAAAAAGTGAAGTGTTTTCACTGCCATGATCACGGACATTATGCTACCAATTGTCCAAAGAAGAAGAAGAACAAGCAAGCGGGAAGATCTGCAGATGGAGAAGCTTTGGCTTCACAGTTCGAGCTTGACTTTTCACTGATCACATGCTTGGTTTCAAGTGTGTTGGGATCGGTATGGTTCTTGGACAGAGGTGCGTCATTTCATATGACGGGAGATCGGGATTTGTTCTCAGATCTGGAGGACAAATATTTGGGTGTGCACATCGAGATGGGCGATGATGGTAGATACAGTGCGACTGGTATCGGTACCATATCCTTTCAGAGGGAGTTTGGTAAACCCTTTGTATTGAAGGATGTCATGCATGTACCTGGATTGAAGAAGAACTTGATCTCTGTGGTGATGTTGGAGGATAAGGGGTATGATGTGGTCTTCAGCGAAGGAAAAGCCTTCCTGCGCAGTAAGACTACTAGTGAGACCTGGAAGATAGGGGTTCAAACCAAGAACCTTTATCAGTTACAGGTAGATGGCTGCGCAGCTATGGCATGCAAGGCGGGAGAAGTGGTGAGCCGGGATGATGAGGGCGAACTGTGGCACAGGAGATTGGGCCACCTTCACCATGGAGCTTTGAAGATTCTGCAGCAGATTTATACTGGGCTTCCTAAGGGAACTCTTGCGCAGTCAGATCAGTGCAAGGGGTGTACTTTAGGGAAGTATGTGAAAGCCACCTTTCACGAGAAGGATAGTCGCGCCATGACGATCCTTGAGAGAGTTCACACAAACGTGTGTGGTCCTTTCTCAGTTGCTTCGACAGCAAAGCACAAGTATTATGTGATCTTTGTTGATGATTTCTCTCGAAAGTGCTGGATCTTCTTCATGCCGAAGAAGAGCGATACATTCGCGAAGTTCTGTGAGTTTAAAGCATTGGTCGAGAAGGAGTCGGGGAAGAAGGTGATTGCTCTAAGGAGTGATAACGGTGGTGAATTCATCTCGGCTGAATTCAAGGAGTTCTGCAGTGCAGAAGGGATTCGGAGAGAGCTCATCGCACCCCATAACCCACAGCAGAACGGGGTGGGTGAGCGGAAGAACAGAACGATCGTGGGTGCTGCACGGGCGATGTTGCATGATCAGGGCCTACCCCTTCACTTGTGGGCTGAGGCATGCAATACAGCAGTGTATGTGCAGAGCTGTTGTCCTCACAAGGTTCTTGGCATGAGTACACCGGAGGAGGCTTATTCTGGCAAGAGGCCTGATATTTCCCATTTGCGGATTTTTGGTTCCCCTGTCTACATGCATGTGACGAAGGATGCAAGAAGGAAGCTGGATCCAACTACTGAGGTTGGAATATTTTTGGGGTACACTGATACACCTCACAACTATAGGGTGTATTTGTCAGACAGTCGAAAGACTGTTGTGCGACGGGATATAAAATTTCAGGAGGAGAAAGCCATGCAGTGTTCGCTTGAGAGGGAGCTACACTTGCATGCAGATGAGGAGCTGTTAGTTCCTAAGGAGGAGCTTCCGGATGTGGATCAGCCACAAGAGGAGGTTCAGGAGGTGGAAGAAACCACCCATGCAGTGCCAACCATCAGAGGGCGCATGCGCACTACAAAAGCTGAGCGACTGGCTCGGGATGCAGAGAAGGTTGTAGGACCACCTACAGCACAGCGCAGACAGAGACAGTCACCGGATCGGTACACTGGATACATGGTTCTTGTGAGTCAATGTGTCGTGACGAAGCCATCCTCTTTTGAGGAAGCTGTGGAGGAACCCGCATGGGTTGATGCCATGATCGAAGAATATGATTTGATCGTCAGAAACAGTGCATGGGAGATTGTCCCAAGACCGGTGGGAAAATCAGTGGTGGGTTCACGATGGATATACAAAGTGAAGCAGGCAGCTGACGGGAGTGTG
This sequence comes from Pinus albicaulis, assembly GCA_034641835.2. NCBI lineage: Eukaryota > Viridiplantae > Streptophyta > Pinopsida > Pinales > Pinaceae > Pinus > Pinus albicaulis. The sequence continues at coordinate 318,725,331 of CM076580.1, read as the reverse complement.
GAGAAGTACAAGGCGAGATTTGTCGCCCGTGGCTTCTCACAGATCGAGGGGATCGATTATGAGGAGACCTTTGCACCTGTCGCAAGGTACTCTTCCATACGGACAATCCTTGCTCTCTCAGCGCAGATGGGGTGGCACATTCATCAGATGGATGTGAAGACTGCGTTCCTCAATGGAGTTATTGAGGAGGAGGTGTACATAGAGCAGCTTGAAGGTTTCGAGATCTTCAGCAGTGAGTCGCATGTGTGCCGACTCAAGAGAGCACTGTACGGGCTGAAGCAAGCACCTCGTGCTTAGTACACTCGGATAGACAGCTACTTCACCGGGCTTGGATTCTCCAAGAGTGAGGCGGATCCTAACCTGTACCAGATTGTGGTGGAGGGGAAGCTGTTGATCATCGTACTGTATGTAGATGATCTGATTTTGACTGGCGATGAGCAGTTGATACTTTCATTCAAGGAGGATCTTGCACGAGAGTTTGAGATGAAGGACTTGGGCATCCTTCATTATTTCCTGGGATTGGAGATTTGGCAGCGCAGCGGAGGACTGTTTGTTTCTCATGGCAAGTATGCCCGAGAGATTCTGGAGAGGTTCAACATGCAAGGCTGCAAGCCTGTTGACACTCCTCTTCCTGGTGGTTGGAGGAAGGAGGATGCTACTTCAGCGGAGGTAGTGGATGCCACTGTCTATCGACAGTTGGTGGGGTCGCTTATGTATCTGGTCAATACACGACCCGATATATGCTATGCAGTTAACCGGCTTTCGCAAGCTATGGTTAAGCCTACCAAGCTCTTTTGGAAGGCAGGCAAGCATGTATTGCGCTATATCAGAGGCACATCGGGATATGGTCTATGGTACAGAGAGGAGGATGGAGCGAAGCTTTCTGGCTTCACTGATGCAGATTGGGCAGGGAGTCCAACGGACCGGAAGAGCACTTCTGGAGGAGTTTTCAGCATTGGGTCGGCTTGGCCGATTTTCTGATACGACGAAATGTAGATCCCGTCTTTTCCCGGTAAGATGACCCGATACATGTGACTAGCTTGGGCGCATGCGAGCTATTTGGATGAGAAGATTCATGAGTTGTTGGTTGCATTTGGAGCCTACTGTGATTTATTGTGATAACCAGAGTTGCATTAAAATCTCGGCTAATCCAGTATTTCATGATAGATCCAAACACATCGACATCAGGTACCATCATATCAGAGATTGTGTTCAGCGGAGAATCATGATGCTTCCATATGTTCCCACGGAGGATCAGGATGCCGACATCCTGACGAAGGCGCTCACCAGGAGCAAGTTCGAATTCCACAGAGGCAGGATAGGGGTTGCAGATAATCCATATCTTGCTGAGAGGGAGTGTTGAAAATGCGGCAAGATGATGGAGCTTAGTGAAATGAAGTCGCCTTCACTAAGTGGGCCCGCAGGCAAATTCTGGCGCAAAATCTATTTTTAGACTATGTCTATTTTTAGACATATGGAGCATGGTCCGGGGATTGCAGTATGTTATTCTTGGAGTATTAGTCATGTTGGTAAAAATAGATGGACCTCTATTTTTTGGACCTATAGGTCGAAGTCTATTTTTAGACTGCCTCTCCTTAAAATAGGGAAGTCAAATATTATTTACCCTTAATAATATTTGGACTATAAACTTCAGTTTACTCTCTTGGAGCACTTCAGTTTGAGCCTTGGAAGTGGCTCATGCATCTGACAGAGGAATTATGCTATTCCCAAGGGTTTGATGGCATCATGCATGGTTGACTTCAGTTAGGACTTCAGTGGCAAAAGTTTGGTGGAGTTAATGAGACAGCTAGTGGAGTTGTGTTCTGTTTATTTTAGTTGAACTGATTGAGATTAGTTTAACTAGCTAATCAATTAGTTATGAGTGGAGTGAATTAAATATTATTTAATTCATTAATTAGTAACTCATTATTCAACTCAAGAACACATCAGTTCACTACAGTGCATGATCAGGTCAGTGGAGACCAGTGAAAGAGGTAGATGAAAGGGTGGAGTTAGCTATCAGTGGCGACATCAGTTGTGCATGAGATTTGCACCACACTTGGAGGAATTGCCCATGATGATTGCGCTGTCAAGCTAAGGAGATTCGAACCTTGGATCTCTATATAGACAGGCCTGGATTGCGCAATAGAGGCAAGGCAATTGGCGGTGAGTTTTGAACCAGTAACCTGTTCAAAACTGAGCTAGATTGTGTGTAACTTTATGAGAAAGTACTGAGTACTTGTGAGGAGTATTGTACTGAGTTTGTTATATGATTTCTCCATTATAATATACACAATAGCTGCGGGGTTTTCAGCTATAAGCTTTCCCCATACATACTGTGTTAATGTGTATGATGATTTGATGTGTTATCGCTTGATTTTATTTCCACATGTTTGATGATCTAAGTGGAAGAGATTATGTGTTGCATATAAATTCGAATTGTATGTGATCAGGATAGTCTCGGTGGATAATTAATCATTATTCAACAAATTTCTACACCTTGGAGGTACACAGTTCCGAGAGCACAAAATGTATATTGGTCGCAGGATTTTTTTGAGGCACTTTGATGGCTGGAAGCTCCGTCTGTATCCCTGTCACAGGAGGAGGTGTCTTACTGCCTTCGGCTTCTTTGGAGGAATTTTCCCTCGACCTTTGATTTTCTTCCTCCCTTCTCTTTTGCTCTGCTTCCTCTTCTAGCTACCGCTCTGATTCTTCCCTATCTTGTTCTTCTTTTAGTTTGCGTTTAGCTTCTACCTTATCTAGTTCTATTTTAAGCTGACGCTTAGCTTCTGCTTTTGCTTCCTCCTCTTCCTTTCTTTTGCGAGTGTCTTCCGCCTGCTTATTTCTTTGCTCTACCTTTAGTTGTTTATTTCTTTCCTCTTTTTCTCTCTTCTCAGCTTCCTGTTTAGTTTTTGCTTCCCTTTCTTTTCGTTGGGCAGAAGAGTTATGGCCTGTGCTAGTTCGAGGCTTCTTAGCTTGAGAAGACGAGGCTCCTCCTAGCTCGTGGATTCTTTCTTCTAGAGTTTGATTGTCTTGATCTTCCTGATTAGTTAACTCCTCTAGAGTGATCTCCCTGTCCTTATTGTACCAGTTTTTCACCCCATCTTCAGCTGGGCATTCAGTATGTTGGTAGCTCCATTTAAATTTGGCCCGTTTGTAATGGGCAGGGATAATCCTCTCAGGATCGTACGTCTAGTGAGCCAAGGGAGGTAGACAGAATCCTCTGATTTACTCAGCCTCTGCCTCTACTTCTCTGAAATCCTTGACCGTATAAGCACCGATAGTGAGTGGAAGAGTGGACCATGGCTTCTTCTTACCTCTAGTAAGAACCTTTGAAAAGCTATCTATCATTTGGAAAAGTTTTTCCTGAAGTAGTAGTCTGTTAGTGATGAATCAGGGCAGTGCATGGGGAGCCTTGAGTGAACCAGAGAATCGGATGAAGGTGCCTTCTACAAAATGAAACTAGTGTGCTACCTTGGTTATTGTTTCCATGGCCCACCAGGACATGCACAGGGTGTCTTTATGAAAAAATTTTCCGTAGAGTGCAGGGATGAAACTGTGTGAGATTGGCTCTATATCATGCTTATATTTGGAGTCCCAGAATACCTACAGCTCCTTGTGAATTGGACGGGCGCGCTCCTGATCCTAGTTGTGCGCCCATCCCTCAAAATGGCGCCTTGCACATACTGCATCCAACAGATAGGAGGCCATGTAAAATTCTGATGCATACCCCTCCTCGGGCGCTAGTGCTGAGGATATGTTCGTTTTGAGGGCTACTATTAATAAGCTATCCCAATTGAAGTGGGTGCCGTATACGGTAACAAAGTACATAAGAGATACCCAAGAGCCATTAAAAGTGGTGGCATCAGGATGACCATACATCCTACACAGCATAACTGCCACGAGTTTGTAGACCTTCCTAAGACCTAGTACTTGATACTCCTGGTCCTTCTTGACCTTGAACTTTTCTGGTTCTTCCCACCATCCTCTCAAGATTTCGGATATGGGAACCGCATGAGTAGTGGCCCATTCCTCTGTGAATTTCTGCTCTCGGGTGGGAAGTGCGTAATAGAACCTCGCATCCTGTCCCTTCAGATTAGCAAATGCTTTCCCCTCCTGATCCTGAATCACCCAGAACCTGGGGTCGACCTTTTGTAAGATCCATTCGATGAGCTCAACTAATGGAAATATAGGTGGATGGGCTCCTGCATAGTGAAGCTTTGATATCTTTACTTGAACATATACCTACCGGTCTGGGAGGTCTTATGGAAATTCAGGTTTTGCAAATTATTGGTACACTTGATACCATTTCATGCTGTCTCCTTTGTTGAATATGCATGCGGTATCTCCATAGGCAGGGGGAGGAGACATAGGTATTTCATCCTCTGAGATTTCTATCTCCAGACTCTTGTTTTTTTTGCGAACTGACGGAGGCCCCATATCACTTGAGGCTGAGGAGATGGAAACACACTCTAGTTCTGCTTCGAGGTTCCCTGGCATGATGTTCATAAAAAATCCCATGATAAGACAGATGCCATGTTAATAAATGCTTAAACTGATTTTACCTTTGCCCAACTAAGGTCAAGAAAAAGAGTGAACCTCTGACCTAGCGACCTCTCCCCTGGGTCGCTGAGTCGCGCGGGTTTAAAAACTTCAGAGAAAAGCGACTTGGCGACTTGGCGACTTGTGACTAGGTCGTGAGGTTGCTGAGTCACGCTGGGTTAGATTTTTATGAGGATGCGACCTGGCGACTTAGCGACTTGCGACTAGGTTTCCAGGTCGCTGATTTGCAACGTCGTGACATTTCAATTTTTACCGATATGAGACTTGGCGACTTAGCGACCAAGGACCGAGGTCACAAGGTCGCGGGGCCGCAGGTCGTGCTAGGGCTGGGCAGACGAATCTACATGGAGACGCGGTCATTTTCCCTTCTTTCACTTAGAGCGAGAGAGGGAAAATGAGGAAAGGTAACACATCAAGAGGTAAGCAAACATGAGGAAGAGACTAACAGGGGGGTCTGGGTAGCCTGACTTCTAGAGGAGGTACACAGATTCAAGATACTGTGAAGGGGGAGGTAAGATTCATCAACTGGGTCCTAAAAGTGGGTATGCAGTGGTCTTAATAAGCTAAGGTGAGGGAGCAGAGGGCAAAAATTAGTAAAAAAGGAAACAACAGGAGGATCAGGCAACTTACCCGAGAAAAACACGCTCCAGTTGGCTTGTCAGAGGCTTTTCCCTTCTCCATCGCGCAGGTCGAATGCGACCTATGCGACCCTTCTATATATAAATAGGTCACGCGTGTGGGCAATAAATGAGGTCGCAAGGTCACAACGGGGCCGCATTGATGAGATGTGCGACCTCACGACCCTGCGACCTTGCGACCTAGGGGTTGCGGGGTCGCAGGGTCGCGATTGTTTAGTTTTGTGTGTGATACGTGACTTGGAAATCTGATGGGTCGCAAGGTTGCAAGGTCGCTCATTGGGGGAGTTGACCTATTTTGCGACTTAGCGACTTAAGGCTTTTAAAGGATCGAACTTCAGGTTTGAATCCAGTTTTCAAAGCTCAGGGGCTCAAAAATTTGAAAAGGGTGAAATTTTGGAGGGTGTTGTAGCAGCTACAACAGGCTCCAACCCTATATTTCTGAAGGCTCCAACCATGTTTTAAAGGTTCCAACCCCTATGGCTCCAACCCTTCAATTTTGTAATAAATATAATTAATAAGTGACTTACATCAATTTCTCCACAAGTATGTACCAAAATTCTAATTTGTCCATTGAATAATTATCCACAGTTTAATAGTTCACTTTCAAGACCACCAAATGCTCCAATATCCAAGGTCTTCAAGTTCTTAACTTGTACAAGCCTCCAGATGTCACCACTTCAAGATTTACTATTGACAGTTCATGCATCCACTAGCATCGAGCCCTCCACAGTTGTATCTCTAATCCTCCACAAATCTGTCTTATCTGAGCTTAAAAAAACACTGGCCTACACTTCCACATATGTGTTCTATCCGAGCTTCAAGGAAGAATTGGTCTACACTTCACATAGGTCATTGGTTTGAGTTTTATGACAGTCCTGTATCTTAGCACTGAACTCAGAAATAACACAGGTGACTAGAAAATCTGAGAGGTCTGTCTGAGCTTCAGCTCATAAGAGATAGTTTGATATTTTGAAAGATGTCCACCATAGAAAATATACCGAAGTCCTGTAGCTATATCCCTGGTCCGAGATTGCAATAAAAAATTCCGAAGTATGGTAGAATTTTACCCAATTGTGTGATATACGAGGTCTTCACGGATTACCCAATCAGACAAACCAATCTAGAAAACTGAGCCTTCACCAAGTCCGCACCTGCAATTTAGTCTTTGCTACAGGATAGTGAGGTCACAATCCAAGTCCAAAGTGCTGTTAAAAGGTCCGAGGTCTTCACTCCAATAAATCTGCAATCTGAGACATTGTTCTGAGGCTACTCCACAAGTATGAGCCCTTATCTCATTTGTTTGAGGCTTGATTTCAGTGATCCGAGCCTTAATACTAGGCAACAACACAAATATGAGGTTCCTTTATAATAGTTGATAATCCAAGTTCTGTGCAACTTCAGCTATGAAATTTTTTAAATAACCAAACAGATTTTACCTTAAACTCTTTCCTCCTTGACCTTGTTTAGTTCACGAGATGTGAAATTTTTCTGCTGTGTTATGCTCTGAATTATCTACACTGAATAGATGGATGATGAAATGAAGGAGTAAAAACCCTTATATATACATGTTTTTGATCTTTAAGTGAAGGGACACGACTCTTTGGAGGGAGGCAGACTAGTATGAGTGGGCTTAGGTTGGCTAGGGAAAGGAATATGATATACCATCTTAAAAAATATTTTTCTCTTAGACTAATGGGAGTTAGAGGATGAGTGAGGGCTCATTAGAAAGGGGGAAAGATTCCTATAGAAGCTCGTGAAGGAGTCATGATAATATGATGTCTTCAAAATGTTAAAAGTAATTTTCTTTATGACTGTTCAGTAATTATAGTACAAACCTTGGGGTTTTTAGTATTCTTCATGCATAAGGTCATTGAGACTAGGATATGGGTTAGGGAATATTCATTAGGGCTCCAAGGTTGGCCTCCAAAAATCATCCATGTCATCATGAACTTCAACATTTATCATATTGACATCGATGACAATTATTAACCAACTGATATAACCATTTATGGTTATCAACGTTTATTTAAAACAAATACCATTCATATAAATGACATTTGGTTGGTGGTAATGTATTATATATGGTATATACGAATTAGTTGATCGGTTGTAACGAATCGCCAAAATGGTGAAGGCTCTCGGCATGACCTTGGGACCTCTCTTTCAAACCAAACTCTTAAACATAATGCTAAGTCCGTTGGGCCAATGACCGATTCATGACTTTTTCACCAAGAGTCTAAGACTATATTGACTCGAGCTCTTTTCATTTGACGAACCAATAGAGTGGAGGGCGAGAGTTTTGGAATAGTGACAGATTGGAATGCTGAAATGTTGGAATCGAACTTGTGGAACCATGAACCAAAGGTAGAACCATGACCATGTGGAAACCTGGCAGAGGGAATATTTGGATTCCTTGGAGGCCCATAATTGACAATGACAAAATGGGGTTAAATTTATAGTCATTTTAACTATAATTTCACAAGGATCACGATGATGTTGTCTATTTTTTGATTTGAGTATCCAATTTTTGAGAGGCAAAACCTTGAGCAAGGAACCTTAACACAAGAATATATGAGGAATATTTTAGATTCCCTAGAGGCCCAAATTTATAAGTTTCATAATTGGGTCATGTTTATAATCATATTTCACGTTTTTCCACAAGGATCATGATGACGTAGACTGTTTTGGCATTTGAGCACCCAATTTTAAGGCCATCGTCAGATTGGGAGGTAAAATGATGCATTTGGCCACTTTTATTATTTTTGTTTTGGCGAAAATATGGATGTATGTTGTAGATTATGGTGATCTATGTATGCTATAGTTGGACAATTTTTATTTTTATTTTTTACAAGAAATTCATCTGTTTAGCCTTTGCACAAAAACCAATATGGTGAAGTGATGAAAGAGGACTGTGTTTAAACTTTTCCAGTAAGTAATTGCGTTTACAACCACTAGTCTCTGAATTTCGAGATGATTATGATGATGATGATGAGTATGATTTGAATCTGATTAGCGGATTCAAGAGGACCATTTTATGCCAACTTGTGTGACAGGACGCTTTTATGCCACTCATGTATGAGAGTCCATTTACGCCATTTTTATGCCACTCATTCCTTTTTCATGTTGAAGGAGAATGTATTGTGAGTGAGAGTTATTTGCAGGAGAAAATATCTTTGGAGATACATGCCACTCAAGACAAGAGTTTCATCCTTGTGTTGACAAATAATTTTCCATGTACTAATCATATTTTGCAGGGACTAATGAAGCAGCCTCCCCACTCTTGACCCACGGCCCAGAGACGTAGTCCACACTCGATGAACTCCATTATCAATTTTTTTTGTGAACATTGTCTTATGAGATCCTTTATGTTTACTCTTATTTGTGTATTTCTCATTTGTTTTTTCATACTATTTTCCATGAAATTTCGACTACAACAGAGAAGAAAAGATATTGGTTAATGTCTGTAACTCAGAGAATCCAAATCATTCCCACCATCATCTAGGACTGCAAGACGTATGGGGATTGTCCCTCCCTTCTTAGGCTCTTTAAGACAAGAGGTCATTCTAGAATAATTCTGAGTATATTTTAAGGTCTTCCATGTAGTTATTTTCATCCAATTCTTGCTGAAGAAAATTTGATGCGAGTGATCTACCTAGTTCTACACTACCCCAATTTCCCTTTATAAATCCAACGGTGCTTTGAATCCATAGAGATAATGAAAAAAATTTCTCTGCAAATCTACACTATACCATTTGACAAATTTCCAAATACCTAGGGAGTTGTATTGAGAATATGTGGGCCTCTCTGGAACTTCCCCTTTGTTTGGGTCTCTAGCTTTTCCTTGCTGCCTCCATGACTAGGATTAGTAGGCGCAAGACAACAAACTTCCCACTCCGCCAATATACAACACGTGCTATGATTGGAAGTGTCCTCCCTTACAAAGAAGTTACTCCAAATATATAAATGGGATTTCCTTGCCACCTCCCTTGTGATTAATCCATTAGACCAACCATGTTATCCATTTATTATTCATCCCACTACCCTCCACGACTTCGTACCTTGCACCACCATAAATTTAAGCCCATTAACGAGTTGCACTCATCATGTAGCCTCCACCTCCTTCATGGCATATATTTGCCCCATGATTCCACCACCCATCACAAGAATGTTCCCACCTCTCACCATCAATTGGCGTAACTTCCTGTGGTGAATTACCTGATGACATAAATTTGGAACTCGGTTCAACCTAGTTTCAAATACACTACAAATGATCACCCCTTGCTTAATTATTGAATTCTTACTGACCATATTAACATTCACATTGTACTCCCCCTTGACTGCCTTCCTTGCATACAACGTTGGTTGACGTAATGTAAACCACACCCAACAACATCCTCTCTGCTAGCTATTCCATCTATGGGGGTGCACTCCCACACCACCCTACCTAGTGGTCAAGTGGGGTGGTGGTAGCCCTCCCCCCTCCCCCTTGCACTTCCCTTGTTACCCCATCCAAGGATTGAAGTTTGAAACTTTTAGATAGGATGTATTATCAATATTAATGATTTTTTACTAATAATAAATAAGTATATATAAAATATTTAAATTATAAGATTGAAATGTTTAATAAAATATCTTGTTAACAATCATTTAAATTAATTTAACATTTTAATCGAAGGATCTTAGTGGCTTTAGACCCATTGCTTTGTACAATGTCATTTATAAGGTGATTCATATTGTTATTATTAATCAATTGAAGCCTTTGTCGAAAGTAATTATTTCTCTAGAAAAAATTGGTTTTGTAGAGGGAAGATATATTTATGATGGAATTATTGAAGTACAATAGATTATTCACTCTTTGAAACATCTAAAGAAATCCATAATGGTGATCAAGCTTAGTTTGTCGAAGGCTTATGATAGGATTAGTTGGGATTAAATGCAAATCTTAGATGCTTTTTATTTCTCATGAAAGTGGATCTCTGGGTGCGATCTCTTATATTGAGTCTATTTTTCTCTATTTTACTTAATGTATCTCCCTTTGGTACTTTGAACTCGCCCTAGGGGCTTAGGTAGGGAGATCCCTTATCCAAATTTTTATTCATCTTATTTATGGAAGGACTGGGTCGATTTTTTACAAATTCTTGTTCTCAAGGGAGGCTTTGAGGGCTGCGTTTATTTGGCTTAGATACCTTGTGACACATCAAATTTTTTTCGATGAGGTATGTCTCTTTGGTTGGCCAACCATTAAAGAGGCAAAAGATATCTACTCCCTACTCTTAATTTTTATGGATGCCTCAAGTATGCTTGTTAATAATGGGAAATCTCACATTTTCCTTTTTAATAGCAAGGAAAGGAATTAATGTCATTTAGCTCGAATTCTAGAGTTTCAAATATATTCTCTCCCTTCTTTGTATCTAGTAGTGCCATTAGTTCTAAACCCAAAGCGCATGTCCCATTGGAAAGATATCCTTGTAAAGCTATCCAATAAGATTTCCAATTGGACATTTCGAGCATTGAATTTTGCAGGGAGATTAGTCTTTACAAAATTTGTGTTTTAGGCCATTCCCATTTATCAAATGTCAGTCATGCCTGCACCTAAATCGATTTCTAGAATTTCAGCTCTAATTTGAGGGATTTTCTATGGAATTACGCAAATAACGCTAAGCGCTGGTCATTGGTGGCATGATAAAATATTGTTCTACAAAAATGGGCTGGAGGGCTAGGTTTGCGTGACCCAAAAACACTTAGTGTGACACTTGGGGAAAAATTGTGGTTGTGGTGGTTGATCGGTGGGGCATAATTTTGCAAGCCAATATGGTTGCGAAAATATGTGCCCCTCATGTCATAGGAGGAAAGGTCATGATATGAATTGAGTGTGGATGGTTCAGGCATATGGAGATGGGCTAAGGAAAATATAAAGATAATGAGGAGTCATGCTTTTTTTGAGATAAAAAATGGATATTCAACATTATTTTGGGAATAAGCATGGAAATAGATGCCACGACTTAATGGTAAAGTAGACTTTAACATTTTGAGACTCTTTACAACTTACTTAGGATAAGTGAGGGATTGGGACTATTGGAAAAGGGAACTAGATGACGAATCTTGGCGGAGGTGGAAAGTTCAGGAAGACTAGCCATGTGCATCTCAGGAACTCCCTTAAGAGGGATTTCAATAGGAATTAATGGAACAGAGAATTTATTTCTCATAGGACAAAGATATTTTGCATTGGAGTAATCATCCTATAAGTATGTTCACTCTTAAGGAAGCCTATTTCTTTCTTGCAGGACATGATAGTTTAGAGAATCAAGGTATTTGGAGTAAGATCTGGTTGGGGTTCCACTGGCCAAAAATTTCGACTTTCTAATGGTTGAGTGTAATATGAAAACTTCTTACTTGGGAATGGATAAGAAAAAAGGGCATTGAAGGACCATCCTTTTGTACTCTTTGTTTAAATGCCGAAGAAACTACGAATAATTTTCTTAACTCTTGTGTGTTTGCAAAGGGAGTGTGGTCCACTCTTCTCTTCATTTTTGATAATGATAATCAGATTCAAATTTTTTTTAGTAGAGTCTCTATTTATATGGAATTTATATACTCTAAAAAACCCTATAGTTAAAAGGGCTTAGATCCTCGCCACATGCTTTATTTTATGAAATATGTGGAAAGAAAGGAATTCTATAATTTTTCAGTATAAGAAGAGATTAGTTATAGTGCTAAAAAACGTGGTCCTACAAAATATTAGAGAAACCATTCTTGCAGCTTCTTAGGTAGTGGATGATTGGAAACTAGAATCTCTAGAGACAGAGATCTTGAAGAGACTAAATCTGACTCAGAACATGTGTATTATTATAGATAAGTCTCCTCAAGATTTGATTCTCTCTTCGAACACCTATTTTTAATTTTTATGGAGCTTCTAAGGGTAACCCGAGAGTTGTTGGTTTTGGGGGTGTACTTCGTGATTGAATATCACCTACGTTGACACTTTTTGCTCATAGTTGTGGATCAAACAGAAACAATATGGCTGAGTTTTTGGCATTGGATAAAGGTATTAGGATAGTTATACGTGAAGGTTTTCATTTGTTGCAGGTTGACGATGAATCACAAATTTACATACAATGTTTGCAACATATTTTAAATGGAAGTCCTCTTAGAAAAATTGTTAAGAGTTGGTGGGAGGAAAGTATTGTTTGTCGTATTAGTGGTCTACTTAGTAAGTTGGATTATGTAGCAATTATGCATTTGGGAGATCGACCAATAAGGTTGCATATTTTTTGGCGAATATGGGATGCAGATCTAGAGTATTGTTTGTGCGGTTTTATCACTCTTAGAACAACTGAACCACAACCATTAATTATCAACCAGGGTAAGACTTTTATTTCAAAGGCGTCTCTACTATCTGTGCCGATACATGAAAAACCAGGTAAAACAGTAAAATGCCGTTGAACACACTTGCAAAATTTTAAAGCATTATTGCAGAAATGAAATTCACACTTCCAAAAATTAAAGAACACACTGAAGGAATGAAACTCACTCCAAAAAGAAAGAATTCACATTAGAGGAAATTTCAGCCTAAAAGTGGCATCCTAAGGAATAATAATAAAATAATAGTTAAAATAATAGAATAAGAGTTATGAATTTTGGATGGAAAACAAAAAAAACTACTTTTTTTTTAAATGTATTTTTGGCTTATCTCCTTATAGGTTTACTCAAATTTCAAGTTTAGACACTCATTAGATGCAGAATTAAATTCCACATCTAATGAGTACCCATTATGCATACTTTTGAGAAGAACCACATTGATAAAAAATACATATACATTAAAAAACGTGTTAAAACACGTTTTTTTAATGTATCTGCATTTTTTGTCAAGCTGAGTCTTCTCAAAAGTATGCATAATGGGTACTCGTTGGATATGGAATTTAATTTCGCATCTAATGATTGTCTAAACTTGAAATTTGAGTAAACCTATAAGGAGATAAGGCAAAAAAAGAATTAAAAAAATAGTTTTTCTTCTTTTCCCTCCAAAATATTTACATGTACCTCGTTTTAAATTTAGATCATTTTGATTGGTTTACATATTATGACATGGAAATTACATGAAAATTTCATGGGCACTTTTTGGATGAAATTTCCTCTAATGCACTTCATAAGCTTTAGAATGAAAATAGGTGTGCCATGCATTATTAACTAGATTGCAGCAATAATTGAATATTATAGATGTGACCAATCTGGTGTAACATCATACAATAAATTTGAAAACAAAAGTGTGTCAATTCCACAATATATGCAACAAAAATAAGAAATCCACACCAATATATAAAGAAAATAAATAATCCTACTATTACTACGATCCCTACTAAAGAGGAGGGCCCTTCCTCCCTCGGAGGGTGTAGAAGTGGAATGAAACTACTTAATAGTTCAACATAGAAATTGCAAAAACATCACCAGGTACGTGCTGTATTAAATTAGTTGAAGAATACAATATCAAAATTTCGGTATTGTTCTTGATGTTGTCGTCCCCTTCTCATGAGACTGAGCCCTTTTATAAAGTCTTTTGCAAGCCCAAAAATCAGGGAACGAATCAGTCATGAGAATCTCACGATTCTCATGCTGATTGAATCAACATAATATAATAAAATAGAAGTTGTTACAAACCGCTTTCAAAGAAGGACCTATTGCGGTTACACCACTCTTTCAATTATAACTGCTCATATCTTCTTCAACCATTTGCATAAGGTTACTTCTTATGATATTTATCAACTATCTTTTAAAATAACGACTATGATTTTTGACGATTTCAGGTGTAGCAACAACTTCACGATGTAACAAATTTATATTGTAACAACAACTTCAGGGTGTAGAAACAAACCCAGGGTGTAACAACAAGTAACATCAACAACTATTTACCCATTATCTTCAGTAATTATAGCAACACCTGAAAGAAAAACATCCAAAAGATCTCTTCCACAATTGCCCCGGTTAGTCATTCCAAAAAAATACACTGTTTCATTAAATATTTAACAAAAAATGGCCTTATAATATGTCAGAGAAGAGATTTCTTATTTAACCAGCGAGAGTGGCATTGTGTCAAGTGATTCATAGATTTAGTGAAGGGAAATGACCAAAAATAAGGAAAAAGGTGTCTGAAATATCCTTAAATACTACACCAAACATCTCCCCCCAACTGAAGCCATTGCATGTCCTTATGCAGATTCTTCAGAATATACACGTTCCTTATCCATGGTAATAGTGGTATGTTGCTTGTGTAATTATTTAAGATCATAGGTGCCATTAGTGTCTTCATTGACTGACTTATACCCTTGAATAGAGATGAGCTGATGTGTCCAAGATTCTTCATCATATCTGTTCAGTTGGAAGGTGGTCGGAAGTGAGGTTGGTAGTCCTAAATTGGAAGCCAAATCAAAGGAAAATTGAATTTAAGCCCTATCCAGAAGGCTCCTATCGTTTTCACAATTCATGCATACTCAGGAACTTGAGTAACAACTATTACAAAATTGGAGAATCCAAAAGGATCCCTTACTTTTAATCTTTCATTGCAAGCTTCCATTCGTTTCAGACATCCAACTAATGCCTTGCTTTTCATTTGTGCAAAAATATTAAGGCAAAACCCAACGATTCTCCTCTTATAGAGAGATGATTTCTCCATATTGTTAGGGTTAGTGAGAAAATTTCTGAATTCACACCTCATCTCAGACGTAGCCATACCAGGTTCTGATCTTACCCACAAGGTTTCCGTTTCTTCATTTATAGCAGATGAATTCATGGCAAGGTTCCAATCAAATTGGTTTCTCATAAAAGATATAAAAGCCCATCACTGCAAATCCCCAACATAGGAGAAAATGTGTTCTCATTGATAGCCTTCAACTAAAAAAGATAAAATTTCTCCCACAAGAAATTTGGATAAGTTGGAGATGGCGCCCTGCACCCTAAATGGTTCAAGTTGATTTCATGCCTCTTAACTTTTTCTTTAGTTAGTTCCTTGACCTCTTCTTGTAGTTGTTGTATATGTTCTTCCTTCTCCTTCTCGACTTCCTTTGTTTCCCACTTTATACATTCTTTCGTCAACAATTCTTCGACCCAATGATCCTTAAGGATATGAATGGGATTTTGATGTTATTCTAAGGAAATCACTTCCTTTTTCAAGGAGAGTGCCAATTGTTTCCAATTCTGAAATTATACTATCAGTAGAAGTCTTTCTGAGTGCCACCCTGCTTCAGGGTCCTATGCTGTTTTATGTACAACAACAGTAGAGGATGTAATAACATCTCGTGTTTCGAGTTGTTCTGCCTTGGCTGCTAGTTCTTATGTAACATCAACTTCATCAATAGGTTCTTTTGGAGGAACTCTTACTTTTTCTTCCTGAGAAACCTCTGCCTCAACTGCTGGTTCTTGTGTAACAACGACTTCTTTGACAGGTTCTTATGTTTCAGTTTGTAGGTTAAATTCCATTGGGTGCATCGTTTCAGCTGCTGGTCCTTGTGTAACAACATCATCATCAACTGGTTCTTGTGTATCAACATCACATGGTTCTGTTTGAGTTTCTTTTGAGATGGTGTTTGCAACAAAAATTTTGTTCCATATTGTTGCCAAACCCTTAACACATGCTGTACATACAAGCCCTTTTTTGGTTTTTACTCCCAACTTATCAATGACCTCCTCCAATGTATCAAGACCTAGAACCCTTGTTTCCATTTTTCTATCCTCTAATTTCTGTTTTAGTTCCTTATTTTATGCTTCTACTTCTTTAATTTTAAGCAGCAGGGTTTGGGTTTCATTCTTACCCAGCAAAGGAGTATCTGCCCACTTGGTCTGCTCTTCTTTTTTCTGCTTCCTTGCATCTTCATGCTTTCTTGACTTCTTTTTGGAAGGTGGAGAGGGTTCTGTTTTAATGCCAACCTTAACCATATTCTTTGGTGTTTTTCCACCCACTGGTTTCCCAACGATCTTTTCTTGATTCTGATTCCAGAGGACTACCCTGTTCCTTAGCTACATCAGTCTCTTCCAAAGCGTCTGTGGAGGCTTCAACTTGTTTCCAACGTGAGGTTCTTGTATTTTGGCTAATGAAATCCTCCTAGATTTGTCCTTACCACTGCAGGGCTTTCATTATAGCCAATTTTATAAGTCCATGATTAGTGATACAAATTTCCTAGTGCGAGGCAACCTTTACCACGACAGCCATATGCTTCAAATTTTCCAAAAATAAGTAACGAAGATTGATCAATTTCCTGTGCCTGAGATGATTCAACAATGGAAAATGATAATTAAAAAAATACTGTTTCACGTCCCTCACATGTAATATATTTAATGATAAAAAACATAACATCATTCCATGGATGTGGAAGGGAAAGGTGGTCAATTCCTCTTCCCTTCTTGACCAATTGATCTTCACCCTGCAAAAGTTCAACTTTGAGGGATGGGTCATTGATTTTTCGATTGAATCATCTCTTTCCTTCAATTTGAAGTGTTATTAATTTAAAAACTACTTCCTTTGTAGCTTCCAGATTTAAACCTCTGACCTTTGTTTGATTCCTATTTAGGTTCCAAGCAAATTCCATAGCGACGCTTTCATCTAACCCCCTGATTTTCTCCAAAAACTCGAGCCACCCTACTTCTCTGAAGATTTTATATGCTTCTGAGAAATTCTCCAAAGACTCGGTAGAATTTGGATCATGTCTTACCACTTCTCCTCCCATCCTTATGTTACAAAAGATCATTTCTATGCTTCCATCTGCTCACTATCACAGTTCTTGAAAAATCTGTGGAATGAGGGTGCAAAGATTCTTGGGGGAAGATATCAGGGGAGGAAGCGAGGATATTAGGTCAGAAAATCATGTAATGTGGATTATCATTTCGTTATTAATCCAAAGGTGTGGAAGTATGGCGTTGGTACGAATCACACTAATGAAATGATCGATCATAAAAAAGGTGGTAATGATTACAGGATTGTCACTTAAAACTAGATCATGAAATGATTCATTACCCCCCTGATTTAAATGAAAACGCCGTCCTAGACCATCAAAATTGAATGACATATTAATTTACATAACTACTAAATAAAGAAAAAAAAATATTCCTTTTTGAGTGACTTACCAAAGGGTGACGTGATTGATACCGATGGCGAAGTATTGGTGATGATGATTATTGACGCAGACAGTTGTAACCGGTTCAAATTTTATTACAATAATACATGTCTTTAAGGATATTGTGCCCTTGAACGGATTTCTAAAAATAATACAATAAAATAAAACTAAACTTGTAACAACATAGTATTTTTGAAATATGTATAACAACATGCTGTTACAGGAAAAAGGAAACGTGTAACATATGCTAGAAGGTGGTTTTTAATTGTTACCATTATCTGCCCACACCCCATAAGAGGTTTTCACAAACATAATTATGTATTATTATATATATTTATTATTTATTATTTTTTTCTTCTATTTTTTTTCTCTTTTTTATTTTTTGGTGTATGAGCTGCCAAAAAAAGTTGGTTTTCAACTGTTACACTTATTGGAGATTAATAATTTGGTAGCATAGGAGAATTTTTCCCTGCCCTCATAACTTGAATTTTAGATCCTGAGACAATGTCGACAAATGAATCCTTTGAGGTTGGTTTACGATATAACCGAAGATAACGCCAATTGGCAAGCAACGACACTTTGGCACTGTCTATGGTAGTTAATCTCAAGGTGCCATTTTCAAAGATTGTATCTACCTCATAAGGACCTAGCCATCTGGTGCTGAGCTTCCCATTGAAGTATTTGAATCGTGAATCATACAGTAGAGTCCAATCGCCTTTCTGAAATGCCTTCTTTTTGATAAACTTGTCATGCCACTTAGCCCTCTGATGTTGGATGATGTTTGTTTTCTAGATAACAATTTGTCTCTTTTCATATAAATCATTTAATTGGTTCAACCAATGTTTTTGTGCTGTCGTCAATTCCAGGTTAACTTGCAATGTTGTTCTGAGTGTTTTTATCTCGAAATATATAGGAAATAATGGAGTTTTACCATATACTAATTCGTATGGTGAGAATCCAATGGTGTTTTTCCGTGTAGTTCTGTATGCCCATAGTTCCTCCGGGGGTTTATCAGCCCAGTTCCTATGGTGACTGGTTACAATCTTGGTAATAATTCCTTCAATAACCTTATTAGTGCTTTCCACTTGACCATATTCCTGTGGATGATATGGGGAGGTAATCCTGTGACAGATCTTGAATTTCTCAACTTACCTTTGGATCAAATGAGATGTGAACTGTGGTACTTCATCTGTCACTATTTCCTAAGTTACTCCAAAGCAAACAAAAATGTCTTCAAAAAAAATGTCTGAAACAACCTGTTGAGTTTCCCGGGTTAGTGCCTTTGCTTCAATCCACTTTTTGACATAATTTGTATTAGGAGAAATTATATTAAGTGATCTTGAAACTCATACATAAACAAGTAAATCAAAACTCACCTTCTTCTCATTCAACTTTTGGAGTATAGTTTATTAGCTTAATTGGTTGGAGCAAACAATTTTAAGGTAGAGTTTGTCATAAAATAATTCATTAAAAGAATAAGTTCTTATTTAATTATATTGATATAAATACACATCTATGTTTTTTAATTTGAAAGAAATTTTTTCCTATCATTATGTGCTTCCAATGGGTTTAAAATTTGTGTTTTATATATATATATATATATATATATATATATATATATATATATATATATATATATATATATATATATATATATATATATATATATATATATATATATATATATATATATATATATATTCAATTATATTTTGTTTTGTTTTATTAAAAAAAATCTATTTAATTTATTAGAATTTTATGTGAATTAATCTTAATCTATATAAAATACTAATTTATAAGTTATCATTTTTTCCTTGAATTTTGCAACTTTAACATAAGATGTGTTATCAATATTAATAAATTTTTATTAATTATAAAGAAGTACATATAAAATATTTACACTGTCTCTTATACACATAAGGGTTTATACTGGTTGAAATTTGACTTTTTTTTTACATTAATAAATGTTAAAATAAAGTTGATAATTCATGTAATTTGAGTTGGTTTGCTAGTGTATAGAATGAGACATTAATAATAAAAAGATGTATAATTTATGATTTATTTTTCATTAGTATGAAGAAATTACATTTTGCAGATGCATTTTATAATGCACTCTGTTCAAAGCATGTATATGTCAATTGAAAAACTACAAAAATGGAACAAATTTTTTTTCCCTCTGTTAGCTATTAGTAAGCCTATGTAGCATATTCAATTGACATCAAGTATAATCTCAAAACATATAAAATCATACAAAACTATAAAAGGAAATACAATCCTCCATGAGTGAGGGTATACATATACATATAAAAGCATATAGTGTTGTATAGTAGGTTCCCATCTAACACAAAAAAACTAATCCTGTGCCAAGATGTCTGTAAATAGCATATGGTAGTACTCCTAAGTGTTTTCTTCTAGTTATTCATAGATCTTCCACCTTCCCAAAACGTGTTGAGCACATGATTTTGATAATTGGTCTACATTTATATTTCGTTCCCTGTAAAGGTAACAACATGAAATATTTTCAAATGGTTGTTTTAATTGAAGATTCTCCTCTAAAATTGGTAGCATTGTGTGACTGTAATGCCCTACTGGATCCTATCATGTTAATTTTGACTAGTGTTTAATTAACCTGTAGATATTGAATTAAAATTATTAAGTAATATTGATATATACCTATACTTATGAATTTGTAATTTTATTTACTAATATGACTTTAATTATTTGTTATTATTCTATTCCCAAGGTGTCTTCTCAAATCTACTTTTGGATAATATATGGTTTTCTCAAATCTTTTTCTAAATTAAATAACTATATTTCTATTCCCAAGGTGTCTTCTCAAATCTACTTTAGATAAGATATGATCTTCTCCAAGTTATTTTTAAATACAATATCTATATTTCTATTCCCAAGGTGTCTTCTCAAATCTACTTTTGGATAAGATATGGTTTTCTCCAATTTATTTCTCAATTAAATATTCATATTTCTATTTCCAATGTGTCTTCTCAAATATACTTTTGGATAAGATATAGTAAGGAAAGTCAAGGATATTGAATTAAAAGGATGAGGAGGTAGTCATGACATTAATGGTAAGTGGTTGAGGTGGATGAGAGGAAAATACATAAAGGGAAGGAGGATGAGAAGAGAAGGAGGGATCCTTAGTCTTTGTTTTGGCATTGGAGGATTTTATTTTGGGGAGGAATGTGGAGAAGGAGAAGGGAGAGAATAGAGAGAAAAATGAGAGAACTCAAACTTGAATCTATTTGAGAGTGTTGGTTTTAACTTGGACACACTACAACTATTTGGACTTGGGCTCGAAGGGTCAGGGAACTCGTGGAAGTTCCCTAGACTAGGAAATCATTCCTAGTTGGCTACGAGGTAAATTTAGTCGGGTGGCCTAGAAGAAACATCTCAACAAAGCCAAGAGCATCCCAACCAAACTTCTGGTACAAATATTTTTCCATTTTTTGATTACTTACATAATTTTTTGCAATGAAATGTTGGAAACACGATTCCGTTAGACCAAAACCCGCAGGCCTCTGCTACAATCGCCAGAGTTAGGATCCACGAGAGGTGGTTAGTCCATGTCGCGAAACACACGGGGAGCGTTGAACCCAATTTCCAACAATCTCCCCCCCAACGCGAGCCGGGTGAGTTTCGAACTCGAGACCTGTCGCTCTGATACCAATTGTTGGAAACATGATTGCCGTTAGAAAAAAACCCACAGGCCTCTGCTACAATCACCAGAGTTAGGATCCACGAGAGGCGGTTAGTCCATGTCGTGAAACACACGGGGAGCGTTGAACCCAATTTCCAACATGAAATTTATTACTTCTTTAATATATTGTAAATAAATTTTACTTGTATATTATCATCAAATAAATGTTGAGCTATAAATAATATATTTTACTTCTTATTGTGTTTAAATTAAATAATAAACTTGGTTTAGTTAGAATACCTAGTTTAGGTCCTCACATATGGTATCAGAGCAAGGTTCCAAATCTTGACCTGAAACGCACCTACACACCCAATATCCATATCCAAATCCCATGAGTGGGAAAACATAAAATTCTAAGTGATTTAAACCATGTACTAATAAAAAATCTAATAGAAAATAGAAGAAAAATGGTTGGTATCACTATTGTAAAGAAATAAGGTTTAGAGTCCTTTTGTATGTGTGTCTCTCCGTTCAATGCGTAACTTGTCATATAAAGGAAATGAAAAAAAAACAATCATTGTCTTATAGAAATGTGGTGCGGACTAGAGAGAGAATTCCAAATCTGATTTGATGCTCCACTCAGCTCTTCTCTATGTCCAATGCTCACCTCTCATTGCGCAACTCTCCAAGAATCTGATGCTCTCTCTCACTGACATAGAATCTCATCGACACAATAATAATGATACATTGGCAATTAAAAATACTCTTTCACTCCTTGACTTTGTCATTCAATAGCCCTTAGACTTCAAGAGTGGTGCAATCTATTATATGTTCTCACAATCATGTGACAGAAATGTTGTCTTAGTGGCTTTATATGGTGATTTTATGGTTTTAGATTTTAGTTTATTTCATTCGTCTTTATTTTTATTTTTTCGTTTATTATGTTTCTTCTTAAATCTTTCGTAATTTCTTCTTGGGTTTCTCAAGAAATGGAAATCATTTCTAAATAAACATAGGTTATTTATCACAAAACCCATTAGTGTCAGAAGCATCGTTTCTCACTGGTTTTTCCTAGAAACATTCCCTCAACGTCACTTTTCAGGAAACTAGGCTTCCCTAAGTCTGCAAAACAATAAAAATGATATGACCTCCTACAATTTTACTTAAGTGATTCTAAAAGCTTGGTATTAATGCACCCCTTGTCACAATTTTCTCTAGCAAGTCAAGGTAAAATAAAGTACAAATAGTGAAGTCTTATACTAAAGCCACTGTAAAGGAAATTAATGCTTCTTAGACAAGAAACTGACATTTATGTTTGTTTCACTGCAAGCTAGCCAGATGATAACAACTCTGAATCGATCATCATTTCCTGATAATTCCATTTTGTTATCCCAATTTCACATAGATGGTTCTCCATATCAGATGATAAATTTATCTTGTCCACATAAAATAAGACAAAATATATAGTGACAATTACATATGCCTTAACAAATACATTATAACAACTACACTATAGGCTATATCAGATCAACAAATGTTGCAAAACCAAGAAACCTTATCAAAAGCTATAATGATGATAGCCTTAAATTTCTCGTGAGTATGTTTTCCCATCAAAAAATCTAATTTTCCTTTGATATAATGCCCTTTCAATTCCAAAGGATGTACATAAATAAGTGCTGCTTCACGTAATTGCATGCCCTTACAAACTTCATTTACCAGATTTCCATCTAGTTGGAGGGATTCATAGATTCAGTGAAGGGAAATGACCAAAAATAAGGAAAGAGGTGTCTGAAATATCCTTAAATATTGCACCCAATAACTACTAATATTGGATGAATGCTTGCCCCTTCCTATTCTGGTCGAAGGAATTGATCTTCTCCAGGACTTACTGGATAAAGATTGATTGGTCCCCAATGGGGGTGCTAATGCGGGAGGAGAGGGAGACTCATTGGAAGGTCTGCAATATGCTTCATAGGTGTCTCAGCCCTTAGGAGGCATGACACCGAAAACTGATGGGCTTAGATTTCTCAATGTAGGTCTAGTCGAGTTAAATTCCTGGTTATGGTATCAGGGTGTCCAAGGTACATGAAGCGTGGGAAAAAAGGTAAGGAGTTATCCTCGACATCCTTCATCTGGTTTCTTCTAAGGCTACAATGTTAGGTTCCTATATTACTAGTTTAGTCCCTTATTGTTATTAGTGTAGCCCCCTTATTGTTATTGTTGTACCCCTGTAACCCCAATATTGTTATCAGTGTGCCCTTACATTATTATTGTTAGGTCAGCTAGGATTATATTGTGGCCCCATGGACTCCTATATATAGAAGGAGGTTTTGGTCATTTTTATCATCCAAGAATTGTTCATTTATGTAATATATTGGAGGTTTCCCCCTCAAAGTGGCTGATTTATAAGGCATTGATCTCTCTTTTCTTCTATTTTTGGAGCTAGTTTCATAACATTTGGTATCACAGCTTTGGATTCTAGGGTTTCGCTGCTCCAAACAGGTCATTGTGGAATTTTTGCTATAAATTTTTTTCTACGAAGGTTCAGAAGCTGAAATTTTTACAAAGCGAAGCCGAAATCCTGAGGATGTCATGGAAAAATTTCAGATCTTGGTTCACAATATTTTCAGAGGTATGATATGTGCATGTTAGGGATTTTTGCAGGCTCCTGAATTTAACCTAAACAGGTCATCGTGGAATGTTCGCTATAACTTGTTTTATAAGAGGGTTCAGAAGCTGAAATTTTTACAGAGCAAAGCCGCAATCCTTAGGAACGTCATGGAAAAATTTTAGAGCTTGATTCACAATATTTTTGGAGATAGGGTCTGTGGAAGTTAGGGATTTTTCAAGCTCCCGAATTTCATCTCAAAGAGGTGACCATGGGAAAGTCGTCATAACTCTCTCTCTGAGCATTGGATTGGAATTCTGTAAAAGGTGGCCACAAGTACATGGACTGTAGTTTCCTCTGTATCAATTTCAGAGCTAAAGGAGGAAACAATGACACGTGGCACGCCGTACAAGGTCACTCTACTGAACCAGTCCATACTTAGGTCATTATGGGAGATTGGGCATAACTTTGCCTTGAAGAATCCAAATTAGGTGAGACCTATGGAAATTTAAAGAAGCTTCAGAGGGCTACTACAGGGCTAAATTTCAGATATTGAAGATCCGAAATAACAGAGATAATTAAGTTTCAATATCAAGCTCCTCAAAATCAATAAAAAAGTGTGTATTTTTTTTCGAATTGCATAAATCTTGTGTGAAAAATCAGTTTGAATTGATTCCAAGGGAATATTGTAGAATAGATATCAGTGTTCGGTTATAAAATTCCCCCTAAAAAGAATTCAACACCCAATAAGCCTTTATAAGGCTCTACTATGACTCATGAAGACGAATAATTGCAACATGACATATCAAAATTACAAGAGCAAGTGCACCAAATTTCGCTCTCACAAAGAGCAACAAAAAATGAAATGGAAGTTTTGAAGAAAGGCATGGAAGCTAAGATGGATGGCATGGAAGCTAAGATAGATGACATGAAAGACAACATGGAAAACATGAAGAATGATCTAAATGCACACATGGAAGGTTTGACAAAGTCAATACAAGAAATGTTTTCTAATGCTGAAAAGATAGTAGAGGAAACTAATGATGAGAACAAAATAAATGTTAATCGTGATTTCATAAATTGTATGGTTGGATGGAAGAACCATCATATTCCAAAGATGGATATGAGGAAGTTTGATGGCAAGGATCTCGTAACATGGATACTACATATGGAGCAATATTTTGATCTCAATAATGTGCAAAACACACAAAAGGTACGCATTGCAACTTTACATTTAGAAAAAAATACATTTGTATGGTATCGATGACTTTGCTCCCATAAAAAAATTGTCACTTGGTCAATTTTTATGGAGGAAATGATAGCACATTATGAGGATAAAAAAAGCAACACCTTCTTTAGGCAATTGATAAATCTCAAACAAAAGGGTTCAGTGGTGGAGCACATTGAGGACTTCCAAAAATTGAATATAAGGGTAACTGATATTCCAGAGGAACACAGGATCGATGTCTTCATAAGGACTTTAAAGGATAACATCCAACATGAAGTTCACGTTTGGGAACATGATTCATTGGAAAAGGAATTTAGGTTGGCAAGAAAAATTGAATGTAAAATTATGGCGACAAGGAAGCCTACCACTCACACATATAAATATGGAAGTGTTGCTACTCCTAGGCTTCCACAACCTACAAGGTTGACACCACAAGAATTGAAAGAAAAAAGAGCAAAAGGGGTTTGCTACAGTTGTGATAGAAAATACATTAATGGTCATAAGTGTGCTGAGAAGAAATTATTTTACATAGATTGTGAAGAGGAAGAAGAAAATGAACAAGAATCTTCAAAAGAAGAGGATATACACTAGGAACCAACCCTATAAGAGGAAGAAATGAGTCCGACCATATTGTGTAATGCATTGGCAGGAATTACCACTCCTAAAAATATCAAGATAGAAGGACATATCAAGAAGAAAAAGGTAATAGTGTTGATTGATTCAGGTAGTACCCATAATTTTATTCATTGTAAGGTAGCCAAGGAATTGAATTATTTCCTATACCCAGCACCAGAAAGTCAAGTGATGGTTGCAAATGAAGGAACTATAAATTGCTTTGGAAAATGCCACAATATCAAGCTAACCATGGGGGAATATGTATTGAATAGTCCAATGCTTTCCATTCCAATGGGAGG
This sequence comes from Pinus albicaulis, assembly GCA_034641835.2. Classification (NCBI taxonomy): domain Eukaryota; kingdom Viridiplantae; phylum Streptophyta; class Pinopsida; order Pinales; family Pinaceae; genus Pinus; species Pinus albicaulis. Next base: position 318,699,624 of record CM076580.1, on the reverse strand, counting down.
TGCTGATGTTGTACTAGGAGTATAATGGTTACAATCTTTGTGGACGGTAGATTTTAATTTTCAAGAACTTTTCTTGAATTTTTTTTTTTTTTTTTTTTTCAGAAGGAAAGGAAATCGAATTACGGGGTATTGAAGGGAAGCCGGGAAGGATAATAAGCTCTAATGTCATGACAAAGCTTCTAAAGAAAGAACAACGAGGCGTAATTGCACAATTATGCTCACTAGAAGTTCCGACATCAAAATCATCTATTTCCGCAGATCTCCAACAAGTCTTGGACAATCATTCCAAGGTGTTTGAAACTCCCAAAGGACTCCCACCTATTCGTGATCATGATCATGCTATTCATTTGATTCCAGGAAGTGTTCCTCCAAACATCAGGCCTTAGAGATATCCTTACTTCCAAAAGAGCGAAATTGAACGTATGATTGCAGAAATGTTAGAGGCGGGTATAATTCAACCTAGTCAAAGTTCTTTCTCTGCTCCTGTAGTATTGGTACACAAGAAGGATGGATCATGGCGAATGTGTCCGGATTATAGGGAGCTCAATAAACTCACCATTAAAGATAAATTTCCCATTCCTGTGATTGATGAATTATTGGATGAATTACATGGAGCAATTTATTTTACCAAGTTGGATCTTCATTCAAGATATCATCGAATTAGAATGAAGACTGAAGATATTCCAAAAACAACATTTCAAACTCATGAGGGTCATTATGAATTTTTGCTCATGCCTTTTGGCCTTACCATTGCACCTTCTACATTTCAAGGGTTGATGAATTCCATTTTCAAACCCTTCCTTAGAAAATTTGTGCTAGTATATTTTGATGATATACTAATCTACAACAGGTCTTGGAAGGATCATGTTGAACATGTTGACAGGGTGCTCAAACTATTGCAGGAGAAACAATTATATGCAAAAACATCCAAATGTTTCTTTGGAATACAAGAGGTGGAATATCTGGGTCATATTGTATCTCACGAGGGTGTTAAGGTAGACCCTAACAAAATTAAAGCCATTAAGGAATGGAAATTCCTCACAACCATAAAGCAGTTGTGAGGATTTCTCGGGTTAACAGGGTATTATCGCAAGTTTGTTAAGAATTATGGGAGAATAGCAGCACCTCTAACAACATTATTGAAGAAAGATGCATTTTCATGGACTCCTGAAGCAACTAAGGCCTTTGAACGTCTTAAAGAGGCAATGTGCCTGGCACCGGTCTTAGCTACACCAGACTTCACAAAAACCTTTATTGTGGAATGTGATGCCTCAGGAAATGGAATTGGTGCAGTTTTAATGCAGGAAGGAAGACCCATTGCTTTTGAAAGTCGTCCAATCAAAGGAAAGTATTTAGAGAAACCTATTTATGAGAAGGAAATGTTAGCAATACTACATGCACTAAAGAAATGGCGAACTTACCTAATGGGAAGACACTTCAAGGTAAAAACTGATCATGATAGTCTTAAACACTTTTTGGAACAAAGACTATCTTCAGAAGAGCAACAAAAATGGGTCACAAGGATGTTGGGTTATGACTTTGAAATAATCTACAAAAAAGGAAAGCTTAATGTTGTTGCAGATGCACTCTCAAGAAAGAATGAAGAGGTGGAAGCATGGCTTTGTGCCATTTCTATTATCCAACCAGATTGGATAACCGAAGCAAGAGATGAATGGAAGAAGGACAAAGATGTATGGACACTCATTCAAAAGTTGCAGCAAGATCCTAGTACATCTGATACATTTAGTTGGGAAAATGATTCCTTATGGTACAAAGATCGCTTATATCTTTGTAAGAATTCCCAACTAAAACAAAAGATTCTTCTGGAATTGCACACTTCTCCTTTAGGAGGAGACTCAGGATTTTTAAAAACTTACCACAGGGTGAAGAAAGAATTTTTTTGGGATGGCCTTAAATCTGATATTCAAAAGTTTGTGGCAGAATGTTTGGTTTTCCAGCAGAATAAAGTTGAGACAATTAAGACCCCGTGTCTTCTACAACCTTTATCCATTCCAAGTCAACGTTGGGAGGAGATTTCAATGGATTTTATCACAGGTTTACCTAAGTCCGAAGGAAAGAGTGTCATCATGGTGGTAGTTGATAGACTTACCAAGTATGCACACTTTTGTGCATTATCTCATCCATTTAAAGCAAGTACAATTTCTACTACATTTATGGACACAATTCAAAAGCTGCATGGAAACCCAAAGATTATTGTGAGCGACAAAGATCTCATTTTTACTGGAAATTTTTGGACAGAGTTATTTTCTTGTTTGGGTACTCAATTATCTCATAGCTCATCTTATCATCCTCAATCCGATGGTCAAACTGAGATAGTGAATGAATGTTTGGAAGGATATCTTCATTGTTTTGTATCTGATAAAAAAACACCATGGGTCAAGTGGTTACCTCTCATTGAATGGTGGTATAACACTTCCTTCCATACTGCAACAAAAATAACCCCATTTATGGCACTTTATGGATATCATCCACCATCCATCACATCATATTTAAGATAAAATTCTAAGGTTTAAGTAGTGGAATATCACATCGAGCATCAACAAGAAGTTCTCCAACTCTTAAAGGATAGCCTAAATTTGGCACAAAATCGAATGAAACAACAGGCAGATCAACATCGCAGCGAGAGAAGTTTTGATATAGGATACTGGGTATTTTTACGGCTACAACCATACAAACAAATGTCCCTCGAGAAAGCTAAGAAGGATAATAAATTATCGCCAAAGTACTATGGTACTTACAAGGTGTTACAAAAGATTGGTACTATGGCATACAAATTGGAGCTTCCTTCTTCTTCGTGAGTGCATCCAGTTTTCCATGTTTCATGCTTAAAGAAGGTTATAGGTGAAAATCTTCCAGTTCAAAAAATATTGCTAAAACTTGATGAGGAAGGGAAAATCATATTGGAACCTGAAGCGGTCACAGAAACAAGAACTCGACAACAATGAAATCGATCAATTTCAGAGTATCTCATCAAGTGGAAGAACTTACCCACTGAAGATTCTACATGGGAGGATGAGAATTTTATACAGAAGCACCCAGAGATACTCAAGCGTTGAGGACAACACTTTTTTGAAGGAGAGGGGCATGTTAGTTTCCTATATTACTAGTTTATTCCCTTATTGTTATTAGTGTAGCCCCCTTATTGTTATTGTTGTACCCCTGTAACCCCAATATTGTTATTATTGTGCCCTTACATTATTATTCTTAGGTCGGCTAGGATTATATTGTGGCCCGATTGACTCCTATATATAGAAGGAGGTTTTGGTCATTTGTATCATCCAAGAATTGTTCATTTATGTAATGTATTGGAGGTTTCCCCCTCGAAGTGGCTGATTTCTAAGTCGTTGATCTCTCTTTTCTTCTATTTTTGGAGCTGGTTTCATAACATACAATGTCTTGTTTCTCGTTTGTCAGATGTAGAGCCTAGAACATTATTTTAGATTGATTCTAGGCCTTTGGTAGCGAATTTGGAGGTACACAATTTCCCTTTTCCGACTTTAAATTATGTGAATGATCACTTGTTTGTCTTACATGAGCTTCATATCTTTGTCTGGGTTATAGTTATGTCAATTATGGTGTGTTTGTTCTAAGACATTTCCTTTGGTTGCATATGTGTTACTTTTATGTAGTTCTTTGGCGCTTTGAATTTAAATTTATATATGTCAGTGCCTGTGTTCTCGTTTTCAATTAATATGAATTTTTCTTTGCTAGTGAAATTGAGTAATTTGAGCGCTAGGTTTTCCCTTGTACTATGTTTGAGTAACTAGAGCTTTCTATGCTTATTATGGTTTTTGGGAATTTATTGTGTTATGTCTTCATGTTGTGGTGGATTCAATAATTTTCCAGGATTCTGTCCTCTGGTGTGGAAATTGGGTGACGACTTGCTAAAATTTAGCTCAGGGTTTCAAGGACTTATGTATCGTTCTTATTCTTGCTTTGCTGGTGGAGGGTATCTTAGTGGTTATCTTGCTTTTTCTCTTGTTACTGTACTCATGCCTCCTTTCTAGATAATAATAAGTAGAAGGGGTGGCATGGGTAATGTAAGGTATAAATGTATTCATCCTTTTTCTTATGATTTAGTTGGGATTTTTTTCGACGCGGTTCCCTTAAAAGTGAGGATGGAAATTATCCTATTGGAGTCTAAAGAGACTGGAGAACATCCATATCACTCAGATTCAAATGTTTTTGGAGAAGATATGAACAAGGTTCCTTATCCTGGTAGATTTAGGAAAATGAGGCTTCATGTCCTGAACTCATTGGTTCTCCACCAATAAATGGATAACTTGTTGCATTTAATTTTTAAGGATAATCAAGTTAAGAACTATAATGTGTTTTATTCACTTAAATATATCAAACATATGCTCTAGAACCAAAGTTTCTATTTAGATAATGAAAATTCTCAATTGGCCAAGATAGAAATATTTATGGTGTTTGATTCAACTTTAGGTGATTTGAATGATCCACTAGGTGATCCTACTGAACCACTGGTTGACAGTGCCCAAGATTTAACTATAATCTCCTCTGTTCAGGATTAGCATAGACCGGTCTTTTGATTTTTGCTACTATTTTGGTAATCATTCTCCATGTATGGTCTCATCATCACAATCTAAAATTGTTTTGGATCTTATGCTCAGTGTAAAGGCTAACCTTGTGTGTCTTAGAATTGCACTGTCATAGGGAAATTTGGTTTTCCTCTCTATTAATTTATGGCTTATACAATGGTGCTCCCTTTTATGCAATTATTGCTTTGGTGGACGCAATATGGTCTTATGGTCTCTCAAGAATTTCTGTAAGCTTGAGACACACGATGTCTTTGATGTCATGTATGTTCTTGACTACATAGATGGTGATGTAATGTTGGTGGTTTTTTATGCCCATCATTGGCTGTTTCACTCATATAATTATTGTAATTTTCCTTGTCATTTTGGGTATTGGTATTGGCCTTCAGTTCCCCCCTGGACGGTTATCTGAACATTCTGGCTGTGAACTGGTTATGTTGCTAATGGTAGGGGAGGGTTTGACTTGATATTGATATGAGATGTAATTTCTGTGCATTAACACTTGTGGATTCGAATGCACCTATGGTTACTTGTGCATTGTTGTTTCATTCCTTTGTGCCGTATGGTCTGCAGAGAAATCTGAAGTTCATGTTATTTTGGAAATGGTTATGGTTCTGGTCATATTTAGTCTGTTGTCTTCTTGAGTTTATATCATATGGATCTAAGGTGTCCTTGTGTATCTTTCATTTTTGAAGAGAAACTTTACTGATGTATGTCCTTATTTGTTGATGTTTGGAATGCCAGGTTCTTATGAATCTGAAACTGATAGTTATGTAATTTTTCTCTCAATGAATTTCAAGTGATGTAATTTACAAAAAAATAATTAATTAATTTAACATGTTTAACATGTATGAATTTTTTTTATAGTAAAGAAAAACCAACCCTAAAATATTGAACACCTTTTCTTATATACATAAGGGCTTATACTTGTTGAAATTTACACTTTTGAATTTTGAACCTTATTTTTGGATTTTGACCTTATAACTTCAATAAAATGTTAAACCAAAGTTGACAATTTATGTAATCTTGCTAGTTGTATTGCATGAGTGGGTAACAAAGTAAATTTGTATAATTTTATTATTTGGGTTATTTTTCTATATTTTCCCCTAAAAAATTAATTTAACAATTCTTATACGCATACATGTTTTACACTTTTGAAATTTGAACCTTAGCTTTGGCTCTTGACCTTATAACATCAATAAATGTAATGTAAAATTTAAAAAGACTTAACAATTAATAAAAAAGACAATTTAACAATTCAATGTAAAATTATAAATTCAACTCACATTACATTATAAAAAAAAGACAATTTAACAATTCAATGTAAAATTTCTTTTAATAAAAATATATTTCTTAACAATTAATTGCAATTAATTTTCAAAAAATTGAATATCGATACAAAAATTTAACTAAACATTTATGGTCGACATTTTAAGAATTATAAATATTTTTTAATATTTATAAACTTAAAATATAAGTATTAATTGTTTGTGAGTTTTTCATTAATTGGTAAGGTTCAATTATTAAGATGGATGTTCCTAGAGCCATTAGATGACCTTGAGGAGGGAATGAAACATATAGTTGCATTAGTAGAAATTAGATTAAATGATCTTGAAACTCATGCATATATAAGTATATCAAAGCCCACCTTTTAGTCATTCAAATTTTGAAGCTTAGTTTATTAACTCAATTAGTTGGAATAAACAATTTTAAGGTAGAGTTTGTCATGAAATAACTAGTTCGAAGCTTAGTCTATTAACTCAATTGGTTGGAATAAACAATTTTAAGGTAGAGTTTGTCATAAAATAACTAGTTCTAATCTTATAGAATTCAATAATAAACAATGTCTAATACCTAAGAATATAAAACATTCTAATAGTAAACAATGCCTAGTATCTAAGAATATAAAAATATTTTATTGTAACAAAATTCATTAAATATAAGATATATAATATATGATTTAACTCATTTTTCTATTTAAAAAACAATTTAACAATTTTAGTTCTTATTTAAATATATCCATATAAATACATGGATATTGATTTAAGGGGTATCCATATAAATACATGGATACTGATTCAAGGAATTAAATTAATGAATACTTTTTTTTCATTATTATTTATCTCCTTCAAATGGGGTCATATTTCCCTTTTTAAACTTTTTATTAAAAAATAAAGAATTATATCAACACATGCACTATGGTGCATTCACGAAAAAGTATCCCTACATAGCATATACACATAATAAAAAAGTTAACTTATCATACATGATAAATTTTTTTTGAACTTATTCCTAAGATATATAAAATCAACCCTGTGACTACCATAGTTCCTCAAAAAGAGTGACCATCCAAAATACCATGTCCAATATGGATAACGATAACCGTGTTATCTATAAACAAAAAATTTGGACTGTGATATCTAGATGTTCAAAAACCACCAAACCCCAAGTCAGGTTTTAAACTTTTATTATTATATAAATAGATTTATTTAATTTTATATTTTATATTTTTAAAATACAATTTGTTTTGTTTTGTTAAAAAAATCATCTATTTAATTTACTCCAAGTTTATGTGAATTAAACTCTATATAAGTTAGCTTTTTAGGGATTAACATTTTTTCCTGGAGGTTTGCAACACTTTAACATAGGATGTATTATCAATATTAATTATTTTTAGTAATAATAAAGAAGTATATATCTAAAATATTTAGATTATAAGTTTGAAAGGTTTAATAAAGTATTTTGTTAACATTTATTTAAATTAATTTAATATGCGTAAGTTTTTTTATTATAAAGAAAAAGTCGACTTTAAAATATTAAACATTTTTTCTTGTATACATAAGGAGCTATATTTTTTTGATTAATTATATAATCAATTTTTTCGAATGTTTCAAACCAGGTTCACCTTCATCCTCTAAGACATAAAAATGAATCACAAAAGCTTCAAATCTCAGATTTATATTTAATGAAATTTACACTTTCTAAATTTGAAGCTTATTTTTGGATTTTGACCTTATAACATCAATAAAATGTTAAACCAAATTTAACAAATCATATTATCTTGGTTGGTTTACTAGTTGTATTGTATGATTGAGTAATAAATATATATTAAAATAATTTATGATTTAGCCTATTTTTCCTTTTTTTTCCAAAAAAATATATATTTAATTTAAACATTCTTATACACATAAAGATTTTACACTTTTGAAATTTGAATCTTACACTTGGATCTTAACATTATAACATCAATAATAAGTGTTAAAACAAAGTTGACAATTATAAGGTGGATTTTGAGTTGGTTTTAACCATTCCTATCCAAAAAGATTTTACACTTTTGAAATTTGAACCTTATAGTTGGATCTTATCCTTATAACATCAATAAGTACTAAAACAAATTTGACAATTATAGGTTGGTTTGCTAGTTATATAGGGCAACTTATTAACAATAAAAGGTTGTATAATTTGTGATTTGACTTATTTTTCTATTTTTTCCTAAAAAAATTAAAAATTCAAATATTGATATAAAATTTTATTTAATAAAAATATTTTACTTAACAATGATTTAAAATTATTTTTCAAAATTTTGAATTATTGTTACACAAATATAATTAAATAATTACATCTTAAAAATTAGAATTATTTGTCAAGATTTATAAACTTAAAGGATAAGTATTAATCATCTATCAGTATAATTTTCAAGGAGGATGTCCTAGAACCATTGAATCACCTTGAGAAAGTAATGAAGCAATGATTGCATTAGGAGAAATTATATTAAATGATCTTGAAACTCACACATAAACAAGTAAATCAAAACTTACCTTCTTCTCATTCAACTTTTGGAGTATAGTTTATTAGCTCAATTGGTTAGAGGAAACAATTTCAAGGTAGAGTTTGTCATAAAATAATTCATTAAAAGAATATGTTCTTATTTAATTATACTGATATTTGTACATTTTATGTTTTTTAATTTGAATGAATTTTTTTCCTATCATTATCTCCTTCCAATGGGTTTAAAATCTATGTTATTATATAAATGAAATATTGTTTATTTCTATTTTTATTTTTCTTTTAATTTATATTTTGTTTTGTTTTATTAAAAAAATTATGTATTTAATAAATTTTTGTGAATTATTCTTAATCTATATAAATTATTATTTTATAAGTTATCATTTTTTCCTTGAATTTTGCAAATTTAACATAAGATGTGTTATCAATATTAATAATTTTTTATTAATTATAAATAAGTATATATAAAATATTTATATTTTCTCTTATACACATAAGGACTTATACTTGTTGAAATTTACACTTCATATATATGTGTGTGTGTGTGTGTATGTATGTATATAAAGTTGATAATTTATGTAATCTGAGTTGGTTTGCTAGTTGTATAGAATGAGTGATTATCAATAAAAAGATGTATAATTTAAGATTTGTCTCACTTTTCTATTTTTATTTGAAAAAAACAATTTAACAATTAAAATATTTTTTTCCTAGAAAAAAAAAATGTAATTTTTTGTTAATACGAAGAAATTACATTTTGTAGATGCATTTTATAATGCACTTTGTTCAAAGCATGTATATGTCAATTGAAAAACTACAAAAATGGGGCAAAAAAGATTTCCCTCTGTTAACTGTTAGTAAGCCTCTGTAGCATATTCCATTCACATCAAGTATAATCTCAAAACATATAAAAGCATACAAAACTATAAAATGAAATACAATCCTCCACGAGTGAGGGTATAAATATACATATAAAAGCATTTCCCATCTAACACCAAAAACAAAACTAATATTGTGCCATGATGTCTATAAATGGCCTATGGTAGTACTCCTAAGTGTTTTCTTCTAGCTATTCATAAGTCTTCCACCTTCTCGGAACATGTTGAGGACATGATTTTGATAGTTGGTCTACATTTATATTTCGCTCTCTGTAAATGTTGTAAATGTAACAACATGAAATCTATTCAAATGATTGTTTTAATTGAAGTGTCTCCTCTAGAATTGGTAGCAGTGTGTGACTGTAATGCCCTACTTGATCCTATCATGCTAATTTTGATTAATGTTTAATTAAGCTACATATATTGACTTGCAATTAAGAAGTAATATTGTTATATAACTATACTTATGAATATGTAATTTTATTCTACTAATATGACTTTTATTATTTGTTATTATTCTATTCCCAATGTGTCTTCTCAAATCTACTTTTGGATAACAAATGGTCTTCTCAATTTATTTCTAAATCTAATATCTATATTTCTATTCTGAAGGCGTCTTCTTAAATCTACTTTTGGATAAGATATGGTCTTCTTAAATTTATTTCTAAATCTAATATCTATATTTCTATTTCCAATGTGTCTTCTCAAATCTAATTTTGGATAAGATATAGTCTTCTCCAATTTATTTCTAAATTAAATATTCATATTTCTATTCCCAATGTGTCTTCTCAAATATACTTTTGGATAAGATATAGTAAGGAAATTAAAGGATATTAAATTAAAAAGATGAGGAGGTAGTCACAACATTAATAGTAAGTGGTTGAGGTAGATGAGAGAAAAATACATAAAGGGAAGGAGGATGAGAGGAGAAAGGGGGATCCTTGGTCTTTGTTTTGGCATTGGAGGATTTTATTTTGGGGAGGAATGTGGAAAAGGAGAAGAGAGAGAATTGAGAGAAAAATGAGGGAACTCAAACTTAGATCTATTGGAGAGTGTTGGTTTTAACTTGGACACACTACAACTAGTTGAACTGGGGCTCAGAGGGTCAGGGAACCTGTGGAGGTTCCTTGGACTAGGAAATCATTCCTAGTTGGATGGGAGGTAAATTCATTCGGATAGCCTAGCATAAATATCTCAACAAAGCCAAGAGCATCCCAACCAAGCTATTGGTACAAATATTTTTCCATTTGTTGATTACTTACGTAAATTGTTGAAATGAAATTTCTTGTTTAATATGTTGTAAATAAATTTCACTTGTATATTATCATCAAATAAATGTTGAGCTATAAATAAGATATTTTGCTTTTTATTGTGTTTAAATTAATTGATAAATTTTGTTTAGTTAGAAGACCTAGGTTAAGTCCTCACATATGGTATAAGAGCAAGGTTCCAAATCTGGACCTGAAACTGACCTACACACCCAATATCCATATCCAAATCCTATGAGCTGGAAAACATCAAATTCCAAGTGATTTAAACCATGTACTAATCAAGAATCTAATAGAAAATAGAAAAAAAATGGTTGGTATTACTATTGTAGAGCAATAAGGTTTAGAGTCCTTCTGTATGTGCGTCTCTCTGTTCAATGCGTAACTTTCCATATAAAGGAAATGAAACAAAAACCAGCCGTTGAATTGCCATATAAAGGAAATGAAACAAAAACCAGCCGTTGACTTACAGAAATGTGGTGCAGACTGCCAGAGAGAAGTCCAAAACTGATTTGATGTTCCACTCAAATCTTCTTTAAGAATCCAATGCTCACCTCTCATTGCGCAACTCTCCTATAATCTGATTGTTCTCTCTCATTGACATAGAATCTTATCAACACAATAACAATGATACATTGGCAATTAAAAATACTCTTTCACTTCCAGACTTATTCATCCAGTATCCCTTAGACTTCAAGAGCGGTACAACCTCTTATATGTTCTCACAATCATGTGAGAGAAATGTTGTCTTAGTGGCTTTATATGATGATTTTATGGTTTGGGATTCTAGTTTATTTCATTCATCTTTATTTATTTATTTATTTTTGTTTATTATGTTTCTTCTTAAGTATTTCATAACTTCTACTTGGGTTTCTCAAGAAATGGAAATCGTTTCTCAAAGAAACATAGGTTATTCTCACAAAACCCATTAGTGTCAGAAACATCGTTTCTCACTGGTTTTGCCTGGAAATATTCCCTCAACGTCACTTTTTGGGAAACTAGGCTTCCCTAAGTCTGCAAAAAAAAAAATGATATGACCTCCTGCAATTTTACTTAAGTGATTCTAAAACCTTGGTATTAATACACCCCTTGTCACAATTTTCTCTAGCAAGTCAAGGTAAAAGAAAGTACAAATAGTGAAGGCTTATACTAAAGCCACCACAGAGGAAATTAATGCTTCTTAGACAAGAAACCGACATTTCTATTAGTTTTACTGCAAGCGCAAGCTGACTAGATGATAACAACTCTGAATCGATCATCATCCTCATAATTCCATATTGTTATCACATTTTCACATAGATGGTTCTCCATCTCAAATGATAATTTTATCTTGTCCACATAAAATAAGACAAAATATATAGTGACAATTACATATGCCTTAACATCTAGACTATAAGCTAATATCAGATCCACGAATGTTGCAAAACCAAGAACAACTATAATGATGATAGCCTTGACTTTATCCTGAGTATGCTTTTCCATCAAACCATCTAATTTTTCTTTGATAGAATGTCCTTTCAATTCCAAAGGATGTACAGAAATAGGTGTTGCTTCAGGCAATTGCATGTCCTTCCAAACTTCATTTACCAGATTTTTATCTAGTTGGATGAGCTTTAGTCCCTTTTTCAGAAAGGCTTGCTTCCATCTCTGTGCAATATCTACTGATATACACCATGGAACCACACCTGTTGTTGCATGCTTATCTAGATTATTATCTATCCAAGTTTCCAACAAGGAGTCTTTACCAGCGCACATTAACTTCAAGCATCCACACAATGTTTTGTTGCTCGTAAAAATAGTCATCATCAATCCAAAATAGAGCTTCATTACTTGTTATAAGCATAGACTTTCCTACATAAAACTAGAAACATATTCACACATTTTGTCCCTTGCAACCACATATTCTCTCAAAATCAATGTAAGAAGAGAATAAATTAGAGCGAAGAAAATAAATTAGAGCAAGGAAAGTCCTCTAATTTAACATGCATTAGTACTTTTGCAGCAATTCATAACTATTTAAACAATTGTAAATAGCTTGGTGCTACGTGTGAAACTTTACCACACTTGCATGCTTGAGGATTCATTCTCGACTCTATAGAATATCAACGCTCAAGTGAGTAAAACTAAGAGACATGTTTGTATTCCAGAAATAATAATTAATTACTTAGTTGACATTAGATACATCGGTCATCTATTTCGGTGAGCATATTTGAAATCAGTCTCACTCTTCTAGTTCGTTAATATGAGCTGTAGCTTAACTTTTCAAGACTATTAAGCATAATAAATTTCTAAAGGTGAAGGAATAAAAATTCACTACAACTGTAGATCACAACGATGATTGAGATAATGATAACTGCTGAGTTAAACCATGGAGTCAACCATGGCCATGAGAAGTAACATAATCAAAATATGGCCATTGACTTAATTCCTTGTTGCCTTTGGGAGAATCCCACATATAACACAAAAGATTTAGCAATATGGAGTCCTTCCAATAATGCTTGGTGCCAATTTTTTCACTAAAATGTATCGTAACTCCAGAATTCCCATAAAAGATCTCTTTTAATTATTTGTTTTAAATTGGTTATATGTCAAGACAAGCACACTTGTCCATTGTCTTCCAGTTTTCAAAAGTCATGGTAATTGATTTTTAAATAACATTCTTGGAAAACATTTTCTTTGGAATCTTGATTCATTTCCAAATATATGATATTGATGAGTTCAATGCTAATTGTGAATTAATTTTTGAATTTCATTTAATTAATCACGTCATATTTAGCAAGTCATAAGGTTAAATATTTTTATTACAATTTAATTTATATTACCACTTTAGAGCCGACTATAGTTGGGCAGGTTAACAAATTCAAAGAGAATATATAAATATATGAATATATAATGGAATAGCTTATTATGAAAGGTTATGCGAGTGTATATATAAATAAAAATATAATGAAATATTATGATATTTAATTATTAATAATTCAAAATAGCAAATTCAAAATGAAATTTATGCAAAGAATTTTATAAATTATAGAGGGATGATTTAAAAAAGTAAAACAATATGTGGATGGATTATAGCCTCATTTACGTGTGAAGTCATTAAAATAAAAGAAAAAAACACTTAACTTGAAGCCACTTCTTTACTTGAGTTGAATGGAGTATCCAAATTGGAGATTAAGAAACCAGAGGAGGATTCTTTGGCAGATTTTCTGCCACTAAATGCTCAGAGGAGTTGCAGAATAAGACATTATTGCTTTGAAATTTTTTAACAAAGAACTGCACAATTCCAAGGAATATCAATATTCAAATTGGAGATTAAGAAACAAAAGGAAGATCCTTTGGCATATTTTCTGCCACTATATGCTTAGAGGAGTTGCAGAATAAGGCCACCAAATTATTTCTTTGAAAAGTTTCAACAAAGAACTGCACAATTCCAAGGAATATCATAATCTAGATTTTTTGTAGCATGTTGTGAAATACCGACGGAGAGATCATTTTATTAGCTACTTCAAAAAGGGAAATATTTGATCCACATGGGTATGATCCCAGTGACAATTACAATGCCTTAGGTGTTTTTATGTCAACAAAACCACTTCTAGATTAACGAAATATGTGTGTGTGTGTGTGTTTGAGTAGATTATATTTATGTCACGAGTACTACAAAATCTACTGAAGGATGGGTATATATACTAGCACATGTATGCATATATTGTGTAAATCTCGGTTATTCATACCTACCTAGATAAATGTTTATAATAGAAGGTAAATTGGAAATGAAGAGTATGAGATTTAAATGTACAAGCTATCAATAATTTAAACATATTTTATTGGTAACAATATTATGTTATCAACTAATGGGGAGTTTAGATAGAAGGGGTCTCATTTTGTAATTAATAAGAAAATGCTCCCTGATAACTATACATCTATCCTAATTAAAAAACCTAGATAAATGTCAAATAAAAGGTAAATTGAAAATGAAGAAAATGAAATTTAAATGTACAAGATATCAATAATTTAAACATATTTTATTGGAAACAATATTATGTTATCAACTAATAGGGAGTTTAGATAGAAAGGGTCTCATTTCGTAATTAATAGGAAAATGCTCCTTGATAACTATACATCTATCCTAATTAAAAAAAAGGAAACAATTGTCGAAGTTGTATTGGTATACATTTTCCTTATATATCAATGAGATTAGCTCGGAAACATGTAGATTCATTCGACACAAACGTTGTAACAATATAAAGGAATGAATGTCATTCATGTTTGTTTTATCCTAGTGAAGAATATGGCATTGGTAGGCGCATAGTAATTTATGGAAAACTAATACGATATATTAATTTATACTTCCTTTGGGTGATGAAAAATTATGTTATAGTTGCAGTAAGGAAAATAAAAATTTCCAACGAGAATTAGTGTTAGAAAAAAAGAGTTAGGGAAGGAACCTCATATGATTGATTAAGGATTGAAAATTTTCATTGGCTGTTAGACAAAAATTTCCCCTTGATTTAAAATATGGTTACCTTAGAAAGTATGAAAGGGAATGAAATTCATGATTAATTAATGCATGCATAGAGATATTATAAAAAAATAGCGTATTCGTATCATTAATGAATGCGAAGTTGTGGATATGAAAGCACAAATTTAGGTTAGATTGCTAGTTTATGTAAGTCTTAATAGAAGATGCATAACATTTCTTTGACCATAGGGTTCAATCTATGATAGATGATACCAAAAAAAGTATACAAACATTTCAAGATAGCTATTAACATCTTATAACAATAAGAATCTGTGCAAAAATTATGTGGCACATTATAGGATAATAATAATCAGTTTAGATAAGAAGGAAGGTGCAATAAAGTGTACTGCGGAGAAAATAAAAGAGATGACCATTTATATGAATAAACGTGAGGATCATGAATAAAGAGTTGATACTTAGTTAAATGGAAAGAAAAGTTGAGTTCTATACCATTGATTAAATGAGATGAAAAAAAAACTCATTTGTGAACCTAATAAGGATTATGTTATTTAAGTATAAGAATATGGGTAGCATTTCTACAAAACGAGAATCTAAAAGAAATAGTAATAAAATGGACTAGAGACAAACCACTTATGAGAACATTTTAGAGAATTATATATTAAAGAGCAATGGAACACATAAAATATGCGGAAAAACAAACACATAAATAACATATAAAACAAGAGAGACACAGATATATGTGGCTCACCCAACTTGGGCTACATCCACGAAAACAACCAGTACTTCATTTCTATTATCTAACAAAATGAAGAGACACAACCTACACCAGATCCGCTGTAATATCCTCTACTCTCTCACACAATACCCCTTGCTATTTCTCGCTCAGAGTATACACACCATACATAGACACAATACCATACACTCATACAATAGAGGGGTTTCCTTTTAGGGAAAAAAGCCCTAAATTAAACATAACTTCTACCACCAGATCATCCGCCTAATGAACGTCCCGTATTAACTATGAAATTACAATATTTTACAAGGAAAATTTACATTTGTTTTTAGCTTTGGGGGCATTGCCCCAAAAACCCCCCCGCCAGGGGGGGCTTCAAAAGGTCGTCGTCGCCCCCCCTGGACCCCCCTGACGACAATCAAACGACGAGTGACGTTACCTCCTGTTAAGAATAGGGGTCCAACACGACGATACATCTAAACAAATAAGATAATCAGGCTCCACACCCAACAAAATATTGAATATAAAATCATAAGTTCATTGGTTAATTCATGAAATTTTCAAGGTAACATTAATAACATGAAATACTACAAATGAAATGAAATAAAACAAGTTAATTGAATCGAGTAAAAATCCTAGAAGGCAAATACATTAATTAAGAATATGTGATGCCACGACCAATCTACAATGTTGTGTGGATTTGACATGACAACGATAGTAAATGGTTAGCAAAAAGAAAATAATGAAGTCATAGCAAGGGATGGCAGACATAAATTATCCAGTCGATTATGCACTTCACCCTTCACCCTTCTCACTTCATAGCCTTACTTGGAGGCAATACTTCTGTTGGAAAAATATGGTTGCGTAGTGAATAACTCCGATTCAAACAAATACTATAGATATTCTTGAATAAGATAAGTTTTCTTACCATTTACTTCGTTATTTTGGTCATGCTATGTTATTTCCTTACGTTATTTCGAATTTATGTGCATATATTGACTATTTAATTTCCATTCCTATGGAAATTGTTGCTTGTTCAAGATAATCCTATATATATTACATAAGGAATTATTTCAAAAGGAAAATAAGTGTGTTACATGCATATTTTCATATTGGGTTGTCCATATGATATGGTCATGATGAAGGTATTAATGAAACTAACACCCCTCATAAAGAAGGTTGAGAAAAATGTTATGTATCACACT
Organism: Pinus albicaulis; assembly: GCA_034641835.2. Classification (NCBI taxonomy): domain Eukaryota; kingdom Viridiplantae; phylum Streptophyta; class Pinopsida; order Pinales; family Pinaceae; genus Pinus; species Pinus albicaulis. Next base: position 318,682,697 of record CM076580.1, on the reverse strand, counting down.
AAAGTGGTTGTGTTTGTTTAGTTAGAAATCATTGTTTAGAACAAGTTGAAGTTAAATAATAATAATAATAATGTTCACACCATTATTAGTGGAAAGTAGAAGAAATTTCTACCAAAGTCTAGTATATTTATTAGATGTTAGGAATAGTAACAACCGCCTCAACTTTACAACAAAAATAAATAAGGCTACAATGTATCTGTATTCATTCTATGAACAAATATTTTAGTGAAATGTTTGAGAAATCGTGTTTTCGGGATGATAAAAAAATGGTTGAAATTGCATTAAGTCATGCATTACATTTCCTCCAGAAGGCTACCAATACAATGTTGAAATACCTAGAGGAGACAATGTTAAGTTTAAATCCAAAAAAAAACTGGTTATTCAAGATGGATGGAATGAGAAGTTATGATGATCCATCGAGAGTGTTGGTATTTATTATCGTGACAAGATCCAAAGGATGCCAATTATTGTAACCATTGATGCAAATGATTTATTGAATGTAAATTAAAATGAAAACCATGTAAAAACCCAAAATTAAAGTATTAAGAAAAATAATTCAAAAACTCTTACAATCATGTAAGTTCGCGAATATTATTTTCATAATTGTTCACATCTTCATCTCTAATTATGATCCACTTCAAAATAATTACAAAGAGTATGCTTTAACAATATCAAAACTGTTTTACTTAGTGTATAATTGTGATTCACCGAGTTTCTAAATGTGCTCCACATAATATTATAAATCCATGAATAAGATTTCTCATTTTTAGTGTACAATTTTGCTTCACTTCTTAGTATCTAATGATGTTTTGTATAGAGTATTTACTTCTTAGAGCTTAGGAAAACACTGAAGCTCTTAACCCATTGTCCATTTAGAAAGTGCCAATCTAATATGTGAATGTTAGATACCCTTGTGATACTCTAATTCTAACTAGCTCCACTTTTAATGTTTCTATATCCAAGAGCTAGCATAATATTTTACATATATAATATTTCTCAAACAATCATTATGTCATTTTTTGAATGGAGTCTACAAGAAGAAAATATTTGGGTCCAAAATACATGAAACCTTTGAATATAGGAATTGAATGACCTAATTATATATAAAACAAAAAATCCCCATCACATAACATCAATGACCTATAATACCATAAAAAGTACTCATAAGGTCTAGTGGGACAAGTATAGCCCACACTATCTGGGAGAATACTGAGACTATACGTGGAAATTACCACTCACTTTTGACCATTTGTGATGCCCATTTTGACTTAGATCTTGCTACAAATGCTGAGGTCATAGTCGTATTTTCATGCTATTTCATTTATGAATGTTATGTAATATTGATAAATTTTATTTCGACATATGATATTACTTATATAAAACACTTGATGGATTATGTTTTGTTGATTGAAGTATTTAATGTATTATTAACCATGATTTATGGCTTAGTTGGTTACGATTTATCTTGTATACGACCTATTAGAGTTATGATTTATTTGATGTATGGCTTATTTGGATATGAATTATCTAGTGAATGAATTATCAAAGTTATGAATGATTTGATATAAGATTTACTTCTAGCATGATGTTATTAATTGGAAAAAAAGGAGAAATTGGTACGTGGACACCAAACTTAATAACACGATGATTATGACCACTTTTCTATAAATATTTTTTTGTTATGTATATGCATGGAAGAGAACTAACCTGCAGATTGGAAAGGACTATGTGATTTCCAATATCCATGATATTGACTGGGGCATGCTGATACATCCAATGATGAATGGTATGGTGTACATTGTTCTATTACATCTTGTATGTACTTTATATGAAATATTATGAGAAGGGTAAAGTGCAAATGACAGGTGACATGACTGTCTGAGTGGATTATTCAATGACAAGTATCCAACCAACATCGTAGTGTGGTCTATATAAGGGTGTTGACCCTAGTCTTTGAGGAGAGGTGGAGGAATTTCATACCGTGTAACCTCCAATCCTGGAATTGTGAGAGGGCAGTGATGTGTCAAGAGGGAAGTGATGGACACACTCCCCTAGACGTGTGGTGACGATTGCTAGTTTCTTGTGTGGAAGTAGGGTTGATATAGTTGACACTTATTCCATATTGGTTTTATTAGTGGTTAGATCAGTATAGTCAATGCCATATTATATTTCTATAGAGGATGTACATGATGGGAGCGGAAGTAGGTTAGGAAGGATAAGAGGCTATAGGTTAGTTGGAAACTTTTGATGGGAAGTGGTATCATTGCTTGACTTACTTAATTTGACTACTATATCTCTCTCTATTTTGTTATGCCTTATTGTCAACTTATTTCAAACTCCTTCTGTCCTTTTTACTCTAACTCCAAGACGAAGTTTTCTGAAGGAGGGGTGTATGTAATTCCTATTTGATCTTATCAGACTAATTTTGATTAGTGTTTAATTAACCTACAGATATTGAATTACAATTATTAAGTAATATTGGTATATACCTACACTTGTGAATCTGTAATTTTATTTTACTAATATAAATTTTATTATTTATTATTATTCTATTCCGAATGTGTCTTCTCAAATCTACCTTTGGATAAGTTATTGTCTTCTCCAATTTATTTCTAAATTAATTATCCAGATTTCTATTCCTAAGTTGTATTCTCAAATCTACTTTTGGATAATATACACTTTTCTCCAATTTATTTATAAATCAAATATCTATATTTCTATTCCCAAGGTGTATTCTCAAATCTACTTTTTGATAAAATATGGTCTTCTCCAATTTATTTCTAAATTAAATATCCATATTTATATTCTCAAGGTGTCTTATCAAATATACTTTTGGATAAGATATGGTAAGGAAAGTCAAGGATATTAAATTAAAAGGATGATGGAGTAGTCATGGCATTAATGGTAAGCAGTTGAGGTGGATGAGAGGAAAATACATAAATAGAAGGAAGATGAAAGGAGAAGGGGGGGATCCTTGATATTTGTTTTGGAATTGGAGGATTTTATTTTGGGGAGGATTGTGGAGAAGGAGAAGAGAGATACTGTGGAGACAAATGAGAGAACTCAAACTTGGATCTATTGGAGAGTGCTGGTTTTAAATTGGACACACTCCAGCTGGTTGGACTTGGGCTTGGATGGCTAGGGAACCTATGGAGATTCCATGGGCTAGGAAATCATTCCTAGGTGGTTGTGAGGTAAATTCAGTTGGGTAGCCCAACAAGAGCATCTAACAGAGTCAGGAGCATCCCAACCAAACTAATGACACATGTTTTTTTCCATTTGTTGATTACTTATATAAATTTTTGCAATTAAATTTCGTACTTGTTTAATATGTTGTAAATAAATTTTACTTGTATATTATCATCAAATAAATGTTGAGCTATAATTAGGTTATTTTCCTTCTTATTATGTTTAAATTAAATGATAATCTTGGTTTATTTAGAAGACCTAGGTTAGTTCCTCCTCGTGACTATCACATCTCTGTGTCTAATTAAACCAATTAATCACAACCATAAAGTCTCAAAAAATCTGAAGGTTTTAACATCCTTTTTCTATGGCGAAAAGAATGATATATTTTAGAGGTAGAAGTTCAGCAAAATTATTTGTCCTTCTGCAAAAACCAAGTTGCATTTTGAAAGAGTGTTGCTGATGAAGAAACATAACATAAAAATTCAAATATTGATGTAAAATTCTATTTAATAACAATATTTTACTTAATAATTAATTTAAATTAATTTTCAAAAATTTGAATATTGTTATAAAAATATAACAAAACATGTATAATTTGACATTTTAAGAATTAGAAAGATTTCCCAAGATTGATAAAATTAAAATATTAATATTAATTGTTTATGAGTTTTTCATTAATCGGTAAGGTTCAATTTTTAAGAGGGATGGTCCTAGAGCCATTGAATCACCTTCCAGAGATAATGAAACATATAGTTGCATTAGATTAAATGATATTGAAACTCATGCATATATAAGTAGATCAAAGCCTACCTTTTTGTTATTCAACTTTTGAAGCATAGTCTATTAGTTGATTTGGTTGGAACAAACAATTTTAAAGTAGGGTTTGTCATGAAGTCACTAATTCTATTTTTATAGAGTTTAGTAAATAGTACCTAGTAGAGTTTGTCATGAGATCACTAATTCTATTCTTATAGAGTTTAGTAAATAATACCCAGTACCTATAAAAATGTTTTATTGCAATAAAATTCATTAAAATAATTACTTTGACAATAAAACTCATTAAAAGAATTGGTTTTTATTTAAATATATTAATATAAATATATATCTATGTTTTGTAGTTTAAGAGATTAAATTAACTAAGAACATTTTTTTCCTTTTCCTTATCTCCTTTCAAACAAGTTTAAACTTTTTATTATTATATAAATGATTTTTTTTTCGACTTTTTATTATATAAATATATAATTTAAACTTTCAAACAAGCTTAAACTTTTTATTATTATATAAATGATTTTTTTTTCAACTTTTTATTATTATATAAATATATATTTTGTTTTGTTTAATTAAAAATATATTTATTTAATTTACTTTCATTGAACTCTATATAATATAATTTCATTAAACTCTATATAAGTTATTATTTTAAGGATTAACATTTTTTCCCTTAGGGATTAACATTTTTTTTCAAAAAAAATATATTATGATTTTTAATAAAAATAAAGATATGACTTTTTAATATATATAGTTAACATTCATTTAAATTAATTTAACATTTATAAAGGCTTTTTAATAAAAAAAATCTAATTCCAAAATATCAAACACTTATTAGTCCAGGCCGCCTGCGGCTAAGGTAGGGATTATAGTAATCGAAAAGTAACAATAGTATTATTAGGCCTTATCTTTATCCTAATTTTTTAGTTCTGTTTCATAAAACAAATGTAGCTCAACTTCTGAAATTGAAGGAATAGTTTCAAGCACCAATCACAGATTTTATGGTCTTATTTGGCCTCTCTCGAGGCAGATAGGCGATATGATTCATGTTTGTTCATATAACAAGTTCTGTATTTCCAAATGGTCCCAAATACAAACTAATGCTAACATTATTTAGCAAGAATTAAATGTTTGAGGTAATATTTCAGGTAATGTTTGGGGTATAGATTGTGTGCATGTAATTGTCTGTTGTCACAACTGTATTCCGGCATGTAATGGTATGCTGCGCTGTCACAGCAGTCATCTCTGTATCTATATTTTGGACTTGCACCTGACTTCTTTCTGTTTCTTGGCTTCTTTCTGTGTTGCTAGAGAAGCTCTGCAATGGAGCGAGCACGACGTGCTGCTTGTGGCACTCTGGTGAAGCGGATTCTCTTCCATTCGAAATCCCGCCACCATGTTCCTCTGACGCCCAGTGCCACCGCGGGCGCACGGGCTCCTCTGTCTTTTCTCCGCCACACGGTGTTGCCAGTCCTGGCAGCTTTGGCGGAAATGGCTCCTCTGTCTTTTCTCCGCCACACGGTGTTGCAAGGAATTGTTGCTCCGCAACCAGTGAATGTTGGTTGAAATTTACACTTTTGAATTTAAACGTTATTTTTGGATTTTGCGTTTATAACATCAATGAAACTTTAAATCAAAGTAACCATTTATGTAATCTTGGTTGGTTTGCTACTTGTATTGCATGAGTCAGTGGTATTGCATGAGTGAGTAATACATAAAAGTTATATAATTTAATCTTTTGACTTATTTTTCTATTTTTTCTATAAAAAATACTATTTAACAATTCTTATACACAAAAGGTTTATACTTATTATCTTTGCGGTCGGAGGGTATAACACATTTAGTAATACGTTGATATTGAATTAATTTGAGCATTGACACAAAATTAAACAAGTTAATATGTTAAGTCGACATTACAAAACAAATATAATTTAATTTTTAAAATTTTTTAATTTTATTTATTCAGGTTCACATTGGTGCAAAGGATTAGGGTCATATTTGGTTATCATAATTTCCGTTGTTATTGTCAACTTAGTTTCCTTTGTTGTCATAATCATAATTTGATACCTTTCAACAATTTTCGTTAAAATCAAACTTTTTTTTTTCGCTGGTCAATATCAAAGTCGTTTGCTGTACATTTACCAACCTAGATCCGTCTTAACTCTAGATCTATCAAGCACTGAGAGGGATCATATCTCTCGAGGTGCAAACCACTTTTTTTAGTGAAAAACATGAAGAAAGGTTTGCACCTCAAAAGATTTGATCTCTCTTGGCACTTGATAGATCCAGAGTTAAGAGGGATCTAGGCTGATTTCAGTCGTGTGCGGCCAACGAAAATATATCGAGGATATGATTAATTTTATTAATAATATGTAAATATATGTAATATTAATATAATAAATTTAAATATGCTAGATATGTCTCAGATTAATCTCGTCATTTTAATTTTAAATTTTCTTAGCTCAATTTGTTGAGATGATAAATATTGTTAATAAATTTAATGATGAAAAATGATGAAATAAAATTTTTGAACCCAAAGGGACAATAATAGCGTTGAATGATAGAAAATTTGAATAATAAGAATATAGTCAATTACAAATAGTCTTCATTGTGATCAATCTCAAACTATTTCTTCTACTATTCTTATTGTCACCCTTGTTAGATTTGTCATCTTTTCATATCGATTATATGAAAATGATAGTTGAAATCGTAAACCATTTAAATCTTTAGCTCGAGCTGTTGTAGTAAACATCATACCTTGTCTCTCTTTCTATACAATATTAATAGGTTGAATTACTATAACACAAAATCAATGTACATTGTCAATAATTTTTTGTGCTTACATTGAAATCAATGCACTATTTTAATCCAATCACTTTAAAATTAATATACCATGATTCATGCAGTTACATCAAATAAGAAATCAACAAATACACTAAAATTAATGCATCTAATGCAAGAAATTAAATAAGATTAGAAAATAAATTCTACATTGAAATCAACGCATCTAATGCAAGAAATCAAATAAGATTAGAAAATAAATTCTACACTTAAATCAATGCATCTAATGAAAACAATAAAATAGGATTATAAATCAACATCTAAACTGAAATCAATGCATATAGTGCAAGTAAGAAATTATGATTAGAAACCAACATCTATAGTGAAATCAATGAATTTAGTGCAAGCAATCAAATAGGATTAGAAATCACCATCTACACTGAAATCAATGCATTTAGTGCAAGCAATCAAATAGGATTAGAAATCATCTACATTTAACTCAATGCATCTAGTGCAAGTAATCAAATATAATTAGAAATCAACATCTACATTGTAATCAATGAATCTTGTTCAAACAATAAAATAGGATTAGAAATCATCTACATTAAAATCAATGCATCTAGTGCAAGCAATCAAATATAATTAGAAATCAACATCTACATTGAAATCAACGAATCTAGTGCAAGAAATCAAATAAGATTAGAAATCACCATGTAAACTAAAATCAATGCATTTAGTGCAAACAATAAAATAGGATTTGAAATCATTTACATTGAAATCAATGCATCTAATGAAAGAAATAAAATATTATTGGAAATCAATATATACACTGAAATCAATGCATCTAGTGCATGCAATCAAATATGGTTAGAAATCACCATCTACACTGAAATCAATGCATGTAGTACAAACGATCAAATAGGATTAGCAATCACCATTTACACTGAAATCAATGCATCTAGTGCAATAAATATTATTCCCTCTCCCCCTTACATATATATCTATATATCCCTCCATCTCTCCTTCTTTGTCTCTCTATCTCAGCCCCACAAACACACATGCTCTCCACTCCATAGCCATCAATCTCTTTGTCCCTCCATCCCTCTCTCCATATCTCTCTCTTCTTCCCTCTCTTCACCTTCCATCTACAATTGTATCTTCCCCTTCTCTCCCTCTCCCCTGCTTCTTTCTCCCTTTCCTCTTGTTGTCCTATCTCTCTCTCTTTCTCCATTTTCCTTATCACTCACGATCTCTCTCCACCTTTCTCTCTCTATGTATTTCTTCTTACCTACCTCTCTCACCCCCTCTAACTCCATCACTCTTTCCCTCCCTCTCTCCACTCTCTCACATCCTCTCTCTCCCTGTCTTTCCCATCTCTCTCTCCCTCTCTGCACCCCCAACTTTGTTACTATATTCCTCCCTCTCTCCTTCTCTCCCCCTTCTCTCCATCTCTCCTTCTCTGTCTCTTTATCTCATCCCCAAACTTACATACTCTATCTCCATCTCTCCCTTGTCACTCCCTCTCTCTATCCACTTCTCATTCTCTATGTCTTTCTTCTTCCAACCCTTTCTCCCCCTCCCACTCCATTTCTCTATTCATACCTCTCTCCTCCTCTCTCTCAAGTCCTCTCTCATGTCCTTCCTCTCTCTCCCTTTATCTCCTACCTCCCTCTCTCTTCTCACATCACTTTCCTCCTCTCTCTCAAGTCCCATAAGGGGAATTTTGAGGTCTAAAATGGGCCTCCTAAGAAAAATGTACAACAAAAATAAACTTTATAAGAACCAATAGGATTCAATATGATGATGTCAACCATGGGGGATGATTCACTATTTTTTTTTTTTACAGAAACGGGTATGTTTATATTGCTTCAAAAATTTCGAGACTTATGCTCGGTGGTTTTACATCTGAAGACCCAAAGTCTAGGGGGTTTCTGAAACAACAAAGTTCGTCTACTCTGCTTCTTACATTCAGTCTAGAAATTTCCCATTGACTAGTATACCTTCTAATACAAACAAATTGTTGCAGCAAGAGACAAAAATACATGACAAGAAGAGAGGCCGGCTAAGGCAAAGGGTCCCATGAATCCCCCTCATCGCAGAGGAGAGATCCCACATGTAAAGAAACAATGATGTTGGCCTTAAGATCCGCTTCTGTATTATTTCTCCGAAGGATATGAAAGAACTGAAGTTTGTCAAAAGACGCGGTCAACTTATTAATACGATCGAAAAGCCGTTGCAAGCGGAGATCATTGGGACCGATTTTGTCACAATCAGGCCAATGAGGTTTTATGAGTCTCCAATAACGTGAGGCTCCTTAATTCCATGTTTTTGTAGATGTTTCAAGCCTTGGAGAAGAGCCATGGCTTCTGCTTGATTATTCGAGGTGAGCCCCAAACCCCAGGCAAAGTGGGAAATGATTTGGTTTGAAGGGAAGTAGATAATTCCTCCGCCTTCGGCCTTCCGTGGATTCCGCTTTTCTGCACCGTAAAAAAACATAATGTGAATATCTGTCCTACTCCATTTTTCGAAGTCCTCATCCTCCAATGTGACTTGCCATTCTTCTTTGCCTTTCCCCATATTTTGTCCCGTGGGGAGATTTAGCCCCAACTGTTGACACCACTCCCTACCTTGCTGGTTTAAGCTACAAGCCTACTTTTGGTTCACCTTGGCTTGCATTATTTCTTTGAATAGGCTTTTGATTTTCACATCAATTTTTTGCTAGTTAAGGGTCTTCTCTTGAAATATCTGATTGTTTCTTTCAAGCCAAATCTTCTTGCAAATGAGCTTTGGGATAGTCATCCACCCCTCGAAAGGCAAGCCTCTCCCGGGGAAGGAATTAGGAAACATGTCTCCCCAAAAGGACAACAAACTTGTGATGTTGGATGGAAGGGTAGGGTTGTTGTTCCAAATAAGAAAAGTTTTGTTCCATATGTCCCGGGCATAGGGACACTCAAGAAAGATGTGAACCATATTTTCCTCCTGATGTTGACAGAGTGGGCACTGAGAGGGGCAATGGAGGCAGCAACGCTGCAGATTTTTAATTGCGAGAATAATGTTGTGCCTCAGCTTCCAGATGAATATATTAATCTTCAGAATGCTTTTAACCTGCCAGATCCCTTTCCAAATCACAAGGTTGCAGGGGACAGTGGGAATGGCTTTAAGACATCTGTAGCCTTCTGCTGCGGAGTAGCATCCCTTCGAGGAATCCCAACCCCTTCTGTCCTTTTTCCTTACGTTTAGGGGGGCTTTCCCAGCCAACGCTTCCATGAATTTGGCCCATGATTGCTTCATATGGGCAGTAATATCTATTTTCTGCCATCTTGCCTAGTTGTTGTTATCCCAATCTGAAATGTCCCACAACGTGCATCGATCACCTGCAATCATCCACGTTTTTAGCTCCAGCAACTCAGGGTCCTCCCCAATAGCTTCTACATCCATGATCTTTTCCTCCCACAATCTAATCTGTTTCCCATTGCCTGGAATCTAGTACAGGTGGTTGCGCATCGGAGGAAGAGCGCTTTTACACCATTGATGATTATGGGAGCCCTGAAAATTAGATTGGAAATTCTCTAGGCTGCGAAGGCACCTTCCAAAGCCATATTTTTTCCACAAGGCAATCTACGCCCATCCCGAGTTCTTTACCACCTGCCGCCATAAGATCTTGGCCTCCAGAGTAATGTTGTGTTCCCTGAGATCTTTTGTGTGAAGGCCACCTTCCAGCAACGACATGGTGATTTTATTCCAACTGATCAGTGGAATTCTCTTGGCATTGTTCTTCCCTCCCTTCCAGAAGAAGGAGCGAATGGATTGCTCCATCTTGCGAAGAATTCCCACCGGAGCCACCAAGACAAACATCTGAAAAATTGGAAGACTATTAACAACTGACTTAATAAGAATGGTCTTACCTACCAGATTGAGCCACGATGCGCCCCAGGCTTGCATTTTAAGCTTGAATTTTTCCAGCAAAGGGTGCCAGTCCCTCCCACTCAGGCGTCCTTGGAAGATTGACAACCTGAGGTATTGAACAACGAGGTTCCAAGCATAAATAAATAATTTTGCCATGTTTAGTTCACTTCTAGAATCAAGGTAGTAGCGATCCAGCTCCAGTTTGAAGTAGGGGGCCGAGATGGGGGAAACACCCTCGAGGAGAATGGAGTCATTAACAAAGAGAGCATGGTTTATGTCTCTGATTCCCATGGTGATCCTAAGGCCCATAAGCTCTTGTTTGATTTTCCTTTTCTCTAGCATAAAACTGAGGACAGAAGCTTGAATGAAAAAGAGAACAAGGGATAAGGGGCATCCCTGCTTTATCCCACGACTCACCTTGAAGAAGTTTGCAACACGCTCGTTTCGAAGAGGAGCAATCCATGGTTCTGCAATGCAGGCCTTGACCCAGTTTATAAAGCGAAAGTCAAACCCAAATTGCTGCATGAACCCAAAGAGAAATTTGTTCCTAACTCTGTCAAATGCACTAGCTAGGTCTAGTTTGATATCCATGCCTTTTTCTTGTCTTTGGATGCTTGAGTGGATCACTTCCTGAACTAGAATGAAGTTATCAATTATCTGCCTACCTTTGACAAATCCCCCTTGATTTTCAGAGATGATTTCTGGAAGAAGGCCTTTCATTTTGTTGGCCATGACTTTCAGTTTATTGGGCATTGAACTTTAGAGGGACCAACTCGAGTCGATTGATGCTAAGACTTGCTTGCTTCTCCTTTGTGTACAGATATTTGAAGTGCTGATGGGCAGCATGTTTGATGCTAGTGGGGTTAGAGAAGGTTTGATCTCCTGAGGTTATCTCCACTATATAATTAAAGCTTCTTCTGGCCTGAGTGTGCTTGTGAAAGAAGGAGGTGTTCCTGTCCCCAAATTGTAGCCACAGACTGCAAGATTTAAGCCTCCAATATTCCTCCTCCCAAAAACAAGCCTTATGGAGATTAGCCTATAGCTCCTCTTCAAGGATTAAGCTGTCCTTCGAGATGTCCATCTCTTGCATTTGTTTATGGTGACTTTCCAAACAGGCTTTAGCCCAACTTTTGAGGGCCCTTTTCACCCTCCTCAACTTTTCTTCCCATACAAAGAAGGGGGATCCACTGACAGGTTGTTTCGAGAATTCCTCAACTTTGTCCAAAAAGTCGGAATGCTGCACCTAGAGGGCACTAAAAAAAATGGAATAGGTCCCAGATTCATTTACGGCTTCAACTCAAGTTTGATGGGCTTGTGATCAGAGACTGACGAAGAAATAATAGCAGAACTGACATCAAGACCTAAGAACAAGAAGGAGCTCTGGATGAGAAAACGATCTAACCTTGCAGTAATGTGGCCTGGACCCGATCTTCTATTGGTCCAAGTATATTTTCCCTTGGGTGGCTTGATGTCCAACAGATCTCAGTCTTGAATGAGCTCTTCCACCCATTCCCTGACTGGATCCCTTACAATGCTGCCCCCTCGCTTCTCCTCTTTAATTAAAGTGATGTTGATGTCTCCAGCAAGAATGACATTATCCATCTCAATCTCATTTGCTGCCCCCTAATGGATTCCCAACAGACTCTTTTGTCTCCCAAGAAGACTAGAGAATAAATGTTGAAGAGATTAAAAGTTTCTTCGGTGTGAAGATGAAAAAGCTGAGAGAAAATCCAGTTTGAGTTAAGTTTAACGTGGATTTTCTCAAATCATGTCTCGTCAAATAGCATTCCCGGCCCTCCTGAGGCACCTCTAGAGGAGAGTGCGACACCTCACCCTTTTCCCCAAAATTGTTTGCTTTTATGGAGAAAGTCCATTTCCTCCATTTTGGTCCCCTGGATGAGAAGAATGTTGGGCCTTTCCAACCTTACTAGACTTTTCATTACTTCTTCTTTTAGGTTGCTACCCATCCCTCTACAGTTCCAGGAGACGATCATCATTACTTCCTTTTTTGAGATGAGAGGGATCCTTTAGAGCCCTAGCTTTGATTTCTGTGTGCTTTAGCGTTTTTTTCCAACATATTTTCTAGGGTCAGCTCGGTCCCCTACAACTTATCCTTGTAGGTTTCTTGTTCTCTCTTTTCCCTCAAGGATTTCCCTCCCCTGATAGATCTTTTGACCGAAGTTTGGGAGTCCCCAATTTCTCCTTCTTCCTCTAAATCCTTTGAATCCTGATCTCCCCCCTCAGTCAAAAGGAATTTGTTTTTCAGGGTTCCTCCAGGATATTCACCTATCTTCAATGTTGCTAGGGTTTCCTGCATTTGGATGTCCTTTTGTATGTTCTGTGGATCGATTTCTTGGACTTCCTCTGTCTCTGAACTCAAGGCTGCAAAGCTGCTCTCTTGGCCTTTCTGGGAGGGTTTGGCTTTAAGATGTGGGTGCTGAACTTCCCTTTCCTTTCTCCGTTGGCCCTGGCTTAAGGCTCGTTCTGGGTTTCTTGGCTTGCTGCCATCCTTCTTCTTTCTCCTTTTTTGGGGCTGCATTTTTGGGACAGTTCTTGGCAAATTGGCCATACTCATGACATCCGCGGCATTTGAACGATAGCTATTTGTAATCTAATTTCTACAGATGGGACCAGTTTCCCACTGTTAGCTTGATGGCTTCTAACAACCCAACTTCGAGGTCCACCTCCACGCAAATTCTGGCGCAGTCATATTGGCCTTTATTATTAGCTCTGTCTATGAATTTCCTAAGGGCATTGTCGATTTGCTACAAGGATTCCCAGTTCCAGCAGTACACTGGAAAGTTTGGGAGCCTGACCCAGACTGGAATGGCAGATGGGACATCCTTTAAGGGGTCAAATTTTGGAGTCCAGTGATTTAGGTATAGCCCTTGAGGACCCATGAAATAGGGTCTGTTTCTAAAGATCAGGTACTTATCCTCTATGGTGTTGAATTTGAACAGAAAAAACCCTCGCCCCAATAAGTATGAGGTAACGCTGTTTGCAATAACGAGCTTCTAGTTTCGAGTGATCCAGGCCTCTGTAGTTTTTGGTGATAGCCATAAGCCCATGAAATGTCCGACCATAGCACGGTCTGCAAGGGAAAGGGCCACTTTCATCGGACCCTCAGGCGAGCGAGCCACCGAGGGAATCTCATACAGTCGCTTGAAAAATTTGGAGGCAAGATGCTTCTTCTTCTTAGGTTGGGAAGTGATCAGAAGCTTGAACGCCTCGACCTCAGGAGGAGGAGGAGGAGGAGGCAAAGGCAAAGGAGGGTCATGAGATTCTGCCATTGGGCCGAGCCCTAGCCAGGGCGAGCACCCCACGTAGAACCAGAAACCCTATGTGCGGCGAAGGGTAAAGAGTGGAAATATCAAAGTTTAAAATTTCAAGAAAAAAATGGTTCATCATTTTTTAATTAAAAGGGTAAAAAGATTGAAAAATAATAAAATAATAAAACAATGAAACTACCTTTTCAACTCATATTTTCAACTTATCTCCCAAAGTTTTTACTCAAATTTTGAGCGAGAGTACTCATTGGATGCAAAATTTAATTCCTCATCAAAGTAGTACCCATGTTGCATACTTTCGATGGACCCTGCTACACGAAAAATGAGAAATACATAAAAATTACTTTTTTCATGTATTTATCATTTTTTGTGTAGCAGGACCCATCAAAAGTATGAAACATGGGTACTCCTTAGATGAGGAATTAAATTTTTCATCCAATGAGTACTCCCGCTTGAAATTTGAGTAAAAAATTTGGGAGATAAGTTGAAAATACGAGTTGAAAAAATAGTTTTTTCGTTTTTCCCTCTAAAATTTGATGATATAATAAAAAAATATTTTATTATTTCCACTATTATTTTATAATTTCCTTAGGAGGCCCATTTTAGACCTCAAAATTCCCCTAATGCTCTCTCTCCCTTTCTCTCCTACCTCCCTCTTTGTCCCCCCATCACTCTCTCTCTCTCTCTCTCTTTGCCCTCAAATCCTCTCTCCCCTCTTCTCTCCATCTCTCTTTCTTTGTATCTTTATCTCACCCCTAAACATACACTCTCTCTCTCCACCTCTCCCTTCACTCCTCTATCTCTTCACTTCTCACTCTCTATGTATTCCTTATTTCCTCCCTCTCTCCCCCTTCACTCCATCTCTCTATCCATCCCTCTCTCCTCCTCTCTCTCATCCTTCCTCTCTCTCCCTTTCTGTCTTACCTCCCTATCTCTTCCCCCATCTCTCTCTCTCTCTCTCTCTCTCTCTTTACCCTCTGATCCTCTCATTATATTCCTCCCTCTCTCTTCCTCCCTCTCACCCTTCCATATTTAGGTCACCCTATCCCTCTCTTACCCTTCTCTACCTCTATAAATCCTCTCCCTATCTCTCTTAATTTCTCCTCTCCCCTCTCCTTCAGTTTATCCCCATCTCTCCCTTGTCGCTTCCCCTATCTCTCCACATATATCACTCTATATCTTTATTCTTCTATCCCATATATATCTAGAGTTAATATATATCATGATATATTAATATATATTATAATATAAAAAATTTACTATTGTATTAATCAAAATTTATTAAATTTAATAATAATAATAATAATAATCTTTATTTTAATATTAATATTATGGTTAATAATTTTTTTTGTTGCATGGTATTAATAATAATTTGGCTCATGGTATTTAAGCTTCACCTAAATAAAACCTCTTTTTGAGTGTTCCTAAATATAAATAGGATTACAGAGTCAATATAAAAATAGGTTTTGTATTTACCATACCTATGGTTTATTTATATTTATATTTTTTTACCATACCTCTTTTATTTACCATGTTATTTGGCCCATAGGCCTAGTATATACATAGATGTTGATTTCTAATCCTATTTGATATATTTTTATTTTTTACCATACCTCTCTATAGCTCTTTTACATTTATTTATTTACCATACCTCTTATATAGATATTATATTTGACCCATGGTATTTAGTCCATTATATTGATAATAATTTGTCCCATGGTATTTGACTCCTAAATAAAACCTCTTTATAAATATGATATTTGACCCATGGTATTTATCCGATTGTATTAATAATAATTTGTCCCATGGTATTTGGCACCTAAATAAAACCTCTTTTTTGGGCTTTCATAAAAATAAAGAGGGTTATGGAGTAAATATAAAAATAGATTTTATTTATTTACCATAATTGTGACAACCGGTTTATGTGCTAACTAGTTGTTATGTTATTTTATCTTTTCAAAGAAACTAAAACATTTCATTTATTTTGGAAATATTTATTGATGAACATGGGTTAGCTTTATTTTGTGGAAAATAAATTAATTATGGAAAAGTGGTTCCATAAAAGTAAACAAAAAGAAGGAATTGAAAGTAAAATTATTCCAAGAACTGAGAGGTGGTTGGGAAATTCAGACAGTTACCTTTCCTCTAAGGATAAAGGCACATACTAGAGAGGAAAAATGGTTCTGTTCTAGGAAGGAGGAAAAGAGGAGAGTGAAGAAAATTCCAGAGTTGGTAGTGGCCAGTGGGACACTCTATACTCCTAAAGGTTTTTGGAAAGGAAGACTAGACTTGGAGTCCCGAGGTCTCTTTCGAAACCTCTGTCAACCTACCCAACTCAAGCGTGGAGCACGAGGGAAGAGAATGATGTAATCACCTCTCTTATGGTAAGGCAGACACCATATGTGCAATTCTGTTAACTAGAAAATATGTGATGTGGAAAAGAAAGAACACAAACATGCTGTGTAACTTTAGCATCTGGAAATATATATTTCCAAAAAGAAAGAATGTATTGTACAATGTATATATATCTAGTATTTTGTAAAAGATGTAATACAACAAGAAAGAAACACGTTTTATACTGTGTAAATATAGTATGAGATATACATGATTTTATTCTCTTGGAAAGATTCATGCCTATATGAAACTAGTAAAACTAGACTAACTTAGTAAAATAGATTAGGAATAAACTGGTGAATTATTATGTGGGCCAAGAAAATAACCTGGAAGAGAACTGTTAGACCAGGGTCCTAGGAGAAAGCCCTAGACCCCAGGTCTGGTCACTCTTCCTGAAAACTAGATTATACACGGACAGAAGAAGATGGTCGACCATCATACACAATTGGAAAAGAAAGATTAAAGATCTACTTTAGTAAATGTTAGAAAATTCCATAGTCGCAGAGCAATCTGTTTTACAAATTATTTGAGATAGGAAAACCTGGAACTAGCATGCAACCGTGGGTAGTTGAAAAGGAAATGCAACATGAACAATGGAAAATATCCAGAAAAACACCGACACATTGAGTACATGCATGGTAGCAAATAATTTAACTCTGTAGGGGCCAAAACAGTGTGTCACCAAACCCTTCTAAATTTTACACTAAGAAAACGTGTTATGGACCAGATTCATTCTATGGAAATGGAGAATACAAAACATTACAATCATAAACAAATAGTAGTAAACACGACTTTGCAGAGTAGAGGAAAATTGTATTCAATATAAGAACATAAGCAATAGAGTTTCATTGTTGAAATGGGAAACGATAAATAATAATCCCCAATAAAATTATATAGGGTCCAATCCCGATTTACATGAATAATATAAAAACGCACATAGTCTCATTGTACTTCAAATTACAACTGAGACCCAGATAAACCATTCAATCAAAGAATGAAAGAAGCTTGCGGGGATGCCATCTGGGCACAACCCTACAACTGAAAATTAACCTAGTAGACCTAGCTAGCTACCACCCGCATGCTAAGATTCAGAGGCAGTGTTCAACTTGCTAGAAAAGCGAGGGCGTGCTCTCTGCACCCAACAAGAAGGAGAAACAAGGTTCAAAATACCTGTTAACACGAGGACGTAGTCAGGGTAGCGTGTGAAGCCGAAACCATGATGGAGGAATGAGAGTTCTTACACTTCAACGAAGAGAAATACCTGCAAACAAATAGATATAATATTACACAGCAGTAAAGAAAGTTAGCCGAAAGAAAAACGTAAGAACCATCCACTAATAATCAAGGGCGGTAAGAAGAGAATCTGACCTGAAGGCATCAGTCTTGCCGTCCAAGACTTAGCTGAGGATAGGTCCCAAAACAAGAGACATCGGTTAGAAAACTTGAAACTAGAACGAATCAACACGAAAACCGGAATTGAAAATCGATGAACAAAGAGGAAAATGAATTTAAGAATTGGTAATTACCTGCCATGGTGGAGGGTATCTCTTCCTGAGGATTTGGAAGCGCTCTGTGGAATACCATGGCCCAAACTCTAGATAAGACCTTATGAGAACAGTTTGAAACCTGTCAAACATTGATTAGAACCCGCGGGGCAACAAAGCTTAGAAAAATTCTACACTAAACGACCAAAACAAGTATTGAATGTGGTAAGAGTAACACCGTAGGAGATTAAATAACCAGACCCATTACCTTTCGAGGCAAAGAGGAAGATGAAAAGTAACCACCCCCTTAGAGCTTGCAGAGCTATCAGGTGAACCAAACATTGAAATGAGCTGGGTCAGTTAGGGTTGCAAGGGGTAGTACCCTAAGCGGTTACTAGCAAATCTCCGTCGTCGATCCTGGGATTCTAGATCGAATGGTGAGTATTTTGACAGGTGGTCACCTGAGACCAAACCATATCCCTATGCTTACACCTCCTTAAAGACTCATTTAATGAAAATATTGCGGTGGATTAAGGCGTATGTCTTAAACCGGAAAATCTAGGAAATCAAATTGAATGACCCGATATGTCAATATTTTAATAAATATTAGCATGATGCATAAGTACAATGCCTGATTTCTTGCTGTGCGAGTTTCGAGGGTTATAAACCAAGAGGTTGAAACCATAGTATATAAAAAAGAAGTGGTAAAATCTCACTTAAGTACATGTTAATCTAATCTGAAATTGATTAGGCTATAGTTAAGACAAAGGTAAGGTAATCTTGAGTTTGAGAGATGGGACAAGAAGAAAAGCTTAGTAAGAAATGTAGAGAATTTTTTTTTTTTTTTTTTTTTAATGATGTATGTTACAAGTGGTATCAGAGCAGTGTTTGCACGCTGGGACCCTAGGGGTCACCTAACTTGATAAATTGTATGTATATATGATGCACATAAAAAGAAATAATAGTGCAGAAGACATCATGAGGAGGGGATCGACACAAAAACCACCTCGAAATATAGGGTAACCTACACCCCAACCCCAACCAGAAATGAATCTTGAAATGTGGATTCAGTTGAGTGTGGATCAACTTCAGCAAACCAGTAGACTACTGGAGGAGAAGCAACACCAGACCAGTATATTGCTAACTAATGTGAAAAATTTTCAGGAAGAAATGGTCTAAGTGAGGAGCGACATTGAACGCTTGATGCAAGAACAAGAGAGGATACTTAATAGCCTTTCTGACAAACAAAATCAGGGGGTTTTGCAACCCAGTCCTGATAGGGACATCTAGGAATAAAATGAACGACAATCCAAGGACCAAACCACTGACAGAATGGACAGAAGTCATTCACAACGAAGCAACAAGAATAGAAACTACAATGAGGCTGAGTCTAGTAATGTGTCAGATCAACAAGAAATTAAGAAACACAAGGTGGAACTACAACATGAGTTCCAAAAGATAAAACAACCTACGTTTGACGGAGACGCTGAAGAGGTGGCAGAAGCTTGGCTGATTAATATGAACAAGTACTTCCAAATCTATGAGTACAATAGCAATCTTAAAGCAATATTGGCCATTTACCAGTTGAGAGAAAAGGCCATTCTGTGGTGGGAGGAAGTAAATAATGTTCGTAGCATTGAAGATCAAGATGTAACATGGGACTCATTCCAACAATATTTTAAAGAGAAATACTTAACATAACGTTTCTATGATGAAAAATCCAGAGAATTCCACGATTTGAAGCTGGGTCAATGACATGGATGAATAAATAACCAAGTTCACTTCCCTATTAAGATACGTTCCTTATTTAAGGGATGAAAAGGCTAAGGTTCAACGATTCTTAAGTAGTTTTCCAACCCACATGAAGGAACAAATTGAATTCGTTAACCCAAGGACCATGGACAAAGAAATTCAGAAGGAAAGAATGTGTTATCAGCAGTCCAAGGCAAAGGGAGAAATGGGTAAAAATTGGCAGCCAAGAAAGGGACAGAAAAGCAAGTTCCAATTTCAAAAGTGCTAGGAATAGCAAGTTTAATAATTCTGTACAAAATACAATAAGCAAATAGTTTGGAAGAAATCACCAAACAACTCGATGGCCTCCAGAAGAGAGACATATAGAGGCTTCCAGCAAACCAGAACAAGGACAAACCCCAAAACCACCTTTGCAGTGTTGGGGGTGTGGCGAGGCTCATTACTACAAAAATTTCCCACAACGAGGGAGAAGTGAAACAGTTTCTAATCTACAGGAAGCTTCTACAATGGGAGATATAGCTTGAAACATACCCAGAATCAATGTATCATTGGAAGATCGTCAGGCAGATTATCAACCAACGATGATAGAGTTGGAAGGTAAGCTACTTTCGCAGTCTGTTTCTATTTTGGTAGAACCAGGTGCAAGTTTAAGTTACATAAACCCAAAAATAGTAGAATTATGTAAATTACAAAGTCAGAAATTCAAAAACCCTTGGCTGGTACAGCTAGCCACTGGCACGAAAAGAAAGGTAAGTGCCAACATTCCAAATTGTACATTGGAAATTGGAAGACAACAATTAAATGTGGACTTGAATATACTGCCATTAGGGTCCTATGATGTGTTGTTGGGCATGGAATGGCTGGAAAAACATTGTACATTAGTGGATTGTAAATAAAATATTATATATTATAGGATGCAAGATAGAACTCGCAATGAGATCCAAGGAATCAAGAAACCGTTACAGTTGCGTCCTATTACAACACCCCAAATGAATACATGTATTAAGAAGGGGTGTCAACTTTATACCATCCAATTGGGTTATACCAATTCCAAGGAGAAGACTCCTATGATGGAAAACATACCGGTGATACAGGACTTCATGGATGTATTTCCAGAAGATGTACCAGGATTACCCCCAAGAAGAGATATTGATTTCATCATTGAGTTAATGCCAGAAGCATCACCAGTTTCAAGGGCTCCATAACGAATGAGTATTCTGGAGCTAACATAATGAAAAATTCAATTGCAGGAGCTGTTGGAAAAAGGGTATATTCGACCAAGTGTGTCCCCTTGGGGAGCACCGGTGCAATTTGTGAAGAAGAAGGATGGAACTATGCAAATGTGCATGGATTATAGACAACTCAATAAGCTGATCGTCAAAAATAAATATCCTTTACCACAGATTGATGACCTATTTGATTAGGTGAAGGGGGCCACAGTATTTTCGAAAATAGACTTGAGATCTGGGTACCAGCAGATCCAAAAAAAATATGAGGATATCTACAAGACTGCCTTCCATACCAGGTACGGGCATTATGAATTTGTGGTACTACCCATCGGTCTAACCAATGCACCAACAAAATTTATGAGGCTGATGTAAGGAATATTTCATGCCTTCTTGGACAGTTTCGTGCTGATATTTATCGACGATATTTTAATTTATTCAAAGAATCAGGAAGGGCACAAGGAGCATTTAAGAATAGTGCTGGAAATGTTAAGGAAACATTAGTTGTACGCCAAGTTCAGCAAATGTGATTTCTTCAAGGAAGAAATCCAATACCTAGGCCATTTTATCTCAGCCGAGGCGATAGAAGTTGATCCAAAGAAAATTAAGACGATTATGGAATAGTGAGTTCCCCAAAATGTAAAAGATATCTCATCCTTTATGGGATTGGTTGGGTACTACCGACGATTCATTGAGGGGTTCTCCAAAATTTCTTTTCCAATTACTTCATTATAGAGGAAGGAGAAAGTATTTAAGTGGAATCCTAAATGACAGAATAGTTTTGAGAGGTGAAATTTTCTTTTGACCACCGCCCCGATGTTGAGAGTAGCCGACTCCAATAAAGAATTTGAGGTATGTATTGATGCTTGTAAAGAAGAAGTTGGGGTAGTTTTATCACAATAAGGAAAAGTGGTTGCCAATGAATCAAGAAATTTAAAAGAGCATGAACAAAGATACTCAGCCTATGACTTAGAGCTGACAACGGTAGTGCATGCGCTCCAAGTATAGAGGCACTACTTACTAGGGAAAAAGTTTGTGCTAAAAACTGACCACAGCAGCCTAACCATCTACTTCAAACAAGTTGATTGAAGGAACCTGGGTAGATATTAAAATTTTCGTGACAACATTACTCATGAAAAAACCTCAAAACCAAATTGATGCCCGGTTGCTATTGAAACTATCGAATGGTGGTAAAATGAATTTACACAAGTGGCTTGAGTCCATATTATAAGAATATTGTGAGTAACAAGCATTAGAATATCGAGCGTCTGTCGAACATATAAAAACTAGATTCTATGACGATTTACACGACGGGTTAATCTACATGGTAGAAACTCTACAACATAAATTCCTTATAGAAAAATTCACAAGGCACATCGTTGAATATCACTCACCACTATAAATTCCATCCAATAACAGCTGGAAGAACGATTAGACGAAGTGGTGTAAGTTTTTGGACGCTCGATGTAAAGACAAGAAATAAGTGTGGGATTATTTTTTAAGTAAATAAGTATGGTCGAAAAATACTCCCATGTGAACCTACACTAGTCAGGTCAATATGGGAGGGTTTAGTAGATCATGAGGAATAGAAAGGAAAATAAAATAATCAAAGAAAAATTTGGATAAGTATTAGAGCCGAAAAAAATGGAAGAGAAGAAGTTGTCTGACAAGATAAAGCAACAAGAAAAGAACCGACCAAATAGTGACCCACAATACAAGTAACCGACTGGCATACAAAAATTAGCAAGGGACCTTAGAAAACATCGATGAGAACAAATTAGAGAGAAAGATTCCAAAAGAAAAGAATGAGGAATTAGGAGCGTGAGAGTTAAGATGCACGAGACTCCGTATAAGAGTTGAGAGGTGTAGCACCGACCACCCCAACAGTGAATGAAGGTCTAATGATAGCTACAACAAAGAAAGTAGACACTATGGAAATAGATGATTCTAGTCCAGCAATAAGAATTTATCCAAGGAGAGGCTTGTCGAGTCATAGTATAAGATAATTTCTTTAGTTGAGGAATTATTTTGAAATACCTATAGTCTGGTATACCAACAACTAACAAAGAAATCCTCAATTAAATCAAAATTACACTCAAAACTAATTGAATAATAATAAAAACTTAGAATGAATACTTATCCAAATATCTAACCTCACGATCATAGCCCCCCTACCACAACTCATATCTGTTGAAGAAAAATTAAGTCCAGAATCGGTCGAAGGAGAGTCGCAACCACAAATAGGTCGATTCACGGAATATATAGATAAGGAGTGTCAGACTGACGAATTTTTATATCAAACCATCAACTTTAGAGAAGTAATTAAAGACCTAATTTCTGACAACAAAACTAACTACAACGATTACTGTCAACTGACTTTGCATCAGCCGAACAAGATGGGACTAAATCATATACCCATTTATGAGGGAGATGAATATCTGAATATGCACTAGTTTATTTGTAAAACTTTATGGGCCAAAAATGGCATCAATGAAGAAGACAATAAAATGGCATAATTTGCTGCGGCACTAAGGAAACGAGCCCTAACATGGTTTATGAATTTAACAAAAAAATAAAATAAGATGAAGGATGAGATCACCTTCTTTAAAGCACAAGATGTTAAGCACTTGGCAACATATAATCTAAAAGAAATAAAACAAAGACCAAACGAATTGTTAAAATTCCTAAATTTGGAATCCTATTGCAACAACTGTAAAATATTTGCCTAATTGTTAATATTTACTTAAAAATTTATTTGCAGTTTATCTACGGAAAACGTTGAATACATCACACTGCAACCTTCACTACATAAGTAAAATTCGGAAAAAATAACTAAGCAAGAAGGAAATCAAACACACATATGACGCCGTTATTTTTGGAAAAATGTCCCCAAAAAAACCCAATGTGGGAAAACCGGTGGAGCAATTGAGGGTTTGTATTATTATGCAATGGTTCTAAATACAATCTAAGATGCCTTACTAGACATCCATACATAGAAAAATAATTAGCAGAGAGTTAGTGAGAAAATGTCCTCACACTATCATTGAAGAACAAACACTGATCCAACCCCAAACTGACAAGCCCCACGCTACCTTTGTGCTGAAGAGCAACCCACTTCGATTCCCAATAAAACTACCTTTCTCTACCAAGGATGCTTTGGACAAAGAATTTCCATTCTTATGAGACTGAATTTAAGGCCAGTCTTACCATATTAGTTCCTTGAGGCACTGATCCTACAACTCCCAACTGATCTCGAGTTTCCTAAAGCTTTGCAAGGAACATATTAATGCATTCCCCCTTCAGTATCCTCATAGATCACATTTTCTCCTGCAAGAACATATTCCGCTACTCGGAATATAATTGATACAACGTCTCCAAGGCATCCCACATCTCTTGGGTAGTCCCTTTGCCAGCCATGTCACATACTATATGATCCGTTACTCCGTCAAGGATGAAATGCTTGGAATTTTCCATATCCTTCTTGTAGCATTTTAATGGATCTGCATCCACATGGAAAAATACCACATCATTGATGAAATATTTTAGTTCATGATCATCTAGCAGACATCTGATCCTTTCCTTCCATATCACATAGTTGGAGGCACCCTCCAACCGATCTTTATCTCTCATCCTGTTAGCTGCCATCTCTCCCAACAAAAGTAAAACTTCTCTCTCTCCTCTGCGCCTTTGATAGGCTAGCCTACGCACTCCCTCCTGTAGTTAGTAGATCTGATCCTTGCTAATGCTACTATGAAACTGAGAAATATAATTCCTTGGCTCAAAATTCACTGAGGAAGAAATTACCTCAATATGCTTCTTCTTCCTTCTTTTGACGCTTTCTGCACCAACAACTGCTGCAACAAAAAATGCGTCCCACAGAAAACTACTATGCAGTGAATTTGTTGTTGCGCTGCTTCCTCTACCACTAAAAAATCATGAACTAGAAAGTCTTAACCCTTTGTCAACTCACTGAGAGTGAGACTTTCTCACAAATCTTGCCCTTCCTGACCTGGACCGTGAAAACCCTTGGGGATTCGATTTGTTGCCTACGCATCTATTCGGTCTCCCTCTTTCTCTTCAATGTTGAGATATTCTGGTCTGCTATCTTGCTTCACCTATGCTGCTCTAATACCATGTTAAAATTTCTAAATCTGGAATCCTATTGCAACAACTGCATAATATTCACCTAGTTGTTACTCTTTACTTAAAAATTTATTTGTAGTTTCTCTACGGAAAACATTGAACACATCACACTGCAAACTTCATTACATAAATAAAATGTGGAAACAAGAACTGAGCAAGAAGGAAATCAAACACACATATGACACTGTTATTTTTGGACAAATTTCCTCGGAAAAATCCCAATGCGGGAGACCTGGTGCAACAACTGAGTGTTTGTATTATTATGCAGTAGTTATGAATACAAACTAGGATGCCTTACTGGCCATCCATACAGAGAAAAATAACTGGCAGAGATTTAGTGAGAAAATGTCCTTACACTATCACTAAAGAACTGAAATTGATCTATCCCCAAACTAACAAGCCCGACGCCGCCTCTGCGTCAGAGTAGTTGGGAACTATGCCACTTCCTTCGACTGATATTTGTGATGGATAGATGCTTCAACCTCTGGCCCTTCGGTCTCACACCTTGACTCGCGACACTGAAACTGATCTCACTATCACAAAAATTGCAGATCTCCTCAAGGCTTCAACGTTGCCTCTACGTGGCACTGTGCTGCTTAGCGTAGCCCTAACACTGCCTCTTCTGCGTCCTCTCTCTGCCATCTCTGCGATGTATTCACGGCTTAGGAAAAATCTCCAACCAGAAATATCTCTAACCCTCACTTCAAGAATCAACTTGATGATCTCTTCGGCTTCTCTGCGCTGCTCACTTGAGAAATCAATCTCTAGATTCTCTCGATGTGATTTCTAAATGCCCATCAAGCCTTCTCTTATAATCTTCTCGTTGAGAAATCAATGGCCCATATTAAAACATAGTTAAGGGCTAAGATTAGCTTGAATTGATCCTTTTATTTTTCTAGAAGATTCACACCCAGTTATATTAATATACTTTAATTATTTTAATTCCCTAAGTTTAGACTTAGGCTCCCATTGAAAATAATTAATTATTTTAACAAAACCCCATCTAGGTGGAATTTCCCAAAACACTTTCTGGGTATTTTGGAATACATGTGTCTAATTCTCCCTGCAAAATTTGAAATTTAGAGCACATACAATGCTACTGGAAATCAACATGAATTTGTACTTGAATACAATAATCGCTTCAAAGACTTATTAAGTCAGATTCCTGGCACTGTTCGACAAGAATCTACTAGTACAATCGTACTTGGTTGAACTACTTCAAAAAATTTGTGGGCTAGTGTGAATGCATGAAATCAAAACTTGTGAAGAAGCTCTTAAATTAGCCCAAATAATTGAACAAGACGATAAGAATCAATCAATCAATTCACTGATCGACAACAAAATTGAAGACATATTAGACCACCTATAGAACTGCTTACTACAATTATCGCTCCAGAAGAACCACTTATGGTGCACCAATTTTCACGTGGAAAGACACATGAAATATACATGTAAGTTATTATAATACTTTGACTAAGACGTTCAAAGAATACAAGTTGATGTTTATTGTGACATATGTCAAACTGCCTCTAACCACACTACTAAATATTTCTAGTATAACCTACGAAATTCTAAACTGAAATGGTGCAAAATCTGTGAAGACAATGCACATTCCACCTAGGAATGTCCATTGAATGGAAAAAATAAGCCCAATTATCATGTTATATATCATACCCAAGCCACTCACCAATTATCAAAACCACCTCCATTCAATGGAATAGGACGAGGTCAGGGACGTTATGGTGGTTGATGAGACGGTTACAACAACATAAGTCATGGCAGCATCCGAGGACGTGGGATATTGTACTGCTATAATTATTAGAAAGAAGGACATATCATGACCGAATGTCCTTTAAAAGATAAAAATGACTTATGCTTCTGCAATATGTTTGGTATGGGTGACCACTTGCTATAAGACTGTCCAAAAATCATAGAAAACGTTTTAAATAAAAGATCTGTTAATTTATTTCAAACTGTCCTGAAGCATAATATTTTGAACTCTAAATACCTTCATGTAGTTACAAGGTCAGGATCTCAAAGAGATAAAAATGATCATAATAACTAGTTGATATGATCTGTCAAGAATCCAAAAAAGTACCAAGATGTACAACAACAAAATCAAACAATGTCCCAATCAGTTGAATTATTTACAAAAGAAAGTGAAGATCAAAGAGTACCTAAGGACCTAATCTTAGAATAATTTCTGGAGCTTCTAAAGGAAGAAAACTCTGTCACCCGACTTGTTGAACTACTAAATATGTTGAAAAATTGTAACGAAAACAAAGAGAGGGAAAAATGTCATGACACATGGTAACCAGGTAGATGATCATGACCCATAATTTTACTTGGAAATAAATGGTTTTATGGTTAAAGAAGTAGTTGTCGACTTTGGATCTCAAGTAAATATCCTACCAAGAGACACATGGATCAACATGGGATAACCAATTCTACACAAAACAACTAATTATCTTAAATTGGCCAACCAAAGATTCATTAAACCAATAGGCACACCGCGACAAATTCAAACATAAATAAGGGGTATCCCGATGGAAATCGACGTAGTCGATGACAACCCTGCCTATTCAGTGTTAGTTGGACGAGCATGGGGACAAATAATGAAGGAAATTATATCACTAGAAAAATATAGAATCAAATTAAAAGGAAATAAACAAATATTATAATTCCTATTTATCGTCATGAAGGAAAGCCTTGGGTACATTCTACCGATGAAGAAGCCAAAATTAGAAAAATATACCAAGTGTTACATGATGAGCGTGATACTGTGGAACCAAATGATTCGGGTGAAATATTAATTGGATCTCCTCTCTCAATAGGAAAAAACCTAGATACTGATTTATACGAATGGAAAATCAGGAATTATGACTCAAAGGAAAAGGAGTGCTAGTTGATACAACCTATTCCAACATCTAAAATATGGCCTTGCTATTCCATCAAGGTCGTTCGAATTATACGAGAAAATAACTGTTGAGAAACACCATCCTTGCTCCCAACTGATCTAATAGCTGGCTCCAGTTCTCAGATTCGTTTCAAGGAAAGGGAATCCCCCATTAACCATGTAAAACAAAGAACAAAATAAATTGTAGAATAGGAAAGAATGTAGAGTCTAGTGCAAAGTTCTACTCAACAAAAAACGATACGGTGGGATTAATACTCATCCCGAATTTAGACCTGGATGACTGCAACCTCATATTTTATTGAGTGATTTGGAGGAATAAAATTATCCGCACAAGAAAAAATACCAACTTTTAGTATCGGTCAGGACCCTATTAAAAACATCAAAATTTGTGAATCTGAATGATGAAGTGTTAAGTCCCTATATTAATAGTGTAGTCCCTTATTATGTTATTGTAGCCCCCATTATTTTTATTGTTGTACCCTTGTAACCCCCATATTGTTATTATTGTGCCCTTACATTATTATTGTTAGGTCGGCTAGGATTACATTATGGCCCCATGGACTCCTATATATAGAAAGGAGGTTTTGTAATTTGTATCATCCAAGAATTGTTCATTCATGTAATGTATTGGAGGTTGCCCCCTCGAAGTGGATTATTTATAAGGCGTTGATATCTCTTTTCTTCTATTTTTGGAGCTGGTTTCACAACATTTGGTATCAGAGCTTTGAGATTCTAGGGTTTTGCTGCTCCAAACAAGTCATCGTGGCATTTTCACTATAACATTTTTTCTACAAAGGTTCAGAATCTGAAATTTTTAGAGTGCGAAGCCAAAATCTTGAGGAACATCGTCGCAAAATTTTAGAGCTTGGTTCGCAATATTTTCAGAGATATGATCTGTGCAAGTTAGGTCATTTTGCAGGCTCCTGAATTTAACCTAAACAGGTCATCGTGGAATTTTTGCTATAAATTTTTTTCTAAGAAGGTTTAGAATCGGAAATTTTTAGGGCGTGAAGAAGAAATCCTAAGGAAACTCGTTGCAAAATTTCAGAGCTTGGTTCAAAATATTGTCGGAGATATGATCTGTGGAAGGTAGTGCTTTTTCAGACTCCCGAATTTCATCTCAAAGAGGTGATCGTGGGAAACGATTCATAACTCTCTCTCTGAGCATCGGATTGGAGTGCCGTAAAAACTGGTTGCAAGTGCATGGACTGTAGTTTTTGTTTTATCAATTTTAGAGCTGAAGGATGAAACGGTGACACGTGGCAAGTCGTACAAGTTCGCTCTACTGAACCAGTCCATAATTAGGTCATTGTGGGAGATTGGACATAACTTTGACTTGGAGAATCCAAATCAGGTCAGACCTATGGCATTCGAAAGAGAATTCAGAGGGCTAACTCAGTGCCAAATTTTAGATATTGAAGTGACGCAATCACAGAGATAATCCAATTTCAATATCGAGCTCCTCAAAAGCAAGAAAAAGCTATACTATGACGCATGAAGAGGAAGAATTGCAGTATGAGATATCAAAATTACGGTACCAAGTGCAACAAATTTTGATCTTACGAAGAGTAACCGAAGATGACATAGATGGTTTAAAAGCAGAAATGGAGGCTAATTTGGATGGTTTGATGGATCAAATAACAGCTAATATGGATGATAAATTAGTGGAATATCACATCGAGCATCAACAACAAGTTCTCCAACTCTCAAAGGATAACCTAACTTTGGTGTAGAATCTAATGAAACAACAGGAAGATCAACATTACATCGAAAGAAGTTCTGAAGCAGTCATAGAAACAAGAACTAGACAAGTACGATCAATTTCAGAGTATCTCAGCAAGTGGAAGAACTTTCCTGTAGAAGATTCCACATGGGAGGATGAGAATTTTATACAGAAGCATCAAGAAATAATCAAGTGTTGAGGACAACACTTGTTTGAAGGAGAGGGGCATGTTAAGTCCCTATATTAATAGTGTAGTCCCTTATTATGTTATTGTAGCCCCCATTATTGTTATTGTTGTACCCTTGTAACCCCCATATTGTTATTATTATGCCATTACATTATTATTGTTAGGTCGGCTAGGATTACATTATGGCCGCATGGACTCCTATATATATAAAGGAGGTTTTGTAATTTGAATCATCCAAGAATTTTTCATTCATGTAATGTATTGGAGGTTGCCCCCTCGAAGTGGTTGATTTCTAAGGAGTTGATATCTCTTTTCTTCTCTTTTTGGAGCTGGTTTCACAACATGAAGAATATGATATAAGGACGAAAATATCTAGACACACATGTTCCCATACACACTAGGTAATCTTCCAAACAAGTGGTAAAAATTAGAAGAAGAGAGGGGCCATTCCCTCAAATGGAAGGAATTGAAATAAAACTTCATTAAAGGCTTTGAGTTTCAACCAGAGGAGGCATACCTGAAGGATGTAGTCCAAAAATTTAAAGAATTTGTACTAGAAAATGCAGTCGACCCATAGAATTCAACAAAAATATCTTAAGTTGCAATTATATAACCTCTACTATAGAAACCAGGATGGCCAACTGGTTAGAAATGGAAATGATCACCCATTGATGGATAGAGTTTTACCTTAAATAAGAATATCTCAAAAATTATAAGAAAATCTAGTCCGTATAAAAATTCAACAAACAAGATGTAGATAAAATAGACAAGCCAGAATTTCTGCTAGTATACCAGGAAGTAAAATTCAGGGAACAACGACTCGACAAATGTAAGGCACCCGACTGGATGTACCTATAAATTAAGATAAAAGAATTTGATATATCAAATGACGATCAACCAAAAATTTCCCGACTAAGGGACTATTGGTTAGAGAAACAAGTAGTGGAGTTTGTTGACTTTCTCAAAGCATACCAAGATGTATTTTATCGAGATTACAAAGACTTAAAAGGATTAGTTAAATAAATGGGATAAATGAATATTAATCTAATCCCAATATCCAAGCCAATAAAATATAGACCGTATAAATTAGCTCACAAATATAATCATATTGTACAAAAAGAAATCGAAGGAATGCTTGCCATCGAGATTATATACCTGATAGAAACATCATAATGGGAAAGAACTATGGTCGTTCAACCAAAAAATAACGACTTGACAAAGATTCACATATGTGTAGATTACCATAGATTAAATAAAATAACAGTTGCTGATCCATTCCCAACTCCTTTTGCCGACGAAATCATTAATGAAATAGAGGGACATGAATGTTATTCCTTTACAGATGACTTTTTAGGGTACAATCAAGTAACAATAGCAGAAGAATACCGAGAGAAAACAACATTTGTTACATAATTCAACTCCTTTGTGTATATAGTAATGTCGTTCGGATTAAAAAATGCACCAGCTGTATTCTCAAGAAGTGTCATCAAAGAATTTTAGGAATACATCTATAAGACTATGGTTGTTTACTTTGACTACAAGAAAATCTATACACTACTAATGGATCACATTCAATGGTTAAGGTTAATGCTCGAAAGGTGTAGACAAATATGACTATCTATTAACATAAAAAAACATATTTTTGCAGTTCCTATCTGAATAATATTGGGTCACGTTGTCTCCAAAGACAAAATTAAAGTGGATATGGTGAAAATAAAGGTAATCCTAGATTGAAGCCCCTAGATAACCATAAATAGATTAAATGTTTTCTAGCACATACATGGTATTAAAAAATATTTATTAGACACTCCTCTAAAATAACATTCCCAATTAATGAAATCCTGAAAAAATATATCCCTTTTATTTGATCCAATGAATGTGACAAATCATTTCATTTATTAAAAAAGAAACTAGTAGAATATTCAATTCTTAAATTTCCAAATTGGTCTAAATAGTTTCACGTTCATGTTGATGCATCAAATGTGGCAGTCGAGGAAATATTAGTGTAACTCGATGAAGAACAAATAGATCACCCAAATGTTTACGCTAGTCGTAAACTTGACGAAATAGAAAGAAAGTATTCGATGATAGAATCTGAAGCCTTAGAAATGATATTTTCTCTATAGAAATTCAAGCATTACCTTTTGGCAAATCCTTTCATATTCTATATAGATCATCAAGCCTTAAAATACCTTGTCAACAAAATTTTTCATTAAGGCCAGATTTTTCAATTTATACTACTATTTCAAAGAATTTGAATTTGAATTCATTGGCTGAACTGGAAAGATTAATGTCGGCCCTAATCTTTTATCATGACTATAATCATAGAGTGAACCGACAGATATCGACAACGATCTTCCTGATGCACACTTATTCAAGATTGAATCATCCCCTACCAAACTTGCCGAAATATCACAATTTCTCCAGATAGATAAACTACTAGAAAGGTTAACTAAAAAAAATAAAAATATTTTAGCAATTAAAGCAACACCATACACATTAATAAATGGCCAAATATATAAACTAGGAATTGATGAAGTACTCCAGAGGCGCGTTCTTGAACACAAAAGAGAAGCTGTCATTGATGAAGCCCACAAAGGGGGATCTAGAGGACATTACCACGAAGACATCACTGCCCACAAAATAATTGCAAGCTGGATAGTGTAGGACGACCATATTTCATGATTGTCTTCAACAAGTACAAAAATGTGACATATGCCAAAGAACCGGTTGACCCCTTTCAAAAAATCAAATGCCGTTGCATTTTATAATTCCATCCCTACCATTTGAAATATGGGGGTTAAAATTTATCGACCCATTCCTTAAGAGAGAAAAGTGAACAGGTGAAAAGTACATTATCGCCGCGGTTGAGTATGTAATGAAATGGGCAGAAGCAGATGCAGTAGTATCACACACTAAGGAAATTACAACCAAATTTATATATGAAAATATATTGATGCATTTTGGCTACCCTCTAGTACTGATAAGCAACAGAGGAACACACTTGGTTAATAGCACAATTGAAGTACTTACGAAAAACTTCACGATTGAACATAGAAAATTACCGCATACCACCCCCACGAAAATGGTGCAGTCAAATATTTTAATAAAACAACATAAATGATTATTGAAAATATGCAACATAGACAAGGACAATTGGGATGACCAAATTCTATCAATATTATGGGCTTATATCATAACTTATAAGAAGTTTATGGGGTCGACACCATTTAAACTTATTTTCAGACATGAAGGAGTCGTACCATTTCATTGTTCAAAAAATGTGCAAACTGTGTCGACCATACTTAAATTTAATACAAAATTATAAGCATAATGTCTTCGACAACTACATCAACTAGAGGAGGACTGACTATATGCACTATATCATCATAGAACTGTTTACTACAATTATCGCTCCAGAAGAACCACTTATGGTGCACCAATTTTCACGTGGAAAGACACATGAAATATACATGTAAGTTATTATAATACTTTGACTAAGACATTCAAAGAATACAAGT
Organism: Pinus albicaulis; assembly: GCA_034641835.2. Classification (NCBI taxonomy): domain Eukaryota; kingdom Viridiplantae; phylum Streptophyta; class Pinopsida; order Pinales; family Pinaceae; genus Pinus; species Pinus albicaulis. Next base: position 318,649,419 of record CM076580.1, on the reverse strand, counting down.
TGATGTTTATTGTGACATATGTCAAACTGCCTCTAACCACACTACTAAATATTTCTAGTATAACCTATGAAATTCTAAACCGAAATGGTGCAAAATCTGTGAAGACAATGCACATTCCACCTAGGAATGTCCATTGAATGGAAAAATAAGCCCAATTATCATGTTATATATCATACCCAAGCCACTGACCAATTATCAAAACCACCTCCATTCAATGGAATAGGACGAGGTCGGGGACGTTATGGTGGTTGATGAGACGGTTACAACAACATAGGTCATGGCAGTGTCCGAGGACGTGGGATATTTTACTGCTATAATTATTAGAAAGAAGGACATATCATGACTGAATGTCCTTTAAAAGATAAAAATGACTTACGCTTCTGCAACATGTTTGGTATGGGTGACCACATGCTATAAGATTGTCCAAAAATCATAGAAAACATTTTAAATAAAAGATCTGTTAATTTATTTCAAACTGTCCTGAAGCATAATATTTTGAACTCTAAATACCTTCATGTAGTTACAAGGTCAGGATCTCGAAGAGATAACAATGATCAAAATAACTAGTTGATATGATTTGTCAAGAATCCAAAAAAGTACCGAGATGTACAACAACAAAATCAAACAATGTCCCAATCAGTTGAATTATTTACAAAAGAAAGTGAAGATCAAAGAGTACCTAAGGACCTAATCTTAGAATTATTTCTGGAGCTTCTAAAGGAAGAACACTCTGTCACCCGACTTGTTGAACTATTAAATATGTTGAAAAATTGTAACGAAAACAAAGAGAGGGAAAAATGTCATGACACATGGTAACCAGGTAGATGATCATGACCCATAATTTTACTTGGAAATAAATGGTTTTATGGTTAAAGAAGTAGTTTTCGACTTTGGATCTCAAGTAAATATCCTACCAAGAGAAACATGGATCAACATGGGATAACCAATTCTACACAAAACAACTAATTATCTTAAATTGGCCAACCAAAGATTCATTAAACCAATAGGCACACCGCGACAAATCCAAACATAAATAAGGGGTATCTCGATGGAAATCGACGTAGTCGATGACAACCCTACCTATTCAGTGTTAGTTGGACGAGCATGGGGACGAAGAATGAAGGCAACTATATCACTAGAAAAATATAGAATCAGATTAAAAGGAAATAAACAAATATTATAATTCCTATAGATCGTCATGAAGGAAAGCCTTGGGTACATTCTACCGATGAAGAAGCCAAAATTAGAAAAATATACCAAGTGTTACATGATGAGCATGATACTATGGAATCAAATGCTTCAGGTGAAATATTAACTGGATCTCCTCTCTCAATAGGAAAAAACCTATATACTGATTTATACGAATGGAAAATCAAGAGTTATGAATCAAAGGAAAAGGAGTGCTAGTCGATACAACCTATTCCAACATCTAAAATATGGCCTTGCTATTCCATCAAGGTCGTTCGAATTATACGAGAAAATAACTGTTGAGAAACACCATCCTTGCTCCCAACTAACTAATAAACTGAAATAGTTTCTCAAATTTGTTCCCAGAAGAATCCCAATTAACCATGTAGTGAAGTAAAATAATTGTAGAATAGGAAGAATGTAGAGTTTAGTGCAAAGTTTTACCAACAAAAATGATATAGTGGGATAAATACTCATCCCAGGCTTTAGACTGGATAGCTGCAACCTCATATTTTATTTAATTGATTTGGAGGAATAAAATTATCCACCTGAAAAAATACCTTTCGGTCTGGGTGGGACCTTATTTTAAAAACATCTAAAATTTGTGAGTCTGAATGAGGATGTGTTAAGTCCCTATATTAATAGTGTAGTCCCTTATTATGTTAGTGTAGCCCCCCTTATTGTTATTGTTGTACCCTGTAACCCCCATATTGTTATTATTGTGCCCTTACATTATTATTGTTAGGTCGGCTAGGATTACATTGTGGCCCCACTAGGATTACATTGTGGCCCCATGGACTCCTATATATAGAAAGGAGGTTTTGTCATTTGTATCATCCAAGAATTGTTCGTTCATGTAATGTATTGGAGGTTTCCCCCTCGAAGTGGCTTATTTCTAAGGCGTTGATATCTCTTTTCTTCTCTTTTTGGAGCTGGTTTCACAACATTTGGTATCAGAGCTTTGAGATTCTAGGGTTTCGCTGCTCCAAACAGGTCATCGTGGCATTTTCGCTATAACGTTTTTTCTACGAAGGTTTAGAATCTGAAATTTTTAGAGTGCGAAGCCAAAATCCCAAGGAACATTGTCGCAAAATTTCAGAGCTTGGTTCGCAATATTTTCAAAGATATGATCTGTGCAAGTTAGGTCATTTTGCAGGCTCCTGAATTTAACCTAAACAGGTCATCGTGGCATTTTCGCTATAAAATTTTTTCTAAGAAGGTTTAGAATCAGAAATTTTTAGGGAACGAAGCAGAAATCCTGAGGAAACTCGTTGCAAAATTTCAGATCTTGGTTCACAATATTGTTGGAGATGTGATCCTGTGGAAGGTAGTGCTTTTTCAGGCTCCCGAATTTCATCTCAAAGAGGTGATCGTGGGAAACGATTCATAACTCTCTCTCTGAGCATTGGATTTGAGTGCCGTAAAAATTCGTTGCTAGTGCACAGACTATAGTTTTTTTTAATCAATTTTAGAGCTGAAGGACGAAACAGTGACATGTGGCAAGTCGTACAAGTTCGCTCTACTGAACCAGTCCATAATTAGGTCATTGTGGGAGATTGGACATAACTTTGACTTGGAGAATCCAAATCAGGTCAGACCTATGGCATTCAAAAGAAAATTCAGAGGGCTACCTCAGTGCCAAATTTTAGATATTGAACTGACGTAATCACAAAGATAATCCAATTTCAATATCGAGCTCCTCAAAAGCAAGAAAAATCTATACTATGACGCATGAAGAGGAAGAATTGCAGTATGAGATATCAAAATTACGGTACCAAGTGCAACAAATTTCGATCTTACGAAGAGCAGCCGAAGATGACATAGAGGGTTTAAAAGCAGAAATGGAGGCTAAGTTGGATGGTTTGATAAATAACAGCTAATATGGATGATAAATTAGTGGAAGATCACATCGAGCATCAACAACAAGTTCTCCAACTCTCAAAGGATAACCTAACTTTGGTGCAAAATCTAATGAAAGAACAGGAAGATCAACATCACCTCGAAAGAAGTTCTGAAGCAATCATAGAAACAAGAACTAGACAAGTACGATCAATTTCAGAGTATCTCAACAAGTGGAAGAACTTTCCTGTAGAAGATTCCACATGGGAGGATGAGAATTTTATACAGAAGCATCAAGAAATAATCAAGCGTTGAGGACAACACTTGTTTGAAGGAGAGGGGCATGTTAAGTCCCTATATTAATAGTGTAGTCCCTTATTATGTTATTGTAGCCCCCATTATTGTTATTGTTGTACCCTTGTAACCCCCATATTGTTATTATTGTGCCCTTACATTATTATTGTTAGGTTGGCTAGGATTACATTGTGGCCGCATGGAATCCTATATATATAAAGGAGGTTTTGTAATTTGAATCATCCAAGAATTGTTCATTCATGTAATGTATTGGAGGTTGCCCCCTCGAAGTGGCTGATTTCTAAGGCGTTGATATCTCTTTTCTTCTCTTTTTGGAGCTGGTTTCACAACATGAAGAATCTGATATAAGGACGAAAATATATAGACACACATGTTCCCATACACACTAGCTAATCTTCCAAACAAGTGGTACAAATTAGAAGAAGCGAGGGGCCATTCCCTCCGATGGAAGGAATTGAAATAAAAATTCATTAAAGGCTTTGAGTTTCAACTAGAGGAGGCATAACTGAAGGATGTAGTCCAAAAATTTAAAGAATTTGTACTAGAAAATGCAGTCGACCCATAGAATTCAACAAAATATCTTAAGTTGCAATTATATAACCTCTACTATAGAAACCAGGATGGCCAACTAGTTAGAAATGGAAATGATCACCCATTGATGGATAGAGTTTTACCTTAAATAAGAATATCTCGAAAATTATAAGAAAATCCAGTCCGTATAAAAATTTGACAAACAAGATGTAGATAAAATAGACAAGCCAGAATTTCTGCTAGTATGCCAAGAAGTAAAATTCAGGGAACAACAACTCGACCAATGTAAGGCACCTGACTGGATGTACCTATAAATTAAGATAAAAGAATTTGATATATCAAATGACGATCAACCAAAAATTTCCCGACTAAGGGACTATTGGTTAGAGAAACAAGTAGTGGAGTTTGTTGACTTTCTCAAAGCATACCAAGATGTATTTTATCGAGATTACAAAGACTTAAAAGGATTAGTTAAATAAATGGGATAAATGAAGATTAATATAATCCCAAGATCCAAGCCAATAAAATATAGACCGTATAAATTAGCTCACAAATATAATCCTATTGTACAAAAAGAAATCGAAGGAATGCTTGCCATCGAGATTATATACCTGATAGAAACATCAGAATGGGAAAGAACTATGGTCATTCAACCAAAAAATAACGACTTGACAAGGATTCACATATGTGTAGATTACCATAGATTAAATAAAATAACAGTTACTAATCCATTCCCAACTCCTTTTGCCGACGAAATCATTAATGAAATAGAGGGACATGAATGTTATTCCTTTACAGATGACTTTTTAGGGTACAATCAAGTAACAATAGCAGAATAATACTGAGAGAAAACAACATTTGTTACATAATTCAACTCCTTTATGTATATAGTAATGTCGTTCGGATTAAAAAATGCTCCAGCTATATTCTCAAGAAGTGTCATCAAAGCATTTTAGGAATACATCTATAAGACTATGGTTGTTCAGTTTGACTACAAGACAATCTATACACTACTAAAGGATCACATTCAATGGTTGAGGTTAATTCTCGAAAGGTGTAGACAGATATGACTATCTATTAACATAAAAAAACATATTTTTGCAGTTCCCATCTGAATAATATTGGGTCACGTTGTCTCCAAAGACAAAATTAAAGTGGATATGGTGAAAATAAAGGTAATCCTAGATTGAAGCCCCTAGATAACCATAAATAGATTAAATGTTTTCTAGGACATACATGGTATTAAAAAATATTTATTAGACACTCCTCTGAAATAACATTCCCAATTAATGAAATCCTGAAAAAATATATCCCTTTTATTTGATCCAACGAATGTGACAAATCATTTCATTTATTAAAAAAGAAACTAGTAGAATATTCAATTCTTAAATTTCCTGATTGGTCTAAATAGTTTCACGTTCATGTTGATGCATCAAATTTGGCAGTCGAGGAAATATTGGCGCAACTCGATGAAGAACAAATAGATCACCCAAATGTTTACGCTAGTAGTAAGCTTAACGAAATAGAAAGAAACTATTCGATGATAGAATCTGAAGCCTTAGAAATGATATTTTCTCTACAGAAATTCAAGCATTACCTTTTGGCAAATCCTTTCATATTCTATACAGATCATCAAGCCTTAAAATACCTTGTCAACAAAATTTTTCATTAAGGCCAGATTTTTTCGATTTATACTACTATTTCAAGAATTTGAAGTTGAATTCATTGGCCGAACTGGAAAGAAAAATGTCGGCCCTAATCTTTTATCATGACTATAATCACACAGTGAACCAACGAAGATCGACAACGATCTTCCTGATGCACACTTATTCAATATTGAAGTAGTCCCTACCAAACTTGTCGAAATATCACAGTTTCTCCACACAGATAAACTACTAGAAAGGTTAACTAAAAAAAATAAAAATATTTTAGCAATTTAAGCAACACCATACACATTAATAAATGGCCAAATCTATAAACTAGGAATTGATGAAGTACTCCAGAGGTGCATTCTTGAACAAAAAAGAGAAGCTGTCATTGATGAAGCCCACAAAGGGGGATCTAGAGGACATTACCACGAAGACATCACTGCCCACAAAATAATTGCAAGCTGGATAGTGTAGGACGACCATATTTCATGATTGTCTTCAACAAGTACAAAAATGTGACATATGCCAAAGAACCGGTCGACCCCTTTCAAAACATCAAATGCCGTTGCATTCTATAATTCCATCCCTACCATTTGAAATATGGGGGTTAAAATTTATCGACCCATTCCCTAAGAGAGAAAAGTGAACAGGCGAAAAGTACATTATCGCTGCGGTTGAGTATGTAATGAAATGGGCAGAAGCAGATGCAGTAGTATCACACACTAAGGATATTGCAACCAAATTTATATATGAAAATATATTGATGCATTTTGGCTACCCTCTAGTACTGATAAGCAACAGATGAACACACTTTGTTAATAGCACAATTGAAGTACTTACGAAAAACTTCATGATTGAACATAGAAAACTACCACATACCACCCCCACGAAAATGGTGCAGTCAAATATTTTAATAAAACAACATAAATGATTATTGAAAATATGCAACATAGACAAGGACAATTGGGATGACAAAATTCTATCAATATTATGGGCTTATATCATAACTTATAAGAAGTTGATGGGGTCAACACCATTTAAACTTATTTTCGGACATGAAGGAGTCGTACCATTTCATTGTTCAACAAATGTGCAAACTGTGTCGACCATACTTAAATTTAATACAAAATTATAAGCATAATGTCTTCGACAACTACATCAACTAGAGGAGGACTGACTATATGCACTATATCATAAAAAATTTTGTAAGGATCAAAAAAATATGTGGCACGATAGAAACTTACAATCTAAACATTTCCAAGATGGAAATTTAGTACTGCTATATGACAGCTGAGTGAAAGGCAAAACCGAAAAAACTTGAAGTTGCATGGCTCGACCCATTTGTTATCGAAGATATCCAACCGTCAAAAGCAGTTCAACTAAGAACACTACAGGGTCACCTTTTCAAGTCACTTGTTAATGGTGCTCATCTTAAAAAATAAATTACATAAATAATAGCTATCATAGGTTAGTTGTAAGTTATTTGTAGCTAACCAACCAAAATGTAAAAAATTAACTATTTAATAAATAAATAAAATTAATTATTAATTATTATGCTTGTCATTTTTAAATTTTATTTAATTTTAGTCTAAATCCCTAATATTAACAGAAATTTATAAGTGTAACTGAAATAATGGTCGGCGCATCAATAAAAAACCATCCCAAGTATAATAATAGAACCAGACCAAGCAACATCAATGGAGCACGAGGCCGAACTACATAAACTATTAAGAACAAAGAAGAATTTAGAGTGACACTAACATCAAGACGTTCAAAATGAAAAACATAAATAGAAGAGTCGACCTATACCTCGTAGGAACCAAACAATTAACCAAAATCTCAGAGTAATTCCATAGATTTCTAAGCATAGAAGGGAAATATGGCTACTTGCGAGAGACCAATTGATTAAATCCAGTCCGGCAGAAAAACACCACGCTTGACGATGACCGGGAAACACACAAAGATAAAAAGGTAGGTTTAAAACTCAAGGCAATCAAGTATGACTATCATCCTATGACACGTCCCATGCCTCACACATATCAACACCATCAGATATTTCGTAAAGGTCATTTCAAGATGCCCAACATTTACTACCCACTCCACCAGAAAGGTGGCGAGTTGATCCATGCACGTGTGAGATAATAATCAACAGATTACACAATTGATGAGAAATCCTTAGGTAACCAAGAAAACGACAATGATGGTGCATTTAATGCCACATCTATAAAAATCAAGGAACGCCCTGAATTTCTAAAACTATTGCCAAAATTTTCGAGCAACTTTCCTTGTGACTTGGAGGACATCCCGGACATTACAAGTCCTGTAATATCTGATTTAGAGCTGCTTAATAGAATAATTCAGTGAATAATTCACCATGACAAAACACAAGGTTAGATCAGAGGAAGAAGAAGTGATATTTGAACCCAAAAGCAAATCTCGGTTCAATCCTGCTGGTAAAACATAGCTTGAAGTTTGTATGAATCATATTGGCCATGTGAAGGTCGACGAAACCACGTGGGAAAAGCCTTTCGATGCTGGTCTCAAGTGGGCCAAGACAAAAAATCAATGGAACCCCAAATGGATTACTAGGAGAAAGCTTGAATAAGAGAAATTCTGGGGGCCCCGTTGGCCGTAGACCTTCAAGGGATGAAGGACGAAGCCGCCAAGTATCTAGTGAGAAGATACTACAAAGGAAATTTGTGGCTGGACCAACCACATTCCGTTTTTGGCACTACCATCCATTTGATCACGATAATCCCCTATAAAGGACCCAAGGTACCAACCACGACCGATGTGAATCATTGGCTTACAAAACTCGCTAGAGGGGATTTTGGGAAAAATTCAAGAGGTTTGGTGATCAAACAAGTGCATGACCCTTTGGAAGGATGGATATGCATGATTGTTTCTATGTGTATAACTTTTGCAGTTCGAACCTCATATGTTAATCTCACCATGCTGGAAGCTATTGACAAAATAATAAAATATGGAGTTCAATATAATTGGGCTGATCACATGGCTGACATACTTAAATTTAAGTGTCAATATTTCCATAACTTTGGTAAGGATATTTGTTTCCCTTCTTTGTTGATATGGATCGTGATGAAGTTGAACCCACTAGTTGGGGAAGCCAATTTTACAAAGAAAGATTTACCTATGATGAACAATTTCAAAATTTTCTCTAGTAATTGGTTAGGGGAACCTTAGTCGCTAGGGCCTAATGAAATTTTTTGGAACTGGCTGCTGAATATTAAGAATATTTTTTATAAATGGTGAGCGCCTCAATATGTTTTTCATTCCCTCCCTCCCTTCTCTCATATTCGATTGGGCCTAGAATACACTAAATTATGGTATAATAATTCCCCCGAGGTTGACCCAGAGGAACTCCCATACCAACCCACAATAGAATAAACATTTTATGATTTAAGCTGTTAGTCTAATACCAAATATGTCATTCCACCCGTCGTATTCGAACTGACCCATGACATCGTCACAACCCTCAAAAATGCTGAAGTCGAGGAGGAATTCCAAGCTAGTCTTTATTTGTAACCTTTCAAAGTCGATCTATCCATATGCTTGCCTAAAGTCTCATACAAGTTTTCTCGCAAAACGCTTGCTAGTCCTAAGTCTAACCCTTCTAAAATTAAAGCATCCTAATGGAAATTTAAAAAAAAAAATATTAAACTGAATGATCCAGCCAATCAACAGATGTTGGATGCAGTTCTTAAAGATCTGGAGCGTGAGAAAACTACTGTGAAGAAGCCTTCTAAGCCCAGGAATCCGTCCATCGGAACACAAATCCACAATGCCGTAGAAAGTGCGAAAGGCTTTCTTGATGAGAATATTGAGCACAAAATAGACGAATTCCTTCAGAAAGGAAAGGAAGATGTTCAACCATATTTGGCAACCTCAAAAGAAAAAAAGTATGTCTTCCACAATCACTGATATTGACTTAACTAAGGATAAACTTGTTAATTCCTCGATCCCAGTTGATGAAGAAATCAACCACTATGGCCAAGAACAGTCAAACAAGGAGCATTCAGGCATAGAGAAGTCTGAAAAAGAGGAGTCGAACATACAAAAGTATGATAAAGCAGAATATGACAAAGAGAAATATAATGCAGAACAATTGGGAGAAGTGCAGTCTCACGGGGACCAGGTAGAGAAGGAAAACACAGAACAAGGTCAGTTAGATCGCACTCAAAAAACAAATCCCAGTCGGAAGTAAACTAGTTGTAGGATAACCACTCGGACGTCCAGAAAAACTCTGGTCCTACTTCTAAAGATAACTCGTTGGAATGAACTCAGTCATATGAAACCATTAGAGATCTCAACCAACAAACAAACACGAGTTCGATTAGGTAGCAACAATGAGACGTAGGAGGAGTAACTTTCATTAATACAACACTTGTAATTAATCTAGATACTATCCTTATCGTGACTACCTAAGGAAATCCAGATTCAACCACAACAACCACTTTAAAGGGAGACTTGGATGAAGTGCTAGAATCGGGCAACGTAAAAATTAAACATTCCCACTCCAGCCAAGAGTGATGATCGTATTGTTACTGTTCAACAGTTGGTAGAGCAGTTAATTTACCAAATCATCCAGCTCACTGTACAGGTGTTAGAATTGCAGTCCCGACCTACACTTATGGCTAATCCTAGTTTTACTCAAGCTTTGCATAACACCCACAACGATTTTTTAGCAGCAAAACAAACATTGGAAGATACAATCGACAAAAGAGATGCTCTTACAACTACTCTGAATAATTGGCCATCATATTTGGCTGTTGTTCATTCGAAGATAAGGGTCGAAGAAAAACTTGTTAGTGACCTCTCGTCGAGACAAATTTCAAACTCTAGAGATCAACAATCAATAAATGCTTAATTGGAAAAAGAGAGAGAAAATTGTGCACAAATCCTACGACAACATCGTTAGTGGTTGTGTGAAGGAAATAAATCCCAACATGAAGCTTCAAATGCCTCTCAGTTCCTACTGTGAATCCTGTTATAGGTGGAAAATATCGAGAAAAACAGACCATTCAATCAAAGGATAGCAGACTCTGCAACAATATAAGACAATGTACAATACTTGTCTGATCTGATAGATTCGAGCGTAAAAGAGTGAGTAGCAGTTTGAGAATGGTCAATATTTGATGAAAATTTACAAATGCTGGCTCCAGGGATCTGTCAGACCGTTTTTCTAGTCATAACTCCAGCTCTGAGAGCACGTTATACTTATCCACATCTGCCACAACTTACCGATAAATTTTATGCACCTAGTGTTTCTACATTTGCCACAATCTCAGAACAACATTCTCATGCAGAAGAGGTTGGCCAAACAATGAAACAATTGGCCCAAACAACCTCAAAGATGTTGACTGTAGCAGCAAAAGCATCTGGCTCCGATCCACCAGTTGTTTGAACTTGATCTTTATTTTACTTGTAATTCAGAAATGTTGATGTAAAAAATTTCTTTTTCTTTTTGTCTTTTGTTTTTTGTTTTTTCCAACTCTCCCCCTTCTTCGAGATGAAGAAGGAATTGAGGGTGGAGGAGGTGACGTTGAAGGAACTAGTCGGGCTGACCGACTAGTCGAATATGGAAAAGACCAGTAAACCTAACTGACTAGTTTCAATGTAAACATATTTTAATATGACAAAAAAATAACTAATGTTAGAATAGACAATATGGTTAATCCGACAGTTAGACTCTTGTAACTGTCTTATCAATATATATATATATATATACTTGTCGATATGAATGTAACATTGATTCCTCATATCCCGGATGCAGGTGTACAGTTGGATTAATAAGGTGATGGGACTTGGGTTCGGCAAGTGGCGGGGACACTTGGCCACCCAAGCCAGTGCCATGCGGGAGCATCCTTTACAAAACACCTTCATCAAAGCTGCATTAAAACTGAGCGATGGTCGAGATCTAACCATTATAACTGCTCAAGCCTCCGTATGGTTCTCTCTGCACTTGCCTTCTGCTCACATTTATGAGAATTTAACACAGGGTGAGCTTTGAGGTATCACTGCTCGAGATTTTAAGATGGAGGATGGCAGAGGAAACTCGGTCGCTCCTCCTCCGCTGCAAAGCCTCTGCTCGCCTTCTGCTGTGCTTTCCGGCTACCGCACTGCCACTGGTAGAAGGAGTTATCTAAGTTGTTGCATTGAGCTTGGAGAGGGGTTGCACCTTTCTCGCTTCGACCTCTGCAATTTAACCACTGTCACTTTGGACCTCCTTATCACTCTGCTCACTCCTCCCTCTGTTCCCCAGACTCCTCTTTCACCTTCCGCTGAGCCCTTCACCATGCCGGGACTATGACAACACATGAGATGTCATAGGGGTAGCACTAGGAGCCGTCCCCAGCGCACCCCCTCACCTTCCAACTCTGAGTCCTCTTCTCCCTCCTCGGACTAATTTACTGGTAGATACCCGAATACTCGTAATGGGAAGGGTAGATTCCAGGCTGCCAGCCTCAAAAGGGGTTCTCCAGCACCTACCAACCCTATCACTCAAGCTTCAAATACGCCCCAGATAGCTCAATTCTTCTTCAACTGCTCCCTGGATCGACCCCGTATCATTGCTTCCATTTTGGTGGTTTTCAAGGAGGAACCCCAATTGGGTGATACTAGTGTGCATCAGGGAGGGCCAACCTCAGTGGCGGCTCAGGACATGGACAAGTAGCAATGGTCGGTGAACAAGGACAAAGGAAAGGCTCCAAGTGATGAGGAGAAGGTTCGCTGCGGGCGTGAGCTTTCCAAGCCAAGCATTGCCTCCAACGCGGACAAGCCTAGGGAGGACGACGACATGGAGGCCTACAGGTGCCTCATAATTGAAGAATCTCCTCCTCCTCATGATGTTTAATTATTCCAAGTGTGTTTGGATTTTGTGCTACGATTCCCAACCTGTTGGGATTGAACTTGAATTCTTAGATATGTTATCCAGTAATTTTTGTTTATCAGTCTATCACATATAGTGGAATCCATGGCTGATACCCCTGCGTGGGCAGCACAGTAGAACGAGGTATGGATTGGACTGGTTTCCCCTTGTGGGCAGTCAATTTTCTGTTTCTTTTGCTGAACATGCCACACTTCTAGGCAAAGACAAGGCTTCAACCAAGATGTAAATTATTCTCTCTCTTTTTTAATAGATTTAAACTAATTTAGAAAAAAAAACTTTGATTCCTCATATAATACAGAATACATATATGCAACTTGGTTATCTACCCATTACTGTGTCTTGTCTCTTTACATGCTTTCAATATGTTTACTTATGTCTTTCTATTGGTAAATATGCACCATATTCGCTAGATTACAACATACACTTTCTCCCCATTACTATGTCTTGTCTCTTTACATGCTTTCAATATGTTTACTTACATCTTTCTATTAGTAAATATGCACCATATTTGCTAGATTACAACATACACTTTCTGGATAATTGTAATAGAAAATTTATTCCGGAGTGAAACAAGAAATAAATATCTAGGCATGATAGCAACCCTAGCCACAGGGTAAACCCGTTTAATATACATTTAAAAAGACTGAATGACCTCTTGAGGATTTTGCTAGATTGTAAGAACCTGCTCAATGATAAATTAGATGCTCACGAAAAAACAAAGCCCAAAACTTTAGCATACGAAAAAAGGTCTGCCAGAACCCTTGCTGACATCAATCAAAAATAATTTATAAATAATCATACCAAGATTTGTACATCACTGCTTGAATAAGAAAAATAATAGCAAACAAATTTTCATAGCCGCGACAATACTCAACGTATGTAACATGCAGAGGAGAACAACCATAATCTGTTCCTTTAAACCAAACATCGTTGAAACCCTAGGTTGAGGAGAAAGGATAACTCTCCCAAATGACTCTAAAGTAGAATAAGGGTTTGAACAGAGGCGTATATAAATAATTATAATAGAGAATTGATATAACTAGAAACTTTCAAATAATACGACATAGTTAACCTCATCTATGGAAATACTTACCATTTTGACTCTTGTAACTAACTTAAAAGGCCAGTACGACTTCTTCGAAAGAGGAAAAAAAACAAGATTGTATGGAACCTCACATATTTGAGCTATCAACCTTCAAAAACCATCAACAAATTAAAAAATATTATCAGTAGGAGCTAGACGAAATGAGTACAATAGAAACCAGGGCAACTGCGTAGCAGTAGACCCTGCAGACATGCAACACTTTTAATGTAAAATTTTTCATTTACCTATAAAATGTTCTAGTCAAACTTCAAAAAAACAATTAAACATTATTTTTCAAACTTCAAAAAACAATTTCACAACTTCTGTGGGGATTTTTTTTTGAAGGATTAAAAAAAGAGATTCGCAAATAGAAGCGAGATTTAAAATCCAGTCTTTTATCATTCCTTTGTTTCTATTAAGTATGGCCTTGTGATGTGTGTAACCTTACTGTGTAATCTTAATTGAGTTGGAAGAATGTGAGATCATAATCTGAATTGAGTTCATCCACCTTTCTTTACAAATTTTATTCATTAACACTATAGTGGAATCTTACAGCCACCTTTTTTGACAAATTTTGAATAAGTTATTTCCATTCAAACACAATTAGCTATGGCATCTCAGCCATGTGCTATGACTTCACGAATTTCGTATTCAAAGATCATTTTCTTTGGCATTTTAGCTATGTAGATTCTTACTACTCACAAATAAAGATAAAGACAAATTGGACTAATCCCATGAAGTAATATTTCTTGAGAAATGGTTTTGAATTTGCAAAAAAGACAATGAAATATACTATTTCTTATCAACTAAAATGCTATGGCATCTCAGTCAGGTAATAATTTGACATTGAATACTGCTTTTTCTCTAGACTCAGAGAATAACTTGCAATGGCATTCCAACCACTATGATCTCAGGAATATCCTAACGGCTAGTTGAGCCATTTCTATATCTATTTATACTTAATGACTGGATCTGATCTCTCACATAGTCTTAATGATGAACCACACTAGTTGGTTCGAAACGCGTCGACCACCTTCCATTTCATGTGATTATTACCGAATTTTTTTTGCTAATTTATATGATGAATCACAAAAACTTAAATTCCAGAAATAAAAAAACATTGAATATGATTTATTCTCTATACTCTAAAACTCATTTGCTATGGCATATCAACCATGTTGTATGACTTTAGGCCTGTTACAAATAAAGATGAAGACAAATGGGTTGACCGCATGAACTAATATGATAAATAAAGGTAAAACCAAAATGGGTTGATGAGTTGATGGCAAGAAATAATATTCCATAAGAAATGTCATTGTGATTGCATAAAAAAGTTGTTTGCTATTTATTATCTATAATGAGAACCCGTGAGTTATTTACAAAAATATTTGCCATTAGTTTTATTTCTTAACGTTATCTATAATGAGAACCCGTGAGTTATTTACAAAAGTATTTGTCATTCGTTTTCTTTCTAAACATTAAGAGTATTATGATTTAAAAAAAGATTGAACAAAGCATCCAAATTCTGTAACTTGAACAAAGCATCCAAGATTGAACAATGATTGGCCTAATCATAATAATTCTGTAACTTGCAAGGTTAACTTATTTAACCTCCATTGCTGAGACATAAGTTGAATAACTATGAAGAGTCAGACATGTGTCATTAATTGTAGAATGCATCCAATCCTCCCATGGCTCCCCATGATATCTCACGCGAAATATTAGCGACTCTGCTCGCTGCAACGGTCATGGTGTATGATTCATCCACGCCGTGCTGAAGATACACCTACAGATCCCGCACTAAAACATCCAATTCTTCCAAATAAAAATTAGGAACCAATGCTCTGAGTGGATTATGTGATTGTAGCGAGAAACAGAGCGCTAGAGGTATCTGTGATTTGCACAAACAACTTTAAAGGTCGGAGAGAGGGCAATCGAAACTGCGTCTCCTCAAACAGTGCAAACAGAGTGTTGGAGGTACCTGTCAGAAACAATTTTAAAGGAAGGCGAGAGGGGAATGGAAACTGCGTCTGTGCAAACTGGTTTTGGGAACAGGTATTTTTCTAGGGTTTGGCCATGGGTATTTTTCCTAATGAAAATGAGAGAAGAAAAATACCCTGGAAAAATACCCACAAAGCTTGTTAGTGGCGAAATGAAGAATCAAGCCAAGTGTAAGGAGAAAAAGAAAAACCAGCCAAGTGGCAGGAAGTGACAGTAAACCAAAACCAAAATGGTGATACCTATACCAAAACCAAAATAGGTGATATCTATAAAACCAAAATAGGTGATATGCATATTTAAGCATGTATAATATTATACTAGCAGTTGATGTCAAAAGACTAATGCCATTAGTCTAGCAATGAAAAATGTGAATAAATAAATAAGGTCTTGGTTTTTAAACTCTTGTGGTGATCATTTTGTAAGAAGTGTTCTGGATTTTCCATAGTATTGAAGAACAAGTGTCGATGTTTCAAACGATCCATCATCAGGACTTTTTTAGAATGAAGAATTTTAGGTTTTAATCTTAGAAAAATGTATATTAATTTTGAGATATCATGTAATGTTGCTTGCATATTGTCTATACGAGAGGTTTCCTATAAGACTTCCAATTGAAAACTTTGGTTAAACTTTTGTGAAGCCAAATTACCAAAATGAAAATTTAGTTAAGTTTCAGTAAATCAGTCTGTCAACGCAAATTAATATAAAGTTCAACTCTCAATCGAACGCTATAGCCCCTCCATTGCCGTTTGCAGGGACTAATAAGAACAAAAGACCCTTAATTATGGCCAACATTTAAAGAGAAAATTTAACTTCAATGAGTAGTATTTAGTAGTTAAGATAACAAATCTTCCTCCATCTTTGACAAAACTATACACCTGTAGCTTCCTATTTTTCAAAAATGGCAAGCTCCATAAGAAATCAAGCGAGATCATAGCAGCAATAGGCGACATGACCAAAACACAATGGGAAAAATGAATGAGCAAGAAACTATGTTAGGTAGTCATTAAAACCAATATGAAGCCTAAAAATATTGAGAACTATTGATTTAGCATAACAAGATCCAAACCATTGATAAAGTACGAAACTAACTTTAGTACCATATTAATAATAAGAATGGGAGTCATACAATATAAGTGTAGTTTCTAACATAGGGATAAAAAAAGGATTAAATGATACAATGTTTAAAATACAAGTTTTGAATTAATATATGATGGAAGTATTTCGACCATAGAGACATGATATTTACCTTTGCACAATATATGTATATATCTTCATGAGGTGGTCCGTGACCAACATAATATTTAAATAGATTAAATAAGAACTTTGGACTTTAATCCAAATCTTGAAATAAATATATGCACATGGCATTAATTTGGGAGTTGACAATAAAAAGGTTTGCTCATATCACACAAGTAATATATATATATATATTTTGTGTATTTCAATGAAAAATGGATTTTAAATTTAGATCACTATGTCAAAGTCCAAAGCTCAAGATAATACCAAATATAATGATAAATTTTGCGAGGAAGTTTAAATGACATACATAGCCTAATTTCTTCTTAAAAACTATAATGCTTATGTATCATGTCTAATTAATTTTTTTTGCCATGAATAATTTGTTATTGTGTACACATGTATAGCAGATGACATTGATGAAACACACCTTAAACATTTAATTGGTAAATTTATTCTCCACACACATACACACATATATAAATTTTAGTATGTGTTGTAAGGGTCTTTACACATGGTGTCAGAGTTGTATATACAACATTGGGCCTTTCTTGGGTCCAAAAAATTGAAACTACTACATCTATCGTGAATAGATTCTATTGCAGAACAAAAGAACTAGAAATGGTGGAAGAGTTTAATGGTCAAACCTCTGTGGGATCACCTAGAAGTGAAGTAGAACATGATAATGAGATGGGAATGGTTGAGGCAGAACCAGTAATGTGGAAGGGAAAATTATTGAATTGTTGCAAGTAATAAGGAATTTGAAAACTGATTTGGATGATATTAAAGGAAATCAGGAAAGGCTGGTCAAAACAAGAGAAGATCAATAAGAAATTAATGGGTATATGTTAAGAAAACTCGAGAAGGACAAAGCTAGTAAAAATAATCATAGAAAGATACATATAAGAAAATATGTTAGTACTACAAGAAAAATTAATTCATAAACTTCTATTGATAATGAAACCAACGAGTCTAGTGATCAAGATGAAAAAAAATCAATGAGTAGCACCTCTTCATCAATAAAAAGGAAATCAACCTCTCAATTCTAGGGAGAGTTTAATAAAATAAGACCTCCCAATTTCGATGGAAAAATTGAAGGAGTAGAAATATTGATCCTCAATATTTCCAAATACTTTGAAGTGTACAACTATCCAAGTAATCTTAAGGCAAGGTTGGCCACATACCAACTGACTGGTAACGCAGCTTTATGGTGGGAAGAAAATAATTTTTTTAAAAGAATTAGAAGTAAGAATCTAAATTAGAAGTTGTTTAAGAAGGAATTTAAGAAGAAGTACTTGACTAAAAGAAACTTTGATGAAAAATCTAGGAAATTTAATGAGTTGAAGTTAGGACAACTCACCACGGATGAGTTTGTCAATAAATTTATCAGTCTTTTGCGATATGTTCCTTAAAGGAAGAAAAAACAAAAATTCAAAGATTAATCAGTTGTCTACCTTTCTCATACAGAGAAATAATTCAATTTGATCAACCAAAAACAATGAATGAAACAATTAGAAAAGGAAAAATATGTTTCAACCAGAGCAAAAAAAAGGTGAAAACTATAAAGGATGGGTGTCCATGAAACCAAAAAAATCCAGTAGTAAGAAAAAGGGGTTTAAAATGCCACTTTTATAAGAAGTATATAAGCTAGAAATTATAATATAAATTTTAATCAATAGAAAAATACTAGACGTAAAGGAGGAACTGTTGTAAGGAATAAAAACTTTAGTGAATTTGTGAGACCTCCCATAAAGTGTTGGCGCTGTGGTGAGAATCATTTATAGATATAATTCCAACATAATCCACTAAAGAAGAAGAAAATGTTAAATCAAATAAAAGAAACATCAGCAGTAAATGATGTAGTCTGTAACATACCAAGGATCAACGTTGCATTAGATAATCAGAACATCAACCAACTATGGTAGAGGTGCAAGGTAAGATTTTTGAATATAATGTATTTGTGCATATAGATATAGGATATACCTTGAGCTATCATTTACATGTTGTAGTTGAAAAATTTAAACTTAGAAAGGAAAAAAAAAACATAAGCGTTGGTTAGTACAACTATCTTTTGGAACCAAAAGGAAAGTGTAAGTAATTAGTAAATATTGTACTCTAAATCTTAATGGACTGTAAAATATCCTCAACCAAAACATTTTACTATTAGGATCATATGAGTTCCTCATAGGAATGGAATGGTTAGCGAAACATTAAGTGATATTAAAATGCCTAGACAAGTCCTTTATCTATGTGGATGATGGAGGAATAACTTGCATGGTTCAAGGTATTGCAAGAATGTATTTAAATAAATTAAATAAGAACGAAATTGATAGGTACTACAATGTTTTGATCTATATATATATAAATTTCTGATGGATTATTATAGTGTATTTCAATGGAAAATAGATTTTAAATCCATATCTATATGTCAAAGTCCAGAGATCAAGATAACACCAAATATAATGATAAATTTTGCGAGGAAGTTTAAATAACATACATAGCCCAATTTCTTCTTAAAAATTATAATGCTTATGTCTCATGTCCAATTAATGTTTTTTTTCCATGAATAATTTGTTATTGTGTACACATGTATAGATATAGCAAATGACATTGATGAAACATACCTTAAACATTTAATTGGTAAATTTATTCTCCACACACACACATATATAAATTTTAGTAGGTGTTGTAAGGGTCATTACACATGGTTTCAGAGTTGTATATACAACATTGGGCCTTTCTTGGGTCCACAAAACTGAAACTACTACATCTATCATGAATAGATTGTATTGAAGAACAAAAGAACTAGAAATGGTGGAAGATTTTAATGGTCAAACCTCTATGGGATCACCTAGAAGTGAAGTAGAACATGATAATGAGACGGGAATGGTTGGAGGCAGAACCAGTAATGTGGAAGGGAAAATTGTTGAATTGTTGTAAGTAATAAGGAATTTGAAAACTGATTTGGATGATATTAAAGGAAATCAGGAAAGGCTGGTCAAAACAAGAGAAGATCAATAAGAAATTAATGGGTATATGTTAAGAAAACTTGAGAAGGACAAAGCTAGTAAAAATAATCATAGGAAGATACATATAAAAAGATATTTAGTACTACAAGTAGAAGTAAATCAGAAACTTCTACTGATAATGAACCAATGAGTCTAGTGATTAAGATGAAAAAAAATCAACAAGTAGCACCTCTTCATCAATAAAAAGGAAATCACCCTCTCAATTATAGGGAGAGTTTAATAAAATAAGACCTCCCAATTTCAATGGAAAAACTGAAGTAGTAGAAATATTGATCCTCAATATGTCCAAATAATTTGAAGCATACAACTATCCAAGTAAACTTAAGGCAAGGTTGGCTACATACCAACTGACTGGTAAAGTAGCTTTATGGTGGGAAGAAAATAATTTTGTTAAAAGAATTATAAGTAAGAATCTAACTTGGAAGTTGTTTAAGACGGAATTTAAGAAGAAGTACTTGACCGAAAGAAACTTTAATGAAAAATCTAAGGAATTTAATGAGTTAAAGTTAGGACAACTCACCATGGATGAGTTTGCCAATAAATTTATGAGTCTTTTGTGGTATGTTCCTTAAAGGAAGAAAAAACAAAAATTCAAAGATTTATCAGTTGTCTACCTTTCTCATATAGAGAAATAATTCAATTTGGTCAACCAAAATCAATGGATGAAACAATTAGAAAAGAAAAATTATGTTTCAACCAGATAAAAAAAAAAGGGTGAAAACTATAAAGGATGGGTGTCCATGAAACCAAAAAAATACAGTAGTAAGAAAAATGGGTTAAAAAATGCCACTTTTATAAGAAGTATACAAGCTAGAAATTATAATATAAATTTTAATCAACAGAAAAATACTAGACGTAACGGAGGAACTATTGTAAGAAATAAAAACTTCAGTGAATCTGTGAGACCTCCCATAAAGTGTTGGGGCTGTGTTGAGAATAATTTATGGATAGAGTTCCAACATAATCCAATAAATAAAAAAACAATGTTAAATCAAATAAAAGAAACATCAACAGTAAATGATGTAGTCTATAACATACCAAGGATCAACGCTGCATTAGATAAGCAGAACATCAACCAAATATGGTAGAGGTGCAAGGTAATATTTTTTACAATAATGTATTTGTGCATATAGATATAGGATATACCTTGAGCTATCGTTTACATGTTTTAGTTTAAAAATGTAAACTTAGAAAGGAAAATAAACATAAGCCTTGGTTAGTACAACTATCTATTGGAACCAAAAGGAAAGTGTAAGGAACTAGTAAATATTGTACTCTAAATCTTAATGGAATGCAAACTATCCTCAACCAAAACATTTTACAATTAGGATCATATGAGGTCCTCATAGGAATGGAATGATTAGCAAAACATTAAGTGATATTAAAATGCCTAGACAAGTCCTTTACCTATGTGAATGATGGAGGAATAACTTGCATGGTTCAAGGTATTGCAAGAAGGTATTTAAATAGATTAAATAAGAATGAAATTGATAGGTACTACACTGTTTATAATATATATCATGGATTTTTATATGCAAATTTCTCATGGGTTTTTATAGTGTATTTCAATGGAAAATGAATTTTAAATCCAGATCTATATGTCAAAGTCCAGAGCTCAAGATAACACCAAATATAATGATAAATTTTGCGAGGAAGTTTAAATAACATACATAGCCCAATTTCTTCATAAAAACTATAATGCATATGTCTCATGTCCAATTAATGTTTTTTTTTCCATGAATAATTTGTTATTGTGTACACATGTATAGATATAGCAGATGACATTGATGAAACATACCTTAAACATTTAATTGGTAAATTTATTCTCCACATACACACATATATAAATTTTAGTAGGTGTTGTAAGGGTCATTACACATGGTGTCAGAGTTGTATATACAAAATTGGGCCTTTCTCGGGTCCACAAAACTGAAACTACTACATCTATCGTGAATAGATTGTATTGAAGAACAAAAGAACTAGAAATGGTGGAAGAGTTTAATGGTCAAACCTCTATGGGATCACCTAGAAGTGAAGTAGAACATGATAATGAGATGGGAATTGTTGGAGGCGGAACCAGTAATGTGGAAGGGAAAATTATTGAATTGATGTAAGTAATAAGGAATTTGAAAACTGATTTAAATGATATTAAAGGAAATCAGGAAAGGATGGTCAAAACAAGAGAAGATAAATAAGAAATTAATGGGTATATGTTAAGAAAACTCGAGAAGGACAAAGCTAGTAAAAATAATCATAGGAAGATACATATAAGAAAATATTTAGTACTACAAGCATAAGTAATTCAGAAACTTCTACTGATAATGAAACCAATTAGTCTAGTGATCAAGATGAAAAAGAATCAACGAGTAGCACCTCTTCATCAATAAAAATGAAATCACCTTCTCAATTATAGGGATAGTTTAATAAAATAAGACCTCCCAATTTCGATGGAAAAACTGAAGTAGTAGAAATATTGATCCTCAATATGCCCAAATAAGGCAAGGTCCAAGTAATCTTAAGGCAAGGTTGGCCACATACCAACTGACTGGTAAAGTAGCTTTATGGTGGGAAGAAAATAATTTTGTTAAAAGAATTAGAAGTAAGAATATAACTTGGAAGTTGTTTAAGACGAAATTTAAGAAGAAGTACTTGACCGAAAGAAACTTTGATGAAAATCTAGGGAATTTAATGAGTTGAAGTTAGGACAACTCACCATGGATGAGTTTTTCAATAAATTTATGAGTCTTTTGAGGTATGTTCCCTAAAGGAAGAAAAAAAAAAAATTCAAAGATTTATCAGTTATCTACCTTTCTCATACAGATAAATAATTCAATTTGATCAACCAAAAACAATGGATGAAACAATTAGAAAAGAAAAATTATGTTTCAACCAGAGCGAAAAAAAGAGGGTGAAAACTATAAAGGATGGGTGTCCATGAAACCAAAAAAATCTAGTAGTAAGAAAAAGGGGTTTAAAAATGCCACTTTTATAAGAAGTATACAAGCTAGAAATTATAATATAAGTTTTAATCAATAGAAAAATACTAGACGTAAAGGAGGAACTATTGTAAGCAATAAAAACTTCAGTGAATCTGTGAGACCTCCCATAAAGTGTTGGGGCTGTGGTGAGAATAATTTATGGATAGACTTCCAACATAATCCACAAAATAAGAAAACAATGTTAAATAAAATAAAAGAAACATCAACAGTAAATGATGTAGTTTGTAACATACCAAGGATCAACGCTGCATTAGATAAGCAAAACGTAAACCAACTATGGCAGAGGTGCAAGGTAAGATTTTTGACAATAATGTATTTGTGGATATAGATATAGGATATACCTTGAGCTATCATTTACATGTTGTAGTTTAAAAATGTAAACTTGGAAAGGAAAATAAACATAAACCTTGGTTAGTACAACTATCTATTGGAACCAAAAGGAAAGTGTAAGGAACTAGTAAATATTGTACTCTAAATCTTAATAGAATGCTAACTATCCTCAACTAAAACATTTTACCATTAGAATCATATGAGGTCCTTATAGGAATAGAATGGTTAGCAAAACATTAAGTGATATTAAAATTCCTAGGCAAGTCCTTTACCTATGTGAATGATGGAGGAATAACTTGCATGGTTCAAGGTATTGCAAAAAGGAATTTAAATAGATTAAATAAGAATGAAATTGATAGGTAATACAATGTTTTGATATATATATATATATATATATATATATATATATATATATATATATATATATATATATATATATATATATATATATATATATATATCATGGATTTTTATATAAAAATTTCTCATGGGTTTTTATAGTGTATTTCAATGGAAAATGGATTTTAAATCCAAATCTATATGTCAAAGTCCGGAGCTCAAGATAACACCAAATATAATGATAAATTTTGCGAGGAAGTTTAAATAACATACATAGCAGAATTTCTTCTTAAAAACTATAATGCTTATGTCTCATGTCCAATTAAGGTTTTTTTGCCATGGATAATTTGTTATTGTGTACACATGTATAGATATAGCAGATGACATTGATGAAACATACCTTAAACATTTAATTGGTAAATTTATTCTCCACACACACACATATATAAATTTTAGTAGGTGTTGTAAGGGTCATTACACATGGTGTCAGAGTTGTATATACAACATTGGGCCTTTCTTGGGTCCACAAAACTGAAACTACTACATCTATCGTGAATAGATTGTATTGAAGAACAAAAGAACTAGAAATGGTAGAAGATTTTAATGGTCAAACCTCTGTGGGATCACCTAGAAGTGAAGTAGAACATGATAATGAGATGGGAATGGTTGGAGGTGGAACCAGTAATGTGGAAGGGAAAATTATTTAATTGTTGTAAGTAATAAGGAATTTGAAAACTGATTTGGATGATATTAAAGGAAATCAGGAAAGGCTAGTCAAAACAAGAGAATATCAATAAGAAATTAATGGGTATATGTTAAGAAAACTCGAGAAGGAAAATGCTAGTAAAAATAATCATAGGAAGATACATATAAGAAAATAAGTTAGTACTACAAGAAGAAGTAATTCAGAAACTTCTACTGATAATGAAACCAATGAGTCTAGTGATCAAGATGAAAAAAAATCAACGAGTAGCGCCTCTTCATCAATAAAAAGGAAATCACCCTCTCAATTATAGGGAGAGTTTAATAAAATAAGACCTCCCAATTTCGATGGAAAACCTGAGGGAGTAGAAATATTGATCCTCAATATGTCCAAATAATTTGAAGTGTACAACTGTCCAAGTAATCTTAAGGCAAGGTTGGCCACATACCAATTGACTGGTAAAGTAGCTTTATGGTGGGAAGAAAATAATTTTGTTAAAAGAATTATAAGTAAGAATCTAACTTGGAAGTTGTTTAAGAAGTAATTTAAGAATAAGTACTTGACTGAAAGAAAATTTGATGAAAAAACTAGGGAATTTAATGAGTTGAAGTTAGGACAACTCACCATGGATGAGTTTGTCAATAAATTTATGAGTCTTTTGAGGTATGTTCCTTAAAGGAAGAAAAAACAAAAATTCAAATATTTATTAGTTGTCTACCTTTCTCATACATAGAAATAATTCAATTTGATCAACCAAAAACAATGGATGAAACAATTAGAAAAGAAAAATTATGTTTCAACCATAGCAAAAAAATAGGGTGAAAACTATAAAGGATGGGTGTCCATGAAACCAAAAAAATCCAGTAGTAAGAAAAAGGGGTTTAAAAATGCCACTTTTATAAGAAGTATACAAGCTAGAAATTATAATATAAATTTTAATCAACATAAAAATACTAGACGTAAAGGAGTAATTGTTGTAAGCAATAAAAACTTCAGTGAATCTGTCAGACCTCCCATAAAGTGTTGGGGTTGTGGTGAGAATCATTTATGGATAGACTTCCAACATAATCCACTAAAGAAGAAAACAATGTTAAATAAAACAAAAGAAACATCAACAGTAAATGATGTAGTCTGTAACATACCAAGGATCAACGCTGAATTAGATAAGAAGAACATCAACCAACTATGGTAGAGGTGCAAGGTAAGATTTTTGACAATAATGTATTTGTGCATATAGATATAGGATATACCTTTAGCTATCGTTTACATGTTGTAGTTGAAAAATGTAAACTTAGAAATGAAAATAAACATAAGCCTTGGTTAGTACAACTATCTATTGGAACCAAAAGGAAAGTGTAAGGAATTAGTAAATACTGTACTCTAAATCTTAATGGAATGCAAACTATCCTCAACCAAAACATTTTGCAATTAGGATCATATGAGGTCCTCATAGGACATGGTTAGCAAAACATTAAGTGATATTAAAATGCCTAGAAAAGTCCTTTACCTATGTGGATGATGGAGGAATAACTTGCATGGTTCAAGGTATTCCAAGGAAAAAATTCTACTGTACAAATGAAGAAATATTTTAGGAAAGGGTGCTAATTGTTCACTGTTTAAGTGAACTAAATTTCTTAAAATGACTGATCAGATTTAGATCAAGGACCTAAGTGATAGCTCAAATTTCAAAGTGTTTGGAAGTGTGTCAAACCTGAGCGACTGAATATATCTTTTCTTCCTAATTCCAGCGCCGTGAACGGTTCCAAAAACCGACACCGTATGAAGAAGTTATCGCGATTTGAAAAGTCTAGTAAACTGTAAATTTTTGACCTTTGACCAGTTTTGACTAGGTATTTGCACAGTTAGAAAAAAGAATATTCCTCTTGGGCGTATTGGATTTTGACAAGTGACATGGTTTCGGCTAGTCAGAGGCTGCCCTGCAACAAGCCCAGAGGCCGCCACGTGGCCCAGGATTTGTTGTGTAAAAGTTTGGTCGAATTCCGCCGTGTTCGATTGTGAGACCTCCTTACCTGCACGCCCACGCCTTACCTCCCAGGCTAATTTTGCTTCTTAACTATTATGGTTAGCGACTTGTATTTTAATTTGGTTGAAATCTGATTTCGGGGTTTTCACCATTTTAAACTCCAGTTAACTGGAGTGCTCCTAAATTAGTGGAGCTGTTTTAGGTGAAACTGGACAAAATTTGATTAGGCTCTATCTTGAGCAAGATTCGACCATTCTAGGAGTGTGAATTGTCAATTTGGACTTTCTTGGACATTCCAGACTCATTGGTGAGAGATAAAAATCCATCAGAGGACTTCTAAGCATGATTTAGCTTCAAATAATTTCTAAGGGCCACTAGGGCCACCAGGGGCTAGAAATAGAAAGAGACCTAGCTAGGGCAGCTAGAGACCTTAATCAGGAAACCAATAGTCAATTTTGGATGTTTCATACATTATGAAACTAATGGTGAGGTTTTAATAACCAATAGAGAACTTCTAAAGACCGAGGTGCTTCAGAGAAGTTCCAAGGGCCACTAAGGCCACTAGGTGCCATCAGGAGAATGAGGCCTATCCAAAGCAGCCAGTATCCATTCTCAACAAAATAGTAGTCTATTCTGACTATTTTTAGCTTTATGAATCCATTGATGGAGTTTGCAGAATATTTTGAAGACTTCTGAAGGTCGAGATGCTTCAGGGAAGTTTTCAGTGAACCTAGAGCCAGGGGCGCCACCAGGTGTTGGAGGCGTAACCGGAGCAGCCAGAGGCCAATTTCAGCAAGTGAATAGTATATTATGAATATTTTGGACATTATTAATCCAATGGAAGGAATTTTAGAGCCATTTGGAGACTGCTGAAGGCCGAGAATCCACAGGGAAGTTTCGGGCAGCCCAGGGTCAACAGTGGATGGAGGCCTATATTGGGGAGCCATAGCTCATTTTGAGAAAATGAACAACCTATTTTGGGTGTTTGATATGTGCTGGAGATAGTAGGTGAGGTTTCAAGGACACAAAATGACTTCTAGGGAGTTTGTGACAAAGAGAAGCTCAGGGAAGCTTAAGGGCACCGACAGATGAGGTCAAGTCAAAGGAAGCGTAGTTCTATTTTCAGCGAGATAGAAACCATTCCAAGGGTATGATGGTATTCTAAACCCATTGGTTCAATTCAGATAACCATTGGAGTTGAGTTATTAACTTGTAAAATAAATTTCCTGTCATAATCCTGAAGAGCCAAGTTAGTTGACAAAGGCTCAAGGAGACGTAGCCCACGATATTTGGGTGAACTCCTATATTAAATTTGTTGTTATGTGTTGATGCTTATTTGCTAAATTTTTAAGGTTGTTGTACATGATTAATATAAGAAAAACAAATGTGTAATTCCTCACACTTAAGCATTAAAATAGTTTAAAACACATACACCTATTTCAAGTGTTCAATTTCGCACAGTCAAGATCAAGCTAGATCTTAAATTGTTTAACTGAGTGGGAGTTTCTTGAAAGGCATAACAATTTATCCACCCATTTTCAGATCACGTGGCATCAAAGCACTAGGTTTCTTGCTTGACAAAGCACTAGGTTGCTTGCTTGATAGAGCACTAGGTTGCTTGCTTGACAAGAGCACTAGGTTTCTTGTTTGACTTGAAAGGTGTTTAACAGTGCAAATAATTTAACTGTTTGCAAATTTAATGATGCTTACAAGTTTGAGTTTTGTAGAGGTGAAGGGAATATATTTTTAGCTAAGTCCAGGAGAGGACAAGAAAGAAGAAATATGAAATCATCCTCCCTACCCAAAGGACCTCAAGGCAACCCTTGAAGCACAAGAGGGATTGTTGCAAAAAGTTGTCTGAAGAAGAGCTTGACTCTACAACCATATTGTTCAGAAACTTTGTCAATTGTTTTTGAAGCTTTGTGATTTTTTGATTGAAGTTATTTAGTTCATTTACATAATGATGAAAACTTCATCAAGTGAGGTTTTAAAATCCTCCTCCTTCACAAGATTCTTCAATGAAGAGATGAAGCGAGACTTCTACATCCTGAAGGATAGGATGCAAATTCTGTTTGAAGATATAAATGAAAGCACTAGACTTCATGAGAAATTGGTTGCTATGAAGCAAGAGAAATAAGGACTTCTTCAATGAATGCATGAGATGGAGATGCAGCTCCATCATGCCCAAGAGGCATTAACCAAGAACATGCTTGAAGCAGAGGTAAATCACTCAAATTTGTATTCAAATTCCTCTTCAGATAGATGTGTAGGTTCATTGGAAAAGCACACTAGAGGTATGGGGTCCAAGTTGATGTTAAAACTGGGCTATGAAGGCAAGGTTTTAGGCAAACATGTAAAAGGCATGATTGGTCCTATTTTGGTTGAGGAGAGGCCTAAGAAGTTTGGTCTAAGCTATGTTCAATCTTATGGAAAAAACTCTATAGCCATGAAGGCCTTTGAGACAATTCCAAGGAGAAATTTTTTTGCAAGTTCTAAACCACAAACATGTCAAGTTTGTTTTCAAGTTGAATGCCATTGTTTCAAGCCTATGTTGCAGTAAGATGTTTGTAGATATGAAGCTAATGGTGAGCAAGAGAGTTCTGACATCTATCAAGACAAGAACATTGATTTTAATCTTCAAAAGAAAGCTGGAACCTCTACAAGTTCATCTCCTCAAGAAGGTAAAAAAGATGGACATGCAAAGAAACATTCAAGGTATAGTTCTTCTCATAGTCAAGTTGATTGTGTTTGTATTAAGCATGGAAAATCTGCATGCAATAATGGAAGAAAGAGTTGTTGTTCCTATTGTGGTATGTGTAACCATGAAGTTTCAAAATGCTAGAAGAGGATGAAGGCATACATGAAACAGTTGAAGCGAAGGCAACTTGCTAAAAAGGTGCAAAAGACTTGCACACATTGCCAGAAGAGGGGACATTTAATTACCCAGTGTTGGACACTGCATTCAACTAATCATCCCAAGTACATGAAGCAAGAGGATAAAAAAATTGGTGAAACTGGAACCAAAGATTCCATCATTGATGTGAGAACAAATGTTTCACATGAAGAAGATTTTCAGCAGCAAAAATCACCACGGAAGTGGCTTGGTAAGAAGTGGTTTGACTTCTTAACCCGGTAAGACATACATTCATTTGTACATATGCAAATTTCAGTCATGTATGCATTTCTGTTGGAAACTTATGTTTGTTTTAGCCACCTTGGATCGATGATCAGATAAGCGATGTTCAACTACCTTCTGTTGAAAATTTCTCGACATAAATTTCTGAAAGAGTTCAAGGAAGATAGAGTTCTTGATAGGAGGACAGTACCATACAAGAAGGGAAGTGTTGACTACCTTCGATTTGGGCTCAAAGGCACTAAGCCAAGCAAGGAAAAGTGAAGGAGGCTGGAAATGTGAGGGTGTTGTACTCTCATCTACTGAACAGGTCAGGTAATCAGTCTTTTGGGGTCCAAACGATTCCTAATGGGGAGGAGTGATCAGATTTGGATCAAGGACCTAAGTGATAGCTCAAATTTCAAAGTTTTTGGAGTATTTTTAAACCTGAGCGAATGGATAGATATCGTCTTCCTGATTCCGGCATCATTAACGGTTCGAAAAACTGACACTGTATGAAGAAGTTATCGTGATTTGAAAAGTCTAGTAAACTGTAAATTTTTGACCTTTAACCAGGTTTGACTGGGTATTTGCACAGTCAGCAAAAAGAATATTCCAGGGAATATTCCTAGAATATTCCTCGAAATATTCCCCATAATATTCCTCTCGGGCGAATTGGATTTTGACAAGTGGCATGGTTTCAGCAAATCAAAGGCTGCCACGTGGCCTAGGATTTGTTGTGTAAAAGTTTGGTTAGACTCTGCCGGGTTCGATCGCAAGACCTCCTCGCCTGCACATCCACGCCTTACTGCCTGAGCTACTTTTGTTTCTTAACTATTATGGTCAACGACTTTTATTTGAATTTAGTTGAAATCCAATTTGGGGGTTTTCACCATTTTAAACTCCAGTTAACTGGGGTGCTCCAAAATTAGTGGAGCTGTTTTAGGTGAAACTGGACAAAAATTGATTAGGGTCTATCTTGAGCAAGATTCACCCATTCTGGGAGTGTGAATAGTCAATTTGGACTTTATTGGACATTAAAAAGTCATTGGTGAGGGTTGCAGAGCTATCAGAGGAATTCTGAGTGTGATTTAGCTTCAGAGAAGTTCTAAGGGCCACTAGGGCCACCAGGGGCAAGCAATAGAAAGAAGCCTAGCCAGGGCAACTAGAGGCCTTACTCAGGAAACCAATAGTTAATTTTGGATGTTTCAGACATTATGGAACTAATGGTGAGGCTTATAGAACCATTAGAGGACTTTTGAAGGCCGACATTCTTGAGAGAAGTTCCAGGGGCCACCAGGTGCCAGCAGGGGAATGAGGCCTATCCAGAGCAGCCAATATCCATTCTCAGCAAACCAGTAGTCTATTCTGACTATTTTGAGCTTTCTGATCCATTTATGATTTTTTTATAAGATTTTGAATATTTATTAAGGTTGAGATG
The DNA here is from genome assembly GCA_034641835.2 of Pinus albicaulis. Classification (NCBI taxonomy): domain Eukaryota; kingdom Viridiplantae; phylum Streptophyta; class Pinopsida; order Pinales; family Pinaceae; genus Pinus; species Pinus albicaulis. The sequence goes on along the minus strand of CM076580.1, from coordinate 318,618,729 downwards.
CTTCAGGGAAGTTTTCAGTAAACCTAGAACTAGGGGGTGCCACCAGGTGTTGGAGGCATAACCCGAGCAGCCGGAGGCCAATTTTAGCAAGTGAATAATCTATTCTAACTATTTTGGACATTCTGAATCCAATGGAATTATTTTCAAAGCCTTTTTGAGACTTCTGAAGGTCGATAAGCCATAGGTAAGTTTCGTGCAGTCGAGGGTCAATAGTGGATGGAGGCCTAGATTGGGGAGCCAAAGCTCATTTTGAGCAAATGAACAACCTATTTTGGGTGTCTGATGTGTGATGGAGACAATAGGTGAGGTTTCAAGGACAAAAAAGGACTTCTAGGGAGTTTGTGCCAAAGAGAATCTCAGAGAAGCTTAAGGGCATCGATAGATGAGGTGAAGTCAAAAGAAGCCTAGGTCTATTTTCAGCGAGATAGTAGCCTTTCCAGGGGTATGATGGTATTATGAACCCATTTTTTCAATTTAGATAACCATTGGAGTTGAGTTATTAACTTGTAAAATAAATTTCCCATCATAATCCCAAAGAGCCAAGTCAGTTGACAAAGGCTGAAGGAGACGCAACCCACAATATTCGGGTGAACTCCTATATTAAATTTGATGTTATGTGTTGATGCTTATTTGCTGCATTTTTATGGTTGTTGTACATGCTTAATATCAACAATTTTTTTTTTTAATTCCTCACATTTAAGCATTAAAACAATTTAAAACACATACACCTATTTCAAGTGTTCAATTCCGCACAGTCAAGAATAAGCTAGATCTTAAATTGTTTAACTGCGTGGGAGGTTGTTGAAAGGAATAACAAGTTATGCACCCATTTTTAGATCAATGACCAAAAAATATCCGTTAGCTGAATATCCTATATTAGAAGAGTTTAAAGATGTGTTTCCAGAAGAAATACCAAGACTCCCTCCAAGGAGGGATATTGACTTTACAATTAATCTTGTACCTGGTGTTGTTCCGATTTCCAAGGACCCATACAGAATGAGTGTACCTGAACTAATGGAACTGAAGATTCAACTGCAATAATTATTAGGAAAAATGTACATAAGGCCAAGTGTGTCTCCTTGGGGAGCACTTGTATTGTTTGTGAAAAAGAAAGATTGAACATTGAGGTTATGCATAGATTATAGACAATTGAATAAGATGAACATAAAAAAAAAATCCAAGAATAGATGACTTGTTTGATCAAGTTAGGGGAGCTTCTATATTTTCAAAGATTGATTTAAGATATAGATATCATCAAATTAGGATCAGTGATGATAACTTTTTGTACCCTCTATGGGGACTATGAGTTTGTGGTGCTTCCATTTGGGTTGACTAATGCACCTGTGTAGTATTCCCAAATGGGAAAAGTGGGAATATAGCTCATAATAATGGAAATAGAAGCAAATGTTAACACATTACATATGGAAAAAATAATAGATCCATGGTATTATGTACAAAAAAAAAAAATAAGTACAAGATCTTGGGGATCCAGCCCCTCAAGATAGGCAAAAGAAGCCTCCAATGCCAAAATGTACCCAAAACATGTAATACACTTCTACACAAAGTACTGAAGCAAGGAAAGTGCAGTTTTAGTGACTAATACTAGAGCTGAAACATATATATAAATGGATCTGATAATATCATGCTCATACAGGGCTAAAAATGGAGATCTATGCTCCTCAACACTTTTCTAAGACAGCCCAGGAAGGGTTTCCGGAAATACACAAAATATGAATGGTGGATCTAAAGCCCTAGGGCTGAAGATGAAATGCAACTGAAGCACATAGAAGGAGGTGGTTGAATCTGATGTAGATTTGAAAGAACTCCTCCCAAAGGACTCTCTCAATGAACGGTTGATCCCTTCAATGGAAAGCAAACTACTGCTGCTGAGGAAATTGCTGCTATTGGAAACTACTACTTCTAAGGATAAGAACCATGTGTAGAAGGATTTTAGAGTGCTCATAATGATCCTTGAGTTTAACCATGGATTCTACTCACAAAACCCAGAAAAACCCAGAAATGGTTTGGCCAGATTTTAACTTTTGATTTTCGACCCTTTTTGGGTTGCCCACTGCAACAACTCACTAAAATAACGTAGATCTAGACTGGAACTAAACTGTAGGGGATAAAATAATATTGTCCTAATGCCAAATATGTCAAATAAGCCCAAGGGGATCCTTTACTGGCCTCCCAATGGAAGGAAACCTTCCTACACTGCAAAACTAGCTCAGAAAACACCCAATACAATCTTCCACTGCTGCACCCTGCAACTCAGCACATATTTCAATAGAAACTACACTATACCCCAAGACTAAAGCTTGGCCTGAAACTTGAATGTGGAAATATAGTGAAAAATCTCTTCCTATGAGGCATCTCAAGGATAGAGGTGGGATTCTCGATCAGGAACACCCTATGCTAAACAACACTACAATCTTAGCTAAACAGCTAAAGAAAGATTATATGTATAAACAAACCATATAATCAAAACATAAAAATATCATAACATGATCCTTACCATATGATTTGCTCATACAAATGGAGTGGCTCATGGATAAATCCCCTCTCATTATCAAAGAGGAAATAGGTGGTTGTGATGACTCCCCAAAAGAGTTATGTGTCTCCTCCATCTCCACATGATCTATGCATCTCCTCAAATGATGATATATCTCCTCTTCAAAGCCTCCACAAGTGTACCCCTCCATGATGCTGTGGTATGCTCTCATAGAATAAGTGTGGCTGAAGAGAAAATCTTCATGATTTTCTTGTAGTAACTTCTCCTTGAGCTTGGAAGCTCTAGATAAGAAGATCCTACCGTGATAGTAGATGACCTCATCTCTGATTGAATATACCTCCTCATGTAACTGGTCATCAAGTATCATACAAGGAAAAAGATCCTTGGAATAATCCACCAACAGTTGGGATTTCCAATATGAATCTATCCTCCATAGTGACAGTGCTGATGATCTATCATAGAAAGCATCTGTCATGTATTTTTCCTCCTCTTTCACATCTCCCATGCCAAAGTGACATATTGGAAGGCTGCTATCCTCCCTCTGCTGCTCCTTTCTCAACGCAATATCTGAGATTAGAGTGGGTAATGATGATGTTGGGAAAATGTCTCCCTCCTCCTTGAGTCTACCCAAGACTCTCAGTGCGGTACCATGACCTCCCATTGTTCCCACTCCTCTTGGATCTATGAGTGGCACAACATGTTGAGATAAATATTTGATCCTCTTCCAATCAGAGGGTCTCCTTTGTGGAATGGCTCCATGTAATGAAACATCAAGGCCTAGAGTAGGTTGTATATGTGAGTGGATTGATTTGTCCCTGCCCTCACTGCGCAACTCATCCTCCTTCTTCTGTGCATAAACCTCCTGAAAAGGATGGGTGTATATGTTCCCAATCATTTGGTGCTGGCCCTCCTTCTCATTTCCTCCTACCTTCTGCAAGATCTCACAGTCTAAGTTGTATTTTTCAATTGTAATCAATCTATGTACACTCAACATCTCATTGGTGTCAAAAGTCTTGATCACAAAGGAATGATCTAACATAGTGTGTGTCCCCAATACTGTATTCAATGTTGGAACACACTTCCTCCATTGTTTTATCTCATTTCCTACTAACATAGACACATGCTTCTCATGATCTTCATATGTAACATCCTTTGGAACTTCTTGCAAAGATACAAGAGCTCCTCTAGCTGAAGCAATTGCTTCATCTCCATCTCCAAATAGAAGTGGATCTCCTACTGTTGTCACAGCGCTGGAGGATCCTTTCAACTCTTCCTTTTCCTTCTCCTCATCAATGGAGAATACCTCATCATTAAGATATCCTTGGTTTTGATCTCCTCTTGAAGGAGGAATCCTCAAGTCTTCTTCTTGAGAAGAAAATTCTTGCTGAAGTGGGGCTTTTTCCCTAGGAAAAGCATGATGAAAATATTTAACCCCCTCAACAATGTTCTGAAATGGAGTTGGTTTCATGGATCCTTCCAACTCATGCAAAGGTTCTGATTTCTTGGGCTTGGTTTTCTTTCCCAAGGAAATTTCAGATTGTTTCAAATCAAATATTTTCACTAACCTCCTAGTGAACTTTTCATAAGTAGATATATTTGCATTATTTAATGAGGAAGATTCAAATAACCACTAGGCATAAGCCTTACCTTCAAGATGCAGCACTGCTACTCTAATGGCTTCCTCTTCTGAAACTTGATGCAGCTAGAAATATGTGTCTAGCTTCTTTACCCAAGCCTTGGCTGTGCTCTTGGGTGGCCCATCAAAAGTAGGTAGAAATAATCTACCCAAAGTGTGTTGCATGCACCCTCTTCTTCTATTGTGATTATTGGGTCTCCTCTCTTCTTTGAGTTGATACTTGGAATTTTAGATGCTCCTTGAATCTTCTAGACTGAGATTCATATTCTTGGAGATAATCACCAAGAGTCTCCTCCTTTGGTGTTTCTCCTTCTTCTTCTTCTCTTCCCAAGAATGTAGGCATGGTACCACATTGTAGATCTGATTGTGTGGTTGAATTCTCACACATAATATGAAGAATTGAAGCTTCCTTCATGTACAAATCTTCTTGAGGGATCTTCATGTATTTCCCTCCTCATTCCCTTGATTTCTATTTTAAGCTCATGCATAGTTTGGAGAAGAAGTTCTGAAAAATTATTTCCCTCCATTTCTCCAAATAATGGAGACTTGCCTTTGTTTCTTCTGTAAGCCTTCTCCTTTCTGTGAGAATCTTCTTCTTCTTCTGATAACATTGATGAAATGTCTTCATAGGCTGAGCCAAGATTATGCTTTGATACCACTGTAGTATTCCCAAATGGGAAAAGCAGGAATATAGCTCATAATAATGGAAATAGCAGCAAATGTTAACACATTACATATGAGCTAAATAATAGATCCATGGTATTATGTATAACAGCAATAAATAAGTACAAGATCTTAGGGATCCAACCCCTCAAGATAGGAAAAAGAAGCCTCCAATGCCAAAATGTACCCAAAACATGTAATACATTGCTACATAAAGTATTGAAGCAAGAAAAACGCAGTTTTAGTAACTAATACTGCAAATGGAACATATATATAAATGGATCTGATAAGATCATGCTCATACAGGGCTAAAAATGGAGATCTATGCTCCTCAACACTTTTCCAAGACAACCCAGGAAGGGTTTCCAGAAATACACAAAATATTAAGGGTGGATCTAAAGCCCTAGGGCTAAATATGCAATGCAAGTGAAGCACATTGAAGGAGGTGGTTGAATCTGATGTACATCTGAAAGAACTCCTCCAAAAGGAATCTCTCAATGAAGGGCTAATCCCTTCAATGGAAAGCAGACTACTGCTGCTGGAAACTGCTACTTACAAGGAGAAGAACCATGTGCAGAAGTTTGTTAGAGTGCTCAGAATGATGTGGGATTGTAATCACGGATTCTACTAAAAAAACCCAGAAAAACACAGAAATGGTTTGGCCTGATTTTAACTTTGGATGTTCGGCCCTTTTTGGGTTGCCCACTGCAACAAATCACTAAAATAATGCAGATATGGACTGGAACTGCGCTGTAGGGGATAAAATAATCTTGGCCTGATGTTAAATAAGTCAAATAAGCCCAAGGGGCTCCTTTACTGGCCTCCCAATGGAAGGAAACCTTCCTCCACTGCAAAACTATCTCAGAAAACACCCAATACAATCGTCCACTGCTGCACCCTGCAACTCAGCACATCTCTCAATAGAAACTGCATTGTACCACAAGATTGAAGCTTGGTCTGAAACCTGAATGTGGAAATATAGTGCAAAATCTCTTCCTGTGAGGCCTCTCAAGGATAGAGGTGGGATTCCCGATCAAGAACACCCTGTGCTAAATAGCACAGCAATCTTAGCTAAACAAATGAAGAAATATTATATGTCTAAACATACCATATAATCAAAACATAAACATATAATAACATGAATAATATGGTTGCCATCCTCTTCCTTATATAAGAAATGAGCTTCCAAACCCTAAGCCCCATCCATTAATGACACTACTTCCATGCAATGTGTCTCCATCTAAAACTGCGCTGTCCCTCATTGAATGCCACTCCTCCATGACAACGCTGTTGATTTGGTCAAGGTTGACCCAGTCCACATGCTCTAGCCCCTATTCACACCTTAGGGTGCTTTAATAACCTGAAAAGATGATCCCCTTTCACATGAGAAGTGATTTTATTCCTAATAAAGAGATTTATGTGTCTCCCTACCCACTTATTCATCAAACAAGAAATCAAAATTAGATTTTAATATTCCAATTAGCTGCATGCTAATTTAGGAATATTACAACCTTCCACATTCATGTGTCTCCTGAATAATGTGTTAAGGCCATTCCTTGACAAGTATTTTATTTTCTTCATAGATGATATTTTAGTATACTCAAAGAGTAAGGAAGAACATGATCAACATCTGAAGATGGTCCTTCAAACTCTAAGAGATAATGAACTTTATGCTAAATTTAGAAAATGTTCTTTCTACTAGAAGAAAATACATTATTTGGGACATGTAATATAAGAAGAGGGAATTTGTGTAGATCTTGAAAAGGTAAAATAAATTTTGGAGTGGAAAACACCTAATAATGTGGAAGAGGTTAGATCGTTTATGGGCATCACATGCTATTATAGGATATTTATAGAAGGATTCTCTAAACTTTCTTATCCAATCACTAATATACAGAATAAGGGAATCAAATTTGAGTGGAGCCCAAAATGTCAACCTATTTTTGACAAACCAAAACAACTTTTGACAACAAATCCCTTCTTAAAACTATATGACCCAAACAAGGAATTCATGGTATGTCCAAATGAAAGCAAAGAAGGATTAGGAGGAGTTTTAATGCAATATGGCCATGTCATTTTCTATGAATCCAAAAAGTTGAAGGAACATGGGAAAAACTATGTCAAACATGATTTGGAATTAACAACAATAATTCACACATTTAAAATGTGAAGACAATACTTGATAGGGAAAAAATTTCAGCTAAGGACCGATAATGTGAGCCTAAAATTTCTATTTGATCAGACTAACTTGAATGCTAGACAAGCTAGATGGTTATCATTCATTAGTGAGTATGATTTTGAGATTTTACAGATCAATTAAAGGGAGGGAAAACAAGATAGCTGATGCTTTAAGAAGAAAGCTTAATCATATTTGTACTGCAACAACAATTAGTTGGTCAATAAATTTAGTTGAAAAATTCAAAACAACTGCAAATTTGGATCTAGAGTATGTAAACTAATTAAAGAAAAACTACAGAAAACTGAAAATATGGGAGAAAAAGTATTTGATTTCTCAAATAACAACCAAGATTTATTTATGTTTAGAGGTAGAATTCACATACCAAATGCAGTAAATCTTATTTTTTTGTATTAGATAAGCTACATAAAAGACCAACAATTGGTCACCCTAGTTATAAAAACCTTATTACAATGTTGAGGAAGGATTTCTATTGGCCAAACATGAGAAATGAGATAGTTGAGTATGTGGCAAGATGTTTGGAATGCCAACAAGTTAAGGCATTTCATCAGTTACATCATGTTGGTTTATTACAACCATTACCCATTCCTAAATTGGAAATGGGAGACTATCTCAATGGATTTTATTATTGGGCAACCAAGAAGTAGAAAACAACATGACGCTATTATGGTTGTAATTGACAAACTTAGCAAGGCAACACATTTCATTCCAGTCAAATCCACTTTTAAGGCTATAAACATTGCATAACTTTTTATGAGGGATATTTTCAAACTTCATGGGATACCTAAGGTTGTAATTTCAAACAAAGATGCTAAGTTTACCTCCAAATTTTGGAAGGCATTATTTGAAAACACGGGGACCAAGTTAAAATTTAGTACATCCTATCATCCTCAAACTAATGATTAAACAGAAAGGACCAATCAGAGATTGGAGGATATTCTAAGGATGTATGTGAAGGATAAACTAACTATATGGGAGGATTACTTAAATTTAGCCAAATTTTCCTATAACAATGCATATCAAACTTCTTTAAAAATGAGTCCATTTGAAGTCATGTATGGAAGAAAATGCAAGGTACCATTGATTTGGGATCACCCTTAAGACATATTGATACTAAGACCTGGCATGCTAAGAGAAATGGAATAAATAGTCAATCAAGTCAAGAAAAATTTGAAAACAACCGAAGATCGTTAGAAGAGTTATGCAGGCCTAAAAAGAACTTAGAAATAATTCATTGTGGGAGATCATGTATATCTGAAAGTCAAACCTAAGAAAAATACACTCAGACTTGACAACTGTGCTAAGTTATCTCCTAAATATTGTGGACCCTTTGAAGTGTTATCTAGAGTTGAACCTATTGCTTACCAGCTAGCCCTAGTAGCTAACATTACGATTCATAATGTGTTTCATGTTTCATTATTGAAATATATGTGCATGATCCTTCTCATGTAATTGATTGACATGTTGTACAAGTGGAAATAGAGGGAGAGTTCCTAGTAGAACCACTGCGTATTTTAGACTGAAGAGTGGTTACCCTCCAGAATAGAGAAGTGGTGCAATTAAAAGTTCAATGGAAACATTTCGCTCCAAAAAGCAACTAGGGAATTAGAGGGTGCTTTTAAGGAAGCTCATCCCTCTATGGTTTAAATTCTGATATTTCCAAAAGAAATAAATGATTGAGAGACAATGGGACAGTGTAAAATTTAAGCGAGTGAGGATGTGATATCCAAAAACTAAAATACTTTATTGTAATTACATGTATATAAGTTTAGTTTAGATTTAGTATGCTACAATAAAGAGACAAACAAATATTTAATTATTAATAATTTGTTGATAATAAGTGATGTACAATTTTTGTTTGTAAATATGAAATTATGTTTTATTTTATGAATATAAGAAGAATGGGAAATTAATGGTTGAAGTACAGATGGCTGAAAGAGGAAAGAGGCTATAATTATTTTAGAAATTATTTTATCCGTCAATAATTCCTAGTCATCTAATCTGGGTGATTAGATTTAATTCTGAAAATTTTGTATTTTCCAATTTAATGTTTCCTAAAATATAGGAATTTGTCTCTAGAAGTGGGAAACAAGAGCTCATTAATGAGAAGCTAACTATATGCCACCCATTGATGAGGTGGAGGCAGTGAATAAACACCCAAAAGTGGTAGATGGATAAAAATCTTTGAATTTTCTGGCTTTTGTCTCGTAATTTCCCAGAAGAGGAGAATTGAGAGACCAAAGAGAAGCATAAAAGAAAATACACATAAAATATATTGCATGCCTAATTTCTCTAGGGGACCAACAAAGGATGAGTTATGGTTGGGAGGATCCAAAGTACTTACTCTATAATTTTCTCGAAGTAGTTTACAAGTCAGTGTTTCTAACACTATTTTCTTATATTTACATGCAAAGTGTTCATTCTGTTCATTTTGTTAGATTACAAATAATATTTAAAATTGAATATATGTGTATATCAGAGTATATATATATATTTTTCTTATGCCCTGTTATCATATTAGAAAGTAATCAAAGAAAGATAATAGAAGGCAATCGCGTACAATTTATAATGAAAATTACAGATTGTTTTGTTAAGATTAAAGTATTGATTTCATAGGTGCATAAATTAGATTATGTTAAGATATAGTAAGAATAGTGTGAAAAGATTTAGTTATATGGAATTGTTATTCCAAAATAACCACATTGCAATATTACTCTGAGAGAAAAGAAGATCTCTTGAATATTTGGAGAGGAAAATGTTAGTTCATTTTATTAATTATGTAATAGATATTTTAATTTTCTCATGCCATAGGAAAAAATAGTTATTTACATGCCTGGTGGATTTATGAACCGAAGAGAGAAAATAAGATCTCTTGAATATTTGGAGAGGAAAATGTTAGTTCATTTTATTAATTATGTAATAGATATTTTAATTTTCTCATACCATAGAAAAAATAGTTATTTATAAGCATGGTGGATTTATGAACTGAAAACTCACAGTAAACATAGGTATTATGCTTTAATAATATGTGAGTGAAAGAAGTTCATAATATATCAGATGATAAACTCAAAATGAGTAAGAAAAAAAAACATTTAGTAACAGAGAAGACAAAATACACTTCTTTTGAATATCATACGTTTATAATTCTAGAACAAACAAAGGACATACAAAAATTTATTCTATGTCACATGAAAAAACAAAAAAATGGACGAATACAATGATTCTTTTGGAATTAAATTCTTCAAAGAATATATATGAACAAAAATAGTCGAGACAAATTGGCAATTAATCAAGTAAGTCTCCATTTTTAAACAATTATATACAATTGTATTAGTTTGGATGCGACATTAGCCCAATTTAGATAATAAAAACTTATTCTTGACAAACAGTTTTAATTGGAGATGAGACATAAGCATTATAATAGCACAATTTCTTCTTAAATATTATAATTCTTATGTCTCATTTCCAATTAAAAGTGTTTTTCATGAATAAGATGTTATTGTCTACATATGTATAGATATAGAAAATGACATTGATGAAACCTACCTTAAACATTTAATTGGTAAACATATTATCCACACACACACACACAAATAAATAAATAAATAAATTTAGTAGGTGTTGTAAGGGTCATTATATAACAACTGCCTTTATTCACAATTATGGACAATAAACAATAACGTAGAGCGGGTTCCAAGAACAACATTGTAATATCCTAAAATAGGAAAGCAACAATATAGCACTACAAGAAAAAAGCACATTGGTGAGGGGCGAAAATGGTCACCATAAGCTCATTGGTGAGGGTCAAAAGAGCCTTCGTCACCAAAAACTGAACGTCACCAAAGGTGGCGTCGCCGAAAGTATAGGTGTTGTGGTGACATTCAAGGTTCGTCACCAATAATGATTTATAGAGACGAATAGTGACCATCACCATTTCATATGAGCAATGGTGACAGACAATAGCCTCCGTCACCAAAACAATAGAAAAAAAATAATGGAAAATAGAAGTGAATATCAATATACCAATATATCAGAAAAATTCAAAGCCATCTTGTTAATCATATCAGCCATAAGAAGCACAAAATATTGAGGATCAAGTCACTCAATCAATACAACACAAGCCTCTAATAAACATATATGCCAATACATGAAATATAGTTTCTATGCAAATGTCGGAAGATCAATACAGCGCAGTCCTAGTGAGAATGAATGCTACTGGAAAATACAATAATTTGGATCTCTTGATATATGGCTTAAGAAATGCCAGGAACAAAGATCTAGATCCCCAAGCACCTTTCCAAGACAACCCAGAAAGGGTTTTCGGAAATACACCCAACACAAAATAGTGATCTACAGCCCTAGGACTGAATAATCAATGCAAATGAAGCACATGGAAGGAGGTGGCTGAAACTGATGTAGAAATGTATGGAGCTCCTCCAGTAGATCCTCCAAGTGAAAGGTTGATCCTCTCACTAGAGATCTAACCCTCCAACTGAAGCACTAAAACCTCCACTACAAATTCTCAATAAAATAACACAGTCTATGAGGGAAACTACGCTGTAGGAGGTGGTAATAGCTAGGCCTGATGCCAAATAATGAATAAAGCTCCAGGACCTTCCTTGCTCTCTCATCAATCTATCCCCTAGTTGCTCCTCCCAAGTGTACAAGTTAGCCTTTGGTGGTAAACCCAAGTGGCTCTCATCATGAAGAAGTGGGATATCCATGGAGGAAACTATATGCTATCTAGAGGCCTTCTTGAGGCATGGAATCTAAAAAATGTGGGGAACCTTCATTCCCATGTGAAGCTCCAATCCCCAAGCTATCATCCAAACAAAATGAATCACCCTCCTAAGTGGTAACTCATAGGAAAACTCTTCCACCTCTTGCTCCTGCAATGTAGGTGGGTTGTATAGCTGAACATGATAGACCAAATTGTCTACCCCATGTTGTCTCTCTCTTCACTTATTATATGTGTAGATTTGCTGCTAAATTTGGGTTACAATAATGTTTCCCTCAAGAGGTAAAAAATAAACTGGATCCTCAAAGACCCACTCTTTGGTTTTATGAACCTTTCTTGCCCAAACCATCCCACAAATAGTGAATAGAACATCATCACAATATGGAATACAAATGAGAAAGATGCTAAGTGTTATGTGTAATTCTGGATGGTACCATTGGTTTCCCAAGTGGATACAACACAATTTTTCTATTTGTTGTTTCTGAACATAATGTGGCAAGTTGTATCCCAACAATTGGCTAGTTTTGCATGTTATCTCATTTACTAGAAAGTAGTAAATGGAATTGTGTATCAACTAGGCATACCAAGAATAGCACAATACTTTCCCAAATCCATACAGGAAATGGCTATCTCCCTCACAGATGTTGGCCTTAGAAAGACCATGAAGCCCAAATAGAAGCTTTCCCTCTTGTGGAGAAATGCACAGTATATAAATGGTAAGAGAATGCAAATATTTTATTAAATGATCAATAAGTGAAAAAACACAACTCTTACCATGCATTGAGAGTAAGCTGATAATGAGATCCATGGATGATCTCTCCATAGTGGTCTGATCTCCATGAGACCTTTGTGAATGGAAAGGAATGAATCATGTGCTGCATGTAAAGCCTTCTTCTTATGCTTGGAGATCCAAGTCAAGAAGATCATATCCTGGTAATAGATGTCTCCATTCGCCATCCCATAACTCTCATCTCCCACTTTCCCATCAAGTTCATCATATGTGAAGTGACCCTTGGAACACCCCATCAATAGATACATACTCCCCAGTGACAGTGTTGTTGGCCTTTGTGATAAGGCTCCTGTCATCTCATGACTCCATTATTTGACATTCCAAATGCCCAAGTCATCTTCCATAATGTTGCTACATATGGGAGACTCCTTCCTATGTGGAAGTACCTCCTAATCCTCTAGAGCTAAGGAGTAGCCCCTTTGCACCATGATTGTGCCATCCTCTAATCCTAAAACATCATGCAAGGTAAGGGAGAAAATAAGCCCATACTCTCCCAAGAGTATCCAAAGAAACAATAACCCTTGCCACATCTTCATCTCATCATCACACAATTCATGGAGTAAAATCATGATAGTTGACTTGTAGAATGCCCCATACAACCAAATATTCTGCTACCATGTCATATGGGTGCCATGCAATGCCCCAAACCATGACACACCCTTTGAAAAAGGATATGTTACATGACGGTGAAACTCTTTCAAGAGTAGCCAGCACATCCATGCCTCTTGCTGCCCCATGTCATAGATCTGCAAGTGGCTCACCAACCCCGTGCTCATCATCTCCATCCAAATGTGGGTGTCTCCTACCATGCTCCAAGTTGGTATCCACCTCATGGAGAACACCATCCTCCCAAATCCGATGACTATCTTTGCACTCCATGATATGTTGAAGTGCAACCTCCTGGAGATCTCTACATAAATACCACTCATCAATGACCTAGTTGAACCCATAAGGTTCCAAATATGCTATAGGAAAAATATTCTCATTGAGCTGAGAGGTGCTTATCAAGAAGGATGTATCATAATAATGGGAAATGTTATCCATCATAATATTTATTTCATCAACCATCTTCCTATCCAATGATACACAAGTAGAATGGTCATTGGAATGCTCCCATAATAGTTGGGCCCCCAACTCATCACTGCTGCTCAGTGACAGTGCTGCTGATCTCCATGATGGTGCATTTGCTGTCTCATGGTCATGCACAATGTTGAACACATAGTTTTGCATTAGATTGATTAGGATTATGTTCATCCTATCCTCCAAACCTCTATACTCCAACCCAAAGTGTTGTGTGCATCTCAACAATGAGAAACCAGGATGCCTATACATCTCCTCTCTGAACCAGTCAAGGGTCCTCTATGCAGTGATAGTCTGCTGCTCCAAATTATCAATGTGCTTTGACCCTAGGTCATGCAATTTCCCTAATGGCATGTCCCCACAAATCTCCATATGATGTGCTGAAATAATAGGAGGTGGAAATTTTTGCATGCCTTGGTTAAGCTTGAGAACATCTTGTACATCTACGAGGGTTCCTCCTATCGGTGTGATGACTCCTCCAACTGCTGGTGATGATGATGGTTGTTCCTCTACTATTGCACCAGCACTGGTATAAGTCTTCTCCTCCTCATGCATCCCCTGAATAATGCATGGGAATCTAAATTTCAAGAGATCAAGACCACTTTGCAAGGATGCAAGTGCTCCTTCTCCTGATGCAAGTACTCCTGCAGCAAGTGGTGGTGGAAGTTGATATTCTTCTGGAATAATAATGCTGACATCTTCCCTTGGGTTCTCATGTGCTTTCTCATCTATGTTAGAACATGTATCAATAGGAACTACCTCCGGTTTCCTCTTATCAAACTTCTTGATCAACCTTTGAGTAAAATTTGCATAAGCAATCACTCTTGCATGTTTCAAATGGCTGAACCACCAAATATTTGCTTCAACTTCAAGGTGCAGCGCTACAATCTCAACAGCTTCTCTTTTTGCTACTCGATGTAGCAGGAAGAATGCATCTAAATTCCTCCTACAATCCCTTGCTATGAATGTGGATGACCCATAAAATGTAGACAATAGAAATCTATTGTGTCTTTTTCTTCTATTGTTGCTGCAAGGTCTCCTTTCTTCTTTGATATGAATGAACTGTCGGAGAGTTAGATTTTCCTTTAAATCCCTTTATTGAGACTTATACTCTACAAGATATTCACTTATAATCTCATGATCTAAGTTTTCTTCATCTCCATACCTTTCACCTTCCTCTTCAAAGAAAGTAGACATAGTAGATTGTTTTGGAGCTCTATGAAATACCGGTTTCTTCTGCTGTTGATAGGAAGTGCTTGGACCTTCCTCATCTTGAAACCTTCTTGAGGTCTCATTGCATCTCTCCCTTCTCATTTTCTTGACCTCCTTGGAGAGGTCATTCATATATCTAAAAATATACGAGGCAAAACTAATTCCTTCCATCATTGTAGATCTCTTCTTCTTCTTCTTAATCTTCTAATAACATATTGGCTAAAATACACAGGCTGAGCCAAGATTATGCTTTGATACCATTGTAATAACCCAAAATAGGAAAAGCAGCAATATAGAACAAAATAATGGAAAATAGAAGTGAATATCAATATACCAATATATGAGACAAATACAAAGCCATCTTACGAATCATATCATCCATAAGGAGCACAACATCTTGAGGATCAAGTCACTCAAGCAATACAACACAAGCCTCCAATAAACATATATGCCAATACATGAAATATAATTGCTATGCACATGCTGGAAGACCAATACAACGTAGTCCTAGTGAGAATGATTGCTACTGGAAAATAAAATAATATGGATCTCTTGATATATGGCTCAAGAAATTCCAGGAACAAAGATCTAGATCCCCAAGCACCTTTCCAAGACAACCCAGAAAGGGTTTCTGGAAATACACCCAATAAAAATGGTGATCTACAACCCTAGAACTAAAGAATCACTGACATTGAAACACATGGAAGGAGGTGGATAAAACTGATGTAGAAATTTATGGAGCTCCTCCAGTAGATCCTCCAAGTGAAAGGTTGATCCCCTCATTGAAGATCTAACCCTCCAACTAAAGCACTGAAACCTCAACTGCAAATGCTCAATAAAATAACACAGTCTATGAGGGAAACTGCACTGTAGGAGGTGGTAATAGGTGGGCTTGATGAAAAATAATGAAATAAAGCTTCAAGACCTTCCTTTCTGGCCTCCTAATGGAAAGGCTACCTCTCCTCGGAAAAACAAACACAGAAAGTGGCCCTATCAATCCTCCACTTCCTCTGCCCTGAAACTCAACACAACCCTGCAAGAAACTGCACTGTAGCTCAAGACTGAATCTAGCCAGAATGCCAGAATGTGGATATGCAACTCACAAACCTCTCCTGAGTGGGCACTCAAAGTTTCTCGAGGATGAGTGTGAGATTCCCTCTTGGGAACACCCTTGTGCTAAACAACACGACAGACTCTGCTAAACAGCTGAAGAGTGCAAGAAGTCATACAGACCACAAAATCAATAATCAACAACATACCCCTCTATGGTTGCCTTCCCCTTCCTTATATGCATTGTGAGCCTTCTCACCTTGGGTCCCACTCATTAAAGCCACTACTCTCATGGAGACTTCCTCCCATTAACACTACGTTGTCTCTCATTGATGATCCACTTCCTCCATACCAGCGTTGTTTATTTGGTCAAACTTGACCCCATCCACATGCTCCAACCCCTGTTCACACATGAGGGTTCTTTATCTAGCTATTAAGATGATCCTTATTCACATTAAGAGGGATTTTATTCCTACTAAAGAGATTTATGGGTCTCCCTACCCACTTATTCATCTATCTAACTGAAAAAAGAAAAAAATTAATATTCCAATTAGCTGCAAGATAATTTTGGAATATTACAAACACTATGCCATATATAAACTCATCTTATTTTGATTCACCACCATAGATCATTGAATTGTAGAGCTTCTAAATCTATTCTCGAATCACAGGAAATTCACTGGAATGGCAGTCGGTTGATACAGAGGAAGATAAATAATAACTCCATTTTGCGATGAGTTGAATGTGCTAGCAAGGTTGAGGCTCCCCTGACCTGTGTATACTCCTTCCAACCGTGATGTCTTAAAACTTGATGCCACTTTTTTTCACATGTTACATCCTCCAATCGCCAGATGTTATGGTGATATAGACAATGGTATTCTTTATTTGATCTACGTTACTGGAAAATTAATGAAGGCCACCATTCCTTTCTTGCTTGCATTGGGTTTCGAGATGAGATCCGTTTTCTTGTGAGGAGGGATGTTTGGGTGGTTTTCACCTTGAGAGCCCATTCATTTTTTTGGTTATGGAAGCCTTTATAAAAATATTTTTGATCGTAATATTTGTTATTCATGGGATAGGTGAGTTTAATATCATCCCTTGATCCAATTCTAAGTTCACCTGCTTCAATATAGTTCCTTTATTAGAAAATGAGTTTTCCTTTGTTTTCATATGTCTATATATGTGAAAACATTCAATTTTCTCAAATTTCATTGATTTCAAAATGATCCTTTGTAAAATAGGAAGAAGAGTTGAGTTTTGCGATCCCCTATCTTGCCACACCTGAATAATTACAATCATTTAATCTCCAACATTAATATTTTGGGGATTTTATTTGCTATTGATAATTATAATCCCTGCCAAAGTGCTAGATATTCATCTTGGTTGTTGGATGCGACACCCAAACCCTAGACATATTGAGTCTCTATTTGTTCATCGGGGCAAGGGATAACCCCTCCCTCTCTTGCCACCCATTATTTTTAGTTTAATTTATTAATATGAATCTATTGACACATTTACTTTACTTTAATTTGGATATACCTAATTTATCTAAATGTAATAATTTTTTTTTAAATTTAAATTTAAATTTTTAGTTTTTATTATTAATTTTTTAAATAATAAATTAATACATTCATTTTTTTATTAAAATATGATATTATATAAAGGGTTTAAATATAAAACTTACCCTAGTCATTGCAACCCTCATTTTCATGCTGCTATTTCTTGGTTCGTGGTGTTGCTTCCAATTGGTGTTGTGGTGTAACACTCGTTTTGTGTTGTCATTCGAACCATGCCCCGTTTCATTTGATGTGGGTTTTTTTGCCACTTTTGTATCATTTTTCATTTCCTCTAGGGTCATGGTCACATTTTATTTAAGGGGTTTGAAATTAAGGGGAGTGAGGGCTCAAAGGCCAGAATCTTGGTTGCCATAAGCCTCATTTCCATGATACTTTTTACTCCTTTCCTGGTCCATGGTGATGCGTCTGGATAGGGTTCTGGTGTGGCTCTTGGTTGCTACTACCATTTCGTCAATTTTTTGCCTTCGATTCATTGTTTCTGGTGTTTATGCTTTGTGGTAAATCCTATGTATTTTTTTCTTGTTTCTTGG
Source organism: Pinus albicaulis (assembly GCA_034641835.2). Classification (NCBI taxonomy): domain Eukaryota; kingdom Viridiplantae; phylum Streptophyta; class Pinopsida; order Pinales; family Pinaceae; genus Pinus; species Pinus albicaulis. Next base: position 318,600,744 of record CM076580.1, on the reverse strand, counting down.
CTTCTTTTCTCCATGGTTTGTGGCTTGTCTTGTTTCCTAGAGTTGCGTGTGTAATGCAGCTATCACTTTTGGAGCTGGGTTTTGGGTTTCTATTTGAGGGTATGGTTGTGAGGATTTCTAATCCTCATGGAATTTGTATGTGGAAATTTGTTGTAATATTCCCAATTAGTCCTAAGCTAATGGGAATATTCATTTTTGTTTTATTTTTCTGTTTTATGAATAAAATTGTAAAGGAGGATCATAAAACTCCTAAATAGTAAATGAATCAATTCCAAATGTGAAAAAGGTTATATCTTGGCATGATTCCAAACATGTTATAAAGCCTACAACACAGTCTTGCTTCCAGAACTGCGTTATTTGTGTGGGTACTGTTGCAGGGTCTTTTGGCACACTTTTTGGAGGAGTGGTTTTCATGTGTCGAGGATTTGCCCTTCACATTTGAGATCCATTGGAGATGATTGCCATATTGTGCATATCAGATTAGATCTGAATGTTCATGAATTTCTGAATATTTCTGCAGATCTGCAGTTATTAGATCTCAAATCTACTCCTTGTACTTCATGTATTGCTGAAAACCCCAAGGGGAATTTGAAGAAGAGCCTTTCTAGTGTATGGATCTGATATGGATCTAACTTTTCTTGCACAGATCTGCTCTAGATCTGGAGTGTAATCTACAGCTGTTGCAACCAATAAAATAATGTTGTCAAGCTCTTTTCTGTTTTAATACATGGTTGCAGCACCTCCTTGTGAGGATTTCCTTCCATTCGAGACTTCTATTTCCTGTTCAACATCCTATGGGCCTCATTGTACATATGTTTTGATGTTATAAATGTTAAGGAAGGGTCTCCATATTGGCCCCTTGCTATAATCTAGATGATCTGCGTTATTTTTCTTGCATAAATTTCATATATTGCTGCAGTCCCCATTTTGGGATATTACAGTGGTATCGGAGCATCATCTTGGCACAACCTGTGCTTTCTAAGAAGCCAATATGTCTTATGAAGAATAAGAACCTCTTATTGATAGAGAAAATATGTATCTAAAGAGAAGACAGAAGAAATTTGATTACACCAATGACAATGAAGACAAGGGTAAAGCCCCTGAATCTGGAAGTGAAGAAGAACCAAAGGATTTTCCTAAGATCCTTTTGAGAGCCATGCAAGATCTTGCTAAAGAGATCAAAGAGATGAGATTGGAAAAAATCAAATAATCCCCTAAAGGATTTCATCTTGGAGAAATCTCTGGTATATCTCACCACTGGAATGATCAAACAATGCATCAGCCACAAGTTTCCCAACGCTCTAACATGCCTAACTTTTTGGTTGTGGGAAATGAAGGGTTTCAAGAGAAAGCATCCTTTGAATACTATTTTGAAGAATATGAGTCTCAAAATCAGAGATTCAAAGATCACTTGAGTTTTCAGGAGTTTTTTCACCTCAAGGACAAAAGAAGACCAGGGCATCATCATAGAGGTGTTGGATTCATTCAGAATCATGATCGACATCACTATATGGGTAGATTATTTTTACCCAACTTTGATGGGTCATCCAAGTTCTCTACCAAATCATGGGTATAAAAACTGGACATCTACTTCCAGTTGAACAATGTCCCAGATATGGAGGCTATCTAGATTGCAGCGCTGCACTTTGAAGGTGAAGCACACAACTGGTGGTTCCATGGCTTGTCTACACTGGGTCATGCCAATGTGACTACTTATTCAGATTTCACTAGAAGGCTGGTGGAAATATTTGATAGAAGATATTGAGAGGCACCATTCATGATCCTTGCAAAGTTAAAACAATCAGGTAATACAGAGTCTTACATTTCTAAATTTTTAAGATTATTTTTTATGGTTCCTGATTTGTCTACAGAAATAAGGGTGTACATGTTTATTGATGGCTTAGATGAACCTCTTCATGGGTTTGTTAAATCTACCAAGCCGACTACCCTGCATGATGTTATTGAAAGGGCTAGAGACCTTCAAGATTCCTTGCCAAAAACCAAGGCAAGCTTTCAACACAAACCCTCTTTTCCTTCAAAGGGGAAGGAAGATAAAGCTTCTCCTTCCAAGGAGAGCTCATACAAGAAGCCTCTTGATGAAGAAGTCCAGAGAGATCTAAGAAAAAGGAAGCTATGCATCACTTGCCAAGAATAATGGCACCTGGAAATAGATGTGCTTCTGGAAAATCACATTACATAGAGGTCTTCTGATGTTGAGGAGGAAGAAGAAGATGAACCAAGAATAGGTCACAACGCTGACACTGCAGGAGGAGAGCCAACACCATCAGGAGATGGGGATGGAGCATTTGCTCCTATTGGAGGGGTTCTTGCATCTTTGAGAGGAGTACCTAAGTACTTGACCTTAAGAGTTCAAGGTTCCATCTTGAATCAGAGGGTCTCTATTTTGATTGACAGTGGGGAACTCACAATTTCATTGATGCCCATCTAGTGTAGAGGAGGGAAGTACCCAGTGATACTTTTGAGGGATTCTCTGTTTTGGTCCCAGGAGATAGAACCATGCAATGCATGAATTATGTCCCATCACTTTCAGTCACCATGGGAACTTATACATTGGTTGATCACTTCTTTGTGGTTGACATACCTGACACCAATGTGATTTTGGGTGTTCAATGGTTGATTACATTGGGGAAAGTCACCACTGATTAGGAGGCTTTGCAAATGGAATGGGTGGAAAATAAGAGTGGTGAAACCAAAATGATAAAAGGCATGCATACATATCCCTCACGTACCACTTCCACACAAAGAACAAAGATGGATTTGCGCAGTGGAAGCAAGGAACTTACAGTCCCATCTATCATGCTCATGAGATTGCTGCATGGGACACTCTTATCTAGTGGAAAACCACCTGGGAGGCCACCTGATTTAGTTTTTGTGGGAGATCTCTCACCACATGATGCTCCAAATTCGGATCCAGGAGGGATGGGAGCATTGGAAGACAATAGTACATCACTGGGAGGCTTGGGTAAGCTTAAGAAGGAGGGATATTTTCTTTTCGTATCATCATCACCCACTCTCATTTCTGATTCTGCACTATGGGAGGAGGAGAATGGGAGGAATTTCATTTCAACATACACCTTTGGCATGGGATATGTCAAGGAGGAGATCAGCAACATGATAGAATTTTTTTTTGATACTTTATCAGCGCTGTCATTATTGGGCAGTTTAGATCCATATTGGAAGTCCCAACTGTTGGTGGATTATTCCAAGGATCTTCACACTTGTATGATACTTGATGACTAGCTGCATGAAGAGGGCTATATAGTCCATGAAGGAGTAATCTATCATCATGGTAGGGTCTTCTTATCTAGAGCCTCCAAGCTCAAGGAGAAGATGCTGCAAAGGGCCTACAAAGAGTTCTATTCAAGCCACACCTATTCTATGAAGCTCAACAATATCATTTTGAGGAGCTACTATTGGGAGGGCTTTGAAGAAGAACTATATTAGCATTGTCAAGATGCATGGACCATGTGGAGATGGTGCAACAACATAACTCTATGGAAGAGTTAATTCAACCCTCTCTTTCTCCTTTTGGAGGAGAGGATAGATCTATGCACCACTCCATTTGTATGAGGAGGACTATTGGTGAAGAACATGCTCATGTAAAACATGCTTTATTTTCTGATTGTATGCATTATTTCACGATGTTTATGCAGGCCATGTCTCCAAGGAGGAGTATTTTGTCTTATGAACTTCATGGCCAATCTTGGGCCACAAAAATTTCTGAATTTGGCCACTCCCTTGATGAACAAAGGGAGATTATATTTCATGATGGGTGCACTCCTAAGGCACCAAATTTATCTCACACTTTCAGCCATAGTGAGATAACATGGGCAGCAAGTAAGTGGTGGGGAAACCACTTACCACATCTAAATCGGATGCAGGCAGGAGATGCACTGCGCTGGTTCCACGTTTGGGACTATGATCCACCTCCATATACACAAATTTCTGTTTGTATGTACATTATTTTGCTCCCATACATTGATGATGTACTTGTGATTTTTATGGGAATGTATGGAGGGAGGATGGGAGGTATGTATGTGCCCTATGGGATGGAGATTCTCCATGCACCTTATTCTACATGTTTCAGGGAGGACATTGGGCAAACCATGTTTGTTTCATTTGAGCTATTGTCTCCTTATGGGATGCACTATTTCCAACTCATGAGAACTTTGGAGGAACAATTCATGGAGGGTTGGATTGTTGAACACTTAGCTTATGGAGAAAGCTCAACATATGAATATGTCACCAATGGAGGAGGAGAAGAGTTGCAACACTCACCTTATCAATTGCTTGAGGATAAGCAACATTTGGGAGGGGAGGACTGTACTATTCCCAATTAGTCCTAAGCTAATGGGAATATTCATTTTTGTTTTATTTTTCTATTTTATGAATAAAATTGTAAAGGAGGATCATAAAAATCCTAAATAGTAGATGAATCAATGCCAAATGTGAAAAATGTTATATCTTGGTTATGTAAGAAAGCACCCTTAGGTGTGAAAGGGGCTGAACATTTTCACTGGGTCAACCATGACCAAATCTACAATGCTGTCTTGGAGGAGTGGCCATCAATGAGGCACAACGCAGTTTTAGATGGAGATGGCTCATGTGAAAGGAGATATTTCATTGAAGGTGGTTTAGGGTTTGCAAGCTCTAAACTTATAAAAGGAAGAGGATGGCAGCATGAGAGGGTTGTTGAATGATGTTTGATTTCTGAAGTATCGTCTGTTTAGACATACTGATTTCTTTGGCTTTTTAGCCTAGTTTGCGAATGTTGTTTAGCATTGGGTGTTCTTGATCGGGGATCCCACCTCTTTCCTTGAGAGGCCTCTTAGAAGAGCATTGCATTTCTTGTCCACTATCTGGCTAAAGGCCAAGATTCTTCTTCCAACTACAACGCAGATCCTGTTGAGGGTTTGGTTGTCTTTGAAAGTTGCAGCAAGTGGAGGCTAGATCTACTCAGATCTAGACCATTCTAGTGCTCCTTTTCAGTGGGGAAGTCTTCTATCCCATTGGCAAGGAAGTATTGGATCACTGGAGCTACATTTTCAGATCTTGGCATGAGGCCAAACATGTTTTAAAGCATACAACACAATTTTTCTTCTAGAACTGTGCTATTTGTGTGGGTACTATTGCAAGGTATTTTGGCACACTTTTTGGAGGAGTGGTTTTCATGTGTTGGGGATCTGCCCTTCACATTTGAGATCCATTGGAGAGGATCACCATATTTTGTATATCAGATCATATCTAAATTTTCATCAATTTTTGAATATTTCTGCAGATCTGCAGTTATTAGATCTCAGATCTACTCCTTGTACTTCATGTATTGCTGAAAACCCCAAGGGGATTTTGAAGAAGAGCCTTTCTAGTGTATGGATGTAATATGCATCTAACTTCTCATGCACAGATTTGCTCTAGATCTGGAGTGTAATCTATAGCTGTTGCAACCAATAAAATAACGTTGTCAAGCTCTTTTTAGTTTTAATACATGGTTGCAGCACCTCCTTGTGAGGATTTCCTTCCATTGGAGACTTCTATTTCCTGTTATACATCTTATGGGCCTCAATGTACATATGTTTTGTTGTTATAAATGTTAAGGAAGGGTGTCCATATTGGCCCCCTGCTATAATCTAGATGATCTACGTTATTTTTTCTGCATAATTTTCATATATTGCTGCAGTCCCCATTTTGGGATATTACATTTGTACCCTAGTTTGTAAATTTCTAGATTTCTCTCAGTCCATCTAGATTTAGGGGTTTCGACTTTGTTTGTTGATGTTTGTTATTGCAATTTTTTGACCCGAGTTTTTTTTTGTAACCTTGTGTCTCTATTGGTGTTTTTTGGATCTTTTGAGGGTTTTGGTTGGATCCCGAGCAATGCACTTTTTCTAAAGCGTATATGCAAAATGTAATTTTATTTTTTCTGCATAACTAAAGTTAATTTTTTTTTTGGAAAACACGCACACACATAGACACACAATCATGCGATTTTAATATAAAAATATGCGTAAATTTTTGTGGATTTTCCACTAGAACAACTCATCACAACATATATGATACAAAACTGAAACCTTAACTGTGAATATTAATTCCGTTTAGATATTAGATTCTAAATTTACTATTTTTATGATTAAATCAATAAATTAAGTGAAATGAGATAAATATAAAATGGATAGAAATACATAGCATATCCACAAAATACACACATTTTTCCTTGGTAAACCCTTATAGGAGAAAACCAAGCTATAATGTGACACTGCTATGCTTTCCTTTTTATGGTATGGAAATATCAAGTGCAAAAGAAGAGGTACTCTCTATGGATTTACCTAAGACATGTGGCCTGTATGGATGCTATAAAAATTTAATTGCCTCTATTATGCTCTCTCACTTCCTTCTCCTTGTTGTTATAATCAACTATGGAACAGAATAAAATATCATAGAATGGAAACCCTACTCTTCCTAGTGTCTTGGCATGTAATATATCTTGATAGCCAACTAGGGGTAAGATTTAACCCCTCAACCCTCAAATAGATTTAAAATTTTGGACCTTATAGAGTCTTCTTGAAATTCCACACATTGATAACCTCATATGTGTGAGTGATGAAGGCTAATGTGGAATATAAGTGTAGAACAATGCTAGAGGGTATTATTCAAGTGATATTTTTTGACCCCAAATATTTTTTTTAATCCCTCAAAATGGCTCTAGAAGGTTTCAAACCCCAATTCTCCAAACTAGGACCCATTGTTAAAATGACAATATAAGTTGATTCCTCCAATTTTTTCTAGTTTGAAAGCATCAAGGTAGATGACGAATAATATAATGATCCTATTTGGATTATAAATAAATTAAATAATTCAAATGCTATAAAGAATTCATATTTTTCTCCTAAATCTTGTGGCATATTTGTGATTACATACAAATTGTAGGTTTATACAAAAACAATATTATCTTCCATATCTTCCATATATTTATTCTTCTATTTCCTTTCACCAAACAAACAAGCTATGAATAAATATTTTTTTATTCATCTAGCTACTTGAATATGACATTTGTAGAATCCAAAAAACTGTAATAAAGGGTGAAACTACATCCAAGATTCATGTATGTATTTAGATATATTCCCATGTTGATTTTCTGAGACCATCTAGTTTCCTTAGTCTATACCTAGTGTTGCTTTCAATAAATAATCCACCATTCTATTCCTATCCCTATAGATATTTTAAAAAAAGTCACGAGAAAAAATAATTGTAAAGCATTCTTATTTTTCTCCTAAACCTTAAGGTAAATTTGTGATTACATAAAAAAATTAACTTTATCGCAAAATTCTATTGTCTCCCATATCTTACATATGTTTCTTCTACTTTTTCCTTTCATCACAAAAAAAAATTTCAAACCATCATTCTAGGTTTATCCAAATTCTCGAAGATGATTTTTGTAGATTACAAAAAACTGTAAGAAAGAGTACATGAAATTACATCCAAGGATTATGTCTGAATTTGGATATATGCCCATGCTGTGTTAGGTCCCTATAATACTAGTGTAGCACCTTTATTTTTATCGTTAGTGTATCTCCCTTATTGTTATGTTTGTGCCCATGTATCCCCCATATTGTTATTGTTTTGCCCCATAAAATCCCACTATTGTTGATTGTTGCGCCCTTACATTATTATTGTTATGTAGACTCTAATTATATTGTGACCCCTTAGACTCCTATATATACAAAGGAGGCCTTGTCATTTGTATCGTACAATAATTTTTCATTTATGTAATGTAAAGGATGTCCCCCCCCTCAAAGAAGTGATTTCTCAAGTCATTGATCTATCTTTTCCCTATTTTGTGAGCTGGTTGTATAACATTTGGCATGAGAGCTTTGGATTCTAGGGTTTCGCTGCTTCAAACATGTCATTATGGAATTTTCACTATAACATTTTTTTTACGAATATTCAGAAGATGAAATTGCAACCACTTGGATATGAGATATTGGTGAAATTTGTATATGAATTTCATATCTTGTTAGCTATAATTTCAGATATATGATCCAAGGAAGTTAGGGTTTTTGCAGGCTCTAAATCCATATAAAATAGGTGACCTAGGGAAAATTGTCATAACTTTCATTACAGGAATAGGATTTGAATTCTGTAAACCTTTGTTGAAATTACATGGACTGTGGTTTGTACTATAAAAATTTCAGGGTTGAACGTTGAAACAGTGACACATGACATCATGTACAGCTTCGCTCTATTGAACCAATCCATAATCAAGCCATCGTAGGAGCTTTAGCATAATTATATATTGAAGAACACAATATTGTTCTGAATTGTGGCATTGGAAATAATATTCAGAGGGCTACCATAGGACTAAATTTAAGATAGTGAAAATCTAAAATTACAAAGATACAACAATTTCAATATCGAGCTCCAAATTAAAAAGAAAAAAGTGTGTATTTTTTAAATTTTGCATAACTTTTGTTTGAAAAATCAATTTGAAGTGATTAAAAGGGAATATTGAAGCATAGATATCAGTAAATTATTCTAAAATGTCTCCAAAAAAAAAAAATTCTACACCCATTAAGCCCTCATAAATCTTTACTATGAATCATGAAGAGGAAGAATTGTAACATGATATATCAAAATTACGGGACCAAGTGCAACAATTTTCGCTCTCACAAAGAGAAACCAAATAGGAAATAAAAGGGGGCATGGATGGTTTAAAATCATACATGGAAGGTTTTAAGGATGGAATTGAAGCTAGTGTTGATGGTTTGAAAGTAGGCATGGAATATTTGAAGGAAGGTTTGACAAAGTTGTTGCAGGAAAGGATTCCTGGTGGTGACAAGGTAATCCGTGAAAATCATGATGAGGAAAAAAGGAATATGAATTATGATTTTAGAGACTCCAAAGTTGGGTTTAAGAACAACCACATTCCAAATACTGATATGAGTAATTTTGATGGCAAGAATTTGGTAACATAGATGCTACAGATGGAGAAATATTTTGATCTCCATGATGTGGAACATTCACAAAAGGTACACATTTCAACTTTATATTTAGAAACCAATCAATATGTATGGTTTAGATGGATTTTTTATCATAAACCACTTGTCACTTGGTCAATTTTTATGGAGGAAATGATAGCACATTATGAGGATACAAAGAGAAACACCTTCTTTAGCCAAGTGATAAATCTCAAACAAAAGGGTTCAATGTCGGAGCACATTGAGGACTTCCAAAAATTGAATATCACTGTATTAGATACTTCACAGAAGCATAGGATTGGTGTATTCATAGGGTATTTAAAGGATAAAATCCAATATTAGGTTCACCTTTGGGAACTTGATTCCTTGGATAAGGCATTTAGGGTGGCAAGAAATTTGAAACAAAAATTATGGAAACAAGGAAGTCTACAACTCACAACTATAAATATGGAAGTGTTGCTGATCCTAGCCTTCCAAAACCTATAAGGTTGACACCAAAAAAAATGGAGGAAAAAAGAGAAAAATGGCTTTGTTATATTTTTGATAGAAAATACACTAAAGCTCATAAGTGCGCTGAGAAGAAATTATTTTATATAGATTGTGAAAAGGATGAAGAAAAGGAACAAGAAACATCAAAAGAGGAGGATATACACCATGAACCAACCCCAGAGAAAGAAGAAATTAATTTGACCATATCTTGTAATGCATTGGCAGGAATTACCAATCCTCAAACTCTCAAGATAAAATGATATACCAAGATGAAAAAGGTAATAGTGTTTATTGATTCGGGTAGTACCCATAATTTTATTCATTGTAAGGTAACCAAGGAATTGAATTGCTTCCTGTATCCAACACCAAAGTGTTAAGTGATGGTTTTAAATGGAGGAAATATAAATTGCTCTAGAAAATGCCATAATATCAAGCTAACCATGGGGGAATATGCATTGAATAGTACAATTATTTCTATTCCAATGGGTGGTGTTGATGTTGTACTAGGAGTCTAATGGTTAAAATATTTGGGGACAATAGGTTTTAATTTTCAAGAAATTTTCTTGAATTTTTTTTGGGAATGAAAGGAAGTTGAATTAAGGGGTATCACAGGGAAACCAAGAATTAGCTCTAATGTCATGAAAAATATTTTGAATAAATAACAACAAGGAATAATTATACAATTATGCTCACTCAGAGGTTCAAACATCTAAATCATCTATTTCTCCAGATCTCCAAAAAGTCTTGGGCAATTATTCTAGGGTGTCTGAGACTGCCAAAGGCCTCCCACCTATTCATGATCATGATCATTCTATTCATTTGATTCCAAGACGTGTTCCTCCAAACATCAATCCTTATGCTCAAAAGTGTGAGATTGAATGTATGGTTTCAGAAATGCTAGAGGATTCTATAATTCAACCTAGTCAAAGTTATTTCTTTGCTCCAGAAATATTGGTGCACAAGAAGGATGGATCATGGTGTATGTGTCTAGATTATAGGGAGCTCAACAAGATCACTATTAAAGATAAATTTCCCATCCCTGTCATTGATGAATTGTTGGATTAATTACATGGATAAATTTACTTCACCAAGATGGATTTTCATTCAGGATATCATCAAGTTAGAATGAAGACTGAAGACATTCTGAAAACAAAATTTATAACTCATGAGGGTCATTATGAATTTTTTGTCATGCCTTTTGGCCTTACTAATTCACCTTCCACATTTCAAGGTTTGATGGATTCCATTTTCAAACCCTTCCTTAGAAAAATTGTGTTATTAGTTTTTGATGATATACTAATCTATAGCAAATATTGGAAGGATCATGTTCAAAATTTTGACAAGGTGCTCAAACTATTAGAAGAGAAACAAATTATTTGGAGTATAGGAGGTGGAATATTTGTGTCATATTGTATCTCATGAGGGTGTTAAGGTAGACCCTAAAAAAATTAAATCCATTAAGGAATGGGAAATCCCCACAAACATAAAAAATCTTCGAGGATTTCTCGGGTTGACAGGGTATTATCACAAGTTTGTTAAGAATTATGGGAGAATAGCAGCAAATCTAACATCATTACTAAATAAATATGTGTTTTATTGGACTCCATATGAAACTAAGGCCTTTGAACATATTAAAGAGGAAATGTGCCAAGCATCGGTCTTATCTACGTTAGAACTCACAAAAACCTTTATTGTGGAATGTGATGCCTCAGGAAATGGAATTGGTGTGGTTTTAATGCAAGAAGGAAGACCCATTTCTTCTAAAATTCATCCAATCAAAGGAAATTATTTACACAATCCTATTTATGAGAAGGAAATGTTGGCAATACTACATGCACTAAAGCAATGATGACCTTACCTAATGGGAAGACACTTCAAGGTAAAAAAATATCATGATAGTCTTAAATACTTTTTGGAACAAAGATTATCTTGAGAAGAGAAACACAAATGGTTCACAAAGATGTTGGGTTATGACTTTGAAATTATCTACAAAAAAAGGGAAGAAAAAATTTGTTACAAATGCACTCTCAAGAAAGGATGATTTTGTGGAGGCATTTCTTTGTGCCATTTATATTATCCAACCTGAGTGGATAAATGAAGCAAGGGATGAATGGAAGAATGATGAAGAGGAGTTTGTTATCACCCTCCCCAACTTCCTAGGCTGAAAATAGGAGTGAAAAAAGGTAACCACAAACCAACTTTTAGCTAGGTAGCTAGCCCTACCTAACTAGAGAGGGCTCTCTCTGTGTCACTTTTTAAATATTCAATTGTGGGATGAGTGCCAGATTTTAGGTTAGATATGAATTAATATAATTTAAAATTTATTTAATAATTTTTTTGATGGGAAAAAATTATAATCAGTGAATCTAAAATCGATTTCAAAACCTGAATTGCATAGAATAGAGCAAGGCAAGATAGGAAAACTATTTAAGCACAATTAATTTTTCATTGGTGTATAGTGGTAGAAAAAGGCAGGGGTCCGAATGAGAATTTTACTGAATTCACTGATCAGAAGAAAAGATAAATTGTAAAAATATTAATAAACGGAACATATGACTGATCTCTGCTTATAAAATGATAATATTTTTACATAGAATGTGAAATGGAAATGAAATAACAGAGAGAAAGTACAATGCTCAAAATAAATACTACATGAATCTCAAAAAATGCTGCAACTCCTTTGATTTCATTAAAATTGGTCCACAATAATACACAGAGTCTTAAAAACTTGATTTTCCAACCACAATACTTCGTACAATGAAGTCTTTATAGAAAAACATGATTGCAACAGTTACATTAAAGGCTATGATAACAGACAACGCTCTATTTTATAACTAAGTTCTAACTGCATCATGGAAATAAATTCAATTTTGATGTGCTGGAACTGGCTCTAACTGAAAACTGTTGCTGAAGGAGATAATTACGGGTTGCGCTGGCCGTCAGTTGACTGATGATCTGGAAAAATTTGACTTTTCTGATTTTACTAATTACTCCTGAAATTCACACAGATTTTCCCAGCGCTCTTCATCAAGAGTGACCAATTTCATTACTTTACGGTAAACTTCATCTGCTTGAGTGTATTTAGCAAAGGTGGGCCTCACCACAAAGACATGTTTGATCTCATACTGAATGTAAATGTCATTACTTAGGGTTCCAATCAGTGTCATTTCTATCAATGTGCTTTTAATGTTTGAAAACTTTGCAGTATCTCTCGAAATTTCCTTCAATCTTCTCCAATAAACTTCCTTGGTCATCAAATTATCATTAATCACAAGCATAGAAGGCAACCCTTTCTGTGTTAAAGGCTCTATTCTACTGAAGAATATCTGAACTGTGGTCTCCAAACTGTGACACTTTTCCTGAAGCTGAAGAATCAAATTCTTCTTTGTGAGAACTTTTTTCATTTCCAGGATGGTTTATGTTCTATCATCTGTACCCAAATCATACAACTCTTACATATCCTTTGCATTCAGAAATTTAATGATATTGTTTGCTATTGCAGGCTTGTCTCCTAGCTATGCTTTGATTGTTGTGATAGCCTCATTTTCCTTTTGTATCAACTTCTTTTGTTCAAATATGATCTGTATACTTGGCCAAATCTCATTTAAATATTCCATAATGTCTTCCCAGATTATCTCTTTCACTTGGACCAAAGTATTCCCAATGGCTGATTCCTTTTGCTCTTTCTGCAATCTCTCAATCAACTTTTTGGTTCTCTATGCTTCAGCTGCATGTGAACTATCAACATGAGATTTTTTAAATTGCAATAATTTTACCTGATCCTGCAATTTTTTTATCTCCTCTTCTTGAACGGACATATTTTGTACTTCTTTGGTGAGCTTCTCAGCTCCATCTGCAGTACTTGTTGTAGAAGTTTGAGCTATAGGGATGGCTGCTAGAGACACTGCTTCTAAAGGAACCTTTGATGTTTTTACTGTTGCTTCCTTTTCCTTTATCATTTTTTCTAACTCCAATTCCATCTGCTTTATTTGAGCATTCTAATCCATAATAAATTTCATCATTTTTTTCTTTTGAGTTTCAGTCTCTTCAATATCCTTTTCCAAAGGATCTTCTGTAGCTGGAATCTTTAATTTTTTCCTCAATGATGTTATGTCAGCATTTTTCTTCTTGATGATTTCTTCTATTGCATTGACATTGGATGGATCATTTCCAATTTTCATCACCAGATCTTCTAGATTTTTTATTCTTGTATCCTTAGCAAATGATGAAACCTTCTCCATTTTCATATGTGACTATACATTGGCCAATGAAACATGCAATTTTGATAAACTCATAGAAGTGTTAGTGAGAGTTGATGAAATCATCTCACCAGTTTGCTTATGTAGCTCCATTTGATCTATTGGATGAATCCCTTTTGTATCAAACTCAAATGTAGCCCTTTTATAATCTGCTTCTGACTTTGGCTATGGAATTTGTGCTTGGAGAAAACCAAAGTGCACTTTTCCCTTTTCTGAGTCAAAGGCTGAAAGCAACCTACTTTGCGAACTGGGAGTTTGTTTCCAAAATTGGTTGTATGTACCTGTCTTTAATAGTTCATTCTTCAGCTTTATCTCTTTGAAAGTGTCAAAGCCAGTTTTCTCCTTTTCCCCTGTAGCAATTTTACTAGTCTGAATGGCTTTCTGTTGATATTGAGAAGCTTTTATTTGCTGATCTTTCGAAATTGTAGTAGTAGGAGTAGTAGAACTTTTTTTATCACCTGCCTGTGTGGAAGGAGGTATCTCTTCAGTAATGATAATTTGTAATATCCCGAAAGGGAGAATGCAGTAATACAAAAACAGAATAATTGAAAACCAAAACAATGAACAAATAATCTAAATACACCATACAAAAAGACAGAATAGCTGAGCCATTTTATTATTAGGAGGTGGAAAAACAAGTACAACAGTGCTCAAATTGTGAGACACTCAAGCTAAATAAGTGGCCTAGAATGACCCTGAAGTCCTCCCACAAGAGGGACTACGTAACTGTTAGGCTGTGGAAGGAATATTGCATTTTCCCTGCTGCAAATGTCAGGACTGCAACTGTCGGAAAAATATAGGTGTAGATATATCAGTTCCGGATCTCAGATGATGTCGAGATTTCACATCCGAGCTCAATGATGAATACCCAAGATAACCCAAAAAGGATTTCCAGATCTGACAATCTTGGAAAATCACCCTCTTAGGCCCTGCAACTATGTCCTTGCTTGGTATGCAGATCTACTGCATGAGCTCAAGATATGATGGCTGCAATAAGGCACAACCAACTCAATGCATAGAGGGTTAATCCCTCCTTCAGATCCTTAAGCTAGAAGCTGAAGATCTATCTCCTCTAACCTCCTCTAATAGATGTAGCTGCTAAATACTCAACAGCTGAGTAAAATTGCATTGTCAGGGATGGAGGCTCTATAACCTAATGCTAGATGCTACAATGAAGCTCCTGAATGATGGAAATAGTATGCCAAAAGTGAGAAGATGGTCCCTCACAACATTTCCAGCTGAAATACTGGAAACTTCCTTCCTCCTTTTGATGTGCAATACTGGATTGCGCAATCCCTTAGGGAATTATTGCGACATGGAGGTGTAAAATGTTGGCCTGAATGTTGGATATGAATATACAGCTCCTAGAAGACTAATATTTAAAAACAAGGTGAAAGGATGAATCCTCCACCGGTTTCCTAGCTGAAGTGATAGAAACAACCCCCTCCTCTCAAACCCTCAAGCAGGAATGCGTAATTCCTGAGACTAAATGTGCATATGAGAGTGGCTGAATGTGGCACCAATGCCTGATGATGTATGAAAAATCAAAAGAACCTTCCCAGAGTAGGCACTCGAATTCCCCCATAGGTAAGGGTGGGATTTCCGCTCGGAAACACCTGTGTGCTAAACAACACTGCAAACTTAGCTAAACAACTGAAGCATACATAGAAATGTCAAAAGAAATATCTAGATCTAAACAGATCAGAAATAATAATATAAAGTTTGCCTTCTATTTCTGCCTTCATCTCCCTTATATGCTTTGTGAGCCTTCCATATCCCTGGCCCACCTCATAAATTCGTTTCACATGTGGGCAATAAATACCATGAAGACTGCATTGTCTCTCCATTTTCTCCACCATCTCTGCATTTAATTCCCACTCTCTCCATCATGTGCACATTAGATGCACCACTTCCTCCACTATTTCATCATTAGTTCTCTATGATCTTACTTTTATTGCACCATGATCTCATTTGACTTCCTCCATGATCTCCATGATATTATCATTAATGTGGCATGATCTCCACTCTTCCTTCATTTAAGAAGCTTCTTCACTACTCCATAATGCAGATTTACTTCTAGATTATCCACATACACACATCAAAAGTGAATTTTATTTATCTATGGGGCTTATGGGTCCCTCCACCCTCTTATTTATTTAATTAATTAAGAAAATTAAGAACTCTAATATTCCAATTATTTGATGGAAAATTGGGAATATTACATAATTACTTCTTTCTCTGACTCCTTGTTGGGATTGAAAATGAAGGCCATAAGACTTCTGCAAATAGCTCATGTTCTCTTTTAAAAGTTCACAAGTTTTAGTCTTTTGTCAAGTCAGAGTCAAATCAGTTGTTTTAGTCAAAAGTTTCCAGTTTGTCAAGTCAGTGATAATCTTGTATGGACAGCCAAATCAGGACAAGATATTATTTTCAAGAAATTGAAAGATAACAAAATTAGTTGCTTGCCTAGTAGGAATAGCCTCAATCCATTTGGTAAAATAATTTGTAGCAGTGAGAATCCATTTGTGTTGAGCTGAAGATGGAGGATGAATTTCACCAATAAAATAAAGTCCCCATTGTTGGAATGGTTCCTGGACTTCAATTGGTTTAAGAGGCAAAGGTAAAATTTTCATTTTTCCTTGAAATATTTGACACTCATGACGGCTATTAATTTTTTTATAAATATCAGAAAAAAGGTAGGCTAGTAGAAACCTAATCTCAATACTTTATTTGTTGTAGTTTTCCAATAAAGATGATCTCCACATTCACCCTTATGGAAATCTATCATAACTTTCTCAAGTTCACCTTCAACTAAATAATTCAGCAATATCCCACCAAGATCTTTCCAATATAAGACACCATTCAAAATGCAGTATTTCAGTGCTTCTAATTTCGGTGATCTTGCTTAACTACTTGGCATTCCAAGAGGAGGATTCAAATGTTTCAAAATATATATAACATCATCATACCAAGGAGATAAAGAAAATATTTTAGCTATCTCAGGTAATTTTTCTGTAGACAATGCAACAATGAAGTTTATGTCTAAAGCATGAAGATTAGAAACTGGCATAAGCTTTGTTAGGCCTTGTCCTTTGATTAATTTTGTGGGCTTAATATCCAAATCATACTCTAACAAGGTTGCAATCCATTTTCCTCTACGACCTTCTGGATCATTATGTGTGAGTACTTATTTAACAGTAGCATTTGGCACATAAGAAATGACATGGGAATGTAAAATGTGCACTCTGAAATATTTCAGTGCTTTGACTAATGCTAAAGCTTGTTTCTCAATAATATTTTACTTTAAAGCAACATCTCTTATTGTTATGCTAAAGAAATAAATAGGTTGTTTTGTACTTTGATTTTTCTTTTGCATTAAAACAAATGCAAGTGCATGCTCTGAAGAAAATGACAAAATTATAAAATCAAGTGTATAGTATGGGCTAATGAGAATAGGAGCATGAGATAGAGCTAACTTGACTTGATTAATTTCTTCCTCAAACCATTTTACTTCAGTATATTTCTTCAACATATTAGTAATCCGCCTCAAATGTTCAGTACGATTTGGAACAAATCTTCTCAGAAAAATAATTTTACCATTGAAATATTGAATCTCTTGTTTTCTCCTTGGATAATCTAAATTCAGAATTGCTTCAATCCTTTAAGGATCTACTCTTATGCCATATTTAGATATAATATGCCACAAAAATTTGCCTTCTTCCAAAGCAAAGAGGCTCTTCTTTGGATTTAATGAAATACCAAACTTTCTGCACTTTTGAAAGGTTGTCTTTAAATGCTACAAATGGTGTTCATCTGTCTTTGAAAAAATAGTGATATCATCAAGGTGAATAACCAAAAACAGATCTTTTTCATTGGCAAAAGCAATGACCATTTCTCTTTGAAAAGTTTCTCCTACATTCTTCAAACTAAGAGGAATTTTAGCATGCATGAAAGTACCCCAAGGTGTGGTGAAAGTTGTCTTTTCTTGATCATCTGGGTGGATAGGAACCTAATTGTATCCTAAGTATCCATCTAAAAAAGGAAGTCTAGATGATCCAACTACCCTTTGCAGAATGTGATCCATTTTTGGTAGTGGATAATTGCCTTTTAAGGATACTTTGTTCAGATTTCTAAAATAAATGCAAAATCTAATTTTTCCTGTCTTTTTTCTCATGGGTACTAGATTGGACATCCAGTCAGAGAAACAAATAGGAACTATAATTCCAGCAGTGAACAATCTGTTTACTTCCTTCTGAATATAAGGGAGAAATTTAGGATTCATCCTTCTTAACTTTTGGTGAAATGGTTTTTGGTCGAGATTCAAAGGAATAGTGTGTTGAATAATTCTTTTATCATAGACCTTCAAATATGAATATTCCCAAGAAAAGACATATGAAAATTGAGACATAGGTACTCCATACTTAGCTTTCATTTCTGGACTCAAAGATTTTTAAATATGCACCATATTTGGCTTTTCTGAAGTGCCAAGATTTAGATCTTCCACTCTCACCTCTGTTGGTGACATAGTAGGCTTCCTTGCAACATGATCTTGGTCAAAACGTTCTTCCAAAGGGACTAAACCTCTTGGAATATAATTATCCTTAAGTTGTAGTACTTGCATCTATGTAGCATGAATTTCTTGGTCATCTATTTGGGCATTAATGAATTCTTCTTCTGTTTGCAAAAAGTTATTGATTTTCTCATCATTTTGAAACACTTTCCAATATTGAACATTTTCAGGGAAAACAGGGCGATGTTTGAAATTTATTTCATATTTTTTGTTTGGATACATAGGAATCTTGAACATACTATTAGAAGTGGCCAAAGAATCAACAATAGCATTTTTGTTTATAGGAATTAATGAGAGAGTATATTCAGGAATTTTTTTAAGGATATCTAGGATTGCATTTCTGTAAGCTCTCATTCTGGGATGTTTGTCTTGGTAATCTCCTTTGAATTTCTTGATAACTAACTCAAAGTCGCCATAAACAAAAAATTTATTTCCAACAAGCTTTTTCAAAATATTTAGACCAGCAATTAAGGCTTCATATTCAACTTCATTATTTGTGCAGTCAAATGCTAGCTTATAGGAAGAAATTCTAACATTTGGAGGGATATCCAATGATTGATTAATTGGGTTGTGAATCCATATTCCAATACCAACACCTTATTTTCCCATGGCTCCATCAAAATCCATAGTCCAAAGACTATTTTCATCATCTCGAAGGTGTAATTCAGATTATTGATTTTTATTTTCTGTTTGAGATACCTCTGCTATATCCAAAATTTCTATTTTTTCTACTGTTTTCTTATTTTATTCTTGAGGAGATGTCTTCAATTCCAAACTATTTGGCACTATATTACAAAATTATGTTTCTACCAATTCTAAAATAGAATTTCAATTTTTTGGATTTCCTGATTTTTCTTCAATCAAAAAGTTTGAAGACTGAGAATTATTCATTGAATAAAGTGAAAGACTCTAAATCTATATGTACAACATGAATGGGATGATTACTAGGCTTTTCTCTTGTATTGATCATATTCTTCATCTTAATTTCTCTGTAAAGTTTTCTGAATTGTTAAAAAATAGGAATTGTTGCATATGAAAATTCAAGCTACAACGTTCCTCTAAGCTTAGCTCCCCATGATCTAGAAAGTAGCATTCCATACCTAGGTGGAATATCAGCCACAACAACATCCATAAGGAAATTATTGGTTGGAATTTGTTCTAATGAGACCACTAAATCCTTGATAAGACCAAGACATTTCACCCTCCCTAAATCAAATGAATAGAGTTCATGGTAAGGTCTTGTGATGTCTAATCCTAACTTGTCCATAATGGCTTTAGGCATGAGGTTGTGGGATGCTCCAGAGTCAAGCATTGCATTATGAAGAATGAAATCATGGATCTTGAGACTTAAGTAAAAGGGAGGAACTTCATTATCTTCTGATTTTCCATCAACAACAGGTGTTGAGATTGCAACAAGATGATGAGCTTAGTGGAAAGAAGTTGCATTCACCAAGTGGGCCCGTAGGCTATTTTTGGCACAAGTCTATTTTTAGACATGTCGATCATATTCTATGAGTTGCAGGATGCTATTTGTGGATTTTTGGTCAAGTTGGAAAAATATATGGACTTCTATTTTTAGACATATTGGGTGGAATCTATTTTTAGATTGCCAGTCTAAAAATAGATATGTCGAATATTATTAGCTCTTAATAATATTTGGACTATAAACATTATCTTATTCTCTTGGAGCACTTCAGTTAAGTGCACAGATGTGGCACAGGAGCTGACGAAAGGAATTACGCTATTCCTGACGGTTAAGTGGAGCTATTTCATGGATACTTCAGTTAGAACTCATGTGACAGAGTTTGGTGGAGTTATTAAGGTAGTTGGTGGAGTTGTGTTCAGTTTAACTAAGTTAAACATAGTTGAGCTAGTTGTATCTAGTCTAACTGATTGATACACTAGTGAGAGTGGTGTGAATTAATTATTAATTAATTCACTAATTATTAAATCATTAATCAACTAAAGAATACATCAGTTAACTATGGTGCATGGACAGTTTCAGTGGAGACCAGTGAAGAGGTAGGTGAAAGAGCAGTGTGACTATCAGTTGTGACTATAGTGTTGCATGATTTTGCACCACACATGGTTGGAGATGCAAATGAGGATTGCGTGAGCAAGGATGGACCAATTGGAGTTCATTTAGAGCCATTTTTCAGCAGTGATTGTGCAATAGAGGCAGGCTAGCAGGTGGCAGAGATTGGAGCATGTGTTTTGCTAGATCAGACTTGATTAGTGTGTAGTAATTGGAGATTTTACTGAGAGATTGTGAGGAGATTTGTATAATGATTGTTACATGATCTCTATGAAATATAATATACATATAGTTGGGGGTTTTCAGCTTTAAGCTTTCCCATAAAATACTGTGTTCATATGTGTGAATGTTTATGGTTTTAATGTGCGCATGCGATTGTTTTTATTTCCCCAATTAATGATCAATGGTAGAAGAGATTCTGTATTGTGCATGAAGTAAAATAGTGTGTGATCAGGAGTATCTTGGATGTATAACATATCAGTTATATAAATTTCTACATGGTATCAGAGCGATATTGATCATTGGAGCAATTGCAAAACATTGAAGCGGTTGAGTTTTGAGCTGGTGGAATTCGAATTTGCAGTAGTGTTTTCTTGGTGTCGAAGTTGAGATGTCTTTCAACGGTTGCGGTGGAGTGCCCTTGAGGGAAGCTCAAATTATATTGCATGGAAGGACAGGATGGAGGCGGTGCTGGATGACAATGGGTTGAAGGAGTTCATAGATGTAGAAATTCCAAAACCTGCTTCTAGCGATGCTGCCACACTTGACGCATGGCAAAAGAAGATAGCAAAATGTCGAAGGATTTTGTTGGAAGGTGTGAAGGATCACATAGTGTCTAGCCTTCATGGTAAAGCTTCTCCATTCTTGATGTGGAAAGCTTTGAAAGATTTATTCCAAAGCAAGAGCGACTAGAGAAATTTGGCGCTCAAGGATAAACTTAGGAACATAAAAATGGAGAAAGGTGACAGTATACCCAAGTACCTAACAAAGTTTGTCCAGTGCAGGGATGAGCTGGGAAGTGTGGGGGTTACTGTAGATGACGAGGACTTGGTGAGCTTGGCTCTCCTTGGTCTTCCGAAGAGTTGGCATTCCTATCAGGACTCTATCAATGGTCGGGAGAAATTTCCGGGATGGGAGCGACTTTGGTCGGATCTCATGCAAGAGGAGATAAGAGCCGACGTACCAGGGACGGATCTTCATCAAAGAACTCAGATGAATAAAATTGCACTTTGGCTGCCAAAGCAAGGAAGGGGAAGAGCAAGAATAATGCTTCTCAATCCAGTGTGAAAGGCAAGAAGTAGGACATGTCCAAGGTGAAGTGCTTTCACTGTCACCAACACAGACATTATGCCACTAATTGTCCACAAAAGAAGAAAAATAAGCAGGCTGCTGGATCTGCAGTTGGAGAGGCCTTAGCCTCGCAGTTTGAGCTGGATTTTTCGCTGATCGCATGCTTGGTCTCAAGTATGATGGGTTCAGTGTGGTTTCTTGACAGTGGTGCGTCTTTTCACATGACCGGAGACAAATATTTGTTTATTGATCTGGATGAGAAAGATCTTGGAGTGCACATCGAGATGGGCGATGATGGTAGATACAGTGTGACCGGTATCGGTACCATTTCCTTTGAGAGGAAGTCTGGTAAACCCTTCGTATTGAAGGAAGCTATGCATGTTCCAGGATTGAAGAAGAATATGATCTCGGTGGCCATGTTAGAAGACAAGGGATATGATGTTGTCTTCAGCGAGGGAAAGGATTTCCTGCGCAGTAAGGCAACTGGTTAAACCCGGAGGATAGGGGTTCGAGTTAAGAACCTTTATCAATTGCAAGTAGATGGCTACGTAGCAATGGCAGGCAAGGTAGAAGGAGTGGTGAGCCGGGATGAGGGCGAGCTATGGCACAGGAGATTGGGCCATCTTCACCATGGTGCTTTGAAAATTTTGCAGCAGATTTCTACCGGGCTTTCCAAAGGTACACTTGCGCAGTCAGATCAGTGCAAGGGATGTACTTTGGGAAAATTTGTGAAAACCACCTTTCACGAGAAGGATAGTCGCGCCACGATGATCCTTGAGAGAATTCACACAGACGTGTGTGGACCTTTCTCAGTAGCTTCGACAGAAAAGCACAGGTATTATGTGATATTTGTTGATGATTTTTTCTCGGAAGTCTTTGGATCTTCTTCATGCGAAGAAGAGGCGCGAGACATACTCAAAGTTTTGTGAGTTCAAGGCCACAGTGGAGAAAGAATCTGGAAGAAGGTGAAGGCTCTTAGGAGCGACAATGGTGGTGAATTCATCTCTAGAAAATTCAAGGACTTTTACAGCGCAGAAGGAATTCGAAGAGAGCTCATAGCACCTCATAACCCACAGCAGAATGGGGTTTCTGAGCGGAAGAACAGAACGATCGTGGGTGCTACATAGGCGATGTTGCATGATTAGGGCCTTCCCATACACTTGTGGGCTGAGGCATGCAATATTGCAGTATATGTGCAGAACCGTTGTCCTCATAGGATACTTGGCATGAGTACACTCGAGGAGGCGTTTTCTGGTAAGAGGTATGATATTTCCCATTTGAGGATTTTTGGTTCACCTGTTTACATTCATGTGACGAAGGATTCCAGGAAGAAGCTGGAGAGTGTTTGTAGGGTTGGGATATTTGTGGGTACACTGATACACCCCCCGACTATCGTGTGTATTTTCCAGGGCAGTCCTTGAGGCTGATGAGTACTATCCATTTCATGAGGAGAAAGCCATGAAGTGTTTGCTTGAGAGGGAGCTACACTTGCATGAAAATGAGGAGCTATTAGTTCCTAAGGATGAGCCTCAAGATGTGGATCAGCCACAAGAGGAGGTTCATGGAGTGGAAGAAACCACTCATGCAGCGCCAAACATCAGAGGGCGGAAGCGCACTATAGAAGCTGAGCGATTGAATCTTGATGCAGAGAAGATTGTAGGAGCACCTACATCACAGCGCAGATAGAGATATTCACCTGACTGATATACTGGATACATGGCTCTGATGAGCAAGTGTATCGTGACAGAACCATCCTCTTTCGAGGAAGGTGTGGAGGACCCTGCATGGGTAGATGCCATGGTGGAAGAGTATGATTCGATTGTCAGAAACAGTGCATGGGAGATTGTCCCAAGGCCGGAAGGGAAATCAGTGGTAGGTTCGAGATGGATCTACAAAGTGAAGCAAGCTGCTGACGGGAGCGTCGAGAAGTACAAGGCAAGATTTGTTGCCCGAGGCTTCTCATAGATTGAGGGGATCGACTATGAGGAAACCTTTGCACCTGTCGCAAGGTATTCTTCCATACGGAGCATCCTTGCTCTCTCAGTGCAGATGGGGTGGCACATTCATCGGATGGATGTGAAGACTGTGTTCCTCAACGGAGTCATTGAGGAGGAGGTGTACATAGAGTAGCCCAAAGGTTTTGAGATCTTTAGCAACGAGTCGCATGTGTGCAGGCTCAAAAGAGCATTGTATGGGCTAAAACAAGCACCTCGTGCTTGGTACACACGGATCGACAGTTATTTTACCAGACTTGGTTTTACCAAGAGCGACGCAGATCCCAACCTGTACCAAACAGTGGTTGAGGGTAAGTTGTTGATCATTTTACTTTATGTAGATGATTTGATACTGACTGGTGATGAACAGTTGATACTCTCATGCAAGGCTGATCTTGCAAAAGAGTTTGAGATGAAGGACTTGGGCCTCCTTCATTATTTCCTGGGATTGGAAATTTGGCGTACTTGATGATGAAGATCAGTGAAGCCACCTTTGGGCTCCTTAAAGATGCACGGGAATCTTTTGGAAGAATTCAACATGCATGGCTGCAAGCCTATCGACACTCCTCTTCCTGGTGGATGGAGGAAAGAGGATGCTACATCAGCAGAGGTAGTGGATGCCACTGTTTACCGACAGTTGGTGGGGTCGCTTATGTATCTAGTCAATACATGACCTGACATATGCTACGCTGTTAACCAACTTTCACAAGCTATGGTTAAGCCTACCAAGCTCTTTTGGAAGGCATGCAAGCATGTATTGAGATATCTTAGAGGCACATCGGGCTATGGATTATGGTATAGACAGTCAGATGAGGTGAAGTTGTGTGGCTTCACGGATGCAGATTGGGAAGGGAGCCCAACAGACAGAAAGAGAACATCTAGAGGGATTTTCAGTATTGGGTCAACAACAGTTTCTTGGTACAACAGGAAGCAAAGATCCGTGGCACTCAGTTCAGCAGAGGCCGAGTATATGGCAGCGAGTTTGGCTGCATGCGAGGCTATATGGATGAGGAAGATCCTGGTTGGGTTGTTCGGTTCACACTTAGATCCTATTGTGATATATTGTGATAATTAGAGTTGCATCAAACTCTCGGTTAATCCAGTATTTCATGATAGATCTAAACACATTGACATCCGGTATCATCATATCAGAGATTGTGTGCAGCGGAAGATCATGTTACTTTCATACATTCCCACGGAGGATCAGGATGCTGATATCTTGATGAAGGCACTCACCAGGAGAAAATTCGAATACCACAGGGGCAGGATAGGGGTTGCAGATAATCCTTATCTTGTTGAGAGGGAGTGTTGAGATTGCAACAAGATGATGAGCTTAGTGGAAAGAAGTCTCCTTCACTAAGTGGGCCTGCAGGCTATTTTTGGCGCAAAGTCTATTTTTAGACTATGTCTATTTTTAGACATATGGATCATGTTCTATGAGTTGCAGGATGCTATTTGTGGATGGTTGGTCAAGTCGTAAAAAATAGATGGACTTCTATTTTTAGACATATTTGGCGGAATCTATTTTTAGATTGCCAGTCTAAAAATAGATATGTCGAATATTATTAGCTCTTAATAATATTTGGACTCTAAACATTATCTTATTCTCTTGGAGCACTTCAGTTAAGTGCACGGATGTGGCACAGGAGCTGACAGAAGGAATTACGCTATTCCTGAGGGTTAAGTGGAGCTATTGCATGGATACTTCAGTTAGAACTCATGTGACAGAGTTTGGTGGAGTTATTGAGGTAGTTGATGGAGTTGTGTTCAGTTTAATTGAGTTAAACATAGTTGAGCTAGTTGTATCTAGTCTAAATGATTGATACACTAGTGAGAGTGGTGTGAATTAATTATTAATTAATTCACTAATTATTAACTCATTAATCAACTAAAGAATACATCAGTTAACTACAATGCATGGACAGTTTCAGTGGAGACCAGTGAAGAGGTAGGTGAAAGAGCAGTGTGACTATCAGTTGTGACTATAGTGTTGCATGAGTTTGCACCACACATGGTTGGAGATGCCAATGAGGATTGCGTTAGCAAGGCTGGACCAATTCAAGTTCATTCAGAGCCATTCTTCAGCAGTGATTGCGCAGTAGAGGCAGGCTAGCAAGTGGCAGAGATTGGAGCATGTGTTTTGCTAGATCAGACCTGATTAGTGTGTAGAAATTGGAGATTGTACTGAGAGCTTGTGAGGAGCTTTGTATGATGATTTTTACATGATATCTATGACATATAATATACAGATAGTTGGGGGTTTTCAGCTTTAAGCTTTCCCATAAATTATTGTGTTCATATGTGTGAATTTTTATGGTTTTAATGTGTGCATGCAATTGATTTTATTTCCGCAATTAATGATCAATGGTAGAAGAGATTATGTATTGTGCATGAAGTCAAATAGTGTGTGATCAGGAGAATCTCAGATGTATAACATATCAGTTATATAAATTTCTACAACAGGACCAAAAAGAAGCTCAGGATGATCATCACTCAAGTTAACCATATTAGATGTTTGATAAAATCTAAGCAACTTATTAACTTGAAACTTATACTGATCATTCTTCATTATCTCACTTAGAGAAATAGAAACCTTCAGTTTAGCAATTTAATTTTCAAGGGAAAAAGGAGCAAGATGTTTTCTACCTCCTTTAGTGATGTCTCCTTCTTTTCAGGAAATTATTTGGATGAAGAATCTTTCTTTTGCCCTCCTTCTTGAACTTCTTAATATTTTCTTTGATTGTTGGTGGATGCTTCATTAGATTTAGGATAAGTAGAAGCAGTAGGTGCTTTTTCTTTACCTCTGTTTGGTGCAACAACTTCTTTTTGCTGAGTATTGGTTTGAGAGATTTGTTTTTTTTTTATTAGCAACTATGGGAACATTTCTACTTCTAAAACCATACTACCTTTGAACTTTGGTGAGGGAATTTTGATAACATCTTTGATAATCTTCAGTAGACATTAAGTATTCATTTGACATGGCATATTGTTGGTCTTCTGATGCACAAATTTCTGCAGAATATTGATCTTCTTCAGTGAGGAAAAAAAGGTTGTTGATTTTCCTCAAATAAATTATTTTCTCCAAAAATGTCTCCTTCATAATATTCATTAGGGCCTTCAGTATAATTCTGTTGGAAAGTTTTCCTAAATTGTTGTTGACGTTGTGGATCCTGACCCATCTGTTCCCTTTGTTTAATCTTGTATTGGGGTTGTTTATTTTGACCCCTAAAATTGGGATTTCTTATGGAAGGTTCCGCTTGTCGATCATCACTGGACATCTTATCCATCATTTTCTCCATGGCTTTAATCAAAGTATCAATTTTTCCTTTTGATGAATTGGATGTTTCTTCTTTTATGTGACCTTTTTCTCTATTTTGACTTTAGACTTTTTAATAATCATATTTGCCTTTACACTCACTGCATTTCTTTCCATTTCTTCCAAAGTTGATGGGTTTCTCTCCCTTAGCTGATAGGCCATATCAGGGTCAAAACCATCAGGGTAATGGAGTAAATAAAGGCTTGGGGGTGGTTTTATATTATTAGGAATTGAGTGATAAATTTTATTGAATCTAACTATGAATTCTTGGACAAACTCATTTGTATTCCTTTTTAGAGCATTATATTTAGCTAGGATTGTACCAGCTCCAGGAGAGTGAAACCCTTTCTTTACTTCTCCAGAAAAAATTTGAGCAATAATACGCATCTTAGCATCATCATTGTCTATTTCTTCAAGGTCTATAAAATCGGTTACTTTTGCCACATGCTGATAGGCTGTAATTTCAGATGTTCCATCAAAGAGAGGTAGCCTTTGACCATAATTTTGAGGTAAAGCAATAAGATGACCTGGTATAATCAGTGGAGCAAATCTGGCCATGATTAATGGAGGAGGTGGTGGAGGTGTGAATTGTGATGTGGATTGAATAAAAGTTTGCAAAGGTAAATATGGAATGAAAAGAGGAACAAATGATGTAGCTGTGTGAGATGGTGAGGTAAAAGAAGTACCAAAAGCTTGTTGCTGATATCGAAAATAGGCTTTTTTAGAGGTTTAATGAAAATTTTCTACTAAGCCTTTAATTTTATGGAAAGTAGACCAAACTTCAGTATTCGTTTCAGACTCAAAGGTTTTAGAAAATGATGAAAAAGACTCAAAATAAAAAGGGTCAAAAGTAGCTTCTGAGAGAAAAGTTTCAGACTTGGTTCTAATTAATTTTTTTTTAGATGATGGAGAAAAATTCAAATCTTCTGAGACAAACCTTGTAGGAGGGAATTTTATATAAGTAATGGAGGAAAAACTCTTCGTGATTGTCAAGACTTAGTCTTCTGTTCTCTCAAAATTCTTTTAGGATTGTATACCAGTGGTGATGGATTAGGGTCAGGGTTTGACCTGGTATATCTTTTAGGAGCCAGATTAAGATCTGAATTATATTTTTTAGCTCAGGTTTTGACTTAAGCCCGTTCAAAAAACATTTCCCAGGGAATATTTAACAATCGTTCCCCGGCAATGACGCGAGAAATGTTATCACTCTCCAGAAATTCCTAGGCTGAAAATAGGAGTGAAGAAAGGTAACAACAAACCAACATTTAGCTAGGTAGCTAGCCTTACCTAACCATAGAGGGCTCTCTCTGTGTCAGTTTTTAAATATTCAATTGTGGGCTGAGTATCAGATTTTAGGCTAGATACGAATTAATATAATTTAAAATTTGTTTAATAATTTGTTTGCTGGAAAAAAATTATAATCAGTGAAGCTAAAATCGATTTCAAATACTGAATTGTAGAGAAAAGAGAAAGGAAAGATAGGAAAACTATTTAAGCACAATTAATTTGTCATTGGTGTATAGTGGTAGAAAAAGGTAGGAGTTTGAATGAGCATTTTACTGAATTCATTCATCAGAAGAAAAGACACATTGTAAAAATATTAATAAACAGAACATATGATTGATCTCTGCTTATAAATTGATAATATTTTTACATAGAAAGTGAAATGGAAATGAAATAAGAGAGAGAAAGTATAATGCTCAAAAGAAATACCACCTGAATCTCACAAAATGATGCAACTCCTTTGATTTCATCAAAATTGGTCCATAGTAATACACAGAGTCTTAAAAACATGATTATCCAACCACAATACTTCATACAATCAAGTATTTATATAAAAACAAGATTGCAACAATTATATTAAAGGTTATCATAACAAATAGCGCTCTATTTTCTAACTAAATTCTAACGATATCATGGAAATAAATTCAATTTTGTTGTGCTGGTGCTATCTCTAACTGAAAAACGTTGTTGAAGGAGATAATTATGGGTTGCGCTGACTGTTTATTGACTTATGATCTGGAAAAATTTGACTTTTTTGTTTTTACTAATTACTCCTGAAATTCAGACAACTTTTCCCAGCGCTCTTCATCAGGAATGACCAATTTCAATACTTTACGGTAAACTTCATCTGCTTTAGTGTATTTAGAAAAGGTAGGCCACACCACAAAGACATGTTTGATCTCATAATGAATGTAAATGTCATTACTTAGGGTTCCCAACAGTGCCCTTCTAGTCAATGTGCCTTTAATGTTTGAAAAATTGCAATATCTCTGGCAATTTCCTTCAATCTTCTCCAATAATATTCCTTCGCCATCAACTTATAATTAATCACAAGCATAAAAGGCAACCCTTTTTGTGTCAAAGGCTCCATTCTACTGAAGAATCTCTGAACTGTGGTCTCCAAAATGTGACACTTTTCCTCAATCTTAAGAATCAAATTCTTCTTTGTGAGCATGTTTTTCACTCCTAGGATGGTTTTGTTCTGTCATCTATACCCAAATAATCCAGCTCATACCCGTTCTTTGCATTCAAAAATTTAATTATATTGTTTGATATTATAGGCTTGTCTCCAAGCTATGCTTTTCTTGTTGTGATAGCCTCATTTTCCTTTTGTATCAGCTCCTTTTTCTCAAATATGATCTGTATACTTGGCCAAATATAATTTAAGTATTCCATAATGTGTACCTAGATTATCACTTTCACTTGGCCCAAAGTATTCCCAATGGCTTGTTCTTTTTTCTCTTTCTGAAATCTCTCAATTAGCTTTTTGGCTCTCCATGCTTCAGCTACATGTGAACTATCAACATTAGATTTCTGAAATTGCAATAATTTTACCTGATCCTAAAATTTCTTTATCTCCTCTTCTTGAATGGACATATTCTAGACTGCTTTGGTGAGTTTCTCAGCTCCATATACAGTACTTGTTATATAATTTTGAGCTATAGGGATGGCTGCTAGAGGCACTTGTTAGTGTTAGTATTTGCATATTTCCACCAGGGATCAAAACACATTTGCATCTGCATCTTAGGTGTCCCATTTTGACGAAATTTTCCATCATTCCTTTAGGTCATGACATAAAATTGTTTCGTTGGTGGTTGTCCTTGTCAATAAGCCCTCAAAAGATCATATTAGCTGACTCATTCGCATGTCTCCTTGAGCATAACAACACTTGTGGAAATGCTTTTTTCACCAGGTTGTCTTTTAAGTCAAAATCTCATTCATAAGTCAGATCTAAAGTAGTCTCATTATGTCATTAGGTTTTTATATTTCTCAAGGTCACTCTTTCATTTCATATGAAGTTAGCACACATATGAGAGGGACTAAATAAGATCATCATGATGTAATTTTCATACTTTCAAAGTTGTATTTTTTAGTTTAATTATTTTTATATCAAAATGTCATTTTGATATGAAATTCAAATATGTAATTTATTTATATTTTTCCAAATGTAATTTTATGTTCTCATATGTAATAAATTCAATCCCAAGTTGTCAATGCAATCATGTCTGGCCTAAGTGGAGAAAAGAAAGCCAAATTCCATGTTTGATCAACCTGCAATGCCAAAAAGTCAGAAAGTTAAGAGTATCAGTGCCAAAGGAAAAGTGAACATTGGAAAAGTGGGTGATTCAAATTAAATTTCAAATCCACTTCGATATAAAGTCTTTCAAAGCACCTAAAAACAAGTCATTATTTCCATTCAGCCATCAGGATTTTCCAGCAAAGGAGAAATTTTAGGTTTTCTGCGCGTTTGCATCTAGGTGTTGCGCGCTTACCCAGCAGCACTGTGCTTTTGCCCGAAAACATAAGACCAAAATACATTGGTGCTGTGCGTTTGGACAGTGGCGTTGCGCGTTTGACTTGGTGCTGAGTGTTCCTCCAAAACGATGCGTGTTTGCACAGGGAGGGTTTTGAAAAGTTTCAACACCTCCATCAAGCTCAAATCTCCTCACCAAATTATTCAAGAGGCTTTTAATCAGTAAGTGCACCCTAAATCACCTCTCTTCTCATATATTTGATGTTCCATTAAATATTTTAAGTGTTTGTTTCCTATGAAACCCTAGTTTCCATTTCCTTCTCATTTTCATGCACTAAATCCATATTCGTGTCCCCAAAACACATATTAGTCATACATATTGTTAAATCCTAGGGTTTTCATAGACCTAGGTTTTCATTTACATTCCATTCCCTCCATTTTCCTAAGCTAGTAATCTCATCTCTCACTCCCTTCATCTCATTCCATTTACCCTATGGTTTCCAAAGCCTTCAAATTTAAAATGTCTGAAGAAGAGGACAGAGGTGTCAGTGAGGAACAAATACCAAAGAGAATTGATTACAAAGGAGAGAAAATCAACAGATATGAACCAATAACCACAAAGGAGCTCATTGCTTCTCATCTCACTGTGTCATGTTTTAAACATGTTGGTTGTTTTGAGTTTTGTGAGAAAGTGCAGCAGATTCAGTTTCACCCTTTGTTGACAAGGTTGTTCATCATCAATATTCATGATAGGTAGGTCACTCTTGCTGGGGTCACTTTTACCATGTCCACCAATGCCATTTCAGTTGCTACAGGAATCCCTAATGTTGGAGAGAAATGGTTTAAATAAGGAAACCTTGATTTGAGCTATTATGAACCATATCTCAAACCTAGATACAAGGATGACAAGAGGTCCATTTTCCCTTTCTCCCATATTCTTGACTGATATGTCCCTATGATGAATATAATCATGAAATATTTCACCTGTGAGGGAAGGTTTTCTCGACTCTATTCACATCATATCTGACTCCTTATGCATTTCACTAGAGTCAGAATGCTTAACATACCCTACTATCTCTCCCGTAGCATTGGAAAGATGGCATAAATTGTACAAAAGAGGGATTATAATCATCAAATGTAGAGTCTTTTTCACCATTCCCTCATCAAAATGATAGTCATGCATCAGCTTGAGCAAAATAACATCCCATGGGACACATTCATAGAAAATGAAGTCTTCACCACCCCACCTAGTCAGCATGAGCAGAGTATCCTTTCAACATCTCATCCTCCCATATCCACTCCTCCATCTCAACCTGCTGCTCATACATCATCACCTAGTCAAATCCGTTCACCTCATTTTGATCCTACTTCTTTAGCTTTCCATAACCCTTCATCATCACATCATGATACTGAGTCATCAAGCAGTGAGAAGGACATTGAGGCAACTTGGGCTAATGTGACTGATGTTGAGCCATTTCCCAAGACCTATCAGAGAGGCCACAGGCATGTGTTTGCTTCACTTGAAGTGAAAGGGGCCATGCCTTCTTCATCAACAAAACAAGTGGACAATGGTAAGGAAAAGGCTAAAGAGACAATCATTGATGAGAAAGAAGATAAACATGAAATAGAGTAGGAGTTTCAACTAATTGACCTTGATGAGGAGGACGAGGACAAAATTATCAGTGCAGAAATCAGAGGAAAAGAAGAAAATATTAGTGAAATTCAAGCTAATCATGACAGAGCACAATATGTGATTGATTTTCTTGAGCAAGAAAATTAGCAGCTGAAAACCAAGAAGATTATCAATGAGGTTAGGACTATCAAAGCACAAAAAGAGGCAGAAAAGGCCAAGGCCTTGCTAGAGGATACCTTGGATAGATTTGGTGAGATTGATGATGAGGATCAGGATCAACCTCCAAGACAGAGACCAAGGACTAGAGGGCTTAAAAGAGCTCTAGCCCTTGAGAGACATAAAGAAGCTGAGTTGGCAAAGCAGCGTACTCCAAGTGAGCTACTTTCCCTAGAGATTAGCAGGGATAGAGAGTCATGGCTTGATAGAGCCAATATACATCTGGAGAGTTTGCTAGATAAGGCCAAAAAGGACAATGATATTCAGAGAAAAATGGCAAAGCATTACGCCATGAGGAACAAAATTGCAAGGGCCAAGCTCAAAAGAGCCCATGCAAAAATTCAAGCTTTGACCAAGAAAAAGGAGACGGAGAGGTTAGAAATACTTGCTGAGGTGTCTCTTCATGCCTCAAGCACTTGATCAGCAAGTAACCCTAAAATTTTGGAAATTTTTTGGCACATTTGGCACTTTAGCGCATTTTTGGTTTTTTGAGCAATTTTGACACACATAAATTCTGCCAAATGCGCAACGCCCTTGGCGCTGCGCTCTCTTTTGGATCCTCCAATTGAAAAATGGCCACCACCATCATGTTCATAATGATGAGGACATAAACCCTAGAAAGTTTCAAAAAATTTGGAGGAGAAATGGTCCCTCAAAAGTGAAAAAAACCACCAAATTTTCATGTTTCTGCCTCATTTTTGACCTTGGCACTACGCATTTACCAATCTTGGAAGATTCAATTTTTGACAGTGAAAATGAGCATAATTTTAGAAACTGAAAGCATATTTGGAAACTAGACTCAAAGATCTTTCCAGTGAGATACCTTGGAGCTGATTTGGACACCGGGAAGACCTCCAAAAGTTGCTTGCAAAAGAGGTTATTTTTATTGTCATGGTGTTGCGTGTGCCAGGAAAATTGCAATTTTCACAGCCTTTAGCAATTTTTTGATTTTCACTCCAGTTTGAATTTTTATCTCGGAAAATGAGAAATTAATGATGTAAAAGGTCAAGATAAATGTAAATGTCATGTTTTTACTGTTATCTAGGGTAGATACATTAGGTGAGATAAATGAATTAGTTTCCTCTGTTTTAGAGGTAAATTGTTGGGTCTTCCTAGTCTTTAGTTTCTTGTTTGAGAGTAGGTGAAGTTGATCCCTATCTCATGGATTGGACTCCCTGAGGCTAGGGAGAGTGGTTTTTAGATCTATATGATGTATTTACTCAGTCATTGTAATGGTTGGATTCACTTGGAGCTTTGGCATCTCAAGAGACATATTGTTGTATCAGTTTTGGACTTAACATTAATCAAATTTCAAGCTATTTTTATGGGATCCATGTGGTATTGTGTTTAGTTTCAATTTCTTCTTTTGTGCTCATATGTTAGAATTTTTTGTTACTTCATCCATCATTTCATTGCTATTAAATGAATTTTCTCAAGTTAGATGAACAAAATCCATAATTTCTATGCTCTGTTTTGGGTAAACATTCATAATTTGTAATTTCTTCAGTTTAGAAATAAACCATGAATTTACCATGCTCTTTCTACATTCTCACCTGTCTTGATCATCCCATCATCAAAACCCTAAAGTGATAAACATTGTACCTACCTTGCCCCATAGAACACCCTATAAATTTTGACCTAATTTCCTTGCCCTAGCTACTTGACTCCTCCTAATCCAGCAAAAGCCTACACAATCAAAATAAAAACCCTGAGCTACTATACCTAGCCTAATATATTCTTTCCATAGTCATCTTGGCTGTGATATTTACGGAGAGAGCCCTCTCCTGGCCTAGTAGGGCTAGCTAGTTGGCTAAGCGTGGTTTGAGGTTACCTCAGAATTTCCTTTCTCAGCCTGAGGTTAAATCTGAGTGATAACATTTTGGTGACTCCACTGGGGAAAAAAAGTGAGATCAGATCAACCCCAGTAGTAAGTTTTCATTGAAATTCTTAGAGTTTATTCAAAGGCTGAATTGAAAAATTTGTAAAATGCACAATTTGTTTTTGAAATTGGATATACTGGTTGCCCAAAGATACACTAGATCCAATCCCAATCCGAATCCTCGCACCATTGTTAGTGATCCTTAGAACATTAGAAGAAAAGCTAAAGGTTTTGTAGAGACATCTAGTTTAGTCAGAAATAAAATAGAGAGAAGTTCCATTTCGAGAGCTAATTCATTCCCTGGAAAGTTAGAAGACTTGCAAGATATTGAATTTGATATAAATTTTGAACAAAGCTTATTATGGAGTAAATATTTGAGTTTTATTGATGAAACAATTGTTGATTTCTCCATTTCCTTTCACAGTATTGTTGAAGATCTCTTTTCACATTCACAATCAGGGTCACAAATTTTACAAGTTCTTAAAGATCTGCAGAATTATTCTTCGCAAGTTAATGCTTGGGTAACAAATAGACCTCAGATCTCAACTTCTTCTACCATCACTTCATCCACTGTTCACATTACTCAATCAATGACCAATCCTCCCTTGATTATATCCAGTACCGAAATCCCTGTTATAAATCCTCCACCTCCAGTCATCATGGCTGCAAGATATTCCCCCCTTGTTCTCCCTCAGAACCCTGGTGCCATGCCCCAAGATTACCAAACTAAAATCCATTTATTTGACAATACTTAGCCCATGACAACACAAAATCACGTAGATAAGATGAATGAATTCTTTGATCTTCATGAAATTTATATTGAGGATGTGAAGATGAGGCTGTTTGCACAGAGTCTGGGAGGGGGAGTGAGAAAATGGTTCAGAGCTCTACCGACAGCCACTATTGACACTTTAGAAGTTTTTCATCATCAGTTTATAGAGAGATGGGAAGAAAAGAAATATCCCCTTCAAATTCTGTCTGAATATGAGAACATCAAAAGAAATGTTGGTAAGAATGTGCAATATTATTGTGTGAGATTTAATGCAGTGTACAATGCTCTTCCTGCACATATCAAACCATTAGAAGGTTTGGCTTTAATCAAATTTCCAGATGGATTTCATACTGATATGGCATACCAATTGCGTGAACATGATCCTACAACTTTAGCAGAGATTCAAAATAATGTTGTAAGTGTAGAAGAAAATTTTCTGGCCAAAAGGGCAAGAATGAGATTTGAAAAGAGAGTGACCATCGAAGAAGAGACATCTACTTCTGATGCTAAAATGGTTTCATTACTCCGAACTATGGAAATAATGGTTGACCGATTGTCTATCTCAGATAGACCTGAACCACAGATCCAGAACTCGAATTTCATAGGGTAGCAACAACCTCAGTTTAGAATCAAGCAAAGAGAGCAGAAAATACCTAACCAAGCAGTACAACAACAACAACAGATTCAAACCCCGTTGTAGCAGAACTATGTTCAAGGAGTGGAAGAGGAAGAAGATGAAGATCCGGTGGTTGAAACAAATAATTTCTTAACAGTAGATGGATTTCCCATGTTCTTGACTGAAGATGAAGAGTATATTGAACATTTGGATACTCCAAAAGATGAGGACTATATCTTAGCAAATGACGATGATTTGGAAATTGAATCCGATGATTACCAACATGGGTATATGAATGCTTTGAGTGCACAACAAAAAAAATATTCTTTAAGGAGTAGAGGTTATCTGTCAATCCTATTGAAAAAATAAAAAGAGGTCCAGTCAGAGAATGATCTTCCAAATAATCAGAGAAAGGGTAAAGAGATAGCAGATCAGAATCATAGCAACACCAATCAGCCATCAACAAGCTCAGCTACTAAAGAAAAGGGCACTCAGAAAAAGGAGAATGTAACAAAGGATCACCATGATAGAAGAGAGATCGTTATCAAAGAGGTAGATAAAGTCACAACTTTTAATTTAGAAAATGAAATAGCTAAATTGAAAGTGTCCATTCCTTCGACAGAATTAGTGAAGAATAGTCATTATAAACATCAGGTGTCTAAAATGCTGCTAGTTGATCCTTTGTCTGATATGGTTAATGTTGAAGATGACCACCTTGAGCCCATTTTCGGTCCAGCTATAGATGGTCAATTAGAAGAGAATGAAGTTCCCCCCTTTTATTTGAGCCTTAGACTACATGAGTACATACTTCATAATGTTATGCTTGATTCCGGGGCTTCCCATAATTTGATGCCTAAGGCTATTATGGAAAATATGGGCATGGATATCATCCGACCATATCATGATTTGTATTCATTTTATTCTGGTAGAGTTCGCTACATTGTTCTCATTAAATATTTAGTGGTTTCCTTAGACCAAATCCTAGCCAAGAATGTTTTGATGGATGTAGTGATTGCTAATATACCACCTCAGTTCGACATGTTGCTGTCTAGATCATGGGGAGCCAAACTCAAAGGTACTTTACAACTTGACTTCTCTTATGCTACTATTCCTGTTTTGGGGAAAAGAAAATGAAGTATATGAAAACTAGTAAGGAGAAGCCTATAAATCATCCAATACAGGCCGTACATACAGATCTAGAATCTTTTATTTTGTATAATGATGGTGATTTGAATGATGTAAATAATCAGCTAGTAGTGGTAGAGGATGTACCAGAAGTTTCAGATAGTTTTAGAGTAGTTCTTGATAAGGAAAAAGAAATGGTGACTTCTTCCGAACAACCTTCAGAAGAACCAAAAATCAGTGTAGATCAGAAAACTAAGGTGACCAGCCAAAGTAAATTAGAACCAATAGTTAATTTTTAGCATCTAGAAGACGAAGATGGACTTTGGAGCATGGATTTCGATGGTTCTTTGGGTAAGGAAGGTGCAGGTATTGGTATTTGGATCCGAAGTCCTGTTGGTAAGTCAGGTGGAATTCCAAGTAATTTTAGAGAATGCTCTTATAAATTGGCTTTTGACTGTTCTAACAATGAAGCAGAGTATGAAGAATTGATCACAGGCCTCAAAATTTTGAAGAAACTTGGTGCAAAAATAATTTATGTTTATGGTGATTCTGAGCTTGTCATAAAGCAGGTGAAAGGAGAATATAAAGCAAATCATCCACGCATGAGAGCTTATAGGAATGAAATCTTGGATATCTTAAAAATATTTCCTAAATATACGTTAACAATGGTACCAAGAAGTCAAAATAACATTGCAGATTCGCTTGCTACAGTAGCAAGTAATCTCAAAATTCCCATGAACTCAAGTAATATATTTGAAATTCATGTCAAGCATATACCTAGTGTTCCTAATAACTTAAGTTACTGGCAAGTTTTTTCGGATGACAAAGAAATTAACATCTTTTTGCAGAATGAAGGAAAGTTCAAAGATGCTTTAATTGATGATGTTTTTGATACTAATGATCAAAACATAGAGGCCAATCAGATGAATATTTTGCAGTTGAAAGATAATATTGTTCCTAGAGGTCTTATACCTTTAGAAGAACTTTTTGATCAAGATGATGTGGCCAGAAAACAAACATTGACTCCTACAGAAAAGGGTGGAATATGTGAACATTGGAACAACATAAAAGCCTTAGATGGTTAAGTTGTCTAAGATATTATCTCCCAAGGAAAAAGATAAGTACATAAAATTATTATCTGAATTTTCTGATATTTTTTCATGGGATTATGCATATTTGAAGGTCTATGACAAGAATATCATTCAGCATACTATTCCCATCAAGCTGGATCAAAAACCTTTCCGACAGAAGTTCAGAAGGAAAATCCAAGACTGTTTTCATCCATCGCGAAAGAGGTAAATTGATTGTATAAATCAGGCATCATTGTTCCAATTAGGTTTTCTGATTGGATTTCAAATTTGGTTCCGGTAAGGAAAATGACCGGAGAGATAGGTTGTGCATTGATTTCTGGATTTTGAATAAAGTGTTTTTAAAGGATAATTACCCCCTTCCTAAGATGGACCATGTTCTGTAAAGGGTAGTTAGAGCATCACGAATGTCGTTCCTTGATGGTTATTCAGATTATAATCAGATTTTGGTACATGAAGAAGACCAAGGTAAAACTTCTTTCACAACACCATGGGGAACCTTTCAGTATGTCAAAATGCCATTTGGACTCAAGAATGCAGGGGCTACTTTTTTGCAAGCGATGGATATAGCCTTTGATAATGAGAAAGATGTTTTCTTAGTGTATTTAGATGATTTGACAGTGTTTTCTGGTTCTGATGATCAGCATTTATATCATTTGAGAATTTTTTTTCAGAAATGTAGGGAGTTCGGAATTTCTTTCAATCTGAAGAAGAGTCCTTTTTCCATGGAGGAAGGCAAACTTCTCGGTCATATAATTTCCAAAGATGGCATTCACATTGATCCTTCCAGAGTAAAATAAAGTCAACAAATAGATTTTCCGTGTAATAAAAAGGAGATACAAGATTTGAATGGTAAGATGAACTTCTTATGCACATTTTTTCCTAATTTGGCTAAGCATTTACATGAAATGATTAATATGTTGAAAAAGGACAGCAGTGTAAAATGGACTACTGATGTTATGAATTCTTTCAATTTGGTAAAGCTTTCTTTAACCACAACCCCTGTTTTGGTTAGTCCGGATTATACTAGTGATTTTATAATATTTTCATTTGCATCTGAGCACACCTTGGCTGTGGTTTTGATGCAAAAGAAGGACCAGGTTGAGCAGCCCATTTCTTTATTTAGTTGAGCTATTAGAGATGCTGATCTTCGCTATAATATTATTGAGAAACAAGCTTTATCCTTGATCAAAACCTTGAAGGATTTTTGGATATATATTCTACATTCACATACTATAGCTTATGTTCCAAATGCAGTGGTAAAATAAGTTCTCACATAGACTGATCTCGATGGAAGGAGAAGTAAGTGGATAGCAGAAATGTTAGAGTATGATCTCGAGATCAGGCCCACCAAGCTGATCAAGGGATAGGGGTTAGCCAAACTCATGGCTGAATCCAATTTTCATGCTCTAGACATAAAAATTATTGCAGCAATGTCAGATGATGAAGAAGATGGCGCTCTAATACAGGTATCAGAAATTTTTCTCACCTCGCCATGGTATTCAGATATAGTGTATGTCCTTCAGCACTTATTTCCTCCTCCTGGAATGTCAAAAAGTAAGGGTAGGTATTTGAAATTAAAATATGCTAAATACTGCATTTTAGGTAGTTCCGTTTATTAGAAATATCCAGGAGGTGTTCGTTTAAACTGTCTGGTTGAATATGAAGCTAAGAAGGTAATGGATGACTTCCATAGGGGAGATTGTGGAGGCCACTTGTTTTGGAAAACAACAGCTAAAAAAGTGTTGAGAGCAGGGTATTATTGGCCGAATTTATTTTCAGATTTGTACAAAATTGTCACAAACTGTCATGAATGTCAAGTTTTTGAGGGAAAAAGGAAACTCCTTCCGCTTTTGCTGAAGCCGATTGTAGTAAATGCTCCTTTCCAACAGTGGGGACTTGATTTTATTGGGGAAATTAATCCCACATCATTAGAACAACATAGATGGATTCTAACAGCCACCGACTACTTCACCAAGTGTATTGAGGCTATTCCTACAAGTCAAGCTACAAACACGACAATTATTCAGTTTTTAGAATCCAGTATTTTGTCTCGTTTTGGTTGTCCTCACAAGATTATTACAGATAATTCAGCAGCATTCAAGTCAAAGAAGTTGATTAAGTTTTGTTACAAGTATAATATTAGGTTGGGCCATTCCACTGCATATTATACACAGGGAAATGGACTAGCTGAGTCCTCTAATAAATCCTTGGTTAATATCATTAAGAAAATGTTAGAGGAGAACAAGAAAAATTGGCATAGAAAGATTACCAATGCTTTGTGGGCAAACAAAGTAAGAAACAAAAATTCTATAGGTACTTCACCCTTTGACTTAGTTTATGGTACAGATACAATTTTTCCTACATCACTTGCAGTCCCAGTTATGAGATTATTGTAGGAAGCAGGCAGTGAGGAAGATGATATTCAATGTCGAATCAATCAAATGATTCACCTTCAGCAAACAAGGGAGGAAGTTTCTCATAGTACCTCTAAACTTCAGGAGAAAATAAAAAAGATTTATGATCGCAAAACCAAGGCAGATAAGTTTCAGCTGGAGGATGTAGTGTTGCGATGGGATGCAAGAAATGAAGAGAAAGGAAAGCACAAGAAGTTTGAAAATATTTGGAAACAACCCTACAAGATCTTAGCTTATCGAGGACAAAATGCCTATTTTCTAAAAGAGATGAATGGACAAGAATGTTTAGCAAGATCAGTCAATGGTAGGCTCTTGAAACATTATTATTTCTGATGCAACTTCTACAAGAATGTTCCACTTTCATTGTAAATATCAGTTTATATCTTCTGCAAGGTTCAAAGCATAAAATCATTTAGGATTGGGGCCCTAGGTGAAGGCTATAAAGCTTGTTGAATTTCTCTTGTTTTCAAAGTTTTTGAGTTAGTGTCAGAGTCAGTTTTTGAGTCAGTTCTCAGTCATTTTGAATGATTTTTAAGTTAGTTTTATAGTCTACAGTA
The DNA here is from genome assembly GCA_034641835.2 of Pinus albicaulis. Classification (NCBI taxonomy): domain Eukaryota; kingdom Viridiplantae; phylum Streptophyta; class Pinopsida; order Pinales; family Pinaceae; genus Pinus; species Pinus albicaulis. Next base: position 318,559,738 of record CM076580.1, on the reverse strand, counting down.
TTTTAAATTGTTTGATTATATTTTCCCAATGGTTAGGCACTTGGTCTACGGTGTTCTTGACACCTCCAAGGAGTTTCCATCCCCAATAAGGCCAATGTTAGTGTCAATATTTGCATAATTCCACCAGGGATCAAAACACATTTTCATGTGCATCTTAGGTGTCCCATTCTAAAGAAATTTTCCATCATTCCATTAGGTCATGACACAAAACTGTTCCATTGGTGGTTGTACTTATTAATAAGCCCTCAGAAGATCATATTAGCTAACTCATTCACATGTCTCCTTGAGCATAACAACACTTATGGAAATGCTTTTTCACCAGGAAGTATTTTAAGTAAAAATCTCATTCATAAGTCAGGTCTAAAGTAGTCTCATTAGGTCATTAGGTTTTTATATTTCTCAAGGTCACTCTTTCATTTTAGATAAAGTCAGCACAAATATGAGAGGGACTAAATAAGATCATCATGATGTAATTTTCATACTTTCAAAGTTTTATTTTTCAGTTTAATGATTTTTATATCAAAATGTCATTTTGATATAAAATTAAAATATGTAATTTATTTATAATTTTCCAAATGTAATTTTATGTTCTCATATGTAATAAGTTCAATCCCGAGCTGTCAATGAAATCATGTCCGGCCTAAGTGGATCAAAGAAAGCTAAACTCCGTGTTTGATCAGCCTGCAATGCCAAAAAGTCAGAAAGTTAAAGAGTATTAGTGCCAAAGGAAAAGTGAACATTAGAAAAGTGGGTGATTCAAATTAAATTTCAAATCCACTTTGATATAAATACTTTCAAAGCACCTCAAAACAAGTCATTGTTTCCATTTAGCCATCAAGAGTTTTCAGAAAAGGAGAAATTTTAGGTTTTCTGAGCATTTTGGGCCAAAATTCAGTGGTGCTGCGTGTTTGCATGCAGGCGTTGCGCGTTTGACTTGGCATTGGGCGCTTACCCGGTAGAACTGCACATTTTCTCGAAAACACCAGACCAAAATACATTGGCGTCGCGCGTTTGGATAGTGGCGCTAAGCGTTCCTCCAGAACGTTGCGCGTTTGCACAGGGAGGGTTTTGAAGAGTTTCACCACCTCCATCAAGCTCAAATCTCCTCACAAAATTCTTAAAGAGGCTTTTAATCAGTAAGTACACCCTAAATCACCTCTCTTCTCATATATTTGGTGTTCCATTAAATATTTGAGGTGTTTGTTTCCTATGAAACCCTACTTTCCATTTCCTTCTCATTTTCATGCACTAAATCCATATTCATGTCCCCAAAACACATATCAGTCATACATATTGTTAAATCCTAGGGTTTTCATAGACCTAGGTTTTCATTTAAATTCCATTCCCTCCATTTTCCTAAGCTATTCGTCTCATATCTCACTCCCTTAATCTCATTCCATTTACCCTAGGATTTCCAAAGCCTTCAAATTTAAAATGTCTGAAGAAGAGGAAAGAGGTGTCCGTGAGGAACAAATACCAAAGAGAAGTGATCATAAAGGAGGGAAAATCAATATATATGAACCAATAACCACACAGGAGTTCATGGCTTCTCCTCTCATTGTGTCATGTTTTAAACATGTTGGTTGTTTTGAGTTTTGTGAGAAAGTGCAGCAGATTTAGTTTCACCCTTTGTTGACAAGGTTGTTCATCACCAATCTTCATGATAGGTAGGCCACTCTTGTTGGGGTCACTTTTACCATGTTCACCAATGCCATTACAGCTGCTATAGGAATACCTAATGTGGGAGAGAAATGATTTAAACAAGGAAACCTTGATTCGAGCTATTATGAACCATACCTCAAACCTAGATACAAGGATGACAAGAAGTCCATTTTCCCTTTCTCCCATCTTCTTGACCGATATGTCCCTATGATGAAGATAATAATGAAATACTTCACTTGTGAGTGGAGGTTTTCTCGACTCTATTCATATCATATCTGACTCCTTATGCATTTCACTAGAGTCGGAATTCTTCACATACCCTACTATCTCTCCTACAGCATTGACAAGATGGCATAAATTGTACAAAAGGGTGATTATAATCATCAAATGCAGAGTCTTTTTCACCATTCCCTCATCAAAATGATAGTCATGCATCATCTTGAGAAAAATAACATCCCATGGTACACATTCATTCCCAGCTTAAGCCTCCAATTGACAAATGGCCACCACCATCATGTTAAAAATTATGAGGACATCAACCCTAGCAAGTTTCAGAAAATTTGGAGGAGAAATGGTCCCTCAAAAGTGAAAAAAACCACCAAATTTTCATGTTTCTGCCTCCTTTTTGACCTTGGCGCTGTGCGTTTACCAGTCTTGGGAGATTCACTTTTTGAGAGGAAAAATTAGCATAATTTTAGAAAATGGACACATATTTGGAATCTAGACTCAGAGAGCTTCCCAATGAGCTATCTTGGAGCTGATTTGGACACCGAGAAGGCCTCCAAAAGTTGCTTGCAAAAGAGGCTATTTTTCCTGTCATGGCGCTGTGCGTTTGCCAGGAAAATTGCAATTTTCACAGTCTTCAGCAATTTTTTTTTATTTTCACTCCAATTTGACTTTGTATCTCAGGAAATGAGAAATTATTGATGTAAAAGGTCAAGATAAATGTAAATTTCATGTTTTTACTGTTATCTATGGTAGATACATCAGGTGAGTCCTCTAGAGGTCAAATAAATCAATTTCCTCTCTTTTAGACACAAATTGTTGGGTTTTCCTAGTCTTCAGTTTCTTGTTTGGGAGTAGGTGAAACTGATCTCTATCTCATTGATTCGACTCCCTCATGCTAGGGAGAGTGGTTTTGAGGTCTATATGATGTATTTCCTTAGTCATTGTAATGGTTGGATCCACTTGGAGCTTTGGCATCTCAAGAGACATATTTTTGTATCAGTTTTGGCCTGGACATTAATAAAATTTGCAACTATTTTTATGGGATCCATGTGGTATTGTGTTTATTTTTAGTTTCTTCTTTTTTTCTTATATATTAGAATGTTTTGTTACTTCATCCATCATTTCATTGCTATTAAATGAATGTTTTCAAGTTAAATGAACATAATCCATAATTTTTGTGCTCTATATTGGGTAAACATTCATAATTTGTAATTTCTTTAGTTTAGAAAGAAACCATGAATTCACCATGCTCTTTCTAGCTCCTCACCTGTCTTGATCATCCCATCATCAAAACCCTAAAGTGCTAAACATTGTACCTACCTTTCCCCATAGAACACCTTGCAAATTTTGACCTAATCCTTGCCCTAGATGCTTGACTCCTCATGATCCAGCAAAACCCTACACAATCTAAATCAAAACTCCGAGCTACTATGCCTTGTTGAACCCTTAGTTAAACTGAGAGTGGGGGTGAATCAGTTTAACACATACATGGACTTTTAAAAATTTTCTCTTAAAACTTATTTACACCTTTACTTCATGATCAACTTAATATGTGAGCAATCTTTATTAGTGAGCAGCAAGTATCAAACAGATTTGTTAATGTAACAACAATCTTAATATGTGAGCAACAAGTATTAAGCAGATTAGATAAACCACATCAACACATAGAAATCATGCATAGAGACACCAGATATAAGTGGAAACGCATGAAGGGAGAAAACCGCATCTTATTATTGTTGTGATGCAAAGGCAAGCTCCAACTCCCTCTCACCACTGATTTTCTGTAGGCACCAACTTACAGGAGGCTCCTACCTCAATTCTGCAAGCTACAACTTGCAAGGAAGCACCAACTCCCTTCAATTTTCTGCAAGCACCAACTTACAGGAGGCTTCAACCTCAGTCAGCTACAACTGACAGCTATCAAGCTGCAACTTGATAGGGAAGCTCCAACTTCCTCAATTTATCAAACTGAATGTTTGCTGATTTACTTCAGATATTAGCTCTGTTTTGTAGCTTCTTTTCTGCTCTTCTTCTCTTAATCTTCTCTACCTTATTCTTCTATATTCTGCATTCTATATATTTTCTCTCTCTCTCTCTCTCTCCCCTTTCGAGCTTATCAAAATTGATATTATATATAGAAATTCTCACATGATTTTTTGTATTTCACAAGGAATTTGAAGTGAACAGTCATGACTCTTTGGCTTCTGTCTTCTTATTCCTTTTTCCAACTCATTTTTAGAATTACTACAATATGTACAAATTTCCATGCTACAGTGGGATTTTGTCTTTTCCTTAGGATACTTGCCTTTGCATTACAAAAAATATAAAAAATTTACATTTACATTTTTCAATTATACATCTCAATTCCACTCAGCTTCTTTTCTGGATTTTGGCTTTACTAGATTTATCTTTTCCTACTGCTGATAAGAACCTGTTCTGCATACACTTTGTTCACTTTCATTTGCATATTCCATGTTTTCTGTGCTTATTCACCTGTCCAACTCATTCATGTACATATTCCTGTTCACCGAACTTTCATCTCTGCAAGCTCTCCTCTTCTTTTTCCTTTTCCATAATTGCATCGAAGATTCATGCCCAATCATTTCCCAAGTCCGGGAAATTTCACAATCTCTTATTCCACGCTGGAAAATTCAAACAATAAGGCTGGACTATTTTAATATCTCAATTCAGAGAATTGAAATATTAATTCAATAATCCTCTGTAGTTATAACTGACAGTCCATTGTGGATACATATGTGCCGATTCTGCATTCACAACCATTCTACGCAACATATTCATTGACCTTCGGCGTATTAAAACATATTCCATGTTGCGCCACTTCACATATACAGTCATTATACATAATATATTACGCCTTCAACGATAATTGGCAATCTTTTATTTATTTGAAACCTTAGTCAGACTCTTTTAATATATTCCACCGTATGTTAATAACTCGGCAAACCTTATTAATATAACCAAAATTCATTGCATATATCTATCCTCGTCCTTTAACTACGCACCTTTACTAAATTGAAACCTTATGACCATATAATAAACCTTAGTACATGTTTGATTAGGCCCCACACATACAATCAATAACCAACCAAACGCGCGCACCCGTACCTGGCTATCTTCCGGGCTCTTTCATTAAACTTCTCGCATCTTCCCCAAGCGACCACCGTCCGATGTCCCTTCTCCAGATCAACGGCGCGTGTCAATTTCGCTCGGCATCCAACGTCAGTTTTTAACATGTGAAGGCGCGGTTTAAACAATAAGTTTTACTGTTCATCCAGGGACACACGTCGATCAATCAATGGAATCACTGTCCAACTCGGGAATACCGCCTCCATACCAAAAGTGGTGCGAAATGGGGCAATCCACTCTTGCGATTCCGCTTCCGGTTTTGGTACGAGGTTGACCCAGGTTACATCGGGTTACGATCTCCCTTGCATTTGTTAACTCAGGGTTTAGTCCCAGGTTCCGCCTCCAACGCAGAGTTCCTACCATACTGAAATCAATTCACTAACCGAGACTGCAACTCTCACCCAAGCTCTGTCATGCGTTTCTTATATATATACTCTGTCACGAGGTCTCATCCGCATAGAATTCTTCTCTCTCAGAATTGATCCTTACAGTGATCGATTCACCTCACGTCAATTCTCGGAAGATGATCAAAAACTTGATTTCAAATTACTGGCAGTGCTTGCACAGAACTCAATATGATCAAGGCACATACAATTTGGACACAACATCGACAAGAAGTCGATTTCTTCAACTAAATACAGAGCACAATTTATCCCAAATTGCAGAGTACATATCTACATATTATCATACACTCTTCTTCCTGAATATACAGGCAGATTCTTAGCTTGATTTACAGAGTCCAGCTTCTACAAGAACTTAAGGGAGTTTCACGCAGGAATTTCACCAGTAAATACACAATGCTCCAATTCTCCAACTCATCCCCAAGCATATTAAGTCTTTACCACAGTAAATACACAATGCTTCAATGCTCCAACTCATCCTCAAGCATTTTTAAGTCTTTACCACAAGGTTTTAGTCTTCAATCAAAGTCTATGCCATACAAACTCAATTAATGACTAATTTCTCAATAATTCATCTACAAACTGTATTACACCCCTAATTCATGAATAAAACTCTGTATTACACTCCTTCAGGCCTTTTCAACTCCACTGCTTTGTCTCTAATTCCTTTGTTGCTTCTGCTTCAATTCCTATGTTTCTTCTACTGCCTCTGCTACCTCTCTGTCTCTTTTGCCTTATGGATAGTTTAGGTGATGCTCCTTTGTCATCTCCTTTGCCATCAATGACAACATTTCCAACATACCTAGCCTAATATATTATTCCAATAGTCATATTGGCTATGATCGTTACGGAGAGAGCCCTCTCCTGGCCTAGTAGGGCTAGCTACTTGGCTAAGTGTGGTTTTAGGTTACCTTGGAATTGCCTTTCTCGGCTTGAGGTTCAATCCGAGTGATAACAACACTGATTCTAAAGGAACCTTTGATGTTTTTACTATTTCTTCCTTTTCCTTTATCATTTTTTCTAAATATGATTCCATTTTCTTTATTTGAGAATTTTTCTCCATAATAAATTTCATCATTTTTTTCTTCTGAGTTTCAGTCTCTTCAATATCCTTTTCCAAAGTATCTTTTGTAGTTGGAATCTTTAATTTTTTCCTCAATGCTGCTATGTCAACATTTTTCTTCTTGATGATTTCTTTTATTGCATTAGCATTGGATGGATCATATCCAATTTTCATCACCAGATCTTCTAGAGTTTTGATTCTTTTATCCTTAGCAAATGATGACACCTTCTCCATTTTCAGCTGTGACTGTACATTGGCCAATGAAATCTGTAGTTTTGATAAACTCATAGCAATGTTGGTGAGAGTTGATGAAATCGTCTCACCAGTTTGCTTGTGTAGCTCGATTTGATCTATTGGATGAATGTATTTTGTATCAAACTCAAATGTAGACCTTTTATAATCTGTGTCTGACTTTGGCTGTGGAATTTGTACTTGGAGAAAAGAAAATTTCATTTTTCCCTTTTCTGAGTCAAAGGCTAAAAGCAACCTACTTTGAGAACTGGGAGTTTGTTTCCAAAATTGGTTGTATTTACTTGTCTTTAACATTTCATTCTTCAGCTTTATCTCTTTCAAAGTGTCAAATACAATCTTCTCCTTTTCCCTTGTAGCAACTTTACTAGTTTGAATGGCTTTCTGTTGATCTTGAGAAGCTTTTGTTTGTTGATCTTTCGAAACTGTAGAAGTAGTAGGAGTAGTAGAAGTGTTTTTAGCACTTGCCTATGTGGAAGGAGGCATCTCTTCAGTAATGATAATTACTTCTTTCTCTGAATCCTTTCTGGGATTGACCTTAGGATTAAGCTTTATCTTCTTCCTGTAATGAATTTTAAACTATTTTCTATATGAATCAGACATTGGAGATGACTGATCTTCTCTAACTCTTTTCCCTACTCTTTCCTGTGCAATAGGAGTCTGCAATGTTGATGTAGACATTGTCTATTCTTCAGCCTCCTGTAGTGTACCTTCAATCCATTCAAGATGATTCATGTACTTTTCAATCTCTAGTCTAGGTGTATGAAAATATGGTGTAGATTTATTCTCTACCTTCAGTTTAGAAATGACACCAACTAGATCATAATACCATGTAAAACTTGGGCTAAAATGCATTTCTTTCAACAATTTATCTGCTTCCTCCCCTGTTGTTTTTCTATTACAAATAAAAGGCCCTATATTTTTTTTGATTTTAAATTGAGATTTTTTTTAGTAGAGATAAAATGCACTTTATATGCATTAATCATTTGTCTAATATACTCCAATGAAAAAATCCTCATGGGGAGGAATTTTGGAAACTTATGAGGGGGAAGCTCATAGCCATAAACTCTAAGTTATATATAATTTTCCTAAAGGTACCAATCCCCTGTTCTGGCTTGATCTGACAGCTACAATAACTTTCTAACTTCTTCACTAATCCTTGGCTCTATAGTGCTATTGAGTAAACTGAGTGTTGGTTGAAGAAACAATTCCACAAATTTTTTGTATGAAGACTCTTTTTGTTGTTTCATGACTAATGAAGTCCAGAAAATGATTGATTGTTTATTTCCTTCTTCATCCAATTTATGTAAGGAAATCTTAAATTTTTCTCCCTGAGAGTACAAGAACAAGTAAACTAACACATAGGCATAATTGAAAACCTTTTCAGTTGTGAATTTAACAAATTGATCATGGGTAGAATCTGCAATAAACTGACTGAAGTTGAAAATGATGGAGGGTTTGGAATCTATGGAGAATATGGACATGAATCCTATGATGGCTTCATCTACCCATTGGTCTGAATAATAACCAAGAAGGTAGGAAATAACTTTGATGATTTTTTTGGACCTTTCAAGGAAAATGGATGATGGAAATGGAGGGTTTTTCTTAGGTAATGGATCATTTTCAGTCATAAATAGCTTAAGAGTTTGAGCTATCTTTGCAAAATCTAAATTTTGGTATATTTCAATCAAGGCTTCTTGGGAAAATGGTGTGGCATTCTCTTTGGTTGAGGCTTGCATCATTTTTTCAATGGGTTGTGCATTGATAGTCACTAAAATATCTCTTATAGGAGCAATAATAGCTCTCTGGTTTGGCATATACCAAGCTTGGCATATTCTAAAAAAATCTGGGGCACTATGGGTGTGAGGAAAGATTAAATGTGGGAGATTAGAATTCCATATTCCTATTTCATCATATTTATCCAAGAATTTATCTTCTAACCAACATTATAATTCAAAAAGCTCAATTTCAGAAAGAGTTTCATGGATTTTGTGATCTTTGTCTGCTAAAGGTATGTGATGAAAATCAAATGGAGGGTGTAACAATAGAATTATTGATTCTTTCGGTCCTTTTTTCTTGGAAGGCATGATTGGTTCTATTGGAATGAAGGAAACAGGAATTTTCTGATGCAAAATAGAGGCCAAGAATGAAGAAAAGCTCTGCAGACTGGAATAAAATCAATAGTTGCAAAAGAAGGCTTTAAACACTGGTGAGGTTGATATTTGGAATTCTAATAGTAATTGAAAATTTGTAAGCTTGTGTAGAGCAGATCTAAAAGTAGAATAAAAGTCTAAAACATGCGTTGAGTGATGAATTTATGGAGAATTTTTTTAGTTCCCATTTGAAAAGGGTGCAGGTACGTTGCCTAATGGTTAGAAATTAAATTAATTGACTAACGGTTACGGAAAGGTGGGAATTAAGCTGAGTGGACAGGCCACAGTCCACATTAGCATCACGTAACTGGCGGGTGGAGTAGGGGTTTAATATGGCAGATAAGCGGGATTTCAGAGGGGTATCAATGTGGTAAATGGTTTCGTGTGGGGAGGGGGGTGTGAAATCACACAGTTCTGACACGTGGCAGTGGGGTCAGACTTTAATACCACCCATTTCAAACCCCCCCCCCCCCCCCCAATGTTAAGTCTCAGACAATGGGGGTGGGGGGGGGGGGGGGAATTCACATGTGAGCCGTTAGATTAGATGAGGATGTGATGGATGATCGGCGAAATGTGGGGGTATTTAACGTACATCAGAGTTTTAATAAATGGTGGGGTAGGGGTATGACAAAGGCGATGTGACATGGATGATTGAAGGTTTAGGGAATGCAACATGTTGCATGGGTAGTGGAGAATAACGGTGGTGAAGAATAACGCATAGGATTTAAAACCTAAGGTTTCAAGAATAAATTTTCCAAATATTAAAGATAAAACCTTAATAAACATGCGATTTCGAAAATGACTTTTTTCATCAAAGATCTGCATTTCTTCTCAGATACAACGACAGAATATGGAATTCTTATAACATCCAGCGTTTATTTCGTACTATGAAAACCAATTTACTCCTTGAAAAAGGCCTTTATGGATGAGAAGGAGGTTTGAAAGCCTTATTTTAAGTGAAAAAATAAAGATTTTTCATAGGGCAGTTTTGACCCTAGACTTGACCTATATGAGATGGAATGAAATTATTTTAGGCCTTTGGATGGAGATGAAATATTGTGAGGGAACAACATATCATGACAGGATTCCTTCAATGACCAAAATTATTGATGAAGACTAACTGAAAAAAGAAAAAAAAAATTGAGTAATGACCTGATGGAAAACTCTCAAAAGAGCTATCTTTGATTACTGAAAAACTGACTCTAACAATGTGGACACATTCAAAATTTGCAGCAATATCCTAGTACATATGATACATTTAGATGGAAAAATTATTCATTATGGTACAAATATCTCTTATATCTTTGTAAGAATTCCCAACTCAAACAAAAAATTCGTTTGGAATTGCACACCTCTCCCTTAGGAGGGCACTCAGGATTTAAAAAAAATTACCATAGGGTCAAGACTGATTTTTTTTTGTGATGGCCTTAAATATGATATTCAAAATTTTTTGGCATAATGTTTGGTTTGCCAACAAAATAAATTTGAGACAATTAAGACCTCAGGTCTGTTACAACCTTTAGTCATTCCAAGTCAGCGTTGGGAGGAGGTCTCAATGGATTTTATCACAGGTTTAACCAAGTCTGAAGGAAAGAATGTAATCATGGTGTTAGTTGATATATTTACCAAATATGCATACTTTTTGATAAGGTGCTCAAAATTATGCTAAAAAATGAAATTTTTCATAATGGTGTGGAACGTGAACTATTGCACAGATATCATCGTTCTAAATTTGGCACAACTCATTTTGCGGAAAACTAACACCATATGCTCCAGGAAACACATTCTGTTCATTTTCCCAAACAGGTAAAATTTTGGCAAAAATGTGCAAACTTCCCAATCAATAGTTCGTACAACTGACTGGGCATGGTTGACTGGTCAAAGGGTGACTGTGCATGGTGGACCAATCCTGGAATGCCATGTGTCTGAGTTTGGGTGGTGCTGGGTGGCAGATTATTATTGGTTGGGAAGGTGGCCAACCACATGCTACCACGTGGCCCAACCAAAGGCTATAGTGTGGCAGCACGAGGGCCACCAAAATTGGTTTAAATTTGAACTGCACCACACAAGGGATTCAAAACTAGGACTAGAGTTCAAATAGCACCACACCCTAACCAACTGGGCCACGATGCTACTTATTAAACCTATGGTGAAAAAATTTATATAAAAATTTTATATGGCAGAGGTTGGGGTAGGGGCCAGTGCTTAGCCCCGAGCCCCCCATATTATTGCGCACATGACCATGGGTCTGGAACTGAGGTCACGAAGGACTAATCACCGCCCAAAATTGCCACCATCACCGCGCCTTATGAACTCAGCCTCCGACGGTTACGTGACTGCTAGATCTAACCGTCGATATTTTTATATTAAAAAAAATTGATTCAGCGTCCATATGAATATGGTTTGAATTTCATATTTTAGGAATTAGTGGGCATTTTAATGCTCCGAAAATTTCGCCCAAAATTCTGGAAAATTTTCTCTCTGTTAGCCGAAAACAGGGCGAAATTGTAGAACCGATTCGGATTTTGGGGAAATTGTGGTGAATTTAGCAGAAGAACTAGAGAGGCTCACAACTTCTTCAGTTTTTGACCAATTTCGGATTAGAAAGAGGCTAGACAAGAATTTTTGGGTATTCGAAATCCGATGGAATAGATTCTGAATCAATTTGAGAACTATAAATGTATGTAATCACCATATTTATCATAATGATAGATATCCAAGCTATTGGAAGCTAGACCAAGGAGACATAGCCCAAGAGGGGTGAACTCCTTAATAATTTGTTGTGTTGTGGTTATTGTTATGGTGTATTTGTTTGTTAGTTCTATATATTTTAGAGTTTATTTTCATGCTTTATGTGTTTAAAAATTAACATCAAAGCTCTCAAAAAATCAATTTTAACACTTGCAATTTACAAACCCTCAAGCACATTTTCATTAAGATCTCATATATATCAAGTTTGGTATCAGAGCTTCGGTTTCCTTTGCTGCTGTGAGGATTTAATTGTTTGCAAGTATTTTTGATGCTTGCAAGGTTGAAGTTCAAGAGAGGAGAAGGAAAACTTGTGGTTGCAAGTCCTCAAGTTAGGTCAAGGATAAGGAGAGTGAATTTTCCACAATCTCCACCACAAATTATTCCTCAAATTGCAGTTGAAGATTCAATAAGAACGTCTCATGAAGGAGGATATGATAATACGTCAGATGAATAAAATTCTTTCAGAAAATATTTATTTGACATGACTAAAATGGTGAAGGTTCTCTATGAGAGAGAACTTCAAGATTGCAGTGTGAAAGTTCCAATTCTTCAAAAGGAGAGGGTTCTTCTGGAGGAAAAGGAGGAGATGATGACAAGCCTTCAAAAGGAAATGGTGACAAACCACCCTCTTCTCCACCATCATCTTCACCTCCATCCTCACCTTCATCTTCTTCCTCTTCCATGACCACTGTTACTCAAACACATCCACATACCCAAAGGGTGCATGGTAAAAATCCCTTATTAAAACTTGATATCAAATTCAAACTACCTATGTATAATGAAGTGAATGCTAAGAGACTTGATAATTGGGTTCGTCAACCTGAATTTTATTTTAGGATACAAAACATCAAAGATGATGAAACAAAAATTTAGTTGGCTTCATTGAGGTTGGAAAGTGATGCTTTGATTTGGTGGGAAGCCAAAACATAAGAGGATATTAAAAAGCAAGGTAAGGTCTCCACCTCTTGGATAGATTTTATTGCTACACTTGAATACAATTTTATGCATTAGCTTATTTGAAAAAGGCTATTATCGATTGGCATAATTTTAGACAACTAAAGGGTCAAAGTGTGCAAAGATACACTCAAGAATTTAGAAGAATGTGTTTGATATTAGGTGTAGACTTGAATTCAGAAGACACTTTGTTGAAATATATTGGGGATTTACACATTTATTTAAGGCATAGTATCCTTATGTTTAATCCTAAAATTTTAGATGAGGTTTGTGTTTAGGAAACACATTTTGAAGCAAGAGGGAAAAACATTTCACACGAGTGTAGCAAGAATCCATTCACAAGTGGAGACAAGGGTAAGGTTAAGTTCAAAGGGAAAGGAAATAAGAATGCATCCGTCAAGAATGAAGGAGATAAATTAACATGCAAAAATTGTTCCAAAGAGGGTCATGATGAAGCTCATAGTTGGAAGCTTCATCTTGAGATGAAACCAAATAAGTTTAACAAAAAAGGGAAGCAAAATAAAAATTCAACTACATAACATGACTTAGGCTCTGATTCAGGAGATGAATCAAAGATCACAACAATGGGAATGAAATGTAAGGACATAGCAAGCACTAGCTCTTCAATTTGTCCTAATGATACTCAATGTGAGAAAACTAGAATTGAAATTTTCCATATTTAAATTATTTAAAAGCACACCAAAATTTACAAACTCTTTGATAGAGGTTCAAAAGAAAATTTTATCTCCGAAGACATAGTCAAGAAATTAAGCTTACAAACCATTCCTCATCCAAGACCTTATCATTTAGGTTGGATATGCAAAAATTCAAACTTACAAGTTACGAGGAAATTCATATTTAAATTTGCAATTACAACAAACTTTCTTGATGAAGTTGAACATGATTTAATTCCACTTGATATTTCCAGAATTGTTTTGGGAAGCCCATATTTGTATGATATAAAAGCTATGTTCCATCACCATGAAAGAAAGTATCACTTGTTCAAAGATGGAATAAAGTAAATTGTTAGAGCACATCGACAGAAACTAAATCTTTCACTTGTAAATGCTGGAAAAATGAAGAGACTCATTAAGTCGAGAAAGAATTTTGTTCTTTTAATGGTCAAGCAAAAGAATGATGTTGAGAATGAATATTTTCAAGGTTGTGATTCAAGATTAAAATACGATTTGGTTGAGTTTGTTAACCAATATTATCTTCAATGCGCTGCTCGTCCCTTGAATCCCACAAATTCATGTATTGCACCCCCTTGCACATATCTGGCTCGAGCTTAGGGAGGACCGAGTCTTCAGGGGCTTCCCATGTGACCAATGCGATGAGGAGCAACAACCAGGAGTAGCAGAATTCCTGTCCATGATCCTGAGCCTCGCGCACGTTCTCCAAAAATTTGTTGCACAGGAAATGGGACCAGTTGAAGCAGACCCCCTTCTCGCATCGGCCAGCCAACTAAATGACATAAGTGGGGGCAGTCGCAACCTGGCACTTGTGCATCATTTTACATGCCAGCAACAAGGTACCCATGTGCACTTCGGGGTCGCTGATGGTGTTAATTAGGAACCCCCTAGTATTTCGTTCAACATGGTAGTCGTCGCGCACCTTATCAGCGATTTGCTGCTCATATTTCTTGCTGATGCACTCCATGGGATTTGGTCCCTCTATGGGAAGACCAGTAATACGGTGAATGAGCGCAGCATCAATGGGAATGTGGTCCTAGATCCATAAGTTTCTGTCATGGACCAGGGTGAGAATCTATCCACAACTCGGTCAGTAATATTGTAGTGGCCAAAGTGGGGCATCCGCAACAAGTTCTGCTAGTGTTAGTCTAGTCATATTACCATCAATGATCAAAATTTCTCTTTTGCATTTGCATATTAGGAGTCCCATACCATAAATTTTCACCATTCCATTAGGTCATGGATTCATTGATGGTAGTCGTCTTTCATCAGTTTTCCCTCATGTGATACTTGCTGATTCTCCTCTCAATCGTCTTTGGTCATGATCCATTTTCACTCCCAATCCATATTATTAGGTCATGGGGTTGGTCTCATTAGATTCTAGGGTCTCATCATGGTCAAATTAATGAGTCAAGTGTCAATAAATATTAGCAAGGTCATGAGGAAGTCTAATAAACTCAAAGTCACAGCATCTAGGAATATCAAAGAAATGTTTATTCAACGAGATGTAATTTTCGATAGTACTTTGTTGTTATTGTCATCTCTATGTAATTCTATGTCAAATGTATATGTGGTAAGTCACTTTAGAAGCTGATATCTCCATCAAGTCACCACCCTGCCCTTCAAAGATATTTTCCACAGTAGTTTCAGTGTCAAATCATGTTCTAAGTATTTCCATTAGAAAGATCCCGGAAAGAGCTTTCCAACGGTATATTATACTCTCAAAACTGACTCCTGGATCAAAAATTACGCCTAAATGAACAAAAGTCCCTATAGCCTAAATCCTACCCCTTTTCCCATATTTCCCTTAAGCTTTATTTCATAAAAGTTTAATAGTTTCCTTTATAAATCCCTTTTCCCCTATCCAATGGCATAATCGCATTGCAAAAAGTCTTTAAAATCCATAAATTCCGATGCGATTAAATAAACCCTTCTCCCTCGCTTTCCCTTAAAAACTTTATAATAAAATTTTAAAGCTTTTGTATTACAAATCCCCTCTTCTGATCGCATCACTCCTCCGATTGACCCATCACCGATTACTTTTCTTCGATTTGATAATCATAATCGGCGTTTCCAAAGACTTCCCCCCCCCCCGCTTTCCTTCTTCCCCGATCTTCCGATTACGATTACTCTCCCGGGGTCCCACCACGACTCTTTCGCCCTGTTCAAATGAATAAGGCTTATTTCTTTGTTAATGCGCTAAAACTAATTTTAAAAGACTTCTTAAGAGTTTAGAACCTTCGCAGTTTCCCCTCGCCCGATTATATACCAACCGTTGATCCCCCTTAAAGATCCGACGACCCATATGCAATCGCTCCATTGCAATCGCTCTTCCAATCGACCTACCTCAATTGACCGATTGCGATTAACTCCGCTCCCTGATTTCATTTGCACCGTCAATCTATCCATCCGATTGGATGGCCCACAAGTGATCACATCATCGCGATCGGCACTTGCTCATAACATTTTAAAACTCTGCCCCAAGCCCCGATTGTGATTGCAATTGTCCTTCCGGGTCCCACCTAAAGCCCTTCCACTTTTTCAAAAAAGAAAAGGTCTTTCCCTTTGTAAAGCGGAAATATTAAAGTATATGAGTTTTCAAAGGTTCTCTTCCCATTTCTCATTGTATCACCCTTTGTTTCATCGCATCTCAAGTTTTCCATTGACCTATTGTGCGACACCCCTTTCCACCCAGATTATGATTGTGAATTCCCCTATTCCCTTTACACTAATCGCAAACGCGATTTTCCATCGCATTGGAAATATTTCATTTGGCACTTAAACCCGCTTTACCTTTCCCTGATCTTCCGATTGCAATAGCGATTCGGGCCCACTTCCCTTTTCTTTCGCTCTTTCCCAATCAAAAGGGGATTTTTATTCAATAAAGTGGCAAATATGATTTTTTCAATAGTTTTCAAAAGGTGTTTATCCAAAGGTCAGTTTTACTTCAAAGAATAAATACAAAGGAAAGAAATAAAAGTCAAAGGGACGAGAGCTAAATACAGACACAGGACTATTTTTGGCCTCTCCAGCAACTATTTAAAGGGGATTGGTTCTTCAGTTTCTTCTTCTCATTTGTTGGATATAACATCGAATCTCAAGAGGGTCAAAAATGTATTGTTGTTCCTCCCTTTCAGGGGCAGATGGTTAGTCTCTTTCCTATGTTCGGATTTTAGTTCTGAGCTGGTAAAAAAGCTCCTCTTTCTATGGATCTACTTTCCTCAGATTTTTTTCTATTTAATGTAATTTTCAGTCATTTGTAAGCAGTCAGTAAGTCAGTAAGCAAGGGAATAGTGTGGAAATCAAGGAGGACACTCTGCGCTCCATTGTAACAGTTTTGACAAGGAATTAATAAGAAATGCAGCTCTGATTTGTGGGATCCATGTGGTATGAATTTTAGCATTTTTTTTCTCCTTTGTGTTCATTTGTAAATTGTTATGTTTACCATTCATTCATAAACATTTATGGTTAAATTTTTTCAAGATAGATAGGTAGAATCCATTTTTATGATCTACCTTGGGAAATCATTCAAAATTTTGTGTTTTCTTCTGTTTGAAAAGGATCCATCTCTTACGCCCTTTTCAGCTCCTCACTAGTCTTACATCCCATCATTATTTAAACTTAATTTCTAAAATTTCCTGCCTACCTTGCCCCATGAAATACCCTGTATCTCTGGTTTAATTCCCCAGTTTCAATTTGTCCCATCTGTTCCATACAACCCTGAAATTTATAAAAATATTTCCATATCATTATACCTAGCCTAATATCAGTTTAATCTTATGCTTTATTGAATATATTTTCATGGAGAGAGCCCTCTCCTGACCTTGTAGGGCTAGCTACAAGGCTGAGCGTGGTTTAAGGTTACCCTGATTTGCCTCCTTTCAGCGTGAGGTCCAGATCAGGTGCTAACATTTCTGGCGACCATACTGGGGACTATTTAGCATAAAAGACTGATCACCCTAGTAATATTTTCCTTGGTAAAATAACGATAAAGTTTAGATCTAATTGTTGATGGTGAACAACAATCATATGCATGTGAAGGCTGAACTTTTCACCTGGCGACCCAAAATTGGTGTAAAGACTCCACTGGAGGATCGACCTTTCCCGCAGGAAAATGAAAGGATCTTACACAGAGTTCAGGTATTCAAAGTGTAATGGTATTCAGGATCTAATCTAATTTCTTGCAAATTACTTCTTTTCTTTTCCTGAAGTTGTCCTTGTTAGACTCCGTCTTGTCAGTCTTCCATCAAAGTCAAATTCACCAAAATTCATCTCTCGTCATTTGCAGTCATTTGGGTCAAAAGGAGTTATTTTAACTTGCACGGGTATTTTGTGCTTATCTGAGGGGGCATCTCAAAACTACATTAAATGTGTTGGGTCCTGTTGTGGGAACTAATTTATTAGCTGTAGAAAATGGACTAAACCATAAAGTATTTTGGTGCTTGTTTGTGGTACAATTTTTTATTTTTCTAGATGATGCCACTAGAGAGAATAGATGGTTGGCAGCATTAATGGCAGAGTTTGGAAATGATAGCAAGGACGTGCTTCTTAACATTGGATTGATACATCGAGAGACTCTATGGCAAGTTGCACTTATTGAGGATTCAAAGGCAATGATAAAGAAAGAAGATGGAAATGTTTCCACTTCCAGCAGTGTTACAACTGATTTGGATGATTCTCGCCGTCGGGATGATTCTCCTGCTGTCAGTCCTGCTTCCAAATTGGTTGCATCTACATTTGCAACCATATTTCTAGATGATCTGAACTTTGATGGACATCCTTATACTTTATTGTTGTCTATTATAATGGGCAGAAGGATGAAGACCTTGTCTGGGCACATGCAATGATTCTTCTTCAACCATGTGCAATATTAATAGACCATGGACACTTTCAGTATAATTGTATCAGCCTTGGTTTAACTGTTGGAGTAATAGCTGCAGTTATCTCAAGAAGAGAGCTGGTAGCATGTGTACTTTTCTGTCTTGCTCATAATCATAAACAGATGAGTGCATATAATGCTCCGGCATTTTTCGCTCATCTTTTGGTGGATTGTTTACACCGCCAAAATCCCTTTTTTATTAATGTCATAAGACTTAGCTTAATTGTTCTTGGAACATTCACAGTCGTATGATGGCCCTTTCTTTATTCCAAAGAAGCCATACTAGAGGTTCTTGCACGCTTAGCACCACTTGAGCGGGGTATATATGAGGATTATGTTTCTTCCTTTTGGTGCTGCACTTCATTTACTTATAAAATGGAAGCAGAGGTTGGTAATCAAATGTCTGACAGAGCTATAATCAATGCAATTACAAAACGCCAGAGAGCTGCATATCGCCATACTCTGCTTCACTACACCCGGAGATGTTTGTAGGCTCAGCGCTGTCAATCATACATTCAGGTCGGCCGGAAATTCGGACTCCGTGTGGGAAAATATGTTTCCAAATCCATATCCCTATCTTCTTGCACGGCTCGATTCGCCTTTGGAAATCAATTCCAAAAAAGAGTTGTATTTCGCCCTTTGTCATCTCAATTGGATCGACGGTAGAACCAAGAAGTTCTAGACAGAACAAGAAACAGTATATAGCGTTTCTTTCAGGCTCAAAGTCCATGAATCAACCTCTATGCCTTGAAGCGCTTAGAATGTATCATCAAATGCTACGCGCAGGCATGGAGCCAGACAGGTTGGTAATTATTTCTTTAATCAATGCATGCAGCAGCTTATCAGATCTACAGGCGGGCAGGGGCATTCATCAAGAAATCATTGCGAGGGGTTTGGAGTCGGATGTTTATGTTGGTACTGCGCACGCTACAGTGTATGTCAAGTGGGAGTTTAGAGAATGCTCGCCAAATATTTGACAGAATGCTTGAACGAAATGTTGTGTCGTGGAATGCAATGATTGCTGGTTATTCTCAGAATAGCCTTTCCCATGAAACCCTCGCAGTTTTCAGTGAAATGCAAGTTCAGGGCATAAAACCCAATTCAATCACAATGGCTAGTGTTTTTCCAGCTTGTGCTAATTTATTGGGTTTGGAAAAAAGTAAGCAAATCCATGGTTATGCACTAAGAAATGGATTTGAATCTGATTTGAATTTTTTTTAAATTGGCCTCGAGCATATGGATGGAATCGTGAAACAGTCAAATTCTCACTTACAACTCCTTGTGGCGATTACCAGATATATGCTCGATATTTTAGTGACATGAATAAGCCTGTTGAAATTGAAGGGTACCAGATGGCTCCCTTTAGATGTGTAGAGGAGCGTTATGGCTCTATATTGCTGGACATGTTTTGAATTGTTATATATTGTTTGTGGTGTCGTTGAACAGCTGAAAGACAAGAAACGATATTCATATATTGTTGTTTGGAAAAGTTCGTTGCATGTGTTTGAAATACACGTGGTCCCTTATCTCAGATCGATAATAAGGAGAGTCAGAGTCAATAAATAAATCGAAATGAAAGTGGCATTATGTTGTATATTCCAGGTGGCGCCATTATACTTATGTGGGAATTCGATTCATCTAAAGAGCATATGTGGCGGTTTGACCCATATTTTAGCATTAAAATATTGGGGACTTATTCCCAATTTCTGTAAAGTGGAAAAGCGTATCTCCAGAAATTTGAGAGCAGTTGCAAAGTGGCATTCAAAGGTTCGATTGCCTATTTCTATCTTTAGTTAGTCTACGCTCCAGGATTAGTTTTCATGGGTCATTAGAAATCCTCAAGCTGGAATAATGGAAGGCTTTTCTATCTTTAGAGCAGATGGAGGATTCTTTTCTATCTTTATGGCTTTAGTCGAAACAACGCCCTTGTTGTTGGGTCGATCTGTTTTCTTCTAGCTTAAGCTTATTTAATGTATCAAAAATCATTTGTAAGAGGGGAGAGTTCTGAGAGTTGGTGGAGGAGAAAAACAGTGTTTCATTGTACATTTTTGGCTGGAGATTAATGAAATGATGTAGCTCTGTTTCAGGAGATCCATGTGGTAACAACTTAGCATTATGTTTTTCTCTGTTTTCATATGTTTCTTGTTATGTTTATTGTTTCATTCATAATCATTCCTGTTGAATACTTTTAAGTGTGAAAGGCAGAATTCAGCTCGCTGCTCTGCCTTGGGAGAGTATTCAAGTTTCTATGTTTTCCTCCGTCTGAAAAGGATTCATGAATTCATGCCCTTTTCAGCTTCTTAAATATTCTTTGCACTCCATATAATTTCGAATTGAATGCTTAAGCTTTTGCCTATCCTGCCTCATGTAATAATCTGCATCTTTCATTTAATTTCCCTGCTCCTGCTGTCTTTGCCCCATGCAGCCCAGAAACCCATCATTCATTAAAAAACCCCTTTTTCATATCAATTTACTAGCCTAAAATCAATATCAGTGTTTCATTTAGGTCATCTCAGATCCTATTGGACATCTTTCACTGAGTTTGACCCGGAGAGAGCCCTCTCCTGTCCTCGTAGGGCTAGCTACGAGGCTGAGCTTGGTTTGATGTTGCCTCGAGTTTTGCCTTCTTCAGCCTGTGGCAGATTCGAGCGCTAACATAGTGGTGACCATACTGGGGAAGATGGTTTGCTGTTAATGTAACATTTGATTTATAGATTGTCTTGCCCCAGTACATGTAATCAAGTTGCAGATCTGATGCTGATGGTGGACAGCAGTCAGACACATATGAAGGCTGAAACATTCACCCGGTGACTCCAGCTCGATCCAAAGATTCCAGTGCTCGCTGATCCACTCATACAATGGTAGGGTATGTGGCAAACCCTGCACTGTGTGAAGCTGTAAAAGAAGTAAGAAATCAGTTAGCAGATTTTGAAATTAATGAAGATTTTTTCAGTGCCTTGCTTCAATGTTTGAAATCTCCAAAGTTTCCTCTTGAAGCTAAAACTGGTGTCTGTGAGTTAGTTGTTGAAAGAATTGAGAAGGAGATTCAGTGTTTAAATGATCAGATCCAGTCATATGATTTCCGAGATCCCAGAATGTTCTTGGAAACTCTTCCTCCTTCAAAACAAGAAACAGTAGAGTTGCCTACAAATGTTTGCATTGACAATGTGTAGTTGGAGGTATGTATTGCAGAGTTGGGGCAGCAAACGGAGTCTGGCTTTCGCGATCCTATTGCGATGTACATGGAAATGTTTTTCAGTTTGACTGACAAATCAAATTGTCTTTTACATGACCAGGCTCATTACGTGCATGTAGGGCTGCCAGCAATTACATCTGTGTCCTGGTTGAAGCACTCTCAAGCAGCATTCTTCTCAGGTTTACTTGAATGGTTGATCTGGCATTACAGTATTACCTGATCTATTGTTTTTACAGCAGAGTAGGGTAGATTTTGTAAATAAATAAGCAGCCAAAGGGCAGCATCTTGTTCCAGTTTCATTGCAGCCTTAGTTTGAAGTTAGTTAAGCCAGTTTTTCAGTTATTTCAGTTTTCAGATCAAATCAGTTTGAGTTCAGTTTCAGTTTCGAAATTTAGTCATTAGTCTTTTGTCAAATAATGGATTCCATCGCCCAATGGACGGAGGCACTGTCTGCTCTCCCAAAGCTCTGCGGTTCTTGGCACCTCCAAGAAGCGGCAGCTGCCATCCCCATTGGAGCCAATGTTAGACTCCGTCTTGTCAGTCTTCCATCAAAGTCAAATTCATCAAAATTCATCTCTCGTCATTTGCAATCATTTGGGTCAAAAGGAGTTATTTTAAACTTGCACGGGTATTTTGTGCCGATCTGAGAGGGCATCTCAAAACTACATTAAATGTGTTGGGTCCTGTTGTGGGAACTAATTTATTAGCTGTAGAAAATGGACTGAACCACAAAGTATTTTGGTGCTTGTTTTTTGTCTTTCTGGCTGATGCCACTAGGGAGAATAGATGGTTGGCAGCATTAATGGCAGAGTTTGGAAATGATAGCAAGGACATGCTTCTTGACATTGAAATGATACATCGAGAGATTCTATGGCAAGTTGAATTTATTCAGGATTCAAAGACAGTGATAAAGAAAGAAGATGGCAATGTTTCCACTTCCAACAGTATCACAACTGATTTGGATGAGCATGCAAGTGACATTGAATTGATGATCTGTTAGGCATTATGTGGATCTTATTTTGAATCAGCATAGGTAGTCATATGTTTGGAATGCTGAGCCTCAAATTTTTGATCTAAACTTTGATGGATCACCTAGCAACACCTTTTTGCATTTTTGGGAGTTCGTCATCAAGTCTCCTAGTGTAGCCTGTTCCCAATGGGACCGTTTCTCTTCCAAGAGATTCAGAAATCTTTGCCAAGGTACTACAGTCCCAGGTCTTGAAGGTAGTTTGTCCTGTGTGGAACCATCCCTTGTTTCCCCAGTGCAGTGGGAAATTCATCACTTCAATTTGTTCCATAATGAAGCATGTCTATTCTGGGTTGATGACAAAGTGGTGAAAGCTACAGGAGGCAGTGATATGTCAAACTCAAGCTGTTGGGCCACCTCCTGATGATTCAGCGCCCCTTCTATTGATGAGATATTCTCCACTTGCATTAAGTTGCTCCAGGCTAAGGTTATATTATTTCTTGTAGAGGAACTCAAACATTGTACTTTGGATCATGTAAAGGATGATAGCATGCTGTCCCTCATATCTCATGTTTTGGCTCTAATTTTACATGAAGACAATGCAGCTGTGAAGTAGGTGCTGACAATGGTCTTGTTAGTGTTTTATTGGATATCTTGTCTAGCTTTTGCCTGCAGGTATCAAAAAGTGAGGGCCAGTCAAATTTTAAGTATGTGACACCCATGCTACTAGTTCTTGATAATTCGCTACAGTTGAAGCAAAAAATTGATTCTAAATTCTGAACTGTCCAATAAAAAAGATGGTGATGCTGAGAATCCTGATAACTTGCAGTCTAATCAGCAAAATCATACAGAGCACATGTTGAATGTATCCATGAATCAACCCCTATGCCTTGAAGCGCTTAGAATGTATCATAAAATGCTACGCGCAGGCATGGAGCCAGACAGGTTGGTAATTATTTCTTTAATCAATGCATGCGGCAGCTTATCAGATCTACAGGCGAGCAGGGGCATTCATCAAGAAATCATTGCGAGGGGTTTGGAGTTGGATGTTTATGTTGGTACTGCGCTCGCTACAGTGTATGTCAAGTGCGAGAGTTTAGAGAATGCTCGCCAAATATTTGACAAAATGCCTGAACGAAATGTTGTGTCGTGGAATGCAATGATTGCTGGTTATTCTCAGAGTAGCCTTTCCCATGAAGCCCTCGCAGTTTTCAGTGAAATGCAAGTTCAGGGCATAAAACCCAATCACAATGGCTAGTGTTTTGCCAGCTTGTGCTAATTTATTGGGTTTGGAACAAAGTAAGCAAATCCATGGTTATGCACTAAGAAATGGATTTGAATCTGATTTGAATTTTTTAAATTGGCCTCGAGCATATGGATGGAATCGTGAAACAGTCAAATTCTCACTTACAACTCCTTGTGGCGATTACCAGATATATGCTCGATATTTTAGTGACATGAATAAGCCTGTTGAAACTGAAGGGTACCAGATGGCTCCCTTTAGACATGTAGAGTGAGCGTATCGTATTCTAGTATTGCTGACATGTTTGAATGAAAGAGTATATTATTCGTAAAGTCATTGAAAATCGGAAGACAAGCAACGATATTCATAAATTGTTGTGTGAAAGTTCGTTGCATGTGTTTGAAATACTACGTATGTATTTATCTCAGACTGAGACAAGAGAGCTTAGGCCAATAAATAAAATCAAATGGAAAGTGGCATTTTGTTGTATATTCCAGTAAGTCCCATGCCGCTATTTGCAACCCGATTCATCTTCTGTGTCTTAAAGAGCATATGTGGCGGTTCTGACCCATATTTTAGCATTAAAATATTGGGGACTTCCTCCTAAATCCAAGTGTGGTATGCGTATTTGAGGGTGCTGAAGTGCATTCAAAGGTTCGATTACCTATTTTTGTCTTTAGTTAATCTACGCTCCAGGATTAGTTTTCATGGGTCATTAGAAATCCTCAAGCTGGAATAATGGAAGGCTTTTCTATCTTTAGAGCATATGGAGGATTCTTTTCTATCTTCATGGCTTCAGTTGAAACAACGCCCTTGTTCTTGGGTTGATCTGTTTTCTTCTAGCATAGTTTATTTAATGTATTAAAAATCATTTGTAGGGGAGAGTTATGAGAGGTGTGTGGGAGAGAAAAAGATTTGTTTCATTGTACAGTTCTGGCTGGAGATTAATGAAATGATGTAGCTCTGTTTCAGGAGATCCCTGTGGTAACAACTTAGCATTATGTTTTTCTCTGTTTTCATATGTTTCTTGTTATGTTATTATTTCATTCATAATCATTCCTATTGAATAATTTTAAGTGTGAAGGGCAGAATTCAGCTCGCTGCTCTGCCTTGGGAAAGTATTCAAGTTCTATGTTTTCCTCCGTCTGAAAAGGATTCATGAATCATGCCCTTTTCAGCTTCTTAGACATTCTTTGCACTCCATATAATTTCGAAATGAATGCTTAAAGCTTTTGCCTATCTTGCCTCATGTAATAATCTGCATTTTTCATTTGATCTCTGCTCTTGCTGTCTTTGCCCCACACAGCCCAGAAAAACCCAACCATTTATCAAAAAACCCTTTTTATATCAATTTACTAGCCTAAAATCAATATTAGTGTTTCATTTAAGTCATCTCAGATCCTATTGGACATCTTTCACTGAGTTTGACCCGGAGAGAGCCCTCTCCTATCCTCGTAGGGCTAGCTACGAGGCTGAGCTTGGTTTGATGTTGCCTCGAGTTTTGCCTTCTTCAGCCTGTGGCAGATTTGAGCGCTAATGGGCCCCGAAAGTTTTTCAGAATTTTTTGCATGATAAAGATGATCAAAATCTCGATTCTACCTATTCAAAAAGTGTAAATACTGAGTTTCCCTTGGATCTTGGCCTCCACCCTATTTATAAATATTATGATGACCATCTTGAGATTGATGAGCCTAAAGAGACCAAGACTCATCCTCTAGCTCCTGTATATACTCCTAGACCTTCTATAATCCCGGATAGATATAAACCGCTCGTTTTACCTCCTATACTCCATGCTTTTCCTGCGAATTATTACCTATATTTGCTAAGGTTTGATGTTGAATGTGATAACATCAATGCTGAAAGACATGTGCAGAATGTTGAGACTTTCCTAGACCTTTTTGAAGTCGATGAAGAGGATGTCAGTATTAGGCTTTTTTCTCTTTCTTTGCAAGGAAAAGTCAAGAGTTGGTTCAAAACCCTGCTTGATGCAAGCATCTCAAACTTCTATCAGTTCGTCAAAGTCTTCCTCAACAGATGGGTGGCCAGACAGAACCCTTTCCTGATTTTAGAAGAGTATGCCCAGTTGAAAAGACAGTTAGGGGAGACAGTACAACAGTTTTCTGCCAGATTCAATCGAGTCTATTAGTCAATACCTATCGATATAATACCCCCTCTTGGCTCAACTCTCTTACATTACCCGGGTGCCTTTGATCCAGAAATGGAGTTTCAGCTGAGAGAAAGGAACCTTGCAACACTTGAAGAGATACAAAACAATGAAGTAGATGTATAAGCTAATCTGTTGATCGAAAGAGAAAGACTGAAGGAAGAAGAAAAGAAGAACGTTGCAGAACACTTGACATCTTCAGAGGTAAAGCTTGACCTTTTGGTAAGCGCAGTGGAAGAGATGATGCAAAAAATCACTACAAGGAATGAATATGATATTCAAGAAGGAGTGGTTCATCCAAAACATGTTCCTTCTTATCCCAGTTTTCATCGATCTAACAATGACTGTGTTATAGAACGTCTCGGAGATGAGAGATCTCTTGATATGACATGCATGCTTGATGATGTGTTTTATGTTGATGATTTTCCAAAGTTTGATCAGTATGATGATGATGATTATGTTTTCCAAACAAAAGCTAATCTTGCAGCACCATCAGCAGTTGGTTTGTGGGAGAAAGTTCAGTTTTAACAGCTTGAAAACAGTAATCATCCGGTGCATATCATCTAGGACAGTGATGAGGAAAGTCTGGAAAATTTGGAAGTAAGTGAGGGGTATTTGCCTCTTTGTTTTGCTTCAATTCAGTTCATCAAAGATAACTTTCATGCAATCAGAAATCAACAGTCACTCAGTTTTAATGTTGGGGTGGAGATAGATAGTGAAGTCCTCGAGCAAGTTGTTAATGAGAAATATTCTCCTGAAATGGTTGACGAAATCATTTGCGATATAAAATCCTCCTTAGCTCCCGATTCACAGTCACTGAATATAATTGAAGGTCAGGTTACAAATAAAATCTCGGGAGCTGAAACATATGATCAAATGATGCAAGATGATTCTGTACCATTATTTTTTGAAGCATTTCAGTTTTTAAAGCAGAATTTTCATAATATCTCTAAAGGAAAGGATGAACAGTCTATAGAGTGTCATGCGGTCTCATTAAAATCAATGGATACATTGCAGCAGTCTTTTCAAGTTTTTGATGATCCTATAGCTGATGTGTTGGATGATATTTGCTGTAAAATTCCTACTCCATTGGCTAACCATGTGCTAGAAAATAATATTGACAATAACTTTACTCGAAAGTCGACTTCATTGTCTTGTTCAGCAGTTGCTTCATTACAAAGCTCATATCAAGATTTGCAGTCATATGAGGAGAGTAATGAAGAAGATTTTTGTTTTGTTTTTGATTATCAGGAGAGATTGGTTATTCATGAGTTTTAAGATCCTTTTGTCAGCCTGTAGCGGTCATCAAATAAAGATAGCATAGATGTTAGGAAAATTTTAATATCAAGGTATGAATATTACCTGGAACAGAGCAGTGATATAGTAATGGAAAACAGTAGGTATTCTTATGAAGATCCTTTCGCAACATTCTTGAGGTCATCCAGTCAACTCATGCTTTGCAAATTTATCAAGATTCAACTTGATTCCAAGTTTCCATGGGAGTTGCTTTTCAGTTCCTCTCTCTTCTTACTCATAAGAAAGCACTTGGGGAGAATTAAAATAGTAGCCAAGATGCTTACATGGTTACATTGGTTGTTCCATTTCACTTGATCAGGTGGTGAATGGAACAATTAGAGTAGGTTTTGATGAATAAGTTCAATTATGGGCATCTTTTCCAGTCTGTCAATTGTGTTTTAGTTTTCAGTCTTAGTCTTAAGTCAGAGTCAATCTGCATTGTGTCAGCTTTCAGTATTTTTTTGACTCCATGCCCAATGGATAAGGCTACTTGGTCTACGGTGTTCTTGGCACCTCCAAGGAGCTACCATCCTCGTTGGAGCCAATGTTAGTGTCAGTCTAGTCATACTACCATCAGTGATCAAAATTGCTCTTTTGCATTTGCATATTAGGAGTCCCATACCATAAATTTTCACCAATCCATTAGGTCATGGATTCATTGATGGTAGTGGTCTTTCATCAGTTTTCCCCCATGTGATACTTGTTGATTCTCCTCTCAATATTCTTTGGTCATGATCCATTTTCACTCCCAATCCATATTATTAGGTCATAGGGTTGGTATCGTTAGGTTCTAGGGTCTCATCATGGTCAAATTAATGAGTCAAGTGTCAATAAATATCAGCAAGGTCATGAGGAAGTCTAATAAACTCAAAGTCACAGCATATGGGAAGATCAAAGAAATGTTTATTCAACTTGATGTTATTGTCATCTCTATGTAATTCTATGTCATCATATGTAATAAGTCACACTTTAGAAGCTGTTATCTCCATAAAGTCACCACCCTTCCCTTCAGAGAGGTTTTCCACAGTAGTTTCAGTGTCAAATCATGTCCTAAGTATATCCATTAGAAAGAGCCTGGAAAGAGCTTTCCAACGGTATATTATACTCTCAAAACTGACTCCTGGATCAAAAATTACACCTAAATGAACAAAAGTCCCTATAGCCTAAATCCTACCCCTTTTCCCATCTTTCCCTTAAGCTTTATTTCATAAAAGTTTAATCATTTCCTTTATAAATACCTTTTCCCCTATCCGATGGCATAATCGCATTGCAAAAAGTATTTTAAATCCATAAATTCCGATGCGATTAAATAAACCCTTCTTCGTCGCTTTCCCTTAAAAACTTTATAATAAAATTTTAAAGATTTTGTATTACAAATCCCCTCTTCCAATCGCATCACTCCTCCTATTGACCCATCGCCGATTAATTTTCTCTAATACGATCATTGCAATCGGCGTCTCCAAAGACTTTTGCCCCCCCCCCCCGCTTTCCTTCTTCCCGATCTTCCGATTGTGATTACTCTCCCCGGGGTCCCACCACATCTCTTCCGCCTTGTTCAAAAGAATACGACTTATTTCTTTGTTAATGCGCTAAAACTCATTTTAAAAGACTTCTTAAGAGTTTATAACCTTCGCAGTTTCCCCCCGCCTGATTATATCCCAACTGTTGATCCCCTTTAAAGATCCGATGGCCCATATGCAATCACTCCATCGCAATTTCTCTTCCAATCGACCTACCCCGATTCACCATCCCTGATTTCTCCGATTTTGATTAACTCTGCTCCCCAATTTCATTTGCACCGTCGATCTGCCCATCCGATCGGACGGCCCACAAGCAATCGCGTCATCGCGATTGGCACTTGCTCATAACATTTTAAAACTCCACCCCAAGCCCCGATTACGATTGCGATTGTCCTTCCAAGTCCCACCTAAAGCCCTTTCGCTTTTTCAAAAAAGAAAAGGTCTTTCCCTTCGTAAAGCGGAAATATTAAAGTATATGAGTTTTCAAAGGTTCTCTTCCCATTTCTCATTGTATCACCCTTTGTTTCATCGCATCGCAAGTTTTCCATTGACCTATTATGTGACACACCCTTTCTACCCCGATTGTGATTGCGACTTCCCCTATTCCCTTTACACTAATCGCAAATGCGATTTTCCATCGCATCGGAAATATTTCATTTGGCACTTAAACTCACTTTCCCTTTCCCCGATCTTCCGATTGCAGTAGCGATTCGGGCCCACTTCCATTTTCTTTCGCTCTTTACCAATCAAAAGGGGATTTTTATTCAATAAAGCGGAAAATATGGTTTTTTCAATAGTTTTCAAAAGGTGTTTATCCAAAGGTCAGTTTTACTTCAAAGAATAAATACAAAGGAAAGAAATAAAAGTCAAAGGGCCGAGAGCTAAATACAGACACAGGACTATTTTTGGCCTCTCCAGCAACTATTTAAAGGGGATTGGTTCTTCAGTTTCTTCTTCTCATTTGTTGGATATAATAGCGAATCTCAAGAGGGTCAAAAAAGTATTGTTGTTCCTCCCTTTCAGGGGCAGATGGTTAGTCTCTTTCCTATGTTCGGATTTCAGTTCTAAGCTGGTAAAAAAGCTCCTCTTTCTGTGGATCTAATTTCCTCAGATTTTTGTCTATTCAATGTAATTTTCAGTCATTTGTAAGCAGTCAGTAAGTCAGTAAGTAAGGGAATAGTGTGGAAATCAAGGAGGACGCTCTGCGCTCCATTGTAACATTTTTGACAGGGAATTAATAAGAAATGCAGCTCTAATTGGTGGGATCCATGTGGTATGAATTTTAGCATTTGTTTTCTCCTTTGTGTTCATTTGTAAATTTTTATGTTTACCATTCATTCATAAACATTTCTGGTTGAATGTTTTCAAGATAGATAGGTAGAATCCATTTTTATGATTTTCCTTGGGAAATCATTCAATATTTTGTGTTTTCTTCTATTTGAAAAGGATCCATCTCTTATGCCCTTTTCATCTCCTCACCAGTCTTACATCCCATCATTATTTAAACTTAATTGCCAAAATTTCCTACCTACCTTGCCCCATGAAATACCTTGTATCTCTGGTTTAATTCCCCAGTTTCAAACTATCCCATCTATTCCATACAACCCTGAAATTTATAAAAATATTTCCATATCTTTCCAGATCAGGTGCTAACAAGTTCAATAACCCAGAACACGTCAACCAACTTGCCCACGGCATGGGGACTACCCTCAACACGTCATCCTCCAATACCATTTTGAGATACAGTTTTGGTGCCAATTCTAGGAAGGTTTCCAGGTTGGCTAGGTCATGATCATCGAATTTTATCAAGTGGAGCTTGCCAAAGGATTCTCCAATTATGAGAACCTCGCCCGAAATCAATGGCATTTACAGATAGGCGTGCATACCATCGAGATTCTTAGGTGTGTGCACCGAGGGCTTGCGAGGCCAAACATAGGGCGGTAGCTAGTTTATTGGTTCAGCAATCCGAGCTTCCTCCTGAGCAGACATAGGTCTATTTGATGGGTTAGGTGAACGTGCCTAGGGCACCATTCGGGGGGACTTCACATTCCGATGGGAGGTGCGTGGCTTCCCTCCAGCCCATTTCGTAGCCCTCACCTACCCTTTTAATTCTCAACCTGCTTCCCCTTGGTTGGTGTGGACAGAACCTCTTCCACTTCAGGTGTGACCTCCAGTACTTCATCAGTGGAGGCCACGGTCTGTGACGATTCAGCTAGATTAGTTGCAGTCATTCTCGCTCGGAAAATAAATTCGATATTGCTACTATTAGAAGGGGTAGCTCGCCCAGACATTAACAGAGCGTAATGGTTACAAAATTTTGTAGAGAACAAGATATCCAGAATGCACAGAACCCATTTCTAATCTGTCCTCCTACTTTTATAGCGTTGGATTGTGACCAACGGTTGGGTGATGAGATGTTTAAGGAGCCAAAAATATTTCCTCCCAAGAGGGGAATCCAACATGAAATAAAATTCAAGCAAGATTGTCCTCTTCCTAGCATTAGCATGTACAGGATGTCAATGATGGAAAGTGTAGAAATTAAAAAACAAATTCAAGAGTTTTTGGACAAAGGGATAATCAAAACAAGTACTTTGTCATGTGGGTCACCTATGGTTTTGGTGCCAAAGAAGGATGGAACATGGCACATGTGTGTGGAATTCCATGCATTGAACAAAATTATGGTAAAGAACCATTACCCACTTCCTAGAATAGATGATTTACTTGATCAATTGAGAGATGCAAAGTATTTTACTAAGTTGGACGTAAGGAGTGGCTATCATCAAATTAGAATTGTTGAAGGTGACATATGGAAGACAAAATTCAAAACAAAACAAGGTTTGTTTGAATGGCTTGTTATGCATTTTTGTCTTTGCAATTCTCTCGCTACCTTTATGCGTGTGATGAATGATGTATTGAGGCCATTTATAAATGAGTTTGTGATAGTCTACTTAGATGACATCTTGATTTTTCAGTAAATCTAGTGAAGCACATGTCATGCATGTCAAAAAGGTACTTGATGTCTTGAAGAAAGAACATTTGTTTCTAAAGATGTCAAAGTGCGAGTTTGGAAAAACTTCTTTAGTGTATTTGGGTAATATTGTTGGAGGAGGTGAATTGAAATTAGATCCCTCAAAGGTTGATGTCATTTTGAATTGGCCAAAACCCAAAACAATTATGGAGGTAAGAAGCTTTTTGGGAGTAGCCCAATATTGGAGGAATTTTATTGCTAACTTCTCTTCTATCACAGCTCCATTACATGCATTGACAAGTGTGAAGTAGCTCTTCCAGTGGGGAGGTAAACATCAAAATACATTTGATGCATTGAAAGAAAAGATCGGTTCAGCCCCAGTACTTCACTTCAATACTTGAGACAATCATTTGAGATTCATACTGATGCTAGTGATTATGCCATGGGTGCGATCCTCATGCAACATGGTAAGCCCATATGTTTCCATTCATAAAAATTTTAATGGTGCAGTGATTAATTATCCTACATATGAAAAGTAATTGTATGCATTGGTGCAAAGTGTGAAAAAGTGGAAACATGACTTGATGGGTAAGGAAACAATCATTCACACTGATCATCAACCATTAAAATACTTGCAATCACAAACAAAGTTGCAACAATCAAGGAACTTTCGATGGATGGGCTTTCTTCAACAATTCCATTTGGTGATAAGGTACAAGAAAGGTATCTACAATGAAGTTGCTGACATGCTTTCTAGGTGTATTTTTAGTGTTGCTACTATTCCTAAGCATAATTTTGTTTTTCATGAGAGCTATGTTGAACAATATGATTTAGAGTGATTTTCAAGATGTATATGCAAATTTAAGTCAAGGGAACCAAGTAGAAGAAATGGATTATTACACGCATGATAACTTGTTGTACCATCTTGGTAAGCTTTGTATTCCAAAGGGAGAAAGAGTCAACATCATAAGAGAGGCACATACTTCTCTTATTGCTGGTGATTTCGGTGTAATTAAGATGGTGGCACATCTACAGAGTTATTTTTATTGGCCTCGCATGCTTGAAAGTGTGTCACGTTTTATTAGAGGTTGTTCATTATGTGCTGTCAATAAGCCTAGCAATAGAAAGTTAGGATTGTACACTCCAATTCTAATAACTTATCATCCATGGGAGAGTGTCTCTATGGATTTTGTTGGACGTATTCCTATGTCAAAAAGGAATCATGATTATCTTTTTGTAGTTTTGGATAGGTTCAAAAAATGTGTATTTTGATGCCATGTAAAAAGAAAACTATAGCTGAAAAAACTGCTCAGTTATTCTTTCAGAATGTATGGGTGCATTCTGTATTGCGCACATCCATTGTTAGTGATCGAGATTCTCGATTTGTTGGGAAATTTTGTTCAAGCTTGTGGGGATTCATGGAAACCAAATTGAAAAAGAGTAAAAAATTTCATCTACAAACATATGGTGAAATAAAGGTGGTGAACAAGACGTTGATACATATTCTTCGTGGTTATTGCAACAAGCATCCTAAGTTGTGGAATGAAAACTTGCACTATATTCAACATGTTTACAACTGGGCCAAGCAGTCTTCAAATCAAACATCACCATTTGAGGCATGTTTTGGATACTTGCCTAAATATCCTTTGGATTTCCATTTTATAAAGGATGTTGCTATTGATGGTCATAGTGACACAGACAAAGCTAAAAGGTTTATTGAACAAATCCAATTGGTGCATCAAGCAGTTCAAGAACAATTGGGCCAAGTCAAGTACAAAAAAAGGCATGATAATCATCATGTATATCACAAATTCCAAGTCGGTGATGAAGTTTGGCTTCACATTAGCAAATAATGGCTTCAAGGAGAAGGTAAAAAACTGAAACCAATTTGATATGGTCCATTCAGAATTTTAGAAAAGATTGGTGATAATGCATTCAGGTTGAATTTTACTTCATATATGCAAATCTATGTTGTTGTTAATGTTGAGAACTTAAGGTTTTATGAGCCTCCTTTGATTGAAGATCAAGGAGAAAATTTTCAGATTCCTTCCATTGAGGATTTTTCTCCTGAATATCTTGATGAACTACAAAACTACACCATCCTTGACAGAAGAACACGGTATTCAAAACGAGGGAATGTGGAGTACCTTCGTGTGGGGCTCAAAGGAAAAAATCCAATAAAATCCAAATGGATCGAGATTGGAAAGGTGAGGGAACTGTACCCTCATTTACTGAACAAATGAAAGTGATATTTTGGGGTCCAAAAGCTTCCAATGAGGAGGAGTGATCAGGTGCTCAAAATTATGCTAAAAGATGAGAGTTGTCGGAATGATGTGGAACGTGAATTACCACATATATCTCATCATTCTAAATCTGGCACAACTCATTTCGCGGAAAACCGACACTGTAGGCTCCCATAAACATGTTTTGTTTGTTTTCCCAAACATGTAAAAGTTTGCAAAAATGTACATGCTATCCAGTTAGTAGTCCGTACAACTGACTGAGCATGGTTGACTATTCAAAGGGTGATTGGGCAGAGTGGAACAATCCTGGTGTGCCACTTGTCTGAGTTTGGGTGGTTTTGGGTCGTAGATATTTATTGGTTGGGAAGGTGGCCAACCACATGATGCCACGTGGCCCAATCGGAGGTTGCCACATGGCATCACGGGGGCCACCAATATTTTTTTAAAGTCAAAATTCACCACTGGAGGGATTTGAAACCATGACCATAGTTCAAATAACGCCACACCCTAACCAACCGGGCCACGGTGTTAATTATTAAAACTATAGCGAAAAACCTTATATAAACATTTTATATGGCACAGCTTGGGTATGGGCCAGGGCTTAGCCTCAACCCCCCCATATTATTGTGCACATGACCATGGATCTGGAACCAGGGGTGCATATGACTAATTGTTGTCCAAAACCGCCACCATTACCGTGCCTTGTGACCTTAACCTCCAATGGTTACGTGACCGCCAGATGTAACTGCCGAGAGTTTTATATTAAAAAAAATTAATTCACTGCCCATATGAATATGGTTTGAATTTTGGATTTTAGGTGTTATTGGGTGTTTTAATGCTTCGATAATTTGACTCGGAATTCCAAGAAATTGTCGCTCCGTTAGCCAAAAACAGGGTGAAATTGTAGGAGCGGTCTAGATTTTGGGGAAATTATGGTGGGGTTAGCAGAAGAACTAGGGAGGCTCATAGATTCTTCATTTTTTGACCAATTTCGGATAAAAAAGAGGATAGACAGACATTTTTGGGTATTTGGAAGCTAATGGAACATATTTTGAAGCCATTTCAACAATGTAAATGTATGTAATCACCATTTTGAGCATAATGAAAGAGGGGCAAGCCATTGGAAGCTAGACCAAGGAGATATAACTCAGGAGGGGTGAAATCCTTCATCATATTTTGTGTTGTGGTTATTGTTATGGGGTGTATTTTCCTGCTGTTTCTGTATATTTCAAAGTTTATTTTCGTGGTTTATGTGTTTAAAATTTAACATAAAAGCTCTCAAAAACTCAATTTTAACACTTGCATTTTACAAAACCTTAAGCACATTTTCATTGAGATCTCATACATATCACTTTTGTACATTATCTCATCCTTTTAAAGCCAATACATTTTCTATTTCATTTATGGATATAATTCAAAATATTCATGGAAACCCAAAGATTATAGTAGGTAAGAGAGATCCCATTTTAACTGGAAATTTTTGGACGAAATTATTTTCTTGTCTTGGCACTCAATTAGCTCATAGTTCATATTATCATCCACAATCTGATGGGAAAACTGAGATAATGAACAAATTTTTGGAAGGATAAATTCATTACTTTGTAGCTGATAAGCAAACACAATGGGTCAAGTGGTTACCTTGATTTGAATGGTGGTATAAAACTTCCTTCCATACTGTAGAAAAAATGACCCCATTTATGGCACTTTATGGATATCAACCACCATCTATCACATTATATTTAAGATAAAATTATAAGTTTCAAGCAGAAGAAGATCACATTGAGCATCAAAAACAAGTTCTCCAACTCTTAAAGGATAACCTCACTCTGGCACAGAATCAAATGAAACAAGAGGCATGTTAATGTCATAGTGAAATAATTTTTTATGTAGGAAAATCGGTATTTTTACGGCTACAACTATACAAAAAAATGTCCCTCAACAAGATAAGAAGATAATAAATTATCACCCAAGAAATATGGTCCTTACAAGGTGTAGCAAAAGATTGGTACTATGGCATACAAATTGGAGTTACTTGCACCTTCTCTAGTACACCTAGTTTTCCATGTTTCATGCATAAATAAGGTTATTGGTGACAAGCTTCCAGTTCAAACAGTGTTTCCAAAACTTGACGAAGAAGGAAAAATCATATTTGAGCCTGAAGTAGTCATGGAAACAAGAAACTGACGGATACAAAATTGATCAATTTCAGAGTATCTCATTAAGTGTAAGAACTTACCTGCTGAATATTTCACATGGGAGGATGATAATTTTATACATAAGCATCCAGAACTACTCAAGCATTGAGGAAAACACGTTTTTGAAGTAGATGGGCATTGCTGGTGATCAGGTGATCATGTCCAAGAGGGAAAAAATGCTCAAAATTGGAATTGCTCAGAATTGGTAAAAAATTGATCGAATGGATAGTATTCGTCGTTGCGATCCTGGTGCCATGAATGACACTCAAATCCGATGTCGGATGTGAAATATATTCAAGTTTTAAGTTGCACAATGACCTTCAAAACAACACCTTTGAACTCAAAATTATGTCATCTTCAGAAAAATTTATCAATGGCAAATTTCATTTTGTTAAATTTGATTGAGGACCTATTAGATGGTGCCATGTGGCCTTCCCGGAGGCTTCCACGTGGTCCCAGGCCAAAGGTTATTTGACTGTTTGAAATTTGGTTTGTGGGCAGCCCCGACCCAAGCTGAACGCGTTCGGGTCAGTCGGGCACGACTCGACCCGAACGGTCACGGGTCACCAGTGAACGAAATAACGTGTAGCGGTAAACGATGGGTCATGTATGAATGGTTTTCTGAATGCGTCGGGTCGGTTGGGCGGAGGATGACCCTACCTGAACGCGTTTGGGTCACCTAAACACGGGATCGTGCAGGAACGAGAGCGGAGAAGTTTAAAGGAGCTATCCCCCTTTCGCAAGCACCCATACCACATGACCTAGGTTTCATAACCTGGTGCTTAAACAAATGAAACAATGGAAGTCTTGGCTTAGCACTCGGGTGCTAGCACGATTACCACGGGACCTCCGACCCATGACCATGGGCGGGGGCTAAAACATCAACCGCCATCAGTTTTAACCGTCCGAAATGTTCACATGTGAACACTCTAGTGAACTGGAAGTCACATTAAATTCCACCCCTAATTATAGCATGGTTCCGCCAATTTAGGGTGGACTGCCATTTCTGGCGCTCCTAACTAGAGTTAGCCAAATTTGGTGGAGTTTTTTTAGGCAAGATTGGGCAAATACTGTTTTGATCATAACTTTTAGGATACTTAACCTTTTTGGACGAAATTTTAGTCAATTTCGACTATTTAGAGAATTATGGAGCCATTGTGATAGGTTTCAGAGCTAATAGAGGTGTCTTTCAACCATTTTTACTTCAGATAATCTTGGAGAGCCATTAGGGCCATGCAGGAAATGGAGCCGCATTGGACTACACTACATTGTTTTAGGTGAAACCAGAGTCATTCTTAGCTTATTTCTGCATTCTGAATTCATTTTCACAGTTTTTTTTGGTCTGTTTAGGCCTTTTTCTCACTGTATTACCAATTTGAGCATCATAATATATCAAGGACATGCCCATTGGGAGCCTTGGACCTGGAAGATGTAGCCCAAGAGGGGTGAACTACCTCATCATGTTGCTATGTGTTTATGGTGAAATCATTCTTCTGTGCATTTCAGATTCAAGTTGTTAAACAATAAATTTAAACAACACTCCCTCACACTTAAATTCATAAACAGTTACCAAGAACACTTTGTTTTACTTGCAAGACCTTACAAACACTTTGCACACTTAATTTAATGAAAATGAATACTTTGAACAACAGTACAAATACTTTCCTTTTCATATCAGTTGGTATCAGAGCTCAGGATTAGAGCTTTAGAAGCTAGAGTTTTACTCAGCATTTTTTTGTGCAAAGATATAGTTGATTGTTTGCAAGTTTTGATGCTTACTAGGCTTAAACTCGAGAGAGGTGAAGGAAACTTGGTTAGTGCACAAACTAATCCACAACCAAGAAAGGTCAGAGAGCCACCTCCAAGAGCCATAGAAGTAGCTTCAAGCATGTCTTCAAGAGAGGGATATTCTCCTGAAGATATGGATCCTAAGGAAGAAGAACGGGTATTCCAGAAAGCTTTCTTGGATATGACTGAGATGGTGAGGATACTCTACCAAGAAAGGAATGATAGGCTTGTTGGAGAAGGGTATAAAAACCAGAAAGAAGGAAATGGTTCTTCAGGAGGAAATAAAAGTGATGACAAGTCAAAGAAAGGACATGGAGGAAATGGTGATCCACCATCCCCATCTTCATGCTCTTCCTCTACATCATCATCCTCGACTTCGGTGAATCAATCTCACAAGTTTAAAACCACTGGTAAAAGTTCATTTTTAAAGATTGATGTCAAATTTGAATTTCCTATGTTTAACAGTGAAGTCAATGCAGAGAAACTTGACAATTGGATCAGACAGTTGGAAGTTTACTTAAGGATACAAAACCTTCATGATGACAACACCAAGATACAGTTAGCCTCGTTGAGAATGGATGGAGCAGCATTGGTATGGTGGGAAGCCAAGACCAAGGTGAAATTAAAAAACATGGTAAGATCACTTTATCATGGGCTGAATTTATTACTGCAATTAAAAAGAAATTTTATCCATTAGCACATTTACAAAAGGCTATCATGAATTGGAAAAACTTTATACAACTTAAGGGACAAAATGTGCAAGACTACACCCAAGATTTTAGGAGAAGAGCACTCTTATTAGGGGTAGACTTACAAGGTCAAGATACTTTTATGAAATATATAGGTGGTTTGCAAAGCTACCTTAAACATACTATCCTTATGTTCAATCCAACTAGTCTAGATGAAGTTTGTGTACAAGCTACGCATTTAGAGGCTAGAGGGAAAAACACTTTTGATGAGGGTAGAAACAAGCCTTTTAAAGGGAAGAACACAGATAAAAACTTTAAGGGAAAAGGAAAAAAGAATGCATCTATCAAACAAGAGGGTGAAAAATTAATATGTAAACATTGTTCAAGAGAAGGCCATGAAGCGAAAAACTATTGGAAAGTACATCCTGAAAAAAGAACTCATTTTAACAAAAACAAAGGAAAGAAGAAAAGTGCAGCTACTACAACTACACCACAATATTTAGGTGATGATTAAGGTGAAGAAACCAAAATTGTAGCCATGGGTTTAAAAAGTATGAAGGGAAAGGAAACTGAAACTAATCCAAGCACTAGTACTTCAAACTGTCATGTACAAGCTCCAAATGAGGAAGAAAGAATCAAATTGTTCCATGTGAGGGTAGTCTCAAAACATACAAAAATTGACACACTGTTTGACAGTGGGTCACAAGCAAATATCATATCAGAAGACTTGGTCAAACAGCTTAAACTTGAGACCATTCTACATCCAAACCCTTATCCACTTGGGTGGATATGCAAGGATGCAAACTTACAAGTCTCAAGAAAGTGCATATTGCGATTCGCCATTATTGCACACTTTATTGACATAGTTGAAGTTGATGTAGTACCGCTTGATGTATTAGGAATTGTTTTGGGAAGTCCTTAATTATTTGATAGGAAAGGGATCTTCCATCGCCATGAAAATAAGTATCATCTCTTTAAATATGGCAAGGAGTTAATTTTCAGAGCACATCACAAGAATGAAAATATAGCGATGGTAAATGCGGGACAGGTAAAAAGGATAGTGAATTCTAGTAAGATTTTTGTACTTCTTATGGTTAAGCCCAAGGTTGATATGAATCATGAGTCATTTGAAAATTGTGATTCCAAGCTTAAATCAGATTTATATGATGTAGTTGATGCACATCATGATATGTTTAAGGAACCGACAGGTTTACCTCCTAAAAGGGAGATTCAGCATGAAATCCATTTACATCAAGATTTTCCTCTTCCTAACATCGGCATGTACCACATGTCTATCATGGAGAATGTTGAAATTAGGAGGAAAATTAAAGACTTGTTGGACAAAGGATTCATAAGACCAAGCACTTCTCCATGTGGGTCACCGATAGTGTTGATTCCAAAGAAACATGGAACTTTGTGCATGTGTGTGGACTTCAGGGCATTCAACAAGATAACGGTAAAGAATCGTTACCCACTTCCAAGGATAGATGATTTGTTAGATCAGCTGAAAGATGCTAAATATTTCACTAAGTTAGACTTACGTAGTGGTTATCATCAAGTTAGAATTGCAAAAAGTGACATTTGGAAGATAGCATTTAAAACCAAACAGGGACTCTTTGAGTGGCTTGTTATGACGTTTGGTTTAAGCAATGCACCTGCAACTTTCATGCGAGTAATGGAAGATGTATTACGTCCTTTTCTTGATGATTTTTTTATTGTCTACTTAGATGGCATCTTAATTTTCAGCAAGAATAGAGAATAGCATGTCATGAATGTTAAGAAATTACTTGATATTTTGAAGAAAAATCAGTTATTTCTTAAAATGTCAAAGTGTGAATTTGGAAAGACTTCTTTGGTTTATTTGGGACACATAGTAGGAGGGGGTGCTTTGAGAATTGATCCTTCCAAGGTAGAAGCCATTTTTAATTGTCTACTCCCAAATCCATTATAGAGGTAAGAAGTTTTTTGGGTGCAGCTCAGTATTGGAGGAAGTTTATTTCTAACTTCTCTGCCATAGAAGCTCCTATGCATGCAGTGACTAGTGTGAAGCGTGCTTTCCAATGGGGAGGCAAGAAACAAAAATATTTTGAGTCTTTGAAAGAGAAGATAAGTTCATCTCCAATCCTTGCATTACTGGAATTGAGATAGCCATTCGAGATTCAGACCGATGCTAGTGATTACACCATGGGTGCAGTTCTCTTACAGCATGGTAAGCCTATCACATTTCATTCTGAGACATTTAATGGTGTTGTTGTGAATTATCCTACATATGATAAGGAGTTGTATGAGTTGGTACAAAGTGTCAAAATGTGGAAACACTATTTTATGGGCAAAGAAACAATTTTTCATACCGACCATCAGCCTTTACAGTACTTGCTGTCGCAAAGTAAATTGCAGCAGTCATGACATTTCAGATGGATGGGTTTCCTACACCAATTTCACTTGGTAATAAGGTACAAGAAAGGTATTTACAATAAAGTTGCTGATATGCTTTCAAGGCCTATTATTAGTGCTATTACTTTACTTAAGAATTATTCTATTATACATGAGAGCTACATAGAACAGTATGAATTAGATGTTGATTGTAAGGATGTGTATGTTAACTTGAGTGAAGGGAAT
Source organism: Pinus albicaulis (assembly GCA_034641835.2). Classification (NCBI taxonomy): domain Eukaryota; kingdom Viridiplantae; phylum Streptophyta; class Pinopsida; order Pinales; family Pinaceae; genus Pinus; species Pinus albicaulis. The sequence continues at coordinate 318,518,671 of CM076580.1, read as the reverse complement.
CATGTTGAGGAGAACGATTATCATTTTCATAATAATTTTTTGTTTCATATGGGCAAGTTATGTATACCACAGGGAGAGAGACTAAGCATCATAAGAGAAGCTCATTCTTCTCTTATTGCTGGACATTTCGGGGTAAGAAAAACAGTGGCACATTTACAAAGGTATTTTTATTGGCCTCGCATGGTAGATAGTGTTTCACGTTTCATTAGAGGTTGTTCATTATGTGCTACAAGCAAGCCTAGCAATAGGAAGTTTGGTTTATATACACCATTACCGGTACCTTCTAGACCATGGGAAAGTGTTTCTATGGATTTTGTTGGAGGTCTACCATTATCTAGAAAGCAGTATGATTATCTTTATGTAGTATTTGATCGATTCAGAAAGATGTGTATTCTTATGCCATGTAAGAAATCTATAACTGCTGAAAAAACTGCTGATTTATATTTTCAACATGTATGGGTTCATTATGGCTTGCCTACTTCTATTGTTAGTGACAGGGATTCCAGATTTGTTGGGAATTTTTGGTCCAATCTATGGAAGATGATGGACACCAAGTTGAAGAAGAGTACTTCTTTCCATCCACAAATAGATGGCCAAACAGAGGTAGTGAAAAGAACCATTGTATATGTTTTCAGAGGTTATTGCAGCAAGCATCCCAAGCTTTGGGATGAGCACTTCCATTACATTCAACAGGCTTACAACTGGGCCAAGCACTCTTCTACAAATACTTCACCTTTTGAAGCTTGTTTTGGGTATATGCCTAAGTCACCTTTAGATTTCATTCTTGAGAAGGATGTGGCCATTGATGGGCATAGTGACATTGACAAAGCTCGCATTTTCATTGAAAGAATTCAACTCATACATCAGCAGGTTTAAGAACAGCTTGAAAAAAGTCAAGGCAAGTATAAGGAGAGGCATGATAAACACAGATTTGATCATAAGTTTCAAGAAGGGGATGAGGTATGGCTGCATATTAGTAAGGAAAGAATGCAAGGAGAAGGTAAAAATTTGAAGCCTATTCATTATGGTCCATTCAAGATCCTTAAACAAGTTGGAAATAATTCTTTTCAACTAGATTTTCCTTCATATATGCAAATGTATTCTGTTGTGAATGTGGAAAATTTACATTTGTATGAACTTCCTTTAATTGCTGATTATGAAAGTGACATTCAGCTGCCATCCATAGAGGATTTCACTCTAGAATTTTTGGATGAGTTGAAAGAGGATGCTATCCTTGACAGAAGGACATGCACTTCAAGGAGGGGAAATGTTGATTATGTTCGGGTCGGTCTTAAAGGCAACAAACCGAGTAAGGAAAAGTGAATTGAGGTGGAAAAGGTGAGGGACCTATACCCTCATCTTCTTAATAGGTAATTGAAGGCTTTTGGGGTCCAAAAGCTTCCTACTGGGGAGGTGTGATCAGGTGATCATGTCAAAGAGGGAAAAAATTCTCAAAAGTGGAATTGCTTAGAATTGGTAAAAAATTGATCGACCGGATAGTGTTCGTCGTTACGATCCTTGCACCATGAACGACACTCAAATCTGATATCGGATGTGAAATATATTCAAGTTTTAAGTTGCACAATGACCTTCAAAACAACACCTTTGAACTCAAAATTATGTCATCTTCAGAAAAATTTATCAATGGAAAATTTCATTTTGTTAAAGTTGATTGAGGGCCTATCAGAGGGTGCCACATGGCCTACCCGGAGGCTGCCACGTGGCCCCAGGCCAAAGGTTATTTTACTGTTTGAATATTGGTTTGTGGGCAACCCTGACCCGAGATGAACGTGTTCGGGTCAATCGGGCATGACTCGACCCGAATGGTCACGGGTCACCAATGAATGAAATAACGTGTAATAGTAAATGATGGGTCATGTTTGAACGGTTTTTTGAACGTGTCGGATCGGTTGGGCGGAGGACGACCTGACCCGAACGCGTTTGGGTCACCTAAACACGGGCTCGTGCAGGAACGAGAGCAGAGAAGTTTAAAGGAGCTAGCCCCCTTTGGAAAGCACCCATACTACATGACCTAGGTTTCATAACTTGGCGCTTAAAAAAATGAAATGATGGAAGTCTTGGCATAGCACTCGAGTGCTAGCACAATTACCATGGGACCTCCGACCCATGACCATGGGCGGGGGCTAAAACATCAACCGCCAGCAGTTTTAACCATCCAAAATGTTCGCATGTGAACGTGCCAGCGAACTGGCAATCACATTAAATTCCACTCCTAATTATAGCACGGTTCCTCCATTTCAGGGTGGACCACCATTTCTGGCACTCCTAACTGGATTTAGCCAAATTTGGTGGAGTTTTTTTAGGCAAGATTGGGCAAATACTGTTTTGATCAAAACTTTCAAGATACTGAACCTTTTTGGACAAAATTTTAGTCAATTTAGACTATTCTAATAATTCTAGAGCCATTGGGATAGGTTGGAGAGCCAACAAAGGTGTCTTTCAGCCATTGTTACTTCAAATAATCTTGGAGAGCCATCAGGGCCATGGGGGAAATGGAGCTGCATTGGACTACACTTCACTGTTTTAGGTGAAACCAGAGTCATTTTTAGCTTATTTCAGCATTATGAATTCATTTTCACAGTTGGTTTGGTATTTTTAGGCCTTTTTCTCACTATATTACCAATTTGAGCATCATAATATATCAAGGACATTCCCATCGGGAGCCTTGGATCTGGCAGATGTAGCCCAGGAGGGGTGAACTGCCTCATCATGTTGTTGTGTGTTTATGGTGAAATTTTTTTTTTGTGTATTTCAGATTCAAGTTGTTAAACAGTAAATTTAAACAACACTCCATCACACTTAAATTCATAAACAGTTACCAAGAACACTTTGTTTTACTTGCAAGACCTTACAAACACTTTGCACACTTAATTTAATGGAAATGAATACTTTGAACAACAGTACAAATACTTTCATTTTCAGATCACTAGGTCCATATAATACTATTGTAGCCCCCTTATTTTTATTTTTAGTGTACCCCTTATTGTTATTGTTGTGCCCATGTAGCCCCCATATTGTTATTGTTGTGCCCTTACATTATTTTTGTTATGTAGGCTCGAATTATATTGTGACCCCTTACACTCCTATATATACAAAGGAGGTATTGTCATTTGTATCATCAAAGAATTGTTCATTTATGTAATGTAAAGGAGGTTTCCCCCTCGAAGAGGATATTTCTAAAGTCATTGATCTATATTTTCTCTATTTTGTGAGCTAGTTGTATAACATGTTGAGTTTCTGAGACTACTCAAAATCCTTAGTCCAAACCTAGTGTTGCTTGTAATAAACCATCCATCATCCTATTAATATCCCTATATATATATATATATATATATATATGCTGAAATGAGATATGAGATCAATTTGATTGTGAATATCTTACAATGAGAAACAAAAGTTTAAGCGTACAATTTATCAAGATTGATTCCTAATGAATTCACTAACTTACTAGAAGCGAGTCCCCACATATTTAAATGTGAGATACTCTATATTCATAAGCCAAAATCAGAACCAATTTAAGTACCAACAAGTCACACTAATTGTTTTTTTATTTACCAATTATAGCTTTGAAGGATATATTATGGTTCATAGAGATATGAATGATTCCTCTTGCTCCTCCCTTAGGAGGGATCCCCTGAGAAGAATTGTTCGATAATGCCCATGGAATATCCCTATTTAATTATTCTTTTGTAGATTATTGGTTTGTTTTTATTTCTTGAATACATGGCTATGTAAATTATATGTTTAAAGCTTGAACATCACACTTTATAGGTAATGTTTTTTTTATCCTTAAACAATTCAAATTTTTGGCTAGCCATACTCCCCAAGTAATATTTAATTGGAGAGATTTGAACCTTCTAGTTTCCCCTCTTTTGCACTAGATCCTAAATGAATCTTCAATTTATCCCTTACCTAGAATGTTTTAAAACTAATCATTCCTTCCACTTCATTACAAATTAATTTTTATAAGGGAAATATATGATATTGTGTAATTTTGTTTCTTCTTCTTGTTGACATAGAGTGCACCATCTAGGTCCCATAAAGTTCCTCTTCTACAATAGGTCCTAGGTGGGAATTTTGTTGTTCAATATCATCTGCATGAATATTTTAGCTTTTTATGGACACTTAAGTTTCGTAACACTTTCCACCACCAAACCAAAAGATCCTCTCTTTCCTCAATAGCTAGAGCTTTATATCCAATTTTTGGGGTGTAGTCTCTGGTTGGATTTAGTGACCAATCAATTTTATATTCATCGTCTCTTACTCTAACAAAACTATATTTTAGGTTCTTTATGTACTTTTCCCATATACTTACACACTCTTTTTTATGTACTTTTTCCATATATGTAGTTTGGAAGGTGATTCTGCATTGATAAAGTGCCATGATAGGCACTGAATCACCAAAAAATTCCCACAACAAAACTAATTAAATATTTCCTATGTTTGAACTTGGGCATAGAATCAATAATTTAATTTTTGATTTTATTGGTCACTTTTTTTATAATTTTAAGAGGTCAACAAAATATTTTTTCAAGACTGTTGATCTCAAGTGTGGAGGTGAAATCTCATCCCTCCATCACTTTGGATATTAGGTCAAAAAATTATAAAAGAGAGAAATGGGTTGTTTGAGAGTTCAATTAGATTTGGCACAAGAGTTTGGAATTCAAAAAATATATGATGTAAAGGTTATAATTAAGTGTGATCAAAATAGAGGATAATTTTAGGGGCAATGAGTAGGCTTGAGGATGCCAAATTATCCATGATGTATAGGTCGATTTAGAGGAGAAGAAATATATTGATTTAATAGGGTTTATTTGGGAAAATTGATTGGGATGAAGGGGGACGAATTGCTGGGCCAATTTGACTGTGTTTTACAATCCAGTTTCTAGTGATCCATATAGATTGATTTGGTTGGGTCGTATAGGAAAAATTCCACTAGGTTGTGCAACTAATTTGTTGGGTCGAAGGGCTCAAATTATATGGGTTAATTTTTGCTATAAATTCATAAAAATATTTTTGTTGTAATCAATTTTCTAAAGTTGAATAAAGAGCCCAAGTTTGTTGATTTTACCCACATTAGGGTTTTCAAGGTAAAAATTGTGTCAAATATTTTTATTTTCCTGGTTTACCTTTTTTATTTAATTTGTGACTGTGCATATTGAGTTAGGAACCAAAATAATTTCTTATTATAAAGTTTTAGATATGAGGAAACTGATTCTATTTATGTTTCGAGTTTTCTTTTTTTTTGAAAATTAAATTTGATCCGGGTTTAAGAAAATAACATGGTATTAGAGTAGTGGTCTCTAAGTAGAATACCAAGGGTATTTGACATAGGGTATCAACACAAAAGTGTAATATTCCAAAAATTTAGCTTTCAGCTAAATGGAATATTATAGTTTGTTTCATCACTAGGTAGGTGAATAAGTGGGTAGGGAGGCCCATAAATCTCCTTAGAAGGAAAAATAACACTCCTAATGTGACAGGAGGAAGAATAAGCAGCTGGATTAAGCATCTTTGGGTGTGAATTGGAGGGGATACATGTTGAATAGGTCAACTTTGACCAAATCAACAGCGCTGTCATGGAGGAGTGGCATTTATGATGAGACAACGCAGTTTTAGTGGAGGACAACTTGCATGAGCTTAGTGGCAAGTATGGATGGGACCCAATGTGAGAAGGCTCACATACTATATATGGAGGGGATGGTAGCCATTTTTATTCATGTTTAATATTATTATTTGATATTGATCTGTTTAGGCTTTGCATCCTTTAGTTGTTTAGTGGGGTTTGTTGTGCTGTTTAGCACAAGGGTGTTCCTGATTGAGAATCCCTACCTCATCCTTAGGGAATGAGAGGTTCTTGGACTGTAATTCCTCATCCCGAAATTCTGGCCAAGCTACCTCCTTCAGCTATAGCGTAGTTTCTATTTAGAGCTGGGTTGTGTTGTAGGGTACAACAAAGGAGGATCACATAGAGCTAATTCTGGGCTTGTTTTTCAATGGAGAGGTAGCCTATCCATTGGAGGATCAGCAAGAAGGGCTCTTGGGCATATTTCTATATTTTTTGCATTAGGCCAACCATCTACCACCCCTCACAGCGCATTTTCAGTCTAGATCTGCGTTATTTTTAGAGGCAGTTGCTGGGAGGGTTCATTGAGCTCATCAGGAGGGTCTATTTTTGAATAGAGGGATCAAAATTCTATTAAGAAACACCATTGTAGGAGGACATTATCATTTCAGATCTTTCATAGCCTCATTCTATTCAGTTTCAGTTTGTAGTGACATATCAACCATAGGGTTATTGTCACATTGTATATTTTTGTTGGTATTTCTAGCAATCTTTTTTGGGTTGGCTAGAAATCATGTATTAGAGTCCACATCTTCTTTTTTGGGAATTTATTTTGTATATATCAGCCATATTCCATTAATGTATGTTTACAGCAGCAACTACACTAATATAGACAACACTGTCACTTCTTTCTGGCATTCTATATAGTAGCAACAACTCATGTGCTTATTGATATGATCATTGGAGGCTTTTTCTTCTTGCTTGAGTGGCTTGAACCTCAAGATATTTTTGTATATTGATGTTGATATATTAACAAAATAATGGCTGCATATTGATCCCTCTTATGACATGTTCATAATTTTTGTGTTTTACATTATTATGTCTTGTATTGCTGCTATATCCATTTTGGAATATTACAGTGGTATCAGAGCATAATCTTGGCTCAGCCTGTGTATTCAAGACATTATGCCATTAGGAGGAGAAGCTTCTCACAGAAAGGAGAAGTTGTACAAAAGAAACAAAGGCATGACTCCATTATTTTCAGAAATGAAGGAAGAGAGGCTCCCCCAGCTTCTTTTTCAAACTATGAAAAATATCAAGAAAGAAATCAAGGAGATGAAAAGAGAGAGGTGTAAAAAATTTCCAAGAGGGTTTGGAAGTGAAGCAAGCCCTAAATATTCACATGATGGGTGTGAGCATTCAGCCACACATGCAGATCCATGGCGCAGTTTATTGCCTACATTCACTACAAGAGAAATGGAGGAAGAAGATGCACCAAGGGAGGAGACCTTAAGTGACTATCTTCAGGAGTATGAGTCTTAATCTTGGAGATTCAAAGAGAACTTGGACTTCCAAGGGTTTTACAACTCAAGGAAGACAGAAGATCCAACAACCATAACAGAATCAAGAGAGGTAGGATATTTCTGCCTAACTTTGATGGATCATCAAAGTGCACAACCAAGGCTTGGGTGAAAGAGCTAGATTCCTATTTTCAGCTACACCAAGTTTCAGAAAAGGAGGCCATTAGAGTAGCAGCATTGAATCTTAAAGGTATCGCCCATGATTGGTGGTTTTATAGTTCTAATTCATTTCATCATGCAATTTTAAATACTTATGTAGGTTTCACTAAGAAGATAGTGAAAATATTATATATTAAACATTGTAAAACATCTTTTGTTGAAACCAAAAATTCAAAACCTTTGCATGAGTTGGAGGGATTTATTTTACCAACTCCACTCCATATTTCTATTGAAGGGGATAAAAAAATGCATAATACCTTGCCAAGGGAAAGATCCCCACTTCTTGAAGAACCCTCTTCTATAGATGAAGACATGGAGATTCTTCCTTCAAGGGAAGACCAAGATCTAGGGTCTCTCATTGATGATGAGGCATTCTCAAATATTGGTAAAGAGGATGAGAAAAGAAGAGCTAATAGCGTTGTACCATTAGGAGAAGATCCATCACCACATGGAGGTGGAAAGGGATCCATTGCTTCCATTAGAGGCGCCATTGTGTCTTTGCAAGGAGTTCCAAATGATCTAATATGTGGGGACCGAAGCACAATTCCAGAGCAGCATGCATCAGTTTTTTTGGATTGTGAAACTTGGCAGATGGAAGGAGGAGAAAAGGAGAAGGATCAACATCAAGGGATGATGAGCATTCACCCTTATCTATTTCAGAAGGTTTCTTCATAGAAGAAGGAGATTGTATTGCGCAATGAGAGGAGGGACAAATCAGTTCACTGATATATACAGTCTGCTTTAGATCTTGATGTCTCACTCCATGGAGGCATTCCACTTAGGAGGCCACCAGATCTAGAGTTGATGAGAGACATCTTACCATTTGGTTCACCACTCTTAGATTCTGGAGGGGTGGATACCTTGGAGGGGTCTAGTATAATGCCGATAATCTGGGGTAGACTCAAGGAGGAGGGATACACTCTTCCATTTTCATCATTACCCACTCTCACTACATATTCTGCGCTGACAGAAGTTGTTGCAATATTGGAGCATGGCACCACCATGGTGTAAGGGACATGCTCCATGGATTTGGAGAAACAAAGGATACTTCCTTTGAGGAAGGAATCCTCCATATATTGGAATACATGGAGGCCACTCATGCTTACATTGGCCAAGATTAGGAGGTTCTTTTTGGATGATAACTTCTCATGGGATGCTAACTTGCAAAGGCCACCACTTCTACTTGAGCATGAGCAGCTACATGATGGGCGTGGAAGCACTTTGGAGGATGAATTTGGCATGAAGGATGTTAAAGGAAAGGACACGAGCATGTGGGGAGCTTCGCATTTCAGATCTTCAGTGTTGTCTCTTTGGAGGATTGATCCATATTGGAGGTCTCAACTTTTGGTAGAGTACTCCAAATATCTTGGTGCTTGCATGATTCTTGATGATCCGGAGGGAGATGATAGATACATGGTGGATGATGAGGTCATATATTCTTATGGTAGAGTCTTCTTCACTAAAGCTTCTGAGATCAAGGAGAAGTTGTTACATGCAGCAAATGTGGACTTTATTTCCAGGCACTTTGATGCATATTATTCTTTGATGGAGGAGTTCACTTGGGAGGGAATCCAGCAAGATGTATATAAAAATATGGAGATATGCATATCCTAGATGATGATGGAGAGGTTGTCACAACCACTTCCCTATTCATTGAGAGTGAGGGAGAACTTTCAGTTGAGCCATTTCAGCTCAATGACCAAAGTACATGATAGAGGATGTACATTTATGCATTATGACTTGTACTCCTTTAATTTTTATGCACAACATATTGTACCAAGGAGGATCTTTCCTTCTTGTATATTTTATTGTGATGTAATTGAGGTCATTTGCAGCATTTATGTTGACCATTCTATGGGTGGCTTTTGGGAAATTCCACATGATCCTTGATGTGCACCATTGGCACCAAATTTTACTTTTATGATCCTATCTTGTAGAATCATTGTGGCAGAAAACAAGTGGCTAAAAGGACACTTGTTATACTTTGTTTTGAGGTAGGCAGGGGATGCACTGTGATGGTTTCACATGTGTAACTATGATCCATCTCCTGGTTGTCATATGGAAACTTGTTTTTATTTGTTTTTTCTTCCATATATTGATGATGCTCTTATTTTTATAAGAAGCTTTGTTGGGAGGATGGCACAAGATTTGGAGGTGCCCATTGGGAGCATGATTCTCCATACTTCATATGTTGCATGTTTCAGGAGAAACAATGGGCAACCCATGATTTCCACACTACATCTCTTTTCTTCATGTGGGAGGAGCCATTTGGAGAACTTGAGTTCTTGGGAGGGGCACTTCATGGATGTTTCAATTGATGGGGTAACTTGGGACATTATTGGAGACCATAAAATTTCAGCCCAAGATCAGAAAAAACCCCACACATATCATAATTGGATAGAGAAACAACATGGGTGGAAAAATCTAATCTCTCCATACAGCCCCAATACATTGCAAGAACAGGGGGTTGAGGATTTCTTTGATGAGATACCTAGGATGGCTCATTTCATTTGGATGATAGCATGGGTATGGGAGTCTCTTATTTGGATGGAGATCCCCAATTTTCATAATCTCTCTTACCTTGAGGAGGCCATGGGACAGCAAGAAGGTTTCCACTTACAACTTCCACTTACTCATGATGTGAGCCAGTTGGTTTTGTATACTTGGGAGAAACCATTGGGGGACAAATCTATTGTAGATTATTTTGAGCATTGGTGGGGAATATTTGATGAGGAGGCTACAAGAGGAGGAAGGGAGAAATTTTCCATATCCTTGCAGTTGCTTGAGGACAAGCAACATTTTGGAGGGGAGGACTGTAATATTCCAAAAAATTAGCTTTTAGCTAAATGGAATATTATAGTTTGTTTCATCACTAGGTAGGTGAATAAGTGGGTAGGGAGGCCCATAAATCTCCTTAGAAGGAAAAATAACACTCCTAATGTGAAAGGAGGAAGAATAAGTAGCTGGATTAAGCACCTTTGGGTGTGAATTGGAGGGGATACATGTTGAATAGGTCAACTTTGACCGAATCAACAACGATGTCATGGAGGAGTGGCATTTATGATGAGACAACGCAATTTTAGTGGAGGAAAACTTGCATGAGCTTAGTGGCAAGTATGGATGGGACCCAATGTGAGAAGGCTCACATACTATATATGGAGGGGATGGCAGCCATTGTTATTCATGTTTAAGATTACTATTTGATATTGTTCTGTTTAGACTTTGCATCCTTTAGCTGTTTAGCGGGGTTTGCTGTGTTTTTTAGCACAAGGGTGTTCATGATTGGGAATCCCTACCTCATCCTCAGGGAATGAGAGGTTATTGTACTGCAATTCCTCATTCTGTCATTCTGGCCAAGCTACCTCCTTTATATACAGCGCAGTTTCTATTTAGAGTTGGGTTGTGTTGCAGGATGCTGCAAAGGAGGATCACATAGAGCCAATTCTGGGAATTAGGATCAGCAAGGATGTATCTTGGGCATATTTATATATTTTTGGCATCAGGATAACCATCTACCATCCCCCATGGTGCAATTTCAGTCCAGATCTGCGTTATTTTTAGCAGCAGTTGCTAGGAGGGTTCATTGAGCTCATCAGGAGGGTCTATTTCTGAATAGAGGGATCAGCCTTCTATTGAGAAATACCATTGGAGGAGGACATTATCATTTCAGATATATGATAGCCTCATTCTATTTAGTTTCATTTTGCAGTGACATATCAACACTTGGGTTATTGTCACATTTTATATTTTTGTTGGTATTTCTAGCAATCTTTTCTGGGTTGGCTAGAAATCATGTATTAGAGCCCACATCTTCTTTTCTAGGCATTTATTTTGTATCTATTATCCATATTCCATTAATGTATGTTTACAGCAGCAACTACACTGATATACACAACGCTTTCACTCCTTTCCAACATTCTATACAGTAGCAACAACTCATGTGCTTATTGATATGATCATTGGAGGCTTGTTCTTCTTGCTTGAGTGGATTGACCCTCAATATCTTTTTGTATATTTTTTCTGATATCTTAATAAAATGATGGCTACATATTTATCCCTCTTATGACATGTTCAGAATTTCTGTGTTTTACATTATTATGTCTTGTATTACTGCTATTTCCATTTTGGAATATTACAAAAAGAGTGCGGGTCTTCAACAAACAATTATTTAAGGGTTTAATTCATCATGGCTACTAGTATTTTATTTGAAGACAGATTGGAAGGATCCTTAAATTATCTTCAATGGAGGGTTTGAATCATAACCGTTCTCAAGGAGAGCAAAAGGTGGAACTTAATCAAAACCATAATTGTTCCACCAGTTTAAGATCTAATAGCCCTATACATACATGAGGTAAAAGAAACAAGGGCGTAAAGGATAATTTTGGATGGAGTCAATGATCACCTTATCTCACATATATTCAAGAAGAATACAATGAAAGAGTTGTGGGATTCGCTCACAAAGTCATAGTATAGACACTGCCAAAGTCGAAATATAGTATTGAGGAACCAACTACACAGTAGAAGGATGTCCAAGGGTGAGGGCATAACTTTCTATTTGACCAAGATCACTTAGCTACGGGGCTAGATGACGAATATAGGATAAATTATACATTAAATAGAGCTAATGTGTATAACCTTGAATGGGTTTACAAAATAGTGGGATGTCTTCGTCAAATTCATTTTAGGTAAAGAAAAACCTTCCCACTTGGGAAATAATATGCGATGATTCCATTCAAGAAGAGGTCATAGAAGGGGCTCAACAAGGTGACTAGAAGAATACATTTGAGGAAGAGAAGAGAAACTTTCCCTAGCTGGTAAGGGTAAGATGAAGAAAAGGCCAATTAATGGGTCTAATTATAAGGGAGAGAAGAAAAAGGACCTTAATAAAATATATTTTTTTGTCACCGAGCATAACACTTTTCCAACTAGTTCCCTAACAAGAAAAGTGGAAAAGAAAAGAATAAGGTTATTGCAACAATTGAAATGGATGAATTTGCAACCATATTTGAAAATGAGTTTTGACTCTTTTCCAATATCCAAACTACAGTAACGACCAACCTGTAGTACATTGATAGTGTATATTCTTTCCACATGACAAGAGTTGATTATTTCACCAACTTAAAGGAGATGGAAATTGAATTCTATATATAACTTTGGGACAATTATAAGTACAAGGTAGACATAATTAGCACTATCAAGTTTTAGAGGGAGTCTAGTAAACCCTTGCTAGTGGAGGATGTGTGGTATTTTCTAGGAATGACTGAAATATTAATTCTATTACAACCTTAAAAGAAAAGGGTTACATTGTGACCTTTGAGTATTGAAAGGTGTACATTTGTCTTAAATATTCTAGGACATTCAAAGTGATAGGAGTTAGAAAGTATAATTTATTCAGTCTTTAGTTTGAGCCAACACAGACACTGGTGAGTTAAAAAAAGGAATTGGGAGAGTTATGGCACATGAGGTTGGATCATTTACACCATTAAGCACTCAATGTGCTCAAGGATATTGTGACTGGACTACCATAGTTTAGGGTTTATCAATATGACATGTGTAAGGATTGCACATTGGGAAAGTACGCAATGACTACCTTTTTGAGTAGTGATACTAGGGACGAGGGGATTTTAGAACTAATTCACTCAGATGTGTGTGGGCCTATGTCAACAGTGTCCTCAAGTGGATACCATTATTATGTGACCTTCATAGATTAATTATCCAATAATACCTAGATATACTTCATGAAAATTAAGGACAAGTTTTTTTTTTGGTTTAAGGAGTTCAAAGCCCTCATAGAAAACTAGACAGGAGAAATATCAAGACACTCGGGTTCGAAAATGGATTCTATTACACCTCAAATTTATTTAATAAATTTTGTGCAAGTGAGGGTATACAAAAAGATATGGAAATTCCTTACAACCCTCAACATAATGGGGTTGAGGAACGAAAGAATAAGGCCATTATTGGAGTAGCCAAGGCTATGCTACTATAACAACCCTGATTAAAAAATTCATGTAATCAAATTTAATAAAGGAAAAATAATAGTCATGGTCATGGGACACATATTCCAAGATGAATTTTGGGAAAACATACTAATGTGGGTGTTCATTTGGTTTATTATGGCTAAGCGGAAATTGGAAAAGGAAATGAAAAAGGCTTCGGAAAGGCAAAATGACATTTTGGCATTTTATTTATGAACATAATGGAAAATAGGAGAAAAGGGAGGTGAAAGGTCACATGTTGAATGTGAGGAGGAAAATGAAGGGAAATAATGGAAAATGAAGAAAATAGAGGCCTCATTGATAAAAAGGATTATGAGTATTAGTTGGTAACTTTTTTCAATTCAATTTTGGAGCTCTCTCTCTCTCTACTCTCTCTCTCTCTCTCTTTCTCTCTTTCTCTCTCTCTCTCTCTCTCCCTCTCTCTCTCTCACTCTTGGACACTTAGATAATTCTTGGAGAACTCTAGCGTTGGATCAAGGAAAGAAAATGAAGGAAAAATAAGGCAAAGGGAAGGAACGATCAAGCAAGGAAGAGCAGGATCAAACAACTGCAACGGGAATAATTGTAGGTATCGATTTGCATGTGTGATTTCCTTGATATATTTGGAATGCATTGTGCATGCACGTGTGTATTTGGTTCTCTTTTTGTCACTAGCATGGGATTTTCTAGGTGTGACAATGTTCTTTAGGCTTTCCTTTCCATTTACGGATAGCCATGGTATGGTGGGTTCTCTTGTATTTGGTTGAGCTGGATTATGGGATGGTTTTGAATCTGAGTGAGGTGGTCTCTGAAAGAAATAACACAAGTCCTAGGAATCCCTAGACCATAGAAGGTGGGGTTTCAGTAAAGCCAGATTTTGTGTACCTCAATAGGCCTAGGAATCCTCAACTGGTGAATGGCGAGATATATGGCAAAGCCTAGAGGTGTGTTCCCTCGAGCATGCCTAGGAATCCTTAACCGATGAATGGAGGGATATACAGTAAATCCTAGAGGGTGGAGTCACGATTAGGGATAGGAAACCTCGACCGGTGAATGACGGGATATACTGTAAATATGATGTTATTCATCAGTAATTTTTGATTGTGTATATGAATAAATTTTTATCCTATATTTCTGGAAACAAAATTCATAAATATTGTGAGTTCTAGAAATCTCACTACTTTCATTATCCTTAGGATAATTTTTTCACTATTTCATTATCCTATCATGTCAAACTCAACTCACTACTCCTAGAAGACCCATCATGGGCTCATACCACTCATTTTGTCTATATTTTGTCACCCTTGACCTTAGCACTATGTTTTTGGTTTTCCTATTTTCTTCCACTTGACACCTAGAATCACTAACCAAACTACTCACTCTTGTGTCTCCTGGATAAATTAAGCATTGATGGTCTCAAAGTTATCTCTGTAAGCTATTTAGATAAGTCAAGTACATTTGATTTTGGATCTTCAATACATCAAAATATCGAAAACTTTGTTTTTTATACTTAAAAACCCCAAAACCAATTTTTCAGTTAAAGGCCAAGTCCAAAGAGCCTCACACTAGGTCACCTAGGGTTTCATAGGTCATAGGTTTGTTTTGGTATTCTAAAATATTTGTTTTTCCTGTTTCAATAGGCTGCATTCAAAGAAGAAGAAGGTAAAGTAACTTTGTCCAAATCTGATCAAAATCCTTCAAGGAAGGCCTCCTTGGTCAAAGCACAAATTCTGCAAGGGACAACTACCTTTGTTCACATTTCTGCAAGAATGATTGAGATGGACATCAGCATGAAAATAGGTAAGGTAAGAGGGTGAATCATCACTAGAAGACATCCACAACAAGGAAAAGGCAGCAGGCCTATGTACAATGAGATTCAGGGTTTTGGGACTGATGTACAAAACAATGTTGCCAAGCAAGGAACCAATACAAAGGCCACAAAGACAAAAGGAACAACAACACAACCAAGCACACATTGAATATTTTCTAGAAATTATAAATGAAAAAGGGAAAAAGGTGAGGTGAAATGTATAGAAATGAATGAACTTAAAAAGGCTATAGAGAACTTAGAAGACAACACTACTTATTCTTCTCTAACAGCCCTAAAAACCTAAAGGTTTGGCAAGATAGGCAAAACATGTGAAATAAAGATGATGGACCTCCATCATGACAACAGAAAGCCTTCAAAGGCTATTCAAGGTGGCCTTTAGGGTTTTTCAAGGCAATATTGCTTCACTACACCAAAGGGAGAAATTGTAAAGAGTATCAGTGTGAGGGAGCCTAAGCTTTTGTTGGGTATATGTTATATTATTTCCACGACTAGTCATGTGCGGGGGTTCACAGAGGGGGTCCAGGGCAGCGCCCCGGGAAAAAAAATTTGGACCTTATTTTTTGGTGGGCGGACCTGCCCATGGTTTTGTGCATGTGTTTGCACATGGTTTTGGGGCATGATGGTTTTTAGCCCCTGTATTTTATAGATCCGGTCAAGGGAACTACGGTTATGTTCTAATCTAGGGTTAATGGATTGGGGTTTATGTATGCTTCGGCATGTGTATATATATGTGTTGTAACACTAAAAGGAATATAATGAAAAATCAAGCTGGTCGTCCTGATTTGGGATCCAGGGGAAAATCTCTGTATATATCTGTTTTATGTTTTATGCTCTCGCTATTATTTATTTTCTGTTTTTAAGATTAGTTTGCAGATAATTCTTGTTCAGGGTTAAAACCTATAGATTTCAAGTACAGTCAAAAGTCTTCAAAATGGTCAAGATAAGGAAAGCATGAGGTAAAGTGTCAAAATGGAAAACTATGCTAAAACATGAAATCCCTGTTGGGTGTCTAAAGGTTGTAAAAATCCAAACAGTGACAAAGGGATCAAAGGAAAATGTACTATAGGCACCTGTAGAAATCAGAAGTGGCCAAGGGAAGACATAACATGGTAAATTTGCTAACCTTTTCCCCAAAAGGACATATCACTATCAATCAGCAAGAGGGTGAAAAAACACACGTTTCAGGTCTCTTACACTCAAAAGTGCCAAAAAAAAGGGGTAAGAAAAACAGTTTTAGTTTATCAGTGCAAGAAAGGACAGTTTTCACAAGTGCTCGGACCTTTAAAAAAAAAAAAAGGGACCTTTTCATCCTTCACCACACCCTCACAAAAGAAAAATCACTTTGGAAAAGTTCAACATCACCTACAAAAAGAGTCAAGAGATATCAATGAAATTTATAAAGTGACCAAAAGCTAATATAGAAAAGTGGGTTTATAAGTTTGATTTGTTTTTCTCAAGGGATATAAAGGTTCTCCAGTTATCATTTCAAACTCATTTGTCACTTGGTGGAGGGAGAGAGGCTTTAGAAGAAAAAAAAGAGTTTTCTGACCATTTCTGGGCGAGTTTCCCTGGCGCTGTGAAAATCGATGGCGCTACGCAAATACGGGCTGGCGCTGTGCTAATACCCTCTTCCCCCATTCAAAATTACAAGGCGTTGTGCAAATTTGGTCCGGTGCTACGCTAATCCTGGGTTCTACGCAAATAAGGGCCCGACTCGCCCGAAGACTGACAAACGCTTGGCGCTACGCTAACCCGCGGGCAGCCTTGTCAGCGTTGCGCTAACAGGACGACCCGACTGCTCGAGAAGGGGGTTGCACTAACACAGAAAACCTCCAACAAGAAAAATATCTTTCCCTAAATATCAAATTCATCCTCCAAGCTGCCTCCAAGGTCTGTAGAAGAACCAAGAATTGGTGAGTGGCATTCTCTCCTTGTCCCCAAGAAAATTTCAAATTGATTTTAGTCTTTTTGTGGCTTTGAAGTCCAAACCCTAGGTCTTACATGCAAATGAGCCTATGCTTTTTTAACCTTCTTAGACCAATTAAATATCATTTGAAGGAGGATGAGTTAGTGAGGTCACAAATTCATAATTCAAGGTGAAACCTCTTAAAAAATCCAAAGCAAGCAGTCCTAAGAACCCTAGCCTCCACATCCCTCATTCACTACAAGATGACTTCATCACCATCTTCATCTTGCTCCACCAAACCCTATTTTTTCAATCAACATCTCCTATCACCATGTTAGGAGCAGAAAGTAGCAGCGATAGTGAAAGAGGTCAAAACATAAGGGAAGGAAAGTGAACAGAATGGAACCTCGTAGCACAGTGGCCATCACCTCCTCTCCTAGGATCCTGTCATGTTTTCAGAATTCTGGGTATTTCCATTTCTGTGAGAAGGTCAAAAAAGTGAAAATCCACCCAAAGCTTACAAGGCTTCTCATTCTCAACTTGCACAATAAACACTAAAGCCTTGCAAGAGTAGATTTTGAGATCTCAGCAGATGCCATATCTGATGCCACAGGTATCCCTGTTGGTTGTGAGAATTTTTTTAAGAAGGGAAAATTGGATAAGGACTTTTTAGATTCATTTGTCAATACTAGGTATAAAGGAGGCATCAAGACAGTTTTCCTTTTCTCACACCTCAGACATAGATTTTCACCCTTGATGATGGCTATCATGAAGTACTTCACCTATGAGGGGAGATACTCCAAGCTAAACTCCTACCATGTCAGACTCCTCATGCATTTCACAAGGGTTAAGATGCTCAACTTTCCCTACTATCTCTATAGGATCATTGAGAAGATGTCTTCTGTTGTCCAGAGGAGGACTCCCTCACAACAAATGAAAATATTATTTCACCATTCCTTGATCAAGATGGTGGTATTACATCAGTTGGAGTAGTAGGGTATACCTTGGGAGGTATTCATAGCACATGAAGTCTTCACAAACCCCCAACCTCCTCATCAACCAAATTTTCCCTCATCATCTGCACAAGTACCCTCACCCCAATAAAATCTCCCTTCTTCCCCTTCTATTGATGCATCAAATGAAGAGGATGATAGTGGAAATGATGAAAAGAGTGTTGACAATAAAGGTGATGAAATCAGTGAGGCAGAGATAGAAATTAATGAGGAAGATCAAGAAGGAAATGATGGTGAAGAAGAGGGCAGTGAACATGGCAGTGATGGAGATAAAAACAGTGACAATTTGGAAGAAGGCAGTGATGGTAATGATGCAAATGAGTCAACCCAAAGTGAAGAAAGGAATGATGATGATGAACAGAGTGCTAACCAAGAGGATGTTGATGAAGGTGAGGAGATTGATAGTCAAAGGGACAGTGAGCATGATAGTAAGGACAATGAGTATGACCATGAAAACAGTGAACAAGACAGTGAAAAAAAATCTGCCACTATGGAAGAGGATGTTGAAGGAAATGAAGAGGTTGAAAGTGAAAATGACATGAGCATTGAAGAAGGGGAAACCATCAATGAAACAGAGGATCAAGAAGAGGCAGATGAGGTAGATCACAGTGAGGAAGAAATTGAAGGAAGTAGTGAGGCAAATGAAACAGATCACAGTAAGGAGGAGGTAAAGGATAATGACGAAGAGGTAAGTGATCAGGAAGACATCAAAGAGATAAATAGTCATGATAGTCATGACAAATATCATGAATTTCATGAAAACAATCAACCCTTCACTGAAAATGAAGATAGTGCCAATGCAGAAAAAAAAGAAGATAACCCTAGTCATGATGACAGAAAAACAGGGGAAGAGGCTCATAGTCTAAGTGATTATCACACCCATGGCAAAGAGACTAGTAGGATCACCATCACACCTCTTGCATGCACATACCAAAGAGGGCCAAGGAAAATGTTTTCTACCTCCAAAATTCAAGGGACCTTGCCACTTGAATCAGCTCCAAGGATTGACAAGGGCAAAGAAAATATGCACAAGGTTAAGAAAGGTAAGGAGAGCAAGCAGTCTACTCAAAAAACCCAATTCATTGACCTAGACAGTGATAATGAAGATGAGGAGATGGCCACTAGACTACTGCTCCAAAGAAAAGATGCACAAATCAGGGAGTGGGAGATTTTTTTTGGCATGGCACAATACATTATTCAGTATTATAAGAATGAGCACAAGCACTTTAAGAAGATAAAAAGGGGTCTTGCTCTCCAGAAAAAGATGACCAAGTATTATGCAAAGAAAAACAAACTTGCTTGTGCCAAACTGAAGAAAGCCCTCATTTAAATCCAAACCTTAAATGAGTTAAAAAGGCATGAGAACCTTAGACTTCTGGCTTCATCTTCTCAACAGGTCTCCAAAACCCCTTGAGGGAGGCCTCCGCCAATTTTAAGGAAATTTGGGAAACTTTTTGTTTTTTGTGATTTTGAAGGCTCATTAGCGCAACACCACTGGCGCTACGCTAGTCCCTGGATCATCCTCAGGATTAAAACTCAGCATTTTTTGACTTCTCATGGATACTACACTTTTCTCACCAAGTTTCATAGAAATTGGAGCAGTTTTGACCCCTCAAAAGGTCCCAAAACACCTAAAATTTCACCATTCTGCCTCTATTTCAGACGTGGCGCTGCGCTAATGGAATTATTGGGATTTGGGAATTTTTAATAGGCTACAAGATCTGGATCATGAAACCACAGGAATTTCTGGAAAGTAAACTCATCAGGCTTTCCAATGAGCCATCATGGAGCCAAATCCGACATCGGGAAGGGGTCCAAAACTTGGTTGCAAAAGTGCCTATTTTTTGCCTGAGGTGGCGCTGCACAAATGGAATATTTAGTTTGTTTTTGGCCAAAGGTCAAAAAAACACACTCATTTATTGTAAATCATATTTTAGTGTTTTTTAAGAAAAAGCACTCTAGAATTAGGTGCTAGAATTTATTTTGGCATTTATTTCATGGGATATTTTGTGCCTTGGGCCTTGCATGTTCTCTTGGGCATTTATGACATTTATGAGTAATTTTGAAATTTTCCAACCTTATCTAGGGTTTTTTCCCTCCTTTGCTGAGTTAAATAGAGCATGAGGGCTTCATTTTAAATGTTGGCATTTGATGAGCTTTGAGAGCAATACATGGTTTTTTGAGGTTGAAGATCAATTTGGTGTTGTGGAGCTTGTGGATGATTTTATTTTATTGATGATGATGAAGCTTGCTTGCAGGATCCCTGAGCTTGGTTAATGGTGATGTGTCTCTAATTTGTTCATTTTTTCTTGTTTATCATTATGTTTCATCCTTCTATATGCAGTAGAAAAGAAAAGTATAGGCTAAGAAATTTTGTTTGAGGCACCTTAGTCCTTCCTGCCTTCTATTTCCTTGATGTTTTCCTCTGCTGGGTGTGTTTAAGGAATTATTAGCTCCTCCTTGGGCATCCTTATCCTTTTTTATTTCATCAATGGATTAATATGCTATTTTCCAAATATGTTTTATGGCAAGTCCTGCTTATTTGATGCTATCTTAACTCTGTTTTTGAAATCTCTCTTTGAGGTATTACTTGTTAAGTTAAGCCAAGGAGGTCTTGTTTTGATCTTGCCCTTTGTCCATGCTTATTAGTTTGCCTCAAATTCTTTATAGCTTTATCAAAAAAGTTTATGAGTTCCCTCTTTGATTGATTAAAATTATTTTGTTATCTTAAATTTTTTCTAAAGCTTGAAGGTGAAATCACTAGAAGTTAAGTTAGTTTCTTGCCTTCTACATTTCATTGGAATGTTTCTCTTGAATTTCTGTTTGTTTAAGTATTTTCATTGAGTAAATGGTTTTCCCTATCTCATGATCATTATATTTTTCTTATCATATTTGAGACCTTCTTGTTTATGGGTATTTGACAAAGGATTCTTAACTTCCCTTTGCCCTACCTTGTTTCCCCAAATTAATGTTCATTTCACTTCACACATAAACCTAAGGATCCATTGACCACACTAGATTTTCCCTGTAACGCACTCTGAATATTTGTTGAGATATCCAAGACTTTTATAGACTCCATAGCCCAATGATTTGATGATCTCTCACTCCACCTATTGTACCTATTTCATCTTACCCAACCAAAACAAACAAAAAACCCTACACTTGACAACTAGCCTAAAATCAAACCCTAAAATAGAAAAAAATTCACATCCTTTGCATACAACAGAGAGAGCCCTCTCTGAGTCCAGGAAGGCTAGGTCCTAGGACTCCAAAGACTGGTTTCATGTTACCCTGTGTATTTGGTCTACCAATCTGATAAATCACGGGACACTAACATTCTGGAGATCACGATGGGACCGAGTACATAGTAGCCTAAAAATTCTTATAGACTTTTTCAAACCCACAGTTAAGCTTAGAAAATCAACTGATAGCCAAGAGTAGACTTTTCTTGTTTCAACATCCTAGCAAAATGATGAATCAGATATAGGACACTCTTACAAACCCTAGGGCTACAGAAAGGAACTCAGAAAACCCCAAAAAATCCCTAGATTGGTTTTTTGTTAGCTATTGGTGGTGGACCATAAACATACATTCTTTAAATAGCAAAAAATATCCACCTAGCGACTCCACTAGCCTCTAGTAGGCCTATTACTTCACTAGTCCTCATTAAACTCTCTAGGATTGTGTCAAACCAACCCTGGGAAGTTTATGAACCTAGTTATACACTGTGAGAGTTTACTAATCACTAAGAGAGGTAAGCCTTCAGAAAATAGTCCTAAAACTTTCAGCCTCTCTGAATTTTGAGTTTGAAATGTGGCTTCAAATATGATTAGTACCAGATCTCATCTGGACCCAAACCCTCCCAACATAGTTGATGACCCAGAATTTTTTTTATGGAAAACTTCTAGATCTGGAAACTTAAGCACTGTTAGGGCCATTCATAGAGCAATCTCTATACCTGAACATCTTACAGCTTTGCAAGATCCCTAGTTTGACTTGCACCATACAAAGAACCTTTTCAGAACCAAGTCACAAACTGATATTGACCATACTGAACTTGAGCCCATAGATTTGCAGCAGAGTTCTAGTAGAGAAGCCTCTCTTTCCACACCACTTGACTTTCAGCTTCTCCATCCCTTCAAATCTTTCAATACCAAATCTGCTCAGAATCAGTTTACTAGTCCAAGTACTTCCACCACACCCATCCATACCACCACTGTGCAAACCACACTATTTCATCATACACCTCCTTTCAGAAACCCCCCTCTTATAAATCCTCCATTAGCTCCCATTATGGCAGCTTGTTATGCCCCCTTAAATTTACCTCAACCTCTAGTGCCTTTTCCAAATGACTACCAATCCAAGATCCATCATTTCACAGGAGTTGAATTCATCACTGCCCAACAGCATGTAGATAGGATAAATGATGCTTTTGATTACATGTAAATAGAATAAGAAACCATTAAAATGAGGATCTTTGCACAATTCTTAGGAGGAGAGGCCAAAAAATGGTTCAAATCATTAACTCCTAACACAATACATGATCTCCCTTCCCTCTACCAAAATTTCATAAAAAAGTGGGAAATCAAGAAAAATCCCCTTCAAATCCTTTCTGAATATAAAAATATTAAGAGGAATGTAGGGGAAAGTGTACAAGATTATTGCACCAAGTTTAACAATATCTACAATGCCCTCCCACCTCACATTAAACCCCCACAAGGCCTAGCATTAGTGAAATTTCCTTAAGGCTTTGATCCAAACATGACATTCCAATTGAGAGAGAGAGACCCTGTGACTTCAGAAGAAATGAAAAAGGAAACTATTAGTGGAGAGGTCAACTTGATTGAAAAGAGAGCTAGGATGAGATCAGAAAAGAGAGTGACCTACAAAGATGAAACCATGCCCTCAACCTCCTCATACGATACCAAAATGGACAGCCTAATGAGAACAATGGAGAGAATTATAGAAAGGATAAACTTGAATGAAAGGACACCTCCTAGGGAAAACCAATCCAATCCCCAAAACAAAAATAGAGCTCAAAAATTCAGAAGAGACATTCCTCAAATAAAAAAAAATGAAAGTAACCAACAAATTAGACCTCCCTTTCAACAAAACTATGTAGATGAAGAAGAAGGAGAAATTATAGAACCTGAAGAAAGCCATGTAAACTTAATAGGTTCTAATAATGAAGATGATGTTTTTCTCACTAAAGAAGAACACAGTTTCTTTTCCTCAGATCAAACTGACATAAACCATGAGGATTCTGAATACTACTGCTTGGGATTTGAAAATTCCATAATGGAAGTCCATAGTCATTATGACCTTAGGAGAAAAAAGAACCAAGATCCCCCTAAGAAAAGCCAAATAGACACTGTTGTTAGGAAATCACCTGAAAACACTCCTAAGAAAACAGTAGAGAATATCAACACTATGGCTAAGAAATCTGATCCAAACAAAGGAAAAACCAGCCAACAAAACAATGACCCAAGATGTCCTAGTACCTCCACTAGTGGCCATGAGAAAGCTATTTTGTCTAAAGCTCCAAATCAGAATCAAAAAATTAAAAATGTAGAAAGATTCATTGCTGATAAAGCTGATGTAAATATGTCTAAAACACAAATACCTTTCAGCTTTGAGGGAGAGATTGCCAAAATCAATAGCCGTGCATCTCACAGAACTAGTTACTCAACAAGTGTATAGGTCCCAAGTTTTGAAGGTCCTGAACATAGGAAATGATGTTGATACTTTAAACTTAACTGATGACAAACCCAAGCTTTTTTTTTAACCTGAAGTGGAAGGAAAATACCAAGAAGGAGCCATTCCCCCTTTCTATGTTAGTTTAAATATACATGACAAGATCTTGCATAATGTCATGCTGGACTCCGGTGCCTCTCATAACCTCATGCCCAAAGTTGTGATGGAGAGATTAGGCCTAGAAAATACTAAACCTTACAAAGACTTGTATTCATTCGATTCGAGTGGAGTCAAGTGTTTCGGCCTAATCAATGATCTTTGTGTCAATCTGGCACAAATACCTGCTAAGAACCTAGTCATGGACATTGTGGTTGTTGACATTCCCCCTAAGTATGGGATGCTTTTATCAAGATCTTGGGGAGCCAAGCTTCAGGGGAACCTCCAACTTGACATGTCATATGCTACCATCCCTATTTTCAACCAAACCAGGAGACTATACCGAGAATCACACATGAAATATATGGTTAGTAGTCAGGAGAGGCCAAACAACACTCCTCTTTATTCCATTCATTTAGATCTTGATTCTTTCATCCTATTTTTTGAAAAGGACATTAATAAGCAGATAAGAAAAGTTGAAACAAATCTAGACACACTACAACAATCAAACTGGTCTCTACATGAGGAACTCAATAATCGAAACTATAGCAGCCCTGAAAAACCACATGATGATAAAGCTAAACTTAATATTCTGCAAACTGAAAATGAAATTTCAGAACCAAATATCAGTTTAGTATATAAATCAGGTTGCTCAAATGAAGGGCAAACCTCAAAAACACAATTTTTCCCTTTTGCTAATCCAGAAGTACTGAAATGCCTTCACAGAAAAAAAAAATTCTTTGGGAATCTGGATCAAAAGAGTCTTATGTTTTTGCCTTACATAGATACCTCATCATCAAAGAGTTTTTTCCCTTCAAAATAATGTCTGGCTCTCACAAATATTGCTATTGACCCTAAAAAAGTATCTACTAAAACTGATATAGAGGAGTATAATGTAGGTAGCCTAGGAAAGCCCAAAATGATTAAGTTATCTAGAGCCTTGTCATTACCCACAAAACTAAAATACATAAGGGTATGCAAGAAATTTCATGATGCTTTTGTATATAGGAATGAAAGCTTAAAGCCTTGTGATATAGACATTAGTCAAAAGAAGCTTCCTTCCAAGAAAGACTATGAAACCCTTGGGAAAATTGTATCACTAGCGAAGAAAGCCAAAGGATGCAAGTTGTATATAGACTTTAGATGCCTAGGCAAAACCTTTATGAAGTACAAATACCCTTTTCCCAAGATAAAACATCCTATTCCAAAGATAGGAATTTCTAACAAGATGTCATTACATAATAGTGTTTCAGGTTACCATCAGATGATACCACTTTAGATCAATCAACATAAAGACATTTTCAAAGTTTCTTGGAACCACTACATGTTTGACCAAATTCTTCCTGGGCTAAGGAGTGTTGAAGACACCTTCCAAAGACCCATGACCCTTGTTTTCAACTCCTTCACTATGATATACATTGATGACATCATCATCTGCCTTGAAACTGATAAATAATATCTTTTCTACCTAAAGAGGATCTGTGACAGAAACAAATTTGGGAAGCAAGACTCAAAGAAGAAATACCAAGGAGAGCATGAATTGTTTGAAAATTTTTGGAAAAATCCTTTTATCATGTTTTCAAGTGGAGGTAATTGTGATTTTTGTTTACAAGAGTTGAATGGACAAAGAGTGTTAGGAGATCCTTTTGAGGATAGGATGCTCAAGTACCATTGTTGTAAAAACCCATAGTTTAAAATTTTTCATTCATTGTACATATAAAACATTGCATGAGAAAATCACAAAAAATATACAAAAACATAGAAAGAATGAAAAATAGGGCAGGTTTGAAAAGAGGTATAGCCCCATACCCAAAAAATAGTACTATTGAAAGTGAGCAAGCTTAAATGCCACTGTTGGTTCAAAAGAAGGTCTTGTTTCAGTCATCTAGCCTAATCATGGCTGAAACATGTTCTCAATTTATTGTTGATAAGTTAGTGAAAGAGAACTTGTCAAAGCATCTAAGCTTGACTTGTCAATAGGAATAGATTAGGAAGAAAAGATATTGGTTCTCCATGCTCAAATCTGAACCAAAGAGAAAGATGGGGATGCTTACCAAATGATAAATCACAGCCCTTGTTTTTCTAGTTTTGTTTTTACAACAATAATGTTTGTGTGCAGCTTGTTCTTATGCCACAACTCATGGTAAGTCAAATTGCCTAATCCTGATTTAAACCATGCTTTCAATTTCATGTTTATAGCTTAGAGAATGAGGTATGTCATATAGCCTAATCTTGACAGTCAGTTAGTCCAGGTAGAGAATAAAAAGAGTTCATTAGCATAATCTGAACTCTTGGAGGTAATAAGAGTAGAAGTAGATAGTTGCTTTTACTTTCAAAAATAAAGAATGTCAAGGGTTTACCAGTTCAATTCCACCCAAGGAAGAAAAAAATGTTAGGCAAGTAGGTTGGGTAGGTAAAGATGAAGTTGAACTAATCATGTTTTTCAGATTATTAAGATCACAACATTAAACAAGCATCAGCAAATGAAAGAAGTAAAAATCTGCCCAATAGATGAGGCACTGGTCTCCATAAAACCAGAGATCCGAAGTTCTGGACACCTCCTGAGAAGGAGCTGCCCTCCCCAAGTGGAGCCACTGTTAGTCATCAGTAATTTTTTCCTGTGTAGATGACTAAATGTTTATCCTAGATTTCTAGAAACAAAATTCATCAATGTTGTGAGTTCTAGAAATCTCACTGCCTTCATTATCTTTAGGATGAATTTTTCACTATTTCATTATCCTATCATGTCAAACTCAGCTCACTATTCCCAGAAGACCCATCATGGGCTCATACCACTCATTTTGTCTATATTTTTTCACCCTTGACCTTAGCACTCTGTTTTTGGTTTGCCTATTTCCTTCCACCTAACACCTAGAATCACTAACCAAACTACTCACTCTTGTGTCTCATGGATACATCAAGCATTGATGGTCTCAAAGTTATCTTTGTGAGCTCTTTAGATAAGTCAATTACATTGGATTTTTTATCTTCAATACATCAAAATATCGAAAACTCTGGTTTTTATAATTTAAAACCCCAAAACCAAGCTTTTAGTCAAAGGCCAAGTCCAAAGAGCCTCACACTAGGTCACCTAGGGTTTCATAGGTCATAGGTTTGTTTTGGTATTCTAAAATCTTTTTTTTTCCTGTGTTAAGAGGCTGCATTCAAAGAAGAATAAGGTAAAGTAACTTTTATCCAAATCTGATCAAAATCCTTCAAGGAAGGCCTCCTTAGTCAAAGCAAAAATTCGGCAAGGGATAGCTGCCTTTGTTCACATTTCTACAAGAATGATTGAGATGTCCATCAGCATGAAAAGAGGTAAGGTAAGAGGGTGAATCATCACTAGAAGACATCCAAAGCAAGGAAAAGGCAGCAGGCCTATGTACAATGAGATTCAGGGTTTTGGGACTGATTGATAAAACAATGTTTCCAAGCAAGGAACTAGTACAAAGGCCACAAAGATAGAAGGCACAACAACACAACCAAGGACACATTGAAGATTTTCTAGAAATTATAAATGAAAAATGGAAAAAGGTGAGGTGAACTGCATAGAAATGAATGAACTTGAAAAGGCTATAGATAAATTAGAATACAACTCTACTCATTCTTCTCTAACAGCCCTAAAAACCTAAAGGTTTGGCAAGATAGGCAAAACAGGTGAAATAAAGATGATGGACCTCGATCATGACAGCAGAAAGCCTTCAAAGGCTATTCAAGGTGGCCTTTGTGGTTTTTTAAGGCAATAATTCTTCACTACACCAAAGGGATAAATTGTAAAGAGTATCAGTGTGAGGGAGCCTAAGCTTTCAAGTACAGTCAAAAGTCTACAAAATGGTCAAGATAAGGAAATCATGAGGTAAAGTTTCAAAATGGAAAACTATGCTAAAACATGAAATCCCTGTTGGGTGTTTAAAGGTTGTAAAAATCCAAACAGTGACAAAGGGATCAAAGGAAAATGTACTATAGGCACCTATAGAAATCAGAAGTGGCAGGGGGAAGACATAACATGGTATAATTTTCTAACCTTTGCCCCAAAATTACATATCACTTTCAATGAGAAAGAGGGTGAAAAAACACATGTTTCAGGTCTCTTACACTCAAAAGTGCCAAAACAAAGGGGTAAGAAAAACAGTTTCAGTTTATCAGTGCAAGAAAGGAAAGTTTGCACAAGTGCTCAGACCTTAAAAAGATGAAAAAGGGACCTTTTCATCCTTCACCACACCCTCACTAAAGAAAAATCACTTTGGCAAAGTTCAACACACCTGCAAAAAGAGTCAAGAGATATCAATGAAATTTATAAAGTGACCAAAAGCTAACATAGTAAAGTAGATTTATAAGTTTGATTTATTTTTCTCAAGGGATATAAAGGTTCTCCAGTTATCATTTCAAACTCATTTGTCACTTGGTGGAGGGAGAAAGGCTTCAAAAGAAAAAACAGATTTTTCTTATCGTTTTTGGGGAGTTTCCATGGCGCTGCGCAAATCGGTGGAGCTACGCAAATACGGGTTGGCACTGTGCTAATACCCTCTTCCCCTGTTCAAAATTACAAGGTGCTGCGCAAATCTGGCCCGGCGCTATGCTAATCCTGGGCGCTGCGCAAAAACGAGCCCGACTCGCCCGAATAACGACAAACGCCAGGCGCTGCGCTAAGCCGCGTGCAGCCCTTCCAGCGCTGCGCTAACAGGCCAACCCGATTGCTCGGGTAAGGCACTGCGCTAACGCAGAAAACCTCCAACAAGAAAAATCTCTTGCCCTAACTATCAAATTCATCCTCCAAGCTACCTCCAAGGTCTGTAGAAGAACCAAGAATTGGTGAGTGGCATTCTCTCCTTGTCCCAAGAAAATTTCAAATTTATTTTAGTCTTTTTGTGGCATTGAAGTCCAAACCCTAGGTGGGTAAACCCTAGGTCTTACATGCAAATGAGCCTATGTTTTTTTAACCTTCTTAGACCGGTTAAATATCATTTGAAGGAGGATGAGATAGTGAGGTAACAAATTCATAATTCAAGGTGAACCCTTGTTGGGGCCCTTGTTTTGAATTACCTTGTTTTGAATTTGAACCAACGGCTAGATTTTGGGGTTGCGGAACGAGGGCACATGGCAGCGGCAACCAAGTCGCAACCACATCAAACGGCAGAGCTACCAAGGTTGCGACGGAACAGGAACATAGCGAAGGAAACTAGATGCATAAGTATAGATAAGGAAAAGATACAGTAGAAGAACGCAAGCGGAACACACAGATAATCAGAGAAAAGCTAGAAGCAGCTGAAGAAGGACATAAGAAGAACTAACAGTCGCGACAGCGGGTGAATAAATAGCAGTCACCCGGATGAAAGAAGAGATGATTCCACGGGAGAAGAGAGAAGAGAGCGACTAAGGAGAGGAAACGCATGCTATAGTAGGAATCCAGAGCATGGATGAGGTCTCTGTAGTTCCTAGGGTCTATTGATGTAAAATCTCTGTTCCACAAGGCATATGTATCAGATCTGTAAGCCCATTGCAAAGCTATGTAGTTGGTATTTGGCCAAGAGCTTAATACAATTGCAGGTTACTGTCTATTTGTATGATTCACATGCATGTGTGTTGGTTGAGACGCTTTAAAATTTCATTTTCGTAATATCTGTATGCTTCTTGAATGTTGTTGCATATGTGATTCTATCTATGCAATCTAATCACTGATGGAAATGAGTTGCGGATTTGTTCCTTGCCACTGGTCTATTCCCTTTATGCATGTGGTCGTGGCATGCCTTGGGTGAGACTCTCTACTCCCCAGAGTAGGGTGATAATGCCGGCGTGATCCTAGACTACAGTGGACTCCTTTGTTGGCCACAACTCCTGAACCTGGGTCTTGCCCGCGAGACCTGATCAATCGCCAACAAATGGTTCTGTTGCCGGGACCCGCATGATATGAGGGGATCTAGACCATGGTATCACGGATATTCCAAGGGGAGATACGACGATGGTGGGATAATCATTTAGACCATTTCATTGCTCAGCAAGCGGAGGTGACTGAGAAAGGGGAGGCAGCGATCAAGGAACTCGTCCTTTTCTCAGATTTAGCTGGTGATATGTACGAAATTTTCTGGGGAAATTTCCCTACCAACCTTTACAATTGGTTTCTGAGGTTACAGATGAAGGTGCCTAGAAATGGCTTGTGGAAGATAAACCGCAGGTGGGCGCACGAAGATCTGGTGGCTCTGCATCGGTTGAACACCAAGTTGACCCGCGCGGTGGATTTTTGGGTGGAGACCACGTTGGAAGGATACATTGTGGAGTTTTCTGTTGAGTGCTATCAATCCATCTCGAAGGCCAAGGCTATCTTCCGCTCCAGGCTCAGAGGGAAGCTGCTTAAGGAGATCCCGTTGTGGATTAAAGCTCTGATGGTGGATGAAGGTTTGATAGAATTCCATAAGACGAGTATGGAAGCGTAAACCACCGGTGCTGGGGGAAGGGTGGAGGGGACCGATGCTACGTAGAGTGTGACGTGGGGAGTGGGGAATGGATGTTGAGGCCGCAAGGACGCTGAGGGAGCAACGTGCACATCGGCAGGCACAGATTGCCGATAGGTGGCGAAGAAGGGTGATGCGAGATTTGAAAATACGGGCGATCGAGAGGAAGAGTCAGAAGGAGGTGCCTCAGATGGTAGGAAGTATGGACGCAGATACCCAGGGATGAGAAGGGACCACTATGGGAGTGCGATGGGTGCATGGGAGCCCCGCCAAGCGAGTAAGGGAGATGGTGACTGACGAAGATGATGAAGGTATGCAGCCCGAGGAAAGTTCCGATGGCGAATAGTACGTTGTGATGCAGCAGCTGTTTCAAGAGCGGACGACATTCAATTCTCCAGGCTGCCATACTCCCCCCAATCTGCATGGCTAGGATCCCTACCTTCCCCTGGTACTTTATCAACCTTTGAGTAATATTTTCGTTAAATTTAAAGCATTGAGTCAATTGCATGGTAGTTCAGTGTCGACGGTGACACCCGTTAGTAGTAGCAGCACTAGTAGTATTGCATTCCCAAGTGGAACAGTCACGCAACCAGGACCTGGAGGATTTATCCTGGTCAACCTGCCACAAGTGAACATGGCTGGGTCTTTTACCCAGTATCCTGAGTTCTCGGGCCGGGGTAATGATGATGTAGAGCAACACTGGTATCTGTGCGAAGCCATTTGGAGGGCTCGGCAGACGCCGGACGCAGGGAAATTAATAGAGTTCCAAACGACTCTCAGAGAGAGGGCTCTACAATGGTTCATCAAGTGGTCCGAGGCCCACCCAAATCCCGTCATTGCGGATGTGAAGCGGGATTTTGTCCGGGAATTTAAGCTTCCCCAGACAGACCAACAGGGTCTGTCCGAGCTCTGGGAAATTAAACAGAAGGAAGGAGAAACCGCATGGGAGCTAATACAGCGATTCAAGGACGCGATCGGGAAACTCAGTTACCCGATTGATCTGAACCATTAGAGGGATTGGTTCATCAAGGCTTTGCTTCCCTTGACGCGAACCCCCCTCACCCAACAGAAGATTGACAATCTGCAGGAGGCTTTGGAGCAGGCCATGAAGATCGAGGCCATGGAAGGCTACCCTCAGGAATATCGGGGAGGGCCAGCCCCACAGGATCCCTCCTTGGTGGGATTGCAGCATCAGATAGCTAGCTTGACTGAAAAGCTCAAGGAGATACAGCCGGTCAGACCAGCCAAGCCGAACGTTTGGTGTACTCACTGCCTGGTTGAAGGCCATGTCGCAATTGAGTGTCCTCGGTTATGTGGCACCGAGGTGGGACCCTCGGTCGCGGCGATTCAAGGGGGGCCACCCACGGGGGGTGGCGTGGCGCTGAATCTGCAGGGGGTATACCAGTTGCAAAAGCCATATGCGGGGTTCCCCTCCCAGCTCAACCCAACCGCCACAGAGTATTGTGAGATTTGCCGGACAGTGGGACATCCACCTCGGATGTGCCCGATCCTACAGAAGTATTCCAACATGCCAAACAACGTATATTATGAGTTTTATGCTTCCACGACTCACAACAATGAGCAATTACGGGCTCTCGATGCACTCGCGGACCGGTTGGACCGACCCCCCTATAGGGTGAATGAGTCTCCTAGAGGAAGAGGGGGCGGGGCGCGTGGAGGCTGCGCTGGGGGCCGTGGGCCGGTGAAATGCTATAACTACGACCAACAGGGCCATGTGGCTCGTGAATGTCCCCTCCCTCGCTGTCCGTGGTGTTCCCAGTGCCGCGTAAACACCCATGCGACAGAAGACTGTCCCGAGATCATCAAAAAGTGGGAAGAACGTGCACAGCAGAGGGGCATGAACTTGGTAAACGTTGAGCCACGGGTGGCCGCGACTCCGGCCATGCAGAGTGTCGCTATTGTGACAAGGGGCGGTAAGAAAACGGGGGAGGACGCTCGCGGAAAGAAGCCGGCACCAGTTTCCAGGCCAGCCTCTCCGCATCGGGTAATCAGACCCGAGGCACAGAAGAAGTATTTTTAGGAGGCGGTTGAGGCATTTTCTCAGCTGCGCGAAGCGGGAGACCTGGAGGCACCCCTGCCGATAGATCCTGGGCCACAGCACGCCCTAGGAACCCTGATTGAAGAGTGGCTCCAGCTATTCCTCAAGATTGTTGACAGTGCTGCTCTATGGCAGCAGCTCAAGTGTACTTTGGAAGGGGCACTGCAGGGGAGGACAGGATTGGGGGAACCAGTGGACACAGCCCCCCAATCGGTGCAGCGCATCAAGCGAAATAAGCGACGAACAGGTAAAGAGTTCCGGCTCAATACGCAGGTTGGGTGATTCCAAATCAGCGACACCATGCTTGATTTAGGGTCTGACATCAACATCCTGCCGCGCAAGACGTGGGAGGCTCTCGGAAAGCCATGGCTGGCCTACTCGCCCATTCAACTCAGAATGGCGAACCCGTACTGCATTCTACAGATTGGTCGACTCAAAGGTGTCGAGGTCGACATTGCGGGGGTAAAGACGTACACCGATTTTGAGGTTATTGATATTATGGGAGACAAGGATCCTTACCCCGCCCTGTTAGGCATTGATTGGGCTTTTGAGAATTATGATATCATTGACCTCAAAAAGGAGCTGATGATCTTTGAAGATGGGGAGGTCCGGGTCACTCAGCCTCTCGAGCCATATCAAGGCCCGAGGTATACCGAGACGGTGGATAACCAGGAGGATTCTCAGATGATGGACCACCTCTACAAGATGACTGCAGGGAAGCGGGAATACTACATTAACCTGACCGCAACGGGCTCTGTCAGTTGGTGGAGTGTCCAAAGTTCAGAGCTAGGATCTGAACTCACGTGGGAAGACTGGCAACAGGGGGGTATGAGACATGCACGCGAAGATGTGCTCATATTGGCCGCATCAGTTGGATTGGTGCTGAGTTCAGAGAATACCCCACCCTGTCAAAAATGCAAGCTGTCAACACTTTTATTACCAAGGTTGAGGACATCGTATCGGAACGGAGCAGACTACCCCTTTTGGACGTCGCATTACAGTCTACAGCCGCCCGCTGGTGGAAAAATCACCGCAATACCTTGTCGCGGTGGAATAGTGTAGCGGACGCGTTCCAGGCGCGGTTCAAAGAAGAGGAAGGCCCTCGAAGCAGGCAGCGGTACTCTAGGACTTCTAATCCGCAGGACCACATGCGGACCTGTGAGGAGTAGTGGTGAAGTATAGGATACCCGGAAGAGCTGTGGGTTCATCGGTTTGTCCACTCTTTAGACACCATTCCCCACGCATGGTACTTGGAGGAAGAACGGAAACGAGGGACTAGTTCTTGGACGGAAGTCGCGACAAAATTTGCGTGGTGCTTCTCTTTCACGGGAGACACAGAATTGGAGTCTCAGGCATTGGACGCTATCAGGGCGGTACTGTTTTTCCGCGATCCGCAAACCGACGGTTGCACTCTGCCCGCCCGTCCTGAGGCCGTGCGAGAGTTGGTTTGCCAAAGGATTGACGGCAATCTGGACAACGGTGGTCTGGAGGACCTAAGGCACCTGTATTTCGAAGAGAAGGAAGGCGAGCGGAACATTAACGAAGAGCCGACCACCGAAGGGATCCATTTACGGCCGCTGAAGACAAAGAAGCTAAACATCGGTACGGAGGAGAAGCCTAAGTTGGCTACAGTGGGCGATTACTGGGACGAGGAGATGACCAAGGAGATTTTCAGCCTCCTCCAGGAATATGAGGACTTGTTCCCTTCATCGGTCGCAGATCTGAACGGCGTCAAAGGCGACCTTGGTGAAATGCGCATCGTACTGAAACCAGGTGCCAGGCCTGTGAAGCACCGACCCTACCGGCTGAACCCGCGGGTTAAAGAGAAGGTTAAGATGGAAATCGATAAGATGTTGGCCACGGGTCTAATCTTTCCTGTGGAGGAAGCAGAGTGGGTGAGCCCTATCGTCATCCAGAATAAGAAGGACAAGGCGGAGATATGGGTTTGTGTTGACTATCGCAGTCTGAACAATGCCTGCATTCATGATCCGTTTCCTACCCCTTTCAGCGATGAAGTGTTGGACCATGTTGCGGGGAACGAGGCCTACTCTTTCACTAATGGCTTTTCAGGCTACCATTAGGTGCGTATTGCGGAAGAAGATAAGGCTAAGACCACATTCACCACCGAATGGGGGTCGTTTGCATACCACGTCATGCCGTTTGGCTTGAAGAACGCTCCGGCCATGTTTTCCCGGATTGTCATCGCCGCCTTCCGAGAGTACATTCACAAGTTCCTGGAAGTCTACATGGATGAATGGATTGTCTACAGTTTATTAAAGAAACACGCTACCCTGTTGCGGGTCATGTTTGATCGGTGTCGCCAGCTGCAGATTTCCTTGAACTTAAAGAAACGTATTTTCGCCGTTCCGTTCGACACGTTGTTGGGACATGTGGTATGCAAACAAGGGGTCTGCGTCGACCCCGCCAAGGTTGCGGTGATCGTACACATGGAGGCCCCCGAGATGGTGAAACAGTTGCGGGCGTTGCTCGGGCACATGGGATACTACAGGAGGTTTATCCGCAATTATGCCAAGATCACTGCTCCGTTGGAACAGCTTCTGCGGAAGTCCGCAGTCTTCCAATGGACGGAGGAGTGTCAGGTAGCCTTGGACACCCTGAAGGAAAAGCTGGCGTCGGCGCCTATTCTAGTTCATCTAGACTGGGATAAGCAGTTCCATGTGCATATCGACGCTTCCAGTGTTGCACTTCGGCCTGTCTTGGCCCAACCTGGCAATACAACCGTTGACCACCCGGTCTACTTTGCCAGCCGCAAACTGTCCAATGCGGAGAAGAATTACACCACGACCGAGAGGGAGGTGCTGGCGATGGTGTACTCTCTTCAGAAGTTCTTCCACTATCTTCTGGGGGGCAAGTTCAAGTTCTTCACGAACCACTCTGCCCTGAAGTACCTGGTCAATAAGCCTGTTCTGGAAGGATGGATTTTCCGTTGGCTTCTGCTATTTCAAGAATTCACGTTCGAAGTAATTGTCAAGCCCGGGAGGTTGAATGTCGGGCTCGATCACCTATCCAGGTTGGAGACGGGGGAGAATGACGACTCCCTCGATGACCAGTTGCCAGACGCTGACCTCTTCCAAGTCGAAGATGTATCAGATTACTTGGCTGACATTGCCACCTATTTGACCATGGGGCAATGCCCTCAGGATTATACCTCGCTTCAGAAACGACATTTGGTCATCCGTGCCACCGACTACCAATTGATCGCAGGGCAGCTATACAAAATGGACCTTGATGAGGTTTTGCGTAGATGCGTCCTTGACCACGAACGGGAAGCGGTAATGTGGCAATGTCACAGCGGTGTTGTGGGAGGGCATGTGGGTGCGAAACCAACCGCAAGAAAGGTGCTCCAAGCTGGCCTGCGGTGGCCGACAGTACATACCGATTGTAAGGCCTACGTGAAGCGATGCGATGTCTGCCAGCAGACGGGAAGGCCCTCTCACCGAGACGAGCTTCCGTTACACCCAGTGCATGTGTTGCGGCTGTTCAAGAAGTGGGCTGTCAATTTCATGGGCCCCATAGCCCCGGTTGCCAGACACTCCAAGGCCCGGTACATCATTACCGCCACGGATTACCTCACCAGGTGGGATGAGGCAGCCGCGGTACGTGACTGCACAGTGGATACCGCCGCCCAGTTCATTTTTGAGCACATCATTTGCCGGTTTGGCTTCCCACGAAGTTTAACCAGTGATCAGGGTACGCACTTCATTAATGACACGGTCAAGACACTGCTAGACACCTTCATGGTTCAGCATCACAAGAGTAGCCCGTATCACCCGCAGGCTAATGGTACGGTGGAAGCCTTCAATAAGATTCTTGAGAAAGGCCTGAATAAGATTTGTAATGCCCAGCGGGATGATTGGGACAAGCGCCTATCAGTGGCCTTATGGGCCTATCGGAGTACGGTGAAGCGCTTGACCAACCAAACGCCGTTCCAGCTCGTGTATGGCCGGGAGGCTGTGATCCCCGCTGAGTTTATTGTACCAAGCCTGTTGACCGCCACGTCTCTGAAGTTTTCGGAAGAGGCCTCCCTCCAGGAGCGCCTCCATGAATTACAGGAACTGGATGAGGCCCGCTTTCTGGCCGAATTCCACCAGAAGGTTCAGAAAGACCGGCAGAAAATGTGGCACAACCGCCACATCAAACACAAAATCTTTCAGGTTGGCAACAAAGTTCTTTTATACGACAGCAGGTTCCAGAAGTTCCCAGGAAAGCTCCAGATGCACTGGTTGGGACCCTACTTTGTTATCGAGATTCGCGATTCCGGAGCCATTCGGTTGGCACAGCTGGATGGTACGGTTATTCCTGGGTGGGTGAATGGCGCATGCTTGAAATGCTACCAGGAGTAAAATACCTTTCATTTATCATCAATAACTCTCGCACCCGAGAGCACCCGTAGCGTAGCATAGTTGAATAACTCTGCCGCAACCGGGATGAGCGTAGGATGTCTTCTCTGTTCATAGGTAGTGTGTCAATAACCGCTCAGTTGCGGGGGCCGCACTGCAACCGACTGTGGTCGGGGCGGCGCCGGTCCAGCGTGTCATCCCTGTAGCCTCCGTACCAGTCTCCACGTTAGTCTAGATCAATCCACCCATGTACTTGTGTCAGTCCGTAGGATCGCCTAGATCTGCATCATTAATTACCATATTTGATAGTAACCGCGCCGTCATCATTCGGCCATCACCCGCAGTAACCTCAGCCGTCGCGTCCGCCCATTTCCCCATGCCACCGTCAGCAACTGTCACAACACTCATTGGCATGTGATTGATCACACGATTATCGCAGACAGAATTCCAGCAGGAATTAATTCGTTGGGGGGTCTCATCAACTCCACTCGTGCCAGGTGCTGACATAACTTGCATGGACACCAAAAGCACAAGAATGCCGGACTCGTTCGAATTAGCAATTGCAGCTGCACCAGAGCCATTGAATTCTCAGAACGCATTGCACCAGGAAAGGCGACCAAGGCAGATTCTACAGGTCTATCAGCGCTGGGCCAAAATTCCGAAGTCCGTCCCAGCCGTCACTGAACCAGAGCTTGACACTCGGATTCACAAGACCGATTCCCTTGTGGGAAAATATGATAGTGCAGCCTTGATTGATGCCAACCTCTCAAATGCTGTCAAATTTCTGTCCCTCCAACGGCAGGCATATATGAAGGACTACTGCACTACAACCAGCAACCCCGCCAGTCGCCTGTTACCAGTGTTCAGGGGCCTTCAGACCTCGTCCCTGATGAACTTGAGAAATCTTCTGGTCTTTGGCACCACCGGACCAATTCTGCAGTGTACACGCTTCCTCCTCAGCCGAATTCAGAATGGGTCTTTGTGGCTGACCCAGGAAATTCCCATTCACGCCGAAGATATTCATCGCCTCACAGGGCTTTCGCAGATAGGCGCAGACGTCTCAATGGCCTGCCAGACCTCCTCCAAGCGCGCACGAAAGTCGGGCGATGTGGACTTCTATACTAAATATGGCACTCGCAGGGGGGGAAAGGAGCCCAGATCGACCTCATCAACAAGCCCGAGATTCAAGTCGCCTGTTACCTCATTGCCAGCAAGACAATGAGGCATTACACCAAGGGTGAATGCACTCTTGATACCATTTCTATTGCTGAACATTGTGTCCAAGGCACCAAACTGAATTGGTGTTCCTTCTTGTTAAAAGAGCTGTTCGATGCGTGCGAGGAGAATTATAAGCACGCAGCTAACTTTATTTATGGCTATCTGATTATTGCTTTTGCCATGTGGAAATGGCACACTCCACCCATCCGGTTCCCAGCAGAGATCCCCAAGGGCTAGCCCCTCGCGATGAAATTCACTCCATGGTAGGTCTCAAATGACCCCAGTACCAGACTGGTGAATGCGGATGCGTTTCGGTCGTGGTACTGGCTAATGACAGATGTGGTGGCATGTCAGCAACGGGTGCCGAGGAACCTGTTGGACAACTATAGTGAGCAAGTGTGGTTCGGGGTAAGTCACAAGCATACTTACCTCCGCCCCGCTTGCGTTCCGGCGGACACCTTCCGAATGACGCTGCTGAAATTCCAGTTGGACGATGCTACCTTCCACCATGAAGTCTGTTCATGGCCGGGGGTCACGAAGCACATGCGGGACGGGCTCCCCAGATACAATTTTGACAGGATGGCACCAGTGCAACAGCCTTCCGGGACGGCGGTGCCAGCGCCATCACAAGAAATCCCCGAGCCGCTCATCCCTGTCGTTCGCCACTTCAATACCCAGGTACGGAATCTCAATGCGGCGGCCCAGGTTATTTCTAGCGGTGCTACCCCATTTCCTTTATTTTCTGAATTTCAGCTCTCTCGTTCCACTTCGCACCCCCGTACCGCTTTGTTCACCTCCCCCATCCCCACTATTCTGTTTACCTCTGCTGATCCACTCACGACCTCGATGGCCAAGACAAGCGGGTCTAGGGATCCACCCGAGGCCCCTCAAGCTAAGAGGGCCTGCACCACCGAGGCCAGTCCAGTGGTGGACCTCACTGCAGATGATCCACCACCACCCCCAAGCACCGAGGTACCGATTCAAGAGGAACCCCTCATCGACCCGTCTGAGTTCATCAACATTCGCTTGCCACATACCCCCACCACACTATCCGTCGCTCCATCCACCGTTCATCCGCCTGCCACTTCATTCCCCCTGTCGAATTCCTCGGCTACGGTGTCCGACCCCATTATCCAGGAACTCATGGGTGGGGACCGGGGGGCTAAGGTTGACTCTGGTGTTGCCCCAATCATCCCACCGATTGACCCAACGGTCGAACCCCACCCTCCTTTCACTGATATATTCATACAACAGCTACGCACTGGGTTTGAGTCTGCCAAGGTTCCGCTGGAGGCCACAGTCCCTCCACAACCGAACCACATTGATCAGCAAGAACCGCCAAATCTGAATATGGTTGACTCTGCACATCCAGAGGCCATGCCCTTCTCACCTCCTGAGCATGTCACTCGAACGGTTTCCGGTGGGCAACCGTTGCCGAAGCGAATGCCAGCGCAAAGCGCTTCTAGGACTGCCACCTTCCAGCCTGACAATCCAGCTTAGCTGTATCTAATGATTCAAAGGGCGGCCCAGCAGGTCGGAAGATTACATTTGGGACTCCAGCAGCAATGTGCCGAGCAGCAACACCAAATTTTCGTGCTTACTGAACAACACGACCAACTCCGAACATCACGGGAGCAGTTGGAAGCAATGATCACCAATGTCACCTGGATGTTCTCCGAGTTATGGCCATCTGTAGAGCCTCATTCTCCCGTGCTGCCTCCCGAAATCGCTACGGCCAGCCTCTCTGAGCAAGCTATCCACCTCCGGACTGTCATTCAGGCATTACACCGGGAGACTCATGAGCTTTGTGCCGCATTAGCGACCCGTCCCGAGCCGGCCGAGCCCGAGGTCGACTATTCAGCCCAGGTGGACGCCAAGCAAGGGCAGGCAGCCCAAATGCAGGAAGCACTTCATTCCATGTCACGAGAGGCTCATGACCTCCTGAAGGGCCTTCAGGAATGCTCCCTGGCCCTCACTGTCAAGACCCAGTCGATCTCAGCCCAACTCCAGCAGGTTTCAAGGGAAATTCAAGAGGCTACTAACCCCGCTAGGCTGGATCAATTATACGCCCAGGCTGATGAACTTGAGGCACAACTCCAACACACAGAGGCTTGCTCGGCGGAGGCCAAACGCATCATTCGTGAGCTCCGGCTGCCCCTTCAATCTAGCGCCCGGGCCATACAACAGCTGGCAGCGGCAACCCAGATCAGCACAATGTTCGGAGTTGTCCCAACGCCCATTGAGGAGGCTGCTGTCACCAAGCTCGCTGAGGAAACTGACTCGCTCATCCAGGGGTGGCAGCAAGTTGTGTCAGCTTTTACTGAGCTCCAAGCTACAGCGTTCCAAAGGGTCCTGGAGTTTGGGCCCTTATTTGAAGAGCTGCCTGAAGATGCACATCATGGACAGGAACAAGCTGAAGGCGCACAGCAGGAATGGGCACAGGATGAAATCACACAGGGCGAACAGGGCACTGGGTCAAGCAGGGAAATGGAGGTAGAAACCGTAATTTGTGATTGACTCGGGGAAGAGTCAAGGAACTGTGGTCCGGGCCTATTGGGGCCATTTTTTTGAAAAACCTTGTTTTGAATGTTTTGAATTTGAACCAAGAGCCAAATTTTGGGGTTGCGAAACGAGGGCACATGGTAGCCGCAACCAAGTCGCAACCACATCAAACGGCGGAGCTACCAAGGTTGCGACGGAACAGGCACATAGTGGAGGAAACTAGATGCATAAGTACAGATAAGGAAAAGATACAACAGAAGAATGCAAGTGGAACACACATATAATCAGAGAAAAGCTAGAAGCAGCTGAAGAAGGACATAAGAAGAACTAACAGTCGCGACAGCGGGTGAATAAATAGCAGTCACCCAGATGAAAGAAGAGATGATTCCATGGGAGAAGAGAGAAGAGAGCGACTAAGGAGATGAAACGCATGCTGCAGCAGGAATCCAGAGCATGGATGAGGTCTTTGTAGTTCCTAGGGTCTATTGATGTAAAATCTTTGTTCCGCAAGGCATATGTATCAGATCTGTAAGCCCATTGCAAAGCTATGTAACTGGGATTTGGCCAAGAGCTTAATACAATTGCAGGTTACTGTCTATTTGTATGATTCACATGCATGTGTGTTGGTTGAGACGCTTTAAAGTTTCATTTTCTTAATATCTATATGCTTCTTGAATGTTGTTGTGTATGCGATTCTATCTATGCAATCTAATCACTGATGGAAATGAGTTGCGGATCTGTTCCTTTCCATTGGTCTATTCCCTTTCTGCATGTGGTTGCGGCACGCCTCGGGTGATACTCTCTACTCCCCAAAGTAGGGTGATAATTCCGGCGTGATCCTAGACTACGGCGGACTCCTTTGTTGGCCACAACTCCTGAACCTGGGTCTTGCCCGCGAGACTTGATCAATCGCCAACAACCCTCTTAAAAAATCCAAAGAAAGAAGTCCTAAGAACCCTAGTCTCCACATCCCTCATTCACTACAAGTTGACTTCATCACCATCTTCATCTTGCTCCACCAAACCCTATTTTTTCAACCAACATCTCCTATCACCATGTCAGGAGCAAAAAGCAGCAGTGACAATGAAAGAGGTCAAAGGCCTTTAAGACCAAAACATAAGGGAGGGAAAGTGAATATAATGGAACCTCAGAGCATAGTGGCCATCACCTCCTCTCCTAGGATCCTATCATGTTTTCAAAATGCGGGGTGTTTCCATTTCTATGAGAAGGTCAAACAAGTGAAAAGCCACCCAAAGCTTACAAGGCTTCTCATTCTCAACTTGCACAACAAACACTCAAGCCTTGCAGGAGTATATTTTGAGATCTAATAAGATGCCATCTCTGATGCCATAGGTATCCCTGATGTTGGTGAGAAGTTGCTTAAGAAGGGCGAATTGGACAAGGACTTTTTAGAGCCATTTGTCAAGACTAGGTATAGAGGAGGCAACAAGACAATTTTCCCTTTCTCACACCTCAGACACAGATTTTCACCCTTGATGATGGCTATCATGAATTACTTCACCTGTGAGTGGATACACTCTGGGCTAAACTCCTACCATGTCAGACTCCTCATGCATTTCACAAGGGTTTAATATGCTCAACTTGCCCTACTATCTCTATAGGAGCATTGAGAAGATGTCTTTTGTTGTCCGAAGGAGGACTCCCTCACAAAAAATGCAAAGCTTATTTCACCATTCCTTGATCAAGATGGTGGTATTACATCAGTTGGAGAAGCAGGGTATACCTTGGGATGTATTCATAGCACATGAAGTCTTCACAAACCCCTAGCCTCCTCACCAACCAAATTTTCCCTCCTCAACTGCACAAGTACCCTCACCCCAAGAAAATCTCCCTTATTCCCCTTCTATTGATGCATCAAATGAAGAGGATGATAGTGGAAATGATGAAAAGAGTGCTGACAATAAAGGTGATGAAATCAGTGAGGTAGAGACAGAAATTAATGAGGAAAAGCAAGAAGGAAATGATGGCGAAGAAGAGGGAAATGCACATGGCAGTGATGGAGATAAAAATAGTGACAATTTGGAAGAAGGCAGTGATGGTAATGATGTAAGTGATTCATCCCAAAATGAACAAAGGAATGATGCTGATGAACAGAGTACTGACCAAGCGGATGTTGATGAAGATGAGGAGATTGACATTCAAAGGGACAGTGAGCATGACAGTAAGGACAATGAGTATGAAAATGAAAACAGTGAACAAGACAGTGAACAAAACTCTGCCACTATGGAAGAGGATGCTGAAGGAAATGAAGAGGTTGAAAGTGAAAATGACATGAGCATTGAAGGAGGGGAAACTAGCAATGAAACAGAGGATCAAGAAGAGGCAGATGATGTAGATCATAGTGAGGAAGAAATTGAAGGCAGCAGTGAGGAAAATGAAACAGATCACAGTAAGGAAGAGGTAAAGGATAGTGACGAAGAGGTAAGTGGTCAGGAAGACAACAAAGAGAGGAATAGTCATGACAGTCATGATAGCTATCATGACTGTCATGAAAACAATCAGCCCTTCACTAACAATGAAGATAGTGCCAATGAAAAAATAAAATAATATAACCCTAGTCATGATGACAACAAAACAAGGGAAGAGGCTCATGGTCTAAGTGATGATCACAACTATGGCAAAGAGTAGTATAATCACCATCGCACCTCTTGCATGCACATAAAAAAGAGGGCCAAGGCAAGTGTTTGCTGCCTCCAAAAGTAAAGGGACCTTGCCACCTGCATCAGCTCCAAGGATTGACAAGGGCAAAGAAAAGATGGAAAATGTTAAGAAAGGTAATGAGAGAAAGCAATCTACTCAAAAACCCCAATTCAATGACCTAGACAGTGATAATGAAGATGAGGAGGTGGCCACTAGACTACTGCTCCAAAGAAAAGAGGCAAAAATCAAGGAGTGGGAGAGAGATTTTGGCATGGCACAATACATCATTCAGTATTATAAGAATGAGGACAAGCACTTTAAGAAGATAAAAAGGGGTCTTGCTCTCCAGAAAAAGATGACCAAGTATTATGCAAAGAAAAACAAACTTGCTTGTGCCAAACTGAAGAAAGCCCTCATTGAAATCCAAACCCCAAAGGAGGAAAAAGGGAATGATAACCTTGGAGTTCGGTCTTCAACTTCTCAACAGGTCTCTAAAACCCCTTTAGGGAGGCCTCCACCAATTTTGAGGAAATTTGGGAAACTTTTTGTTTTTTGTGATTTTAAAGGCTCATTACTGCAGTGCCACTAGCGCTACGCTAATCCCTGGAGAATCCTTAGGATGAAAACTCAGCATTTTTGGACTTCTCATGGCTAGTACAGTTTTCTCACCAAGTTTCAGAAAATTGGAGCAGTGTTGACCCCTCAAAAGGTCAAAAAACACCTAAAATTTCACCATTTTGCCTCTATTTCAAACCTGGCGCTGCGCTAATGGTAGTATTGGGATTTGGGCTTTTTGAATAAGCTACAGAAGCTAGATCAGGAAACCACAAGAATTTCTAGAAATTAGACTCATCAGGGTTTCGAACGAGCCATCACGGAGCCAAATTTGACATCGGGAAGGGGTCCAAAACTTGGTTGCAAAAGTGCCTATTTTCTGCCTGAGGTGGCGCTGCACAAATGGACTGTTTAGTGTGTTTTTGGCCAAAAGTCAACAAAACACACTCATTTATTGTAAAATAATATTCTATTGTTTTTTAAGGCAAATCACTCTAGAATTAGGTGCTAGAAGTTATGTTGGCATTTATTTCATGGGATATTTTGTGCCTCGGGCCTTGCATGGTCTCTTAGGCATTTATGACATTTATGAGTGATTTTGACATTTTCCAACCCTATATAGGGTTTTTTCCCTCCTTTGCTGAGTTAAATAGATCATGAGGGATTCATTGTAAATGTTGGCATTTTATGAGCTTTGAGAGCAATACGTGCTTTTTTGAGGTTAAAGAACAGTGTGGTGTTGTGGAGCTTGTGG
The DNA here is from genome assembly GCA_034641835.2 of Pinus albicaulis. Taxonomy (NCBI): domain Eukaryota; kingdom Viridiplantae; phylum Streptophyta; class Pinopsida; order Pinales; family Pinaceae; genus Pinus; species Pinus albicaulis. The sequence goes on along the minus strand of CM076580.1, from coordinate 318,474,208 downwards.
ATCATTTGCTTTGATTGATGATGATGAAGCTTTCTTGAAGGATCCCTGAGCTTGGTTAATGGTGATGTGTCTCTAATTTCTTCATGTTTTCTTGTTTATCATTATGTTTCATCCTTATATATGTAGTAGAACAGAAAAGTATAGGCTAAGAAATGTTGTTTGAGGCACCTTAATCCTTCCTGCCTTCTATTGCCTTGATGTTTTCCTCTGCTGGGTGTGTTTAAGAAATTATTTTCTTCTCCTTAGGCCTCCTTATTCTTTTTTATTTCGTCAATGGATTAATATGCTAGTTTCAAAATATGTTTTATGGAAAATCCTGCTTATTTGATGCTATCTAAACTCTGTTTTGAAATCTCTCTTTGAAGTATTACTTGTTAGGTTAAGCCAAGGAGGTCTTGTTCTGATATTGCCCTTTTTCCATGCCTATCAGTTTGCCTCAAAGTTCTTTATAGCTTGATAAAAAATGTTTAGGAGTTCCCTCTTTGATTGATTAAAGTTATTTTGTTATCTTAAATGTTTTCTAAAGTTTGAAGGTGAAATCACTCGAAGTTAAATGAGTTTCTCGCCTTCTATATTTCATTGGAATATTTGTCTTGAATGTCTATTTGTTTAAGTATTGTCATTGAGTAAATGGTTTTCTCTATCTCATGATCATTAAATTTTTCTTATCATATTTGGGACCTTCTTGTTTATGGGTATTTGACAAAGGATTCTTAACTGCCCTTTGCCCTACCTTGTTTCCCCAACTTAATGTTCATTTCACTTCACACATAAACCTAAGGATCCATTGACCACACTAGATTTTCCCTGTAATGTACTTTGACTCTTTGTTGAGATATCCAAGACTTTTATAGACTTCATAGCCCAATGATTTGATGATCTCTCCCTCCACCTATTCTACCTATTTCATCTTACCCAACTAAAACAAAAAACAAACCCTACACTTAACAACTAGCCTAAAATCAAACCCTAAAATAGAAAAAAGTTCACATCCTTTGCATACAACAGAGAGAGCCCTCTTTGAGTCCAGGAAGGCTAGGTCCTAGGACTCCAAATATTGGTTTCATGTTACCTTGTGCATTTGGTCTACCAATCTACTAAATCATAGGACACTAACATCTTAGAGACTAGGAGGTACCAAAATTTCTCACAGTGTAGGTGGATAAATCCAATGGCTTCCATGCTTGCTTAGGGCCTAGTGATACGGTGGGGATTGCAGTAAAGCCTGAGGAAACCTAGATTGATTTGGTTTTGAGTCCAAAATTCATGCTTGGAATATGGCATGGGGGTGATTGGTTGAAATAAATAGTTGGTTAATCCCAATCTATGGTCGGGTGGTTTGTGGAAGTACATGGTTGGATTTTGCATTAATTAATAAGAGGTTCTTCTCCCTGGTATTTCATGTGTAAATATATTGGTTCATATGTGGTTTTTTTAGTTGTTATATCCTTGTTATTTATGTTGGTTATAAGTATGTTTTATGACAAACTTGATGTATGAATCTCATAATGTTTCATTTATAAAATGAATATATATCCTAATAGATGATAATGTAGCTATTGTGATATAGAAACACTGCTTCTTTATGAATCTTATATAAGTATGAGACACCTATGCATAGATCTGTGTTATGATCTGTAGATTACATATTTGTGACATGTTTGATGAAATGCCTATCATGGCTAGTAAGGTTCAGATCAAGTAATTGTACCTTTGATTGCATTAGTATCTTTGTTCCATTATTATTATTCATTTATGAAGGTTTCATGGAGTTCTGGGCAGTAGCCTATGACCTGGAACTAAAAAAGTGGCTCAGAATTCGGAGTTGCTGGCAGTCCCTGAAAAATTCTACAGTTGCTGACATGCCTTGTTGTGGTAGAGACTGTGATCTAGGTGGATATTGGTGGCCACCCGCCTATTCCACCTAGACCTCTATTTGGTTTCATCAGTTTCCTTGTTTATAGCAACATTTACTATTTTTAGTATTTTTTCGTGTCCTGAACTTTCAGAGCAGTTTTGACCCACTAAACGGCGTTTTTTTGAGGTCTGCAGGAGGACCATAGCCATAAGCAAGGGAATACATAAAATTCTGTAGTAATCAAAGTGATATTTCCAACGAGGAACCGTACGTGCCAAACGGAGATAATATGACCAAGTTACGACCTTGGGAAGTTGGCTACCCAACTATCCCCAATGGGGACCATAAAATCTTGTCGTTCCATCTCCTTGGGTTAGGGTTTTCACTTTTTTTTCAACAATAAAAAGGCCCTTGAGCCTAATTGTAACAAATTTCAGAGGCATGTAGCGACCACATCTCTTCTCAGAGATAAGCTACCATCACCCAAGATATTTTATTTCCATTCAATATGTAAGCATATTTCAGTTCTTTGATATTAATGAAATGAAGTTTTATTTCTACTACATCTCTGTGTTTGTGTTTATATATGTATTCTATTGTGTTCCTACATAATTCTATATTAGTGGTATCAGAGTGGTCTTCTCTTTCTATGTTTTTCTTTTCATGTCCCCAACAGGATCATGGTATGAGGAGTTAGGGCTTGATCTGGTTGAACCTATTAGCCTCCACAACGTCCCAAGGCTGATGAATGGATGTCAATGAAGGTAACCTCAAACTAAGCTTTCAGTTTGGTAGCTAGCCCTACCAAACCAATGTAGGTTTTAACCCTGAACAAAAATTATCTACACATGAATCTTATAACAGAAAATAAACAATAGCGAGAGCATAAAACATAAAACATATAAACACAAAGATTTTCCCCTGGATCCCAAATCGGGACGACCAACTTGATTTTTCATTATATTCCTTTTAGTGTTACAACACATATATATACATGCCGAAGCATACATAAACCCCAATCCTTTAACCCTGGATTAGAGCATAACCGTAGTTCCCTTGACCAGATCTACAAAACACCAAGGGCTGAAAACCATCGTACCCCAAAACCATGTGCAAACTCATGCGCAAAACATGGGTAGGTCCACCTATGAGTGGGTCCGCACACCAAAAACAATTTCACCGGGGGACCCCAATAGTGGGGGCTGCCTCCCCCCTTGTGACCCCCCTACTGTGCCCGGTGCAACGTATAGTGCGTGGGGCTATTCATGGAAAGAATATAACACATACCCAACATTCTCCCACTTGTTGTTTTCCTTCCATAGGGGGCCACAGGAGAGCTTAGTCATTGGGCCAATTCTTCAACACCCATTGTTTCTCTACACCAAGAGAACTTTTGAGTGCTCACAGACTTCGTCAATGCATCTGCAACATTCTTCAAAGTGTCCACCTTTACCAGCAACACCCTTTAGCCTCAACCATATCTCTAACAAAGTGATATTGAACATCAATGTGCTTTGTCTTTGAATGATAAGCAGGGTTCTTAGCCAAGAAAATTGCACTTTGGCTATCACAGTCTATCCTTATAGCTTGCTGTACCAACCCCATACTTGAACACAACCTTTGCAACCAAACTGCTTCCTTGCTTGCATGAGTGGCTGCTATGTATTCTGCCTCTGTAGTTGAAAGAGCCACTACAGACTGTCTTTTACTCATCCAACTGATTGCGCCTCCAAATAGGCTAAACACATACCCACTTGTAGATCTTATTTGGTCCAAATCTCCAGCCCAGTCTGCATCAACAAAACCACGAATGTCCAACATTCTTTCCAATCCTGGTCTTCCTTGGTAGCACAAGCCATAATCACTAGTGCCACGTAAATATCTGAAAACCCGCTTCACTGCTGTCCAATGCTCCTTTCCTGGGTTTGACATAAACCTGCTCAATACTCCCACTGAATGTGCAATGTCTGGTCTAGTACAGACCATTGCATACATCAGGCTACCCACTGCACTTGCATATGGAACACGGGACATATACTCCTCTTCTTCGTGTGTCTTGGGACACTGTTCAACAGACAGCTTTACACCTACATGAATAGGAACATTCACTGGTTTACTATCCTGCATATTGAACCTCTGCAATATATTTTCGACATAATTCCTCTGGTTTAACCAGAGCATCCTCTTTTCCCAATCTCTCTTAATTTCCATTCCGAAAATATAGTTTGCAGCACCAAGATCCTTCATGTCGAATTTGGAGAACAGTTGGGTCTTCAAATCTTGGATAATTTCTTTGTCATTTCCAATCAACAACATATCATCCACATACAAGACCAAATAAATAACACGGTCATCAATTAATTTAAAATAAACACAGTGATCCTCCTTGCTTCTGGTGAAGCCAAGTCCCCGTATATAGGTATCAAATTTCTGATACCACATCCTTGGTGACTGCTTTAACCCATACAGAGACTTCTTCAACTTGTATACCAGTTCTTTCTTACCCTTCACCATAAAGCCTTCAGGTTGCTTCATGTAGATCTCCTCTTCTATATCCCCATGAAGAAATGCTGTCTTCACATCCATCTGTTCTATCTCAAAATCAAATGCAGCAGCAACAGATAAAAGTAATCTAATAGAAGTAACTTTGGCAACAGGAGAAAAAATATCACCAAAATCAATTCCCGGCACCTGGGAATAACCTTTCGCTACCAACCGAGCTTTGTATTTTTCCACCTTGCCTTCTACATTCATCTTCTTCTTAAACACCCATTTTCTCCCAATGGGCTTCCTTCCAGCCGGCAACTCCACCAGATCCCATGCATCATTTTTGTGCAAGGATGCCATTTCATCAACCATGGCCTCCTTCCAGAGTTTTCCATCCTCTGAATCTACTGCCTCCCTGACAGTTCTGGGTTCATCATCAATTATAGTTAAGGAAAAACCTGAACAGAAAGCAGATGGACTATACCTTTCTGGTTGCCTTCTTTCCCGAACTGATCTTCTCAAAGCTGGAGTTTGTGGCTCTTCATCTTCTGAGTCTTCTTCTGTTGTAGAGTCTGATTCATCCTCCTTTAGCTCAAACTCTATCTTCTCAAGTTCCTTTGGTATGATTTCATGTTTAACAACATCTTTCACCTCTCTAAACACCACATCTCGGCTGTACACAACCTTCCTTGTTTCCGAGTTCCAAAGCTTGTAACCTTTTAAACCATCCTTATACCCAATAAAGATGCACCTTTCAGATTTATTATCCAACTTGGTCCTTTTCTCCTTTGGAACATGTACATATGCATCACATCCAAATACCCTTAGATGTGAAAGAGAAGGTTTCTTACCAGTCCATACCTCATGTAGAGTCTTATCCTCCAACGCTAATGAAGGTGATATGTTAACTAAGTAACATGCAGTCTCCACTGCCTCTGCCCAGAATTCTTGTCCTAACCCGGTACCACTGAGCATGCTTCTTGCCTTTTCCATCAGTGTTCTATTCATTCTTTCTGCAACTCCATTTTGCTGAGGTGTGTATGGAGTAGTCTTCTGCCGTGCTATACCACACTTCTTACAGAACTCTTCAAATTCCTTCTTGCAGAACTCCCCACCATTATCTGTCCTCAACGCCTTTATCTTCTTCTCTATCTGGTTTTCCACCAGAGCCTTAAATTCTTTAAATTTGTCAAAGACTTCAGATTTTTTCCTCAAGAAATATATCCATGTATTCCTTGAGAAGTCATCTATGAATGAAACATAGTACACAGACTTTCCCAGTGATGGAACTGACACAGGCCCAAACACATCACTGTGCACAAGTTCTAATATCTTGTTTGCCCTATTAGCACCAGAAGGAAAACTCACCCGATTCTGCTTCCCATATACACAATGTTCACAGAAATCAAAATCCAGAGAGCAATTAGACATACCTTCTACCATACCATTTCTATGCAGTATCCGAAGGCCCTTCTCTCCAATATGTCCAAGCCTTTGATGCCATAACATGGTCTTTTCTCTAGAGACAGCTAGGCTTTCCACTCCACTTTCAGGAACAACAAAACTGTTTCACCCATCAATAACAGTGTTACCTTGTAGCTTGTATAGAGTTCCAGTCCAAACTCCCCGCATTAATACCAGTGCTCCCCGAACCATCTTGTAGGAATCTTTCTCGAACACTGTTTTTACACCTGCATCATCCATCTTGCTTATAGAAATCAGATTTCTGGCCAATGCAGGAATATGCAGAACACTAGGAAGTGTTCTAATCCTTCCACCTTGCAGCTTTAGCTTGACCTTTCCACGTCCGATGATTTTGGCCTTTCTATCATCCCCTAGGAAGACATCACCATCATATTTTTCATACTTGCAGAACCACTCCCTATGGGGAGTGAAATGAAAGGATGCACCTGAGTCAATCAACCATGACTCATGATCTACATGTGTATTTGAAGAAGAAGCCAAATACACATCCCCACCTTCATCCGAGGTGGTTTTTGCCTCTGCAGAAGGAGCATCATCAGATCCCTTTCCTTTCTCAGGAGCTTTAGATCTGCAGCCCTTTTTGTAGTGCCCTTCCTTTCCGCATTTCCAGCACACCTTTACAAACTTTCTAGGAGATTTAGATCTCCCTCTAGATTTAGATCTCCCACTCGAAACCTTATTCTTGTTTCTGTTCTGGGACCTTCCTCGTACAGACAAGGCATCTCCATTCTGACCCTCCATATTTCTCCGTCTCATTTCCTCCGACAGCAAGGCTGAGACAATGTCATCAAAATTCAAGGTAGTTGTATTGCTACCTATTGCAATAACCAGACTATCCCACGAGTCCGGTAGAGAACACAACAAACTGATGCACTTATCTTCATCTGAGATTTTAATATCAACAGATGACAACTGACTTACCACAGTATTGAAGGCGTTCAGATGCTCTGTCACAGAGTCTCCATCCTTCATCCTCAGGTTATGCAATGCCTTTTTCTGGCCAGAACAAATTTTTATTCACCAGAGACTTAGATTGGTACAAATTCCCAAGTTTTTCCCACAAATTCTTCATTGTAGCTTCCCCAGATACATTCAATAATACTGAATTCGAGACACACAACCATATTGTGCTCTTAGCCTTCCGATCCAGTTTCTTCCAGCCTTCATCTGACATTTCCGTTGGTTTAGTACCTGGATCTACCACGATCCATTGATCTTTATCCACTATTAGATCCTCCATCTTGAGCTTCCACAACTCAAAACTCTGACCATTAAATTTCTCGATCTCTATCTTTCCGCCGCTCACCATCTTCTTTCACCACAAGAATCAATCCCGCAGATCTCCCACTGAACAGGGTCTACCTCAGGCCCGAGCAAAAAACCCTCAGCAGTAAAGGCATCCCCTTGAAGCTGAAATAGCTCCGATACCAAATGTAGGTTTTAACCCTGAACATAAATTATCTACACAAGAATCTTATAACAGAAAATAAACAATAGCGAGAGCATAAAACATAAAACAAATAAACACAGAGATTTTCCCCTGGATCCCAAATCGGGACGACCAGCTTGATTTTTCATTATATTATTTTTAGTGTTACAACACATATATATACATGCCGAAGCATACATAAACCCCAATCCATTAACCCTGGATTAGAACATAACCGTAGTTCCCTTGACCGGATCTACAAAATAGGGGCTATAAACCATCATACCCCAAAACCATGTGCAAAATCATGCACAAAACATGGGTGGGTCTGCCTATGAGTGGGTCCGCACACCAAAAAAAATTTCGCCGGGGTGCTGCCCCAGACCCCAACAGTGGGGGCTGCCTCCCCCCTTGTGACCCCCCTACTGCGCTCGGCGCAACGTACAGTGCGTGGGGCTAGTCGTGGAAATAATATAACACATACCCAACAACCAAAGAGGTATCTCTCTATGATATCACAGCCAAAAGGTTTGACTGGATTAGGAGTAGATTTTAAGCTAGTTAGGTTAGTTCTAGGGTTTTGAAAGTTTGATAGTTTTACTACTGGATTAGGGAAGAAAACCAGGTTGCTAGGTCAAATGTATCAAAGGGTTACAGCTAAAAATATATAAAGGATCAAGGTATCAATGCCTTAGTGATGGGATTAGGGTTTTGTTGGTGTAGTGTAGGGTTTGAAAGAGTGGAGAGGATATTAATAATCATGCATCATGAATTCATTAAAACTCAAGCAAACAAACATGAAATGATGTTCCCAAACAAAACAGAGCTATGAAGAATTCCGCTTATCAAACTTTTAGGAAGATCACTAAGGAAATCAAGGAATGGAAAGAGAACATATATATCATTTATAAAATACTATAACAGAGAAAATACAATATAAAAAACTCATTGCACATGAATTCCTATATAATAGCTGCAACTGTTACTTTGAATTTCTAAATAAAAGCTGAAGAAAAAGCTACAATGGTCTCAAACATTTGATGTCCACCCATCAAAATGACTAAGAAAGGCATACATATAGGAAAAAAACCAATTCCCCTCTCTCAGGGGTCGAATCCTTGAGTGAAGGAACTAATCAAATGATTCTCTCACCTAAAACCTAAAGACTAGGGAGGTTAAGAAGACTCTCCCCAAGCTAGAAAAACTAATACCTTTGACCAAAAATGAATTTACAAGCACGTATCTACCTCATGTTTACTCTATCCATCATATTTACACATGTCTACATCATCAAAACATCAAAAGTGACTAATTACATCAATGGAGGTCGAATTTGGACCAATTCAACAGAGAAAACCGACCATCACGAAAAAAACACAGCGAATTCAGGCAAAAACGCAACGTGCCAGGAGAAAACGTAGCGAAATTGGGAAAAGTGACTTTTGGAGGCCTTCCTGAGTTCCAAATCTTGATATGAAAGTTGTGGGAGATATATATTCTTATTGGCTACAATATAGAATCCTCAAGCACTGAAAATGACTGATTCTAGCCCCTCAAAACCTCATTCTCCCACAGGAACTCCAAAAATGAAGTGTGTTGTTCAAAAAGAGGGCAGGAAGGTGGTTTTTTAGTGGTTTTTGGGCCTTTGCACCTGCCAAATCTTGCTGAAAATTTTCTCCCAGGGGCTAGATGTGATTTTCAACTCATAAGAAATCCAGAAAGGTAAAAAAATTTTCGTTTGGTGGCTCCCATAAAAAGCGCAGTGTGGGCCATGCTGCATTTTTGACCCTATGACTGTGTCAAAACCAACAAAAAACTCCAAATTTTCAAAAATTTCCAAAAGCTCTCAAAATTTGCTCAAAATTTCACCAAACATGATCCATGATGAACTGATATGGAATTCTTAGCTACGAGGGAAGCATCAGCTAGCAAATCCAAATTTCCCTTCTCCTCTTCCTCCATTAGGCTTTCTTTAAGTTTTGCCTTCAATTCTATCATTTTTGCTTGAGATAATTGATTTTTCTTGTAGTAGTGCATGGCCATGTGTCTCTAAATTTTATTGTCCTTGTTGGCCCTCTTCAGGATATTTTCCAAATTTCCATTGACTCTATCTAGCCAATACTCCATGTCTAGTTCAATTTCTCTCAAAATGATTTCATCCACTGTCATGTGTGTTTTTGGTGGAGATGCTCCTCTTTGTTGTTGCAGTTCCTTTTTTAGGCCTCTTCCTTCTAACCTTTTCTTCATGGTCATCGGAATCATCAATGTCAACTAGATCTTTTATATTTACATATTCCTTGCTAGAATCAACCTTATGTCTATTTGAGAGTAGTTTATTTACCTTCAATTGCATGTTATCCTGCTCAAGAAATGAAATCATGAAGTTGGCCCTGGACAAGCTATCCTTAAGTTCTCTGATCTCATAATATTTCTCCATGATAACCTGCTTTGATAATTTGTGCTCTTCGTCCACCTTCAAATATGCCATGTCAATATCAAAATGGATAGGCTCCTCATGTTGTGGTGGTGATCTATGTCCTACTGATGTAGGCTTGGCCCCTTCCACAATGTTTGGAGCAAACACAAGCCTATTACCTCTATGAAATGTCTAAGTCACCTAAGCCATAGGTGTCCTCTTGAATGAAACTCTTCTAGTTGAGCCAATCTCTCTTTGTATGGATGGTGTTGATGGTGTGGATGAAGATGTACCTGGGGTAGTTGGCTCATTAGCAGGAGGCAAAAACAAATTTGACTTAATGAAGGTCTCCCAAGTGATATTCTTCTCTACAATCCAGTGCACAACAATGATTTTGATGATGGGATGGTGAAATAGGCTAGCTTCATGGTGACCCTGTCTATGCTGTACCTTGTCTGAAATTTTTACCAAACTCTTATAGAGGTAGTAGGATAGGTTAAGTGGTTTTACCCCCGTGAAGTGCATGAGAAATCTAACATGGTACTTCTACAATCTATAAAATATGCCCTCACATGTAAAGTACGTCATAACGACCCTCATCAATGGAGCAAACCTATCCAACAATTGACCAAAAGGAAACACTTTATTAATGGAATATTTGTCGTGACCTTTGATGAATGATTTGTAGTTTTTCACATCAAGATCAAGGCTCTTAAACCATTTTTCACCACTATTAGTTATCATTGTAGTTGTATCTATGGCTTCAGTTGAGATTGTGAAGCTCACCCCTGCAATTATGACCTTGTCTCCTTTAATATTAGTGGCAAACAAGCTTGTGAGCTTGGAATGGTATTTGAATGTTTCAACTTGCTCACAAAATCTCATACACCCAACATTATAAAAGCATTATTTGGAAAGTGGAGAGGAAATCATCTCATGTGTGTTGAGTGGTTCATATCATGACATGTGGCCTCCCTTGTTATAGAGTTTCTTTTCTCCTTCCATGTTTCACAATATATAAGGTAAACCCTAGTGGAAATAATAGGGGTAGTGAGTGATGGAAAGGGATGAAGGGTTTAGGGAAGTATGAGGATGGGAAAATTTAGGGAAGTATGCAGGGGTTTTAGGGAGCTATGGAAAGTGGAGGGGGGTGAAATAGGTATAGGGAATGAGCTATGGAAATTTAACACATTCCAAACCCTAGAATCTGCCCAAAATGTAGCGTGGAGGTAGGGTTTGGTGTTTGGGACTTTGGAAATGGGATTAGGGGAATGGAAATGTTATGGGAGTTGCATTTGAGTGTGAGGGAGGGTGTACTATGCTAGGGATGTGGATTTACACCTTTCAAATGTAAAATCAAAGCCTCACCCACAAAAACGCAGCGTGGGGGAGAAATGGAGAATTGTACAACCAAAACAAGGAAAGAAACTAATAGGAGGAGTGCCAAGCCTTCAAATTACTTGTACAAAACTGCTAGAAACTTGAATTTCCCTAGAGAATCCTTGGAAGCTTAATTTTTTATTGAGAGAAAAAAAACACATTGTAATAGAGAAAACACAACATGCTTGTGAAAGCGCATCGTGGCAGCTCCAAAACACAACGTGGAACCTTGAAACTACTTCTTTGGAGTCTTATTTGATGCTTAGAGTGTTTAGGTTTTCTTTGTAGGTGAGTGGGAGCTATTTATCAATGAAATTAATGAGAGAAATGAGTTTGATGGTCCTTTATAGCCTTTTGGAGTCTTTTTCTTCAATGAGGTGTGGTGGCCCACCAAGTGTATTTCACTTATGCTTTGGAAAATTACTTAGCTTTGAACATTAGGAACTTATTACATCATAATTGAATAAAATTACATATGTAACAAAATTTATTGAGCAAATCCCTATTACTACACCTTCATTTTCTGGTTTTATTAATGAAATGACTGATTTTGGTGACTTAAACCCTAATGACCTAATGGTGACACTGAGCTGAATGAGACTCATGGTGACCTGATTGAGATGAAACTGATGATTTTGTAATGATGAGTCATCCAATTAAGAGATGACATTGACCAGCACAAAAGCTTTTTGAATGGAGTAGTAATAGACCTAGACACCACTAGCTAGTGAACAAATTTTTATTTGAAGATCTACTGAAACCACAAAAATTTGACTCGACACCCTAAAAAAAATTCGAAAGAGCCCATTTGATCACTGGTGACAGGAAGAACTAACTGACACTATCGAAACCTTTTCAATATCAGCCTCGCAAATCTCGACGACCTCCCATGGATAAAGAAAATAAAGATGAGAGCGCAAGATATCCTTTAAAAATATTGCTCGAGGAGGCCCTCGAGAAACAAAGGAACGTGATGATAGATTACTTTGCCCAGATCCTTCTATGGCTACCCACAGGTGACGCATCTGTATCTTGCAACCACTCTAGAGGTGCCACTCCTTTTAAGGTAGAAGTTAATTTTAACATTCCCATATTTGAAGGCCGAATAGATGCAAACGCCTTAAATAGATGGTTAAATATGTTGGAAGGATATTTTTTGGTTCATGACTTTTGTAATCGGGAAAATTTTACTTTTTCACTCCTTAGAGCTTCCCCCCATGTCAAGGACTGGTAGGAAACCTACTGTGAACATAACAAGAGGGAATCCTCACTATTTTCATCTGCACCCACTTGGAATTATTTCTAAGACGCCACCAAGGAACAATATTATCCTATCAGGAGCTATGAAGATAAATACACAAATTTAACCACGTTGCGGAAGGGAAGAGACCAAGACATGTCAGAGTTCACAAATGGTGTTCATTCCCTTCAAATGAAGCTAGGTATCAAGGATTCTGAGCAGAATTTAGTACTCAAGTACTGCGATTGTTTACATAAGTAAATCCAGGATGAAATGGAGTTCCTGGACATCTCCTCGCTTGGTACCGCCTATCGATATGCTATCAAGATTGAGTAAAAGTTTAAACAGAAGAAGCGAGACTTTGGATCTGCAAATTCAAAGCAAGGAAAAGGGGCCCCCAAACCGAAAAAAAAATGACAAAGCCAAGACGGGGTGACCCAAGTCAACCTGAAAAAGCTGCAAGAAAAGAGCAACACCACGAAGGAAAATAAGGACACGATAAAGTGGTGTGAGTTTCATAAGAGCGCCACTCACAACACGAGTGAGTGTCTATCCAAGTAGTCACTAGTGGTCGAGCTGAAGGATTTCGAATCAAATGCATGTTTCGACTCTAAGTCAGAACCTAACAAGGGGAATGAAAGAGGGATGTAGATTATTGATGCAAAGCCTAATACCATTGTTACAACCACCAATATCCAAAAGGATGAGCTTGAATATCCAGAGGAGGAGGAGTGCCTCTTCCACTCACAAAGGTGGGTGAAGGGTTCTCCATTGCAGTTCATTATCGACAGTGGGAGCCAAAAGAAATTCATTTTAGTATAGTTCAAGAAACAACTGAGCCTACTAAACACATCACACATGTATTCATACACCATCAGGTGGGTTCACCAAGGATGAGAACTTTGCGTCAGCCAACAGTGTCGCCTCCCCTACAAAATCAAGCCCTTCACAAATGAGGTGCTTTGTGATGTTGATCCTCTTGGAGTTTGTGATGTATTACTAGGAAAAACATATTTGTGGAAGTGACATGTTGTGTATGAATCTAGACCTCACACTATTATTATTACTTTTGGAAATAAGTTGTACAGGGTATCAGAAGTAGCATCACCTACTTCCATCTCTTTGATCACTGTGAAGAAATGCAGTAAGATCATTTCCAAAACCGGGAAATTTTTTTTCCTTATGATTCACCCTCAGGGCAAGAATAATATTGTGGACATGACCTCCAAATAGGGATTCTATGCATGGAAACAACAGATGGACAAGTTCATGGAGGAGTATAGGGACATCTTCACCTCACCAACATGGGTACCTCTACACTGTGAGGTCAAGCATGATGGGCCTCTAAATTAGACATAAATTAAGGCCCATATAACCTTTCTCAAGCACATAAAAGATATATTAAATCTCTCCTTATGCAATTAATAATTTTTTTAAGCTTTAATATGTTCTTATGAAGGTTTAGAGATAATTTCATATTTGTGCCTCATATTATATATTTTTGAAGGATATTGTGAGAATATTGGGAAGATTATGAAGATTTGGAGAAGGAGATAATTTAGAGACTTGCTCCCTACTACTGGAGGATCAATATTGGATAATAAATTAACAAAATATCATGAAACTATTGAGAAATTATGGAGTAATTTTGGAACTTTGATGATTGAGAAAATCTAGGAATGTGTTCCCTGTCATTTACTACAAACTCCTAGCGTTGGGAACCAAATCCACTATTTGAGGGATTTTGGAGGAGAAAGCTTCCTCCTTTAAAGGAGAATGCTTCCTCATAATTTTGTATAAGTACCAATTTGAATTGGCCTCTAGGGGCATGTATTGTTTAGTCTTATTGTGGAGAAACCTTGTTTTCTGGAACCTCCACTTTCTTTTGTTGCAGGGATGTATTTGGACAAATTCAATAATGAAGATTGGCGCCATTTTTAGCTTCTAAGGCTTGGTTTCTTTGATAATAATCTAAGCCTCCTTCAGCTTGGCCATCCTAGAAGCCTCAGAGCACTCTTTCACAATTTATTTATGTTCTTTTCACTTCTTATTTACATGCATCTCTCATTTCTGGTTTGCATATTTTTGTATTTAGTATTGTTTCTTTTCTTATTTTAGGATTTATTTGAATGATTGAAGTGAGTTCTTTTGTAGGTTTTTTATAAGTTCAAAAACATTATTCATCCTTAGAATAACTTTGGAAGGTCACCTTAATCATCAAGGTACTTGAATTTGGTTACAAGTTCACGAATATAAGATTTCTAGAAATTCCTTATAGAGAAATAGTAGTATATTTATGCTATTTTTTACAATGGGTTAATGAGCTTCATTTGACTTGATTACACTTGGATTAGGTCATAATAATTCTAAGGTTAATAACAAAATTTACCCCATTTCATTTTCACTTGATTATGTTAGAAATTTAATAGATTATGGTATGAAACCAACTCCCAAAATAGAAGAAAAGAGAGATCAACACCTTAGAAATAAACCACTTTGAGGGGGAAACCTCCTTTACATTACATAAATGAAAAATTATTGGATGATACAAATTATAAAACCTCATTTCTATATATAGGAGTCCATGGGGTCACAATATAATCCTAGCCGACCTAACAATAATAATATAAGGTCACAACAATAACAATAGTGGCTTTTATGGGGCACAATAATAACAATATGGGGGATAAAAGGGTACAAAAATAACAATAATGGGGCTACACTAACAACAATAAGGGACTACACTAGTAATATAGGGACCTAACATGCCCCTCTCCTTCAAAAAGTGTTGTCCTCAATGCTTGAGTAGCTCTGGATGCTTCTATATAAAATTCTCATCCTCCCATGAGGAATCTCCAGTGAGTAAGTTCTTTCACTTGATGAGATACTCTGTTTTTGATCGATTTCGTAGATGTCGAGTCCTTTTTTCCATGACTGCTTCAAGTTCCAATATGATTTTTCCTTCCTCATCAATTTCTGGCAATATTGTTTGAACTGGAATTTGGTCACCTATAACCTTCTTTAAGCATGAAACATGGAAAACTGGGTGCACTCGAGAAGAAGTAATAAGCTCCAATTTGTATGCCATAATACCAATATTTTGCAACACCTTGTAAGGAACATAGTACTTTGGAGATAATTATTATCCTTCTTAGCTTGCTTGAGGTACATTTGTTTGTATGGTTGTAGCTGTAAAAATATCTAGTCTCCTACATCAAAAATTCTCTCGCTGCAATGTTGATCTGCCTATTGTTTAATTTGATTTTGTGCCAAATTTAGGTTATCCTTTAAAGTTGGAAAACTTGTTGTTGAGGCTTGATCTGATCTTCCACTGCTTGAACCTTGGAATTTTATCTTAAAGATGATGTGATGGACAGTGGATGATATCCATAAAGTGCCATAAATGGGGTCATTTTTGTTGCAGTATGGAAGTAAGTTCTATACCACCATTCAGCCAAAGGTAACCACTTGACCCATTGTGTTTATGTAATATTCCAAAATTTTCAAGCAGCAAATTGGAATATTAATGTTTGCTTATATCATCTAGGAGGTGAAAAAAATGGGTAAAAGACCCATGAGTAGGAATAAAATCCCTCATAGTGTGAAAGGGATCAATGGAGCAGCTTTATTTTGCACCTTCCAGTGTCAAAAGGGGCAAATGCATGAGGACAAGGTCAAGTTTGACTAATTCAATAGCGTTGCCTAAGAGGTGTAGCTTGCTTGGGAAGACAATGCAGTTTGAGAGGGAGAAATATTCTTTGTGGAAGGAACCCTAATGTGTGGGGTCCAGGGCAAAGAGGCATTCATTTGCATAAAAGGAGGAAGAGGCAGCCATAGTGAGACATCTTTGGCATTTGACCATTTGTCTGATTAGACTATTTGCAGTCTCGGGTTGTTCAACTGAGTTGCAGTGCTATATGCATGAGGGATTCCTGTTTAGGATTTCCTCTCCTTCTTGAGAGGCCTTTTGAAGGATTGCACTTCATTTTCTCCACATCTTGGCTCAAGGCCAAAGCCACTTATTCAGTCACTGCGTTATTTCTACTAAAGTATAACGTAGTGTTGCTGGGTGTTGTAGTGGAGGGTTCCACAACACCATTCCTTGTCTCATCTTTCAGAGGAGGGAGCTTCTATTCCTCGGGAAGATTAGTGAGGAAGTTTTCTAGGGAAGAATTGCATATCTTGGCATCAGGCCAAGATACTCCTATCATCAACAGCGTAGTCCCTTCTCCAGACTGCATTATTTTAGTGCATATTTGCAGTGAGGGTTTGCACCATCATCTTGGAGAGCAATATTTTCAATTCTAGGATCAGCCTTGCAATCAAGAGGTCCATTGGAGGAGGTCTACTTCAGATTGTATATCTTATTCAGCCATCTCCATATTATTTTAGTTTTGAGTTGTAGCTGCTACCCAGCAACTTTAGCATTTCTGCAGAATTGCCATTTGTACATGTATTGCAGCCAATCCTTCTAAGGATTGTTGTATCATTGTTGTATTGTTATTTTCAAGGGTTAAGAGCTTGCTCCCCCACTTTATTGAGCCTGATATTGTCATATCATCATATTATCATTTTTTATGTTGCAGTGTCTCCTATAGACAGCGTTGTCATAGCCTAGGTTTATTCCTATATAACAGAGTTCTTCATTTCCTTGTACAAGTGTTGCTGAGGCTCACATTGTATTGCTTGAGTGATTGTTTCCTCAAGGAATTATACTCTTTTGCTGCTATATGATACATTTTTTGGATATTCATATCTTCATGTGTTCATGGCTATAAAATAACGTTGTTATTCCATTACATGTGCTTACATTTGCTGCAGTCCCTCATCGAGCATTTTCTAACGACAACTAGGTGTGGAAGATCTATTTAACCCACATAGAAGGATTTCTTTGGAGCCTCCTCTTGGATTCAACACTTAGATATATTTATCTAAGGGATCCAGGTACTGGTTTAAATTCTTGTAGCATCCATTACTGGAAAATGTGTTTTCTATTCATGCCTTGCTAGCTGTTCCAGATTTGGGATATTACAGTGGTATCAAAGCAAATTTCTTGGCTCATCTTGTGAGTCTCAGCCAGATAGATTATAAGATTGAAGAGGATGGGTTTTATCTCATCATATTTTAGATCCATGAAGAACCTCCCCAAGGAGGATAAGCAAATAGAAGAGGAAGGCCCTTGCACTTCCTATTCTCATCGAGAAGGAGACAAAGAGATAAGCAGGAAGAAGAATCCATCTTTTGAAGAAGAGAAAGGGGATAAGCTTATAAATATTCTTCCTAAATCTGTACATAATATTCATGAATACTTCAAGAAGATCAGGAGGGAGATGTATGAAGAATCTCCAAGAGAGTTTGGATCTAAAGCAAACTCTAGATTGTCACATGAGAAGTGTGAGCAAGCAGCCACACACTCTAACACACAGCGCAGTCATATGCCCAAGATTTCTAGAAGAGAGATGGGAAGAGAAGAGAGGTTGCTAGGAGGGAAACCATTAGTGTTTTCTTGAAAGAGTATGAGTTTAAAACTCATAAATTCTGAGATCATCTCAGTTTTTCAGAGTTTTGCAAGCACAAGGAGAAGGAAAGAGAGCAGTAGGATATATTTCTTCTATCTACCTTTGAGGGTTCACCTACATGTTCAGCCAAAGCTTGGGTGGAGGTGTTAGAGACCTTCTTACAGCAACACCAAATCCTTGAGGATGAAGCCATCAAAGTTGTAGCATTGCATTTGAGAGGTAAGGCTTATGCCTGGTGGATCTTTGAATCCTTTTCTTTGAAAAATGTAAACATTGCATCTTATTCAAGCTTCACTAAGGCATTAGTGACAAAATTTGATGGGAGGATTCATGAGACACACATGGTGGATCTAAAAAAGAAAAATCAAACAAAACCCTTGCATGAGAATGCAATTCCATTTCAGAAAACCATGAAGGAGGCTGAAAACATGCACCATACTTTTCTAAAAGAAAGGTCTTCATCTCACACCTTTGAGCAGAGGAGCATGGAGATCTCTTTTTCAAAGAGGGATCCAATCATTAGGAGGTTTCCCATTCATGTTGCAGAGATTGAAGGCAACAGTGCTGTCACATCTAGAGATTATCTAGTGTCTCATGTAGAGGAAAGAGGAGCTCTTGCTCCAAATAGAGGGATGTTTGAATCTTTGCAAGGAAGTCCCCAAGATCTCATGTTTGGAGATCAAAGCACAAATCATATGCCATTGTTGAGGAGGTGTGGAACCATGGATACACAAGGAGAAGGTATGGAGGAGAACAAGTATCATGAGATGATATGTACACATCCCTATCCACTTCAGGAGGTTGATGCACCTAAGAAGGTGATTGGATTGCGTAGTGGAAGCATGGAGAGTTTTCTCCATTCATATATGCAGTCATCTCTTGATGATGATGTCTCATTGCATGGAGACATTTTGTCGGGGAAACCACTGGATTAGCAGAGGAGGATGGATTCTTCACATGTTGGGGCACCACTCATTTATTTCAGGAGGGTGGAGACCTTAGGAGAGTTGGATACAGCGCTGGGAGTCTTGGGTAGACTCAAGGAGAGAGGGAGAATTCCCTCAACATCATCTTAACCCACTTCCATTTCAGGTTATGCGCTATGGCAGAAGCAGCAGGGGAAGGATAGAAGCCTTCCAAATTGCATCTTTGACATGGGAGATGTCAAAGAAGAGGGCAGCCATATGACAGATGTTCTTCATGAGAGATCATCAACGCTGTCACTATGGAGGATAGATCCATATTGGAACTCCCAACTGTTGGTGGAGTATTCCAAGGATCTTCATACTTGTAGGATATTTGATGGCCAATTGCACTTTGAGAGTATTCAATCAGAGATGGGGTCATATTCTATCATGGTAGGATCTTCTTATCTGGAGCTTCCAAGCTCAAGGAGAAGTTGCTACAAGCAGATCATGAGGATTTCCTTTTCAGCCCCACTTTTTCTATGAGATCATACCACACCATCATGGAAGGGTATTTTTTGGATGGATTTGAGGAGGAGATATATCAGAATATGAGGAGATGCATGGGCCAGATGGAGATGGAGAAGAGACATAACTCTTTGGAGGAGTTAGCACAACCACCTCTTTTCACTTTTAGGATGAGAGGAGACTCATTTATGAGCCACTTCATTTGTATGAGCAGAACATATGGTAAGGGTGATGATTGTTTACATGATTACTTATATGATGTGTGTATATGTCCCTTAGCCATATATGTGCAGAATGTTGCTCCAAGGAGGAGCATTATTTCTTTTTGGCTTCATGGTCTGGTTGAGGCCATAAGCTTGGTTGATGGCCATTCCCTAGGAGGACTTGGGGAAGAGGCATATTATGGAGGACACACTCTTTGTACACCTTGCATCATTCACTTCCTCCATACTTATGAGGAGATTGGAGCAGCAGGCAAGTGGTTGAGAAGCCACACTTTTTATCAGTCTCTGTTGTAGTTGAGGGTCAAGCTGCGTTGGTTGCATTTGAGGGACCATTGTCCTTCTCACTTATTACACATGGCAGCAAGCATGATTCTCATCTTTTCTCCCTATGGCTCTATTGTTTCTGTCTTTATCAGGAGCATGCTTGGGAGAGAGACACATTGGGTGAATGTGTCCTTTGAGGGAGAATCCTCCCACACTTTTTGCACTACATGTTCTAAGGGGAGCATGGGAGATGGTATGGTCAACTTAAAAACACATTTGTCACTTTATGAGGTGAGCCATATGATGGATGAGATGCCATATGATGATGACTTCCAACTCAACATATATGGAGATATTTGGGCCAGCATGATTTGCAGCATTGGAGGAGAGATATTTGGAGATCTAGTCCTCATCTTACCACTTGAGGGAAACCTTATTGCAGCCCAGAATCAGCAGACACTCTACACTTATCTTAATTGGAGAGATGGACAGTGTGGGGTAGGCTATTATGTCTACCATGTGCATATTTTCATCCCACCTACTTTGCCGGAGCCAAAGGTGGAGAACAATTTTCAGGAGTTGCCTAGTTGGGAGGTGACTCATTTTGCATGGCTTATATCTTGGGAACGGAAGATCCATATGGTAAGGATAGTTACCATCATATTTCAGATCCCATTCTTCAAAGGGACCTCTAGACATCACTTTGCTATCCTCTTGAGTATTTCACCTTTACATGATGATGGCTTGATAGATGACTTGCATGCTGAGGAGGAGCAATGTGGGGACTTTATTGATGAGATAGCATCACTTTCCTTGGAGAATATCATCATACATGGATGCTACAGGGAGAGGAGGAGAAAATAACTCATTATATCCTTGCACTTGCTTGAGGACAAGCAATCTTTGAGAGGGGAGGACTGTAATATTCCAAAATTTGCAAGCAGCAAATTGGAATATTAATTTTTTCTTATATCATCTAGGAGGTGAATAAATGGGTAAAAGGCCCATGAGTAGGAATAAAATCCCTCATAGTGTGAAATGGATCAATGGAGAAGCTTTATTTTTCACCTTCGAGTTTGAAAAGGGGAAAATGCATGAGGACAAGGTCAAGTTTGACCAAGTCAACAGCGCTGCCTAAGAGGTGTATCTTGCTTGGGAAGACAGTGCAGTTTGAGAGGGAGAAAGGTTCTTTGTGGAAGAAACCCTAATGTGTGGGGTCCAGGGCAAAGAATCATTCACTTGCATAAAAGGAGGAAGAGGCAGCCATAGTGAGACATCTTTGAGAATTTGATCATTTATCTGATTAGACTATTTGCAGTCTCGGGTTGTTCAACTGAGTTGCAGTGTTATATGCATGAGAGATTCTTGTTTAGGATTTCCTCTCCTTCTTGAGAGGCCTCTTGAAGGATTTCACTTCATTTTCTCCACATCTTGGCTCAAGGCCAAAGCCACTTATTTAGTCACTGCGTTATTTCTGCTGAAGTATAATGTAGTGTTGCTAGGTGTTGCAGTGGAGGGTTCCACAACACCATTCCTTGTCTCATCTTTCAGAGGAGAGAGATTCTATTCCTCGGTAAGATTATTGAGGAAGGTTTCCAGGGCAGATTTTCATATCTTGACATCAATCCAAGCTTCTCCTATCATCAACATCATAGTCCCTTCTCCAGACTGTGTTATTTTAGTGCATATTTGCAGTGAGGGTTTGCACCATCATCATGGAGAGAAAGATTTTCAGTGCTAGGATCATCCTTGCACTCAGGAGGTCCATTGGAGGAGGTCTACTTCAGATTGTACATATTATTCAACCATCTCCATATTATTTCATTTTTGAGTTGCAGCTGCTACCCAGCAACTCCGACATTTCTGCAGAATTTCCATTTGTACATGTATTGCAGCCAATCCTTCTAAGGATTGTTGTATCATTGTTGTATTGTTATTTTTAGGGGTTAAGAGTTTGCTCCCCCACTTTCTTGAGCCTGATATTTTCATATCATCATATTATCATTTTGTATGTTGCAGTGTCTCCTATAGACAACGTTGTCATAGCCTAGGTTTATTCCTATATAGCAGAGTTTTTCATTTCCTTGTACAAGTGTTGCTGAGGCTCACATTGTATTGCTTGAGTGATTTTTTCCTCAAGGAATTGTACTCTTTTTCTGCTATATGATACATTTGTTGGCTATTCATATCTTCATGTGTTCATGGCTATAAAATAACGTTGTTATTCCATTACATGTGCTTACATTTGTTGCAGTCCCTCATCGGGCATTTTCTAAGGACAACTAGGTGTGGGAGATCTGTTTAAACCACCTAGAAGGATTTCTTTGGAGCCTCCTCTTGGATTCAACACTTAGATATATTTATCTAAGGGATCCAGGTCTTGGTTTCAATTCCTGTAGCAGCCATTACTGGAAAATGCATTTTCCATTCATGCCTTGCTAGCTGTTCCAGATTTGGGATATTACAGTTTGTTTATCAAATACAAAACAACGAAGATATCCTTCCAAAAATTTGTTCACTATCTCAGTTTTCCCATCAGATTGAGGATGATAAGATGAGCTATGAGCTATTTGAGTACCCAAAAAAGAAAATAATTTTGTCCAAAAATTTCCAGTAAAAATGGGATCTCTGTCGCTTACAATAATATTTAGGTTTCCATGTAGATTTTGAATTGTTTCAATAAATGCAATAGAAATTGTATTTTCTTTAAATGGATGAGATAATGCACAAAAGTGTGCATACTTGGTAAGTCTATCAACTACCACCATGATGAAACTCGTTCCTTCGAACTTAGGTAAACATGTGATAAAATCCATTGAAACCTCCTCCCAACGTTGACTTGGAATGGATAAAGGCTGTAGAATATTGGTAATGCGTTATACCCATTTCCAAATAACTTATACACTTGATGACAACAAATGAATATAAGGGATTGTTTCATTATTATAGGTCCTTGTAAAGTTCCAACATTCTGCAACGATTTTCTTTCATTCAAAACAATATAGAACTTTAACATACTACAACTATTTTCTTTGATTCAAAATGATATTTTTAAAGGATAAGAACATTGCTCGACCAATGAGGAGTAGCCACAAATATGTACGTATACCAACCAAGTCAATAGCTATTGGCATTAGCACTAGGGAAAGTAGTTTGTGTTTGGTAAGTGGACCCATAGTTCACTTAGGTGACTCTTTCGGTGGGGGAAGGGTGGCATGGATGGAACTAAGGTATAGAAAACTAGGAAAACATCCTATTTTGGTAAGACGAGTGATTTGACCAATGCTAAAGCCGCTACTCATACAAGTATCTAACTGCCTAATATTGTATACATGAAGTTGACTGCCTAATATTGTATACATGAAGCCAACCAAAAAAACCTATCACGACCTTGACGAATTAGAGAAGGGCTCCGATTTATTGAAGCCAAGTGCGTGCAGTGAGGGAAGAATGTGATAATGGTGTTGTTTGATCCATGACGTCTCTAGATAGGTGGGTGACAACAATAAATGAAAGCGAACTCCTAATGGGATGGGTGGAAAGAAGAAGTGAAAGCAAAACCACAAAATAAAACCTCGAGAAATTTCAACCTAAGAATTTGAGTGGTTCGTCGAGCCCTCTACAAATTTCCAAAATCATGGGTCAAACTTGCATTTACCACGAGTCAAACTCGGTCAACATGAGTTTGACTCACTGAGATTCAAATTGGCTTGTTTGGTTGACGATCAGAGTCAGAATTGTGAGTAATCGCGAGTGATTGGAGACTCCTGTAACATTGGTCCAAAATGTAGACAAGAGGTTCAATGCACACAAAAATGTCATTAGATGCTTATCTCAATATAAATTTTGGCAACTGAGTTGGAAATTTCTTCTTTGCTTCAAGCAAGGTTTGATGTTGTTGTAGAAATCCTTTCTAGCATGGTCTTCGTTCTCCAAATTCAGGGACAAATGTTGTTTTTTTTGTTGTCATTGGTTTCATCTAACAAATATGGCATCAAAATCGGTTTACTTTCCTTTGCAACTCCATTGGTCTTTCTTTGACAACAATCACTAAAGAGAGAGACCTTTTCCCCTCCCATCTCCTTGAAGATACCTAGAGCACTAGGCATACCCTTATTTGCAAAACATGACCCAATAAGGGCATCATAACAAATCCCATCAAAGTTGAAGCCTTGCCTCCTGAACTCTTTGAGAATTTTCGACTAGTATTCCTAGATTGTAATTCTTGTAAAATGGATCTTAACTTCATTGAAGGTATGAGTTGTAGAAATTATATACACTAAGCATGCATACTGTTGAGTCTCAATTCTACATTTTTTCCATACACTTTTCTATACCTCTTTCACTCACCTGAACCTCCCAAGTTGTCAATATCATTGTATGTTAATTGCAAAAGAGCATCTAACATGGTTTTTAACTATATTTTTGTGTCTGCTATTTGATTTAGATTTTGCTCATCTAGCTGCGGAATCTTGCCACTTTCCATAGCTGTTGCAACTTTCCGCAGCCATTTTGTGAAATTCTATGTTACAGGTGTCTACAGAAAAAACGGGCCACATGGGCAAGTCAAAAATGATGTGGACATGGTTCGTGTCCTATTGGTTCGAGCAAACTCATCTAAAGAAGCTGCGGTCAAAGGCGTCCAAATGGAAGTCAACCATAGAGTCTCACGGTGACAGGACTCTGTTTCGTGTCACATGAAGGTTCATATGGCCGTTTCTGAGTTGCGGAGGACAAGTCGACATCTGTACATGGCTCCATAGCCGAATTCAAGCATCCACTCCTCATAGATTTACTTTCCAACACGGCCATGATCCTAGATCCATGGACGTAATGCTCTACGTGTTTTGTATTAGCATAAACTTTAGGAAATCAGTTACATTACCTTCAGTTATAAATAATGCGTTTGCATACGCATATGAGTTAGTCGATGTTAGTCTCTGTTAGTTTTTATTAAGTCTTCTCTGTAATGTAATTACGTTGCCTTTGTGCCGTAATACTACCTTACTGTTATGACTGCATTTTAATATAAGAAGACTATGTTTTCCAACGTAATTCATACTTGAAGATCGTTGCCAAGGCTGGTGTAGAGGGCCCCTGCTCAGCTAAGGTTTTGTGCATTAGTGTATAGTTCTTATTTCATTTCTTTAAAGCTCATTGTGCCATAATCCATTCACATGTTTACACATTGCATTTTTCATGATACATATGCTTCATTTCTGTTTATAAACTTTCATGCTTTCCATTTCACTTCTGTCTTTCATGTTTTATGTTGTTAATCACTGATCAGTGTTCTTGTTTCAGGTTATAGATAGGCAGCCCGGGCATTTTCATAGCTTTTTGACTAATGACATGGAACTAACATTGTTCTGCTGCTAATTTGCTTTTCATAGTTTCTATTTAATTTCAGTATTGCTTTGTTCATTTCAGTTTTGCTTATTTGCTTCAGTAGTTAAATTTAGATATATTAAGCTGCTCATAGCATCTTCAGTTGCCTCCGAAAGCCACAGCTGGACTGATGGTGAGGGACTGCATTATGAAATGTGTAGTTTAGTATTAGTTTCTTTTCTGCAAATTTAGATATATTAAGCTTCTCATAGCATCTTCAGTTGCCTTCGAAAGCCACAGCTGGACTGATGGTGAGGGATTGTATTATGAAATGTGTAGTTTAGTATTAGTTTCTTTTCTGCAAATTTAGATATATTAAACTGCTCATAACATCTTCAGTTGCCTCCAAAAGCCACAGCTGGACTGATGGTGAGGAATTGTATTATGAAATGTGTAGTTTGGTATTAGTTTCATTTCTGCAAATTTAGATATATTAAATTGTGCATGACATCTTCAGTTACCTCTGAAAGCCACAGCTGGACTGATGGTGAGGGATTGAATTATGAATGTATGGTTTGATATTAGTTTACTTTCTGCAAATTATATATCAGTTACTCAAGTTGTTTATGGTTACTTCCGAAAATCATAGCTGGACTAATGATGAGGGATCAGAAGACAAGTTGATGTAATCTGATTTAGATTTACTTTGTTGCAATTTTGGATTTCTTTAAGCATAAGTTTCTTTTGTGTTTAGATAGCAGCAAGAATATTTTGGTTTTCATGCTCAATAGTTCACTGTTTTGATTTATTAGACTAGCAGCACCTTTTCATTTCAGCAGCACATTTTCATTTCCTTTCAAGTTTTGTCATTGTAATTTTCAAATTCCTTTTTTTTTTAAGTTTCAAGTTGGTAAATCATTATAGAGGATATCATTTCCTTGAACAAACATAACCAAACTTGTTTTTATTTTAGAATTTCCATCTCATTTTAGAAAACCAAAAACGACAAAAAGTTAAGAAATAGGTTATCTTGCACATATAGTGCGCCGCACTTCATCAGCTTACGAATCCTGGATTGAAAAATTAAATGCAGAAATTTAGGACACACTAAATTGACCAAACATTTTGGCGTCGTTGCTGGGGAAGTGTAACTAGGTAGCCAATTTCTTAAAAAAAAAAAAAACAAAATAATAAAAGAAGGGAAAACTTGATGACTTCTTGAAGTATGCTCTCCTCTTGCACCTAGTGTGATCTGGAGGATCAGAAAAGAGAGTTATTGGTTTAGTAATTTCTTAAGTATGCTCTCTTCTTGCACCTAGTGTGATCTGGAAGATCAGAAAGAGAATTATTAGCCCAACTTTTTTAAAAATAAAAAATAAAAAATGACATGCATAGAGCAAGAGATTCTAGGGGAAGGTTTATAGCTAAAGCCAAGAGTTCGATTTTCACAACTCCATCTTCTTCAAGGCATAGACCAGATTCACCACCATCTACCCTAGCCTTAAGATTTTTGGAATTCAAGGAGCAGTTGAATTAGAGGATTCTCCTATACCACCTACTAAATCTCATTTAGAAAAGGAAGAGACTCCCTCTCATCCTCCCTTGATAGAAGAACCAGAGGACTTTAAGGACTCTAAAGAAACTATCATGGGAGAGGAAATAATAGATGGATTTGGAGGTAGAGGTAGAGGTAGAGGAGGAGGAAACAATGGAGACAACAATGGTGAAGATAATAATGGAAGAAATAGGGAAGGAGACAACTTGTTTGGATTCCCTATATTTGATGAGGAAACTCATACAACAATGAAAAATATCTCACCATCTGTCCTTCCTAACTTTTATGGATTGCGAAGTGAGGATCCTGAAACATTTTTGTTTGAGTTTGAAGTTGTGTGCCGAACCTATGACTATATGGAAGACTCTCAAAAACTCAAACTGTTTCCTTCAACATTGAAGGGATCTGCTTTGAAATGGTTCATGGGATTAGCCACTCAATCTATTAGGACTTGGAATGATATGAAACAAACATTTTGGATAGATACTTGGACTATTGTATGCCCACCAATCACAAGGATGAGGTATTCAAAATGATGCAAAAAGAAGATGAAAACTTGGAAGATTTACTTGAAATATTTCAATACAACTTGAAAAGAGAAAAGATGAGAAACTTAGATGATGAAACCTTGAAAGCCCTCATATTAAAAGCCATTAGAGATGAATGGATAGATATTTTAAACATGATGGGGAAAGGAGACATTTCTCAACTTCCACTTCGTGACATAACAGAACTATGTGTCCATCTCTCAAGAGGAAAATCTAAAACGGGAAAAGGGCCTAGGGATCCTTCTCTTATTAGGGCTAACAAATCTGCAACTGGATCAGTAAGTAGGGCAGAGATTGGTAATATTCTTGATGAGTTCAAAACTGATATCTTAGGGAGCCTTAGTGAACAACTAGACACCCTTAAAATCCAAAACAAGCAGAAAGCAGAAACAGATGCTTTAGCCATCTTTTGTCCGAAATGTAGGAAGAAACGTGCTTTAAGGGAATGTCCCTTGGATGCAAAAGTTGTAGAAACATGTATGATTTTCTCAGAGAATCATGAGATCAAGGATTGTCCTTCAATTCCTAGACTCAAAGCTGTTTTTCAAGAAGACCCAAATTCAGTAGAATCTCTCTGTTTTGTTGCAAGAAGACCTTGGCAAGGACAACAAACTCAAGGGTTTAACAACCCTATGAATCTTCAAACCCCACCAAATTGGAATCCTTGGCAACAACCTTGGCCCCAACATCAAAATTCATATCAGCCATGGGTACGAGGGATGCAAAATCCTTATGGGAGATTTGCTCAATTTTATCAATATCCTCCATCTTTTCAAAATAAACAAGCTCCACAACTTCCAAACCCAAATCCACAACACCATTTGCCATTTCTAACAGCAACCTTCTCTTCAGTCAAGCAAAGTCTCAACTCATGCTCCCATACCCGACAAAAGACAAATCAACCCCGACTACGTACATTGCCAAATCCTAACATAATAAAAATCCTCGAATACTTACATGGTAGAAGGACAACAATTTCCTACCCTATAACAAGTTGTTCCTCTCCAACCGTGTACAACCTAGGATACGAGTGGGATTTGAAAAACATACATGCAGAATATTCAAGAGCAAGATACCTCTGAGGAGGACTCTCTTCAAGTGAATAAGGGTTCTGAGGAAGAATCTCTTCAAAATTCAAAAATTCAAAAAGAAAAAGAAAAGCTAACATCCACAACTCCTATAGTTGAGCAACCTGTATCTTCATCTACACCTCCTTTTCCGGAAAGACTACAAATTGATAAGGGGGTGGAAAAACAAATCTTGTTGCCTAACTATGACTTTCTAGATGAATTGAAGAATGTTTGTATCAAGATCCCATTGCTACAAGCCATTCGAGAAATTCCTATTCTAGCAAAAACCATAAAGGAGTTGAGTTTCAAAAGACCAGGAAGGAAACTAAAAGACACAAGAAGAATCCACCTGGTAGGAAAGATTGCAGATATTATGATGGGAAAAATTACCATGCCGAAGTATGTAGATCCAGGAAGTCCAATTGTCAAGACACATATAAATGGGATAGAAATTCCAAACACATTGATTGACTTAGGGGTTGCTATCAACATTATGAGTAGACAGACTATGGACCACTTCCTAACCTTCTTTTTACACCTACTTTACTGCAACTTGTAGATCGATCAATTATTAAACCAGATGGTGTATTAGAAGATATTTCAGTCTCCTTAGATTCTTGGGAATATCCGGTAAATTTTATGATTTTGACTCCCAAGAGTAATCTAGGAGGGCACCCACTTATCTTAGGAAGACCTTGGCTAGCCACAGCTGATGCTTTTATTAGTTGTAGATCTGGGGACATGTACATTTCTAATGGTAATTCGACGAAGAAATTCAATTTGTATCCTCCAGCAAGAGCAATCACAGAAGTAGGAGACAATGAATGGGTTGATGATGAGGACACTATACAACCTGTCTTTACCATTTCTGAAATCAGTGAGGATAGTCAAATTATGAACACATTAGAAAATTTTGAGACATCTTCAGAATATGACCCCACACAATTTCAGTTGGAATCTGACATAGAATATTTATCATCAAGACAAATGTCTCTTTACTCTATGGAAGAGTTTGGTAGTTCTACCATTGATATTTTTCCAGGAAAAACACTGAATATCAACAAACATTTGGAAGAGTCACAACAAGAATAACTAACCAAAATCTTGCGAAAACATTCTACTACATTTGCATGGGAGTATACTGACATGAAAGGTATTGATCCTAAGACTTGCATCCATCACATCTATATTGAGGAAAACAGTAGACCAATCAGACAACCTCAAAGAAGGATGAATCCAAATCTTAGGGAGATAGTGAAAGAAGAGCTCCAAAAACTACTCAATGTAAACTTCATTTATCCAATTTCGGATAGCCGATGGGTTTCTCCTTTGGTTATAGTACCTAAAAAGAATGGTAAATGGAGGGTATGCATTGATTACAAGGAATTGAACAAAGCAACTTTGAAGGATCACTTTCCTTTTCCTTTTATCGATCAAGTATTAGACACATTAGCAAGTAAAAAGTACTTTTCATTTTTGGATGGTTTTAGTGGCTATAATCAAATTCAGGTAGCACCTGAAGATCAAGATAAGACCACATTTACTCGTCCATGGGGAACTTTTGCCTACCGAGTGCTTCCTTTTGGGTTATGTAATGCACCCACAACATTCCAAAGAGCAGTACTAGGAATTTTTTCTGATCTAATCCATGATTGTGTAGAGGTTTATATGGATGATTTTACATTTTATGGTAATTCATTTGAAGAGGCATTAGAAAATTTGGAAAAAGTTCTTATAATATGTAAAGAAACAAACCTTTCATTAAGCCATGAAAAATGCTTTATGACGTTTACTGAAGGGATTGTTTTAGGACATCATATTTCAGGAGATGGAATTAAGGTTGATAGATCAAAAGTTGAAGTCATCTCCAAGTTGCCTATTCCAAATTGTCAAAGAGATGTTAGAAGTTTTCTAGGTTTTACTGGTTACTATAGAAGATTTATAGAGAACTTCACTAAAATATCATCTCCACTCTTCAAGTTGCTTACAAAAGACTGTGAATTTAAATGGGATCCTGATTGTCAATCCGCTTTTGAAACTTTGAAAACAAGAATATCTGAAGCACCTATCTTGAGAGGACCAAATTGGAAACTTCCTTTCCATATTTCTACAGATGCTTCAGATACAGCTCTTGGAGCTATGTTGGGTCAAAAAGATTTAATTCCTTATGCCATTTATTACACCAGTAAAAATTTGACTCCCACAGAGTTGAACTATACTGTGACTGAAAAAGAGTTTTTAGCTGTTGTTCATGCAATTAATAAGTTTAGACATTACATAACGGGCTATGAAACTTTTATTCATACTGACCATTCTGCAATTAGATATTTAATGAACAAACCTGTTACTAATGGCAGAGTGACAAGATGGCTCTTACTTTTGCAAGAATTCAATATTATTGTGTTGGATAGACTAGGAAAACAAAATACAGTAGCTGATTTCTTGTCTAGGATTCAGAATACTAAAGAAGATTCTCCTGTAGAGGATAAGTTTCCTGATGAATACTTGTTTGCAGTAACTATTAAGACTCCTTGGTATGCAAATATTGCTAACTATTTGGTTACAGGGAAACTGCCTTCACATTTATTTCCAAGTGAAAAACGGAAAATTATTCAGGAGAGTTCAAAATATTCATGGATTTCTAACGAATTGTTTAAAACAGGGCCAGATCTTGTGATCAGAAGATGTGTCAGGGAAGATGAAATGCCTGATATTCTTAAGGCATGTCATGATGAACCATGCGGCGGACACTTTGCAGACAAAAGGACGGCCTATAAAATACTCTCTTTAGGATATTATTGGCCTTCCCTCTTCAAAGATGAAAAACAATATGTCAAAAGGTGTGACAGCTGCCAAAGAGTAGGGAAACCTACCCTTTCAAATGAAATGCCATTGCAAACATAGGTACTCATTGAACCCTTTGAAAAATGGGCTTTATATTTCATTGGACCTATTAATCCACCATCTAAGCAAAAGAAGTATATATTGGTTTGTACTGATTATATTACTAAATGGGTAGAAGCCAAAGCATTAGTATCTGCTACTGAAAATTCAGTTGTTCATTTTCTTTATGAGGATATTTTTACTCGCTTTGGTGTTCCAAGAGAAATTGTGACAGATCAGGGAAGCCAATTCACATCCAACTTGGTGGAGAAGTTGATGGAAGAATACAAAATCAAGCACGGAAGATCTACTCCTTACCATCCGCAAGAAAATGGTCAAGTGGAGTCTACAAACAAAGTTCTTGAAAGTATCATCACCAAAACTGTTCATCTACATAGAAGAGATTGGGCAGAAAGGCTTTCTGAAGCCTTGTGGGCCTACAGAACTACATGGAGAAATACAACAGGACATTCTCCCTATGAACTTGTTTATGGGAAAGAAGTCCTGCTCCCCAGTGAGTTCCAAGTCAAGACCTTCAAGATAGCAGTTCAGTTGGGGATGGACTTATCAGAAGCCCAAAAGCATAGAATGGAGCAGTTGAATGAGCTAGATGAGATCATACAAGAAGCAATTTTAAGAACTGATCTAGTTCAATATCAAAGAGCTAAATGGCATGACAAGTACATCAAAGAGAAGAAGCTTCAAGAAGGAGATTGGGCATTGTTATTTGATTCCAAGTTTAAATATTTTCAAGGAAAATTTCAGACTCATTGGCTTGAGCCATATGAGATTGACAAAAAATATTTAGCAATGGAGCAGTAAGAATCAAGACCATTGATGAGTTTCAAACTCCTCTTATTGTGAATGGCCATAGATTGAAAGTTTATCATAAGCCACTCTCAAAAGAGGATTTTGTCAAAATGTTTCAAGAAAGTTCTGCAATCAGGCTGGTACAGAAGAATTCCTCTTCTCCACCAGCCTAACTTTTGTTCTTTTCAGTTCTAAAAAAGAAAAAGAAAAAAAAAATTGTATAAGCCTGAAAACCAATCACTGATTGGCAGTCTTATACAAAAAATATAGGGTGAAGATCAGGGATACCTGACACTCTATATTTTCCAAAAAAAAATCTCTCTTTCATTTCACAAGTTTTGTGACCACCCACTCCATTCCATTCCACTTCATTCCATTTCATTTCACTCCATTCCATTTCATTTTATCTGTTTCATTCCATTTCATCAATAAAATTCTTTCTCATAACCATTCCATTCAGTCATTTGTCATCTGTTCATCTCCATTCATCCAAATAATAGTTGTGTCAATTTCCGCAGCTGACATCTGTTTCCGCAGCTGACTCCAGTTTCCGCAGCCAGAAGCAGATTCCGCAGCTACAACTCTGTTTTCAAAATAATGTACAGCCAGGTGTTATTTCCATAATCATGAAATAAAATGCAGGTGAGAGGATCAAAAATGAAGACATGGAGCATTCAATGAAGAGCAACAAATTGAGGACCAAGGAAAAGGCAAAGATTCCAAGGTATGAGTAAAATTCATTTCAAATAGCATTGAAAAACACATTTTTATATAGTTCTAAACCATAAGGTCTATCCATTATGTGCAATGATTATATTGAAAATCCCGTAACCCTTTCACGATCTCCGTATGATCCTCTCGCATCCATTCTCAAACGGTTTCATAATTAAACCCCCGAACTTCACTCATATTCCTATATTCCACCGGTGACAATGAGACGTATTTGATTTGACCACGGACTCTTACAGCCGCATAAATCCATAGCCGTTGTTTAAACGTGCTCACATTTATTGTGCAGCCACCAAATTTCAAAACACTGCCGGACGTGTTATACTCTGTTAATCTCATAGTCGTGTCTCTGTTGTGCTTACGAAACCCCACTATGTTCTGTTCACTCCATTTTGTTCTCTATTACGCTATAGTCTGTATACCCACTCTCTGATACCTATCCACAGTCATTGTGCTTATCTCCGTGCATTCAGCCGTTCTATTTCCATTAAACCCTCACGCAGGCAAATTTGTGGAGAGCAGAAAGAAAAAAATGGGTAAATTGCTAAGAGCAGAACCGGAAGGACCTAAGTTCATGGAGGGATATCCGCAAGTAAGGGATATATTGAAGAAAGCGAAGTGGCTGCGGTTTATCCAGAAATTCAGAGGCTATCATAAAGAAGTCACAAAAGCATTCGCAAGGTCGTTCAATGGCTTGGAAGTAGAAGTTGGAGACCTTAAGTTTGCGGTCAATGAAGCATCTATAGCATCTACCACGGAACTTCTTCAGGAGGGTGAGCGTTGGTTTAAGAATAAAAGCATCAGTGATGAAGCCTGGAGAACAATCTTACGAAACCAAGGTATGGACATAACCATTTTTAAAAGAGGAATTCCTGTGCATGCATTGAAAGAGGAATGGGCTACTTTGCTGCTAGTTGTTCAGAAATTTATTACATGTGAAGGCCGTTTTGGGTCCATGTATATGTACCATACCAGGTTATTGATGAATTTTCTAGATAATCAAACTCTCAATCTCCCATATTTTCTATTCAATAGTTTGAAGAAAATGTCCGTGACTATTCAGAAGCATTTAGGAGATGTAGAACCCCATCTATATCACCACGGCCTTGTAAAAATTTTGATTGAAAAGGAGTTAAAGGAAAAGAAAGACACATGGGAACAATTTCTGGTTAGAAATTTCTTTGAGGAACCTCAGGAAATTCCTGAAGGTAGTACAACAAGAAGGAGTAGAAGAAAAATAA
Source organism: Pinus albicaulis (assembly GCA_034641835.2). Classification (NCBI taxonomy): domain Eukaryota; kingdom Viridiplantae; phylum Streptophyta; class Pinopsida; order Pinales; family Pinaceae; genus Pinus; species Pinus albicaulis. The sequence goes on along the minus strand of CM076580.1, from coordinate 318,440,309 downwards.
TAAATGATGAAACTCAAATTACTCCTACTCAAGAAATTCCTGAAGGTAGCACAACAAGAAGAAGTAGGAGAAAAAGAACAATTGATGAAATTCAAAATACTCCTACTACTACAATTGAAAGAACTGATAGGGAAGAGAGACTGTCAAAGAGGAAGAAGAAAGAAATCAAAGGTAAGAAGCCAATAACACCAAAAGAGAGAAAAACTATTGAGGCTATACATAAAACCCCTTCTTCCGAAGAAGAAGATCACCAAGTGTTATCTGAAAGATTAATTTATCTTCAAAAACAGTCCTCTATGGCCAAGAAGACAGAGAAAGGAAAACAAAAACAAAAGGATAGTGTACCACAGCATGTGAGAAGAAGCAGCAGACTTAAGGGGAAATTGAGGAAAACACAAATAAAGGGTCCTCATTTCATTGATTTGGGAGAGGAAACATCTGAACAGTCCTCAGCTGACTATATTCCATCTCACTCTCAGTCAGTTAGTGAACCTGGTTCATTTCATTCTCAGTCAGACATTGAACATAGTCCATCCCATTCACAGCCAGATGTTGATGTGAGCCCTCCTCAGCCAGATTTTGAAGATAACTCTCCTTCACGGCATTTTGGAAATAGCCCAACAAAAATGACACCTGAAATAGACCCCAAGCAGCAGGAAGTATATGACTATATAGAATCTTTGGAAAAGGAAGCTACAGGTCCCAGTTCTTCGGCCATCCAGCCTCACACAGTACAAGATGATTTAGTCCAATCACTAAAACAGGAAGTCTTTGAGCTAGAGCTTTTAAATAAACACATCAAAAATGAAAATGAGACATTGAAAGAACAAGGCAAACTGGACAAAATCATTCATGATAATACCATGCTACATCTGGGAATATGGTAGAAGAAGAACAAGAAATTGAAAAAGAAATGCCAGAAGTTGAGCAGAGCACTGGTTAATATCAAATTTAGGTGCTTAATGAAGAAACCCAGAATGTTGGCAGCTCCAAGGAAGAGGAGGAGAGGATTAGACGTGCTGGCTGAAGTGTCAAGGCATATGAACTGAGGAAGGATTACCAAAATTTTGGTTGCATGAGGACATGCAACACCTTCACAGTGGGGGTATGTTGAGTCTCAAATCTGCATCTTTTCCATACACTTTTCTATACCTTTTTCACTCACCTGAACCTCCCAAGTTGTCAATATCATTGTATGTTAATTGCAAAAGAGCATCTAACATGGTTTTTAACTATATTTTTGTGTCTGTTGTTTGATTTAGATTTTGTTCATTTAGCTGCGGAATCTTGCCACTTTCCACAGCTGCTGCAACTTTCCGCAGCTATTTTGTGAAACTCTATGTTACAGGTGTCTACAGGAAAAACGAGCCACATGGGCAAGTCAGAAATGATGTGGACATGGTTCGTGTCCTATTGGCTCGAGCAAACTCATCTAAAGAAGCTGCGGTCAAAGGCGTCCAAATGGAAGTCAACCATAGAGTCTCATGGTGACAGGACTCTGTTTCGTGTCACGTGAAGGTTCATATGGCCGTTTCTGAGTTGCGGAGGACAAGTCGACATCTGTACATGGCTCCATAGCCGAATTCAAACATCCACTCCTCATAGATTTACTTTTCAATACGGCCATGATCCTAGATCCGTGGACGTAATGGTCTACGTGTTCTCCATCAGCATAAACTTTAGGAATTAGTTATGTTTCTTTTGTTATAAATAACGCGTTTGCATACGCATATGGAGTTAGTCTCGATTAGTCTCTGTTAGTTTTTATTAAGTCTGCTCTGTAGTGTAATTACGTTGCCTTTGTGCCGTAATACTACCTTACTGTTATGACTACATTTTAATATAAGAAGACTCTGTTTTCCAACGTAATTCGTACTTGAAGATTGTTGCCAAGGCTGGTGTAGAGGGCCCCTGCACTTGCCAAGGTTCTGTGCATTATTGTATAGTTCTTATTTCATTTCTTTAAAGCTCATTGTGCCATAAGCCATTCACATGTTTATACATTGCATTTTTCATGATATATATGCTTCATTTCTGTTTATAAACTTTCATGCTTTCCATTTCACTTCTGTCTTTCATGTTTTATGTTATTGATTACTGATCAGTGTTCTTGTTTCAGGTTATAGATAGGCAGCCCGGGCATTTGCATAACTTTTTGACTAATGACATGGAATTAACATTGTTCTGCTGCTAATTTGTTTTTCTTAGTTTCTATTTAATTTCAGTACTGCTTTGTTTAATTCAGTTTTGCTCATTTGCTTCAGTAGTTAAATTTAGATATATTAAACTGCTCATAACATCTTCAGTTGCCTCCGAAAGCCACAACTGGACTGATGGTGAGGGATTGTATTATGAAATGTGTAGTTTGGTATTAGTTTCCTTTATGCAAATTTAGATATATTAAACTGCTCATAACATCTTCAGTTGCCTCCGAAAGCCACAGCTGGACTGATGGTGAGGGATTGTATTATGAAATGTGTAGTTTGATATTAGTTTCCTTTCTACAATTTAGATATATTAAACTGCTCATAACATCTTCAGTTGCCTCCGAAAGCCACAGCTGGACTGATGGTGAGGGATTGTATTATGAAATGTGTAGTTTAGTATTAGTTTCCTTTTTGCAAATTTAGATATATTAAATTGTGCATGACATCTTCAGTTACCTCCGAAAGCCACAGCTGGACTGATGGTGAGGGATTGAATTATGAATGTATGGTTTGATATTAGTTTACTTTCTGCAAGTTAGATATCAGTTACTCAAGTTTTTTATGGTTACTTCCGAAAATCATAGCTGGACTAATGATGAGGGATCAGAAGACAAGTTGATGTAATCTGATTTAGATTTACTTTGTTGCAATTTTGGATTTCTTTAAGCATAAGTTTCTTTTGTGTTTATATAGCAGCAAGAATAGTTTGGTTTTCATGCTCAATATTTCATTGTTTTGATTTATTAGACTAGCAGCACCTTTTCATTTCAGCAGCACATTTTCATTTCCTTTCAAGTTTTGTCATTGTAATTTTCAAATTCCTTTTTTTTTTAAAGTTTCAAGTTGGTAAATCATTATAGAGGATATCATTTCCTTAAAAAAACATAACCAAACTTGTTTTTATTTTAGAATTTCCATCTCACCTTAGAAAACCAAAAACGACAAAAAGTTAAGAAATAGGTTATCTTGCACATATAGTGCGCCGCACTTCATCAGCTTACGAATCCCGGATTGACAAATTAAATGCAGCAATTTAGGACACACTAAATTGACCAAACACATACATCCATATTCCCCTGATCTCACAATATTTAACTTCTTGCGAAATACATAATCATTCCACTGTTAATATTTTGCGGAAAATTAATTGCAAACACATGTGAAGCATAAATAAAAACAATCGCACATAACACAGTTGTTTAACGGGAAAGCCTGAAGCTAAAAACCCAAAATATCATATATCATGTATCATGGAGATCATGTAACAATCTCATACAAAGCTTATTACATCAATCTCTCAGTACAATCAATCCTCACACACTAATCAGAAGAAATCTGCAAATCCATGCACCGATTTCTTTCCACCTGCTAGCCTGCCTCCACTGCACAATCCCTATTGAAGAATACCTATGAATGAATTTGAATTATCCTTGCCTTGACTGCGCAATCCCCATTGGAAACTCCAATGTGTGTGTGGTGCAATCAATGCATCACTATAGTCACAACAGATATTCCATCTTGCCCTTTCACCTATCTCTCCACTGGGACTCCACTAGAACTGACATGCACTGTAGTTAATTGTTGTATTGTTCAGTTGATTAATGAGTTATTATTTGTGAATTAATTAACTAATTAATTCACTCCACTCTCACTAGTGTATCATTCAGTTAGACTAGATACAACTAGCTCAACTAAGTTTAACTCCATTAACTGAGTTAAACTAAATAACAACTCCATGAACTACTCTTCCAACTCTGTCATAACTTTGCCACTTCAGTTCTAACTGAGTCCTCCATGCATGAACCACCAGTAAACCCTAGTAATTGCGTAATTCCTTCAGCCCACTGATTTTCCAAACATGTATACTGAAATTAAGTGATCCAAGAGAATAAGTTGTTGTTTATTGTCGGATTATCATTAAGAGCTAATAATAATCGACACTTATATTTTTAGATTGACGATCTATAAATAGACTTCGCCCAATATTCTAAAAATAGAATTTCATCTATTTTTCCAACTTGACCAACCATCCACAAATAGCATCCTGCAACTTCTGAAATATGATCACCATGTATAAAAATAGATTTGCGCCAAAAATAGCCCGCGGGCCCACTTAGTGAAGGCGACTCATTTTCACTAAGCTCATCATCTTGTTGAATATCAATACTCCCTCTCAACAAGATAGGGATTATCCTTCACCCCGAACCTGCCTCTATGGTATTCAAATTTTCTCCTGGTGAGAGCCTTCGTCAAAATATCTGCATCCTGATCTTCCGTAGGAATGTACTGAAGCAACATGATCTTACGCTACACACAATTTCTGATATGTTGATACCGGATATCAATATTTTTAGATCTATCATGAAACACGAGATTAATCGAGAGTTTAATGCAACTCTGATTATCACATTGTATCATTGTAGGATCTAAATGTGAACCAAAAAAACCGACCAAGATCTTCCTCATCCAGATAGCCTCACATGCAGCTTGACTTGCTGCCATGTATTATGCTTCCCTGAACTGAGTGCCACGAATATTTGTTTCTTGCTGTACCAAGAAATTGTTGTAGATACGATACTGAAAATCCCTCTTGATGTGCTATTTCTGTCTATTGGGCTGCCTGCCTAATCTGCATCCGTGAAGCCATGAAACTTCACCTCATCTATCTGTCTGTACCATAAGACATACTCAGATGTGCCCCTAAGATACCTTAGGACATGCTTGCCTGCCTTCCAAAAGAGCTTGGTAGGCTTAACCATCGCTTGTGAAAGCTGTTTCACCGCATAGCATATGTCTGGTATTGTATTAACTAAAGACATGAGCGAACCCACCAACTGTCGATAAACAGTGGAATCCACTACCTCTACCGATGTAGCATCCTCTTTCCTCAAATTTCCTGGAAGAGGAGTGTCGATAGGCTTGCAGCCTTGCATGTGAAAGTTCTCCAGTATCTCCCGGGCATACTTGCCTTGAGACACAAATAGTTCACCTTCCCACTGCCATATTTCCAATCCAAGGAAATAATGAAGGAGGCCCAAATCCTTCATCTCAAACTCCTTTGCAAGATCTGCCTTGCATGAGTGTATCAACTGCTCATCACCTGTTAGTATTAAATCATCAACATAAAGTACAATGATTAAAAGCTTACCCTCCACCAAAATCTGGTACATGTTTGCATTTTCCTCACTCTTGGTGAAGCGAAGTCCGGTGAAATAGTTGTCGATTCGAGTGTACCAAGCACGGGGTGCTTGTTTCAGCCCATACAATGCTCTTTTGAGCCTGCACACATGCGACTCGCTGTTGAAGATCTCAAATCCTTCAGGTTGCTCAATGTACACCTCTTCCTCAATGATCCCATTAAGGAACGCAGTCTTCACATCCATCTGATGAATGTGCCAACCCATCTATGCTGAGAGAGAAAGGATAGTCCTTATGGAAAAATACCATGTGACAGGTGCAAAGGTTTCTTCATAATCAATCCCCTCGATCTATGATAATCCCCAGGAAACAAATCTTGCCTTATACTTCTCGACGCTCCCATCAACAACTTGCTTTACCTTGTAGATCCATCTTGGTCCTACAACTAATTTACCCACCAGCCTTGGAACAATCTCCCAAGCACTGTTTCTGATAATGGAGTCATACGCATCCACCATGTCATCTACCCATGTGGGCTCATGCACTGCTTCTTCAAAAGAAGATGGCTCTGTCACGATACACTTTCTCATAAGAGCCATGTATCCAGTAAATCGGTCAGGTAACTGTCTCTGTCTGTGTTGTGATGTAGGGACTCCTACATTCTGTGTCGCATCAAGCTTCAGTCTCTCAGCTTCTATGGTATGCTTTCTGCCTTGTCTGATGTTTGGTTATGCATGAGTGGACTCCTCCACTCCATGAATCTCCTCTTGTGGCTGATCCACATCTGGAGGCTCATCTTTCGGAAAAGGAAGTTCCTCCACTGCATGCCAGTCTAGCTCCCTCTCAAGCATAGCTTGTACAGCACCCACGATCATTCTATTCTTCCTCTCCGCGACCCCATTCTACTGTGGGTTATGAGGCGTTATGAGTTCTATTCGAATTCCTTCTTTTCTATAGAATACTTTGAATTCATTCGAGATATATTCCCCACCATTATCGCTCCGTAGACTCCTTCTCCACCAATGCTTTAAACTCACAGAACTTTGATAATATTTCGCTCTTCTTTTGCATGAAGAAGATCCAGCATCTACGAGAATATTCATCAACAAAAATAACATAATACTTGTGTTTTGATGTTGAAGCAACCACGAAATGTCCACACACGTCTGTGTGAATTCTCTCCAGGATCATCAAAGCACGGTTCTCCTTCTCATGAAAGGTGGTCTTCACAAACTTACCCATAGTACATCCCTTGCACTGATCTGGTTGCACAAGAGTACCCTTGGGAACTCCAGTAGAAATCTGTTGCAAAATCTTCAAAGTGCCATGGTGAAGATGGCCCAATCTCCTGTGCCATAATTTTCCCTTATCCCGGCTCACCACTTCTTCTACTTTGCCCACCATTGCAGCGCAGCCATATACCTCCAGCTTGAAGATATTCTTAACTTGAATCCCTATCCTCTTGGTTTGACCCGTTGTTTTATGTAGCAGGAAAGCTTTTCCATCGCTAAAAACAATGTCATAACCTTTTTCTTCCAACATCGCGACCGAGACCAAGTTCTTCTTCAGACCTGGAACATGCATAACATCTTTCAACAAGAATGGATTATCAGACTCCCTCTCAAAGGTAATGGTCCCAATGTCGGTCACACTGTATCGACCATCGTCGCCCATCTCTATATGCACCTGGAGGTCCTTCTCCTCCAAGTCACTAAAAAACTCCTTGTCTCCTGTCATATGGAAAGACGCACCACTATCAAGATACCACACCGATCCCATATAGTTTGAAACCAAGCATGCAATCAAAGAGAAATCAAGTTCAAATTGTGAGGCTAAGGCCTCTCCAACTGCAGCTCCAACAACCTTCTTGTTCTTCTTCTTCTGTGGGCAGTTAGTGGTGAAATTTCCATGTTCGTGACAATGAAAACACTTCACCTTGGACAAATCCTGCTTCTTGCCTTTAGCATCAGATTTTGAAGGAAATTTCTTCCCCTTCCCTTTCCTTGCTTTAGCAGCCAAAGCGCAATATCAAAGCCTTCCACATTAAGAATGGATTGGATTTCCTGTGAAGGCTGGACACAATATGGTCCTTCACACCTTCCAACAGAATTCTTCTTGTCTTTTCTATCTTCTTTTGCCATGCGTCAAGTAATGCAGCATCGCTAGATCCCGGCATAGGAACATCACTATCGATGAACTCCTTTAGTCCATTATCCTCCAGCACCACCTCCATCCTATCCTTCTAGACTATGTAATTCAAGCTCCCATCAACGACGTACTCCAATCACAACACATTGAAAGACATTTCAATGTATACTCAACTTCTGCACCAAGAATTTTCTGTAGCAAATTCGAATTGTCCACCAGCACAAACTTAGCAATTCTTCACAATTGCAATCTTCAAGAATTAAAACTTCTCTGATACCATGTAGAAATTATATACACTAAGCATGCATACATCCAAATTCCCCTAATCTCACGATATTTAACTTCTTGCAAAATACAGAATCATTCCACTATTAATATTTTACGGAAAATTAATTGCAAACACGTGTGAAGCATAAATAAAAACAATTGCACATAACACAGTTGTTTAACGGGAAAGCCTGAAGCTGAAAACCCCAACTATCATATATTATGTATCATGGAGATCATGTAACAATCTCATAGAAAGCTTAGTACATCAAGCTCTCAGTACAATCAATCGTCACACACTAATCAAAAAAAATTTGCAAATCCATGCACCGATTTCTTGCCACCTGCTAGTCTGCCTCCACTGCGCAATCCCTGTTGAATAATACCTCTAAATGAATTCAAATTACCCTTGCCTTGACTGCGCAATCCTCATTGGAAAATCCAATGTGTGTGTGGTGAAATCAATGCATCACTATAGTCACAACAGATAGTCCATCTTTCCCTTTCACATATCTCTCCACTAGGTCTCCACTGAAACTGACATTCACTGTAGTTAACTATTGTATTGTTCAGTTGATTAATGAGTTATTATTTGTGAATTAATTAACTAATTAATTCACTCCACTCTCACTAGTGTATCATTCAGTTAGACTAGATACAACTAGCTCAATTGAGTTTAACTCCATTAACTAAGTTAAACTGAATAACAAATCCATGAACTACTCTTCCAACTATGTCATAACTTTGCCACTTCAGTTATAACTGAGTCATCCATGCATGAACCACCAGTAAACCCTAGGAATTGCGTAATTCCTTCAGCCCACTTATTTAAGAAAATAATTAGAGAGTATAAGATGGGGATTAAGGCTACCTCTTTTCCAGCCCATCCATCACACAGAGTCATAGCCCTACAACCTAGGTCTGCAATCAATTAAATAATGGGGGTCTAAGATAGGTTGTGTAAAATCAATCAATTCATATGGACTTCATACTTGTCCACATTCCACAATGATGTTAAGCATGGCAGTACGTATATAAACCTAAAAAGTCCTTAAGAGAGAAAACAACTTCCATTTTAACATTCACATTCAAGAATTCTACACCCGTATCTTGGCACATCTAATTTTAGATCTGGGATTTTACAAACTCAACTGCGACTACATGCATAGCCAAGGATCATGGTTTTCACCAACACATGGCTTCATTGTTGAGTTTTCCTTTACATTGCATATATATATATTGTCTCTACTCTTATTGCTAAAATCTTGAAGGATATTAATTTCGTGAGCTATCCTCTCTAGAGAATAATTGTCCTAAATATTGTGAATTATAAATAGCCATTCAAATGACCAAATGGACATAAGCTCGTTGTTGTTCTCGTAGATATATGGGTACATTGTAAGATATTTTCAAATCAATATTTCACTAGCACATTTGGCCCAATTTCTGATGGCCAAAATTTTTCTCTTGCGACACATAGGCATCCCAAGAGTGACACTTTGAGGTGGGGTAAAACGTCGGTTCTCCTAAAGTTGGAATTCCGACACTTGACTTAACTGTTGGTAGAGCGATGCTATTTCTGATGTTTTTTTGGTGGTGTCGCAATTCCGACGTTTAAAATTTGCCATCACTCTTTCGACGTTTCACGCTTCGTCTCTCTTCCGATGTTTATAAGTGTCACAATTCTGATGCCAACAAACACCATAACCAATGTTATAAGCATCGCTCTTCCGACGAACATGTGCGTCTCTCTTCCGACGAACATGCGCGTCACTCTTTTGACAAACATGTGTGTCCCTCTTCCGATGAACACAAGCGTCGTTAGTCCGATGCTAAAAAATACCCCAACCATTGCACGTCCAACGGTAATGTCCATCAGTCTTCCGACGCTAACGATCGTCGCTCTTCCAACGCTAACATTCGCCACTCTTCCGACATGTAGCTCGATAACAACCGTCACTCTTTTGACGTGTGCCCATAACTCGACTATAGCATCATAATATCGATTACAACAAAACGATATTTAAAAAAAAAATGTCGTAGACTGTATCGTCGGAATACCGACGCAAACAAAATAATATTAAAAACAACGTTGGAAGAATTGCATACAGTTTCAACGATTATTATAAAATTGTCTTAATACTATTATTAATGCTTCTAGTTTCACTGCCAACTCTTGCCCACTTTCAAAATCCAATTTCCTATAGATTTTTCTTATATCCAACCTTAAGCTACCTCAATTTTTTCTTTTGGAAACACAAAATCATCAACCTTAGCCTTCACTACTCAAACGACACAATATGTGCAATTTTGATCCAATAGATGTCGTCAACAAACTTTATCCAAATTGTTACTAGTATAATCTTGTTACCTTCCCTTGAAATTGACAATAAATTTGTTTTTTCTCCTTCATCACTCAATGATTTTCTTATAATTTCTCATGTATCTTAGTCTTGCACTGGGTTTCAGTCCAATAAGAAGTAAATATGGAAATTGAAAGGCCACGATTTATACACATGTCAATCCTTTTCATATATGACTCGGTCACTAGGAAAAAATACAAGGTATGCTCTATCAAACTCCAAAAATTATTCAAATAATATTACTCACTAACAATCTTGTCAGAATCCACTCCAATCATCATGTTTGCAATATTACTCTAATAGCCTCTTGTATAAACTGGACTTAGCTTTTATGATACATCTTCAATGAGAAAAACTTATATTTTTAACATTTATGTAAGCCACTAGAAACTATTAATAGTTGAAACACATACTAAATCAACCCATCGTGCTCATTACCTCATAGTTGGTTTTATGAGGTCAACTACTCCAACTTTGCAATGGACACCAGATCGCATTTTACTAGGCAATGGCACATAGCACTAGTCACACTCCTGTAACTTCTGTAACTTGGGCGTTTGACTTTTTGGAGAGAGAGAGAGAGAGAGAGAGTAGCATTCAATCATGTGATCAGAAATCCACTTCGCACTTGCACTCTCCCATTAACACACTTCATTCTAGGAATATAGATCACATAAATTTGATCATCAAACCACATTTATATGTTCTCTACCTAGTAGCACTAAATACTAATTTAAATGGTCTAGGTCTATAATTTTTTACCATATCACCATCGCACCTGAGCTAAGACTCCATGTTGTTTGATCATCATACTATGAACTTTCTCTAACTAGACATCGATCATGACATCAACTAGATGATAAAACACCATGTGATGGACAATCACTACATTGCTCACACTTGTGATCACACGATGAACCATATATGTTACTTTGATTCACTCACCTTATACAGATCAACTCGTTGGATCATACCAATAGGTCAAACTTAGACTTCATGAGGTTAATCGAACAAATTAACAGAACATTGTGTCCTTCAAAATGAATTCTTTACCGAAACTTAAGGCACCAAGACACTTGCATCACATCATATTTGAAATACAATCTGTTCCAAAACAATAAAAATAAAAAAATGTTTATCCCACTCATGTTGCATAACAATTTTGAGGTGCCAAAACATAGGAGACACTATTTATTTTCACTTGATCCCATTTATCACAACCCTGCATCAGATTTATGCCAGAACAAGACTAAGCCAAACCTCTGCGCACAACATACTTGATGATGCCGCCTCTGTTGATAATTATAGTGTTTTATCTTCACTATTATTATTCAATCTCATACTTTTGATATATATCATTATTTCATTTATCAGGCTGTGTACTTAGATCTTGACAGGTATTGGAACAACTCTATCATAACTATAACGCTTTTTCATCAAATATGATTTTCCTAGATATTTTGATCTTTTATGATTCAGAAAGTGTAGTGTGTTTTGATAATCAATATTTCAAAAAACTTGACCATTGGCACAGTCTAAACTCTTTGGTAGCTGCAAAATTGTCCCAAAACACAGAAAAATGCAGCGAAAGGGAGTCAAAATGAGCAAACTAGCATACTTCGCAGTTCCCACATTCCTATATCCTATTAGTTGCAAACACATCATTGGCACACGTTTAAGTTCTGCATTATTATTTTGAGAAATTTATCATTCTATTCTGGTTGCAATATATTTCAATATGTTATAAATCTGGACAACTAAATACATTATGGTTTACCTACTGTTTGGTCTTGCAATTTGTATTCAAAAGAAGTGAATGATGGTCGAGTTGAAACAGAGTTTTTCCAAGTACACTTTATCTTCATAAACATTTATGGCTAAGTTTTATAAATGGATTTTATTTTTTGATGGTATGAATATTATCTAACGAAGGTTTTGGAAGTAAATCTAGATCGTGACAATTGGAAATTATTCATCAGACTATGTAGTAGATGTTTGATATTGATTTTCGTTGGATATCAAATAAAAGGATTTAGGATAAGGATTATCCAAAATCACATTTTTTTAAGGTGAATAAAATGGGTTAAATTCAGTAGAAATTTCAGTGTCCATTCTTGTTATAAGATATTATAATTTCAGGGTATAATTTCTCCATGGATTTAGATGTATTGTAAATTGAACTTCGGTTTTGTTCAAGTGGGACTTTGAATTTTTGTTTCACCCAAGTTATGAGAAATTATTTTTTCAGAGCAATTTTGGATGGTCCTTATTATGCCAGCTACAACGTAGATGCAGAGATAGCAGACTTTTCAAGCTCAAAGCTAATCTCAAAAAGCTCGGATCTATTACAGAGAAGTATAGTGACCATACATTAGACCTGTTGTTGCTATTCGGGAGAAGTTGAAGTGCGCACTTAATTGATGACAGTTCATTGTCCAGAAAAAAGGATCTGTGCACAATTACAGTTTGGAAAACTCAGTGTTGAAATCCCATCATTGCAAAATTGAATAGGAGTCAGAACAAGGATCAATTCCTCCATCTCCCGTCTCATAGAATTCAAACCAGATCTAAATAATAAATGAAACTAGGGCGGAAACGTGAAGCTGGGTTACACTTTTGTGAGAATCGGGGGCCGAAAAATTTTTTCGGAAATAGTTTGGCCGAACATTTTATAAAGTTCGGCTGAACTCTTGATTCCGTTTAGATTGACGGCACACTGACGGCGCGGGCAAACAGAATTTTTGCCGGAGATGGGAAAACCGGCAACAAAAGTTCGGCCGAACTTTGAGTTCAGTCGAACTTTTACTTTTAAAACAGTTCGGCCGAACTAGTTTCTATAAATAAATTGTCCGCGAAGTTGATTTGTTTACTGGTCTCATTATTCACGCGTATTTTTGTCACTGTTGCTACTGGTCTTTTCGTGCGTTTTCGCTCCTCCCATCTGCATTGTTGGTCTACTGGAGGTCTGTTTGTCCACGGTGTTGCTCCTCCCATCCGCGTTGTTGCTCCTTTCATCAGCATTGTTCATCTACTGTAAGGTATGTTGCTCCTCCCGTCCTCGAGGTATGGTCTACTGCAAATGGTGTATGGTCCTCTTGTTATGGCATTTTTTGTGAATGAGTGTAATAGACATTTCTGTTAAGATAGTTCTCTCTGTCTGGACACACCATCATTAGGTGTCTGTTGAATTTTATGGCATTTTTTTGTGAATTTTATGGCTCCACTCCAGCTCTATTCCTAGCACGGTTAACTTCCTCCAGGGTTAGCAGCTCCACACAAATTCTACCACGCTAATTGTTACGAATTGTTCACATGAAAGTTGTGTAATCTATTTCACACACTCCAATATTTCTCCACACACATACCTTTAAACTTTTTGCCAATCTACTGCACATCGCGTGTAATTCGAACAATAATCCAATAATTTTTTCCAACTCCTGGGGCTTCATAATGCACCAAAAGCTCCACGTGATTGACATTCCAAGACTATAATAAAAAATTTGCGTGTTTGTTTCACGTTGGGTTCACCACATATACAAATAGTATGTGTAGTTATTATTCATAAAATAGTTTTAACAAACTCCTTTGATAGACATCCATCTTATTCACAATGGATGGGCAATGAATTCAAGCCTTGAATCTCCTCCTAAGCTGGCATCGTATCACGAGGTTTTCCTTTTGGCTTTGGATCTCACAAATGATCTTCACACCTTCTGACAATTAAAATAACACTTGCAGGTCCAATGTAGACTTTAAACACAGTTCAATGCCTTAATATCTCTTCTTCAGGTTGTTTGTTGCATCAGCTCACTTCTCAAACAATTATTCAATTCTCCACATCAATCATGTGAGAAGCTCGTTGGCAATGGAAATAAGCATGAAGTAGAATTTTCACTCATGGGTTGTAGATATTCTAGATTTTTCTTGTGCAATTTTGGAATGACAATTCACAACTGGTGCACCTCTCCCAAGAAAGGTCTCTTCTTAACAATAAAAACCTCTTTTTAACAACACTCTGTTGAGCAACAAAACAATTTATGTTAAGATAGTCCTCTCTATCTGGACACACCATCATTAGGTGTCTGTTGAATTTTACCAGCTCTGTAATGCTGGTCTATCTTAACATAGGATGAGTGGGGGGCATATTTAACACTACAATTTCTCACACAATGAACCTAACTCCACAATATGATACTTTTTTTTCCATGTAGACAGGTTATCACACTGCCTTCATATTAAGCGATGCTGGTCAATGTTGTTGGTTTCTTGATATGGTCTGTTGGTCAATGTTTTTCAGCTTATCACACTGCTCTCATATTAAGCGATGCTAGTCAATGTTGTTTGGGTTCTTGATATGATCTGCTGGTCAATGTTTTTGGGTACTTGATATGTATTGGATATCAAATGGACGTCGGTACACTATACTTTGCTTTTCTATTTTACTTGTTGCTATTTCACTTTGTTTTAGATGCCTCAAGCAAACTTGGATACTACTTAGATTTCGGCATTATCATGAGGTTCATTACTGGTTTTTATATCATGTCTCTGTATGTGACATGGGGATACTTATCAATGTCTGGGGTGGGACAACCTTTTTCTCTGGATGGACAAATTGGGTCCCAATCATCAAATGTGAGAATGTACTGGTTCACGGACTGTTTTCTTCATATTATATAATCAAAACAACATTTTTTCTCTTGTGAAAAAAAAACATAGGATGATTTTACTCTTTATCATTCCATGAATTCCCTCTACACTACTGCTCCCCTTCACTACACTGCTTCTCCTCCTGAACCTCAAACTCTGATTTTTTTTTTAACAATGTATGAAACCTTCAAATCTTCAGCTCAACTTGTAATTATGTGGCATAGCATTGGGACAGACTTTCGTAGTGCAGATTTCAGATTATTGGATAGATTTGACAATATGGCATAATCTCATATTATGCAATATCACTTGTCCAATTTGATTTGACAATAATGTTTGTGTTTTTTTAGTTGACTTTAGTACCACCTCAGTCTCTCTGATGCTTTTTAGTAGCACGGTCTCTATTGAGGCTATCCATGATGTATGAAAAGAACTATGACATTAGACTTGACCTCCTGGTAGGCCATGAATGTATCAAAATAACCAGAAGAATACTGGATAAGAAGTAATGTCAATCTCATTAAGGGAAAATCCTGCAAGGAAAAGAGTACCCACGAAAAGTGATATTAGAGTTGAAACTAAAAATATAGGTAAATTACTGTAAAGTTAACTATTTTGCTTGTTATTGACTTAGAGGCAGCCAAAATATGCTCTGTTTTTGTATGACTGTTTTTTGATTGGGAGCTATAGTAGTTTATGTTGAAGTTCACTTAGCTTAACATAGAAAGTTTTCTGTTATCCACCCCATGGTTTAGTTTCAATTGATAGTTAATAGTTCCATATTTCATTTAATGTTAACTGTAAGTTAGCTCTATTAATTTACAGTTAACTTTTAACTTCATTAAGGAACTTCATAGAAAAATAATAATTCAATTGAAACTACTAATTAATAGTAGGGATCTTAGTTGCATTAAGTCTTTATTCTTCAGATTGTTTTTTAGTTGTTTATTGATTTATTTCTAGTTGTTTTTGTAGTATAAAAATTCCACATAACCGGCGTTGTTGCAATAACCGGTGCTGCTGTTGAACACCAATAACCGGTGTTGTTGCAATAGGCTTCATTATTTCAATAATTTCAGAAAACCTAATACAAGAAGTGTTATTTTTTTTTTCAAATATAAAAAACAATCTTTCATATTTATTAGAAAAGAAAGTACAATTACATAGATCTTTCACAGTTCAGTTGGACTTGTCTCTACAAAATATGAGAATCAAAATAAAAGTATTCCAATATATGTCTTGTATATGCAACTGCTATCATTCACTAATTCTTCAGTTTGGTCAAAATCTTGAAAGAAAGAAAAAAAAAAAAAACCAAAATGGGACATAGTACATTTTAAAATATCAAATTAGATGTATAAACTAAAAAGTAAGAATAATGCCATAATTAGTCATGGATTCATATTTGTATTTAGAATAATGAATAACCTCAAGTGATAATGAAACTTCTATTTTCTAAAGTATTTAGCATAACCTAATACAAAATGGTAGGTTATTACTTAAACAAACCTGCTTTGAACTTCCAAAGTGTTAGGTTATTTCTTACAAAGTGGACTTGAACTCCCAAAGTGTTAAAGGTTATTTCTTACAAACTGGACTTGAACTCCCAAAATAAAACACATGTCTAAATGTATCTAAGAGTTATACATGTATTTTTTTTAGGTTGGAGAAGTGTAGATGTTTATCAATACAAAATTTTGTTATTTAATAGTCAAGTTTTATAGTTATGATAATGAAATAGTTTCTCACAACAAATTTGATAAAATAAGTGAAATCTATATAATGAAGATTAATTTTTATTTAAGTTTTAGATCTTTTAACAACAAAATTTCTATTTAAATGAATAAAACAATCAAATGTAATAAATATAAAACATAATGAAACACAATGTAAGAAATATAGAACATAATGAAACACACACATACATATCTAGACAATCAACACAATTATTTTCCTAGGAAATCCTTATGGGAGACAAGCAACCCTAAAAAGTAATGATGCTCTACTCATTTTTCCCTAGGAAATCCTTATGGGAGAAAAACAACACTAAAATGTAAACATGCTCTACTCTCTCTTTTCTGGTATGGAAAATATGTAAGTACAAAGAAAGAGGTAATCTCTCTAGAGTTAACTAAGAATTTTGGCGTGTAAGGTTGCTATAAAAACTTAACTTCATACATTTTTATCTCTAACTTCACACTCCTAGTTGTATTTTCAACTATGGAACAAAATACAATAACACAAAATGGAACTCTTATTCCTCCTAGTGGCCAAGTATTTAACATAGCGTGATAGCCAACTAGGTGTAAGATTTGACTCCGTCAACCATTAACGAGGTTTGTGATTTTATAACTTTTAGAGTCTTGTTAAAATTCCACATGTAGCTAGCTTGCTATGCATGAGTAATGGGGCTAAAATGACATTCTCTCGTACCATGGTGGTCAACATGATAGGTCAACTTACTAAAGGAATAAATTTTGAATAAACTTCATTTGATGTTTTTCTTGCACCATTGGATATGTCTTTAAGTGTAGAATAATGGTCAAGATTTCGGCACAAGGAATAATCATTTGACCCCCAGAAATGTCATTTAATACCTCAAAATGACTCCAAAAGGTTTTAGACCCCAATTCTCCACCCACCATTAAAATGACCCTACAAGTTGATTCTCTCAGTTTTTTCACTCTATAAGCATCAAAATATATGACAAATAATATAATTATCCAATCTAGAACATTATTTAATAATTTGTTAAAATTATGAGTAAGATATACATCATGGAATTTAAATAAATAGCGTTAATTCATTGAACACCCTTGTACATTCCTTGTTGATACTTTGAAAGTAATACGTTTTGAAAAATAATTTGTTTATGGATTCTATTTTCCACATTCTCTCAACCATATCAAAAACATTCTTATAATATTTGAAACCATCTATATACAAATTTTCATTTGTTTCGATAGGAATTAACATATTGAAATATTAATTGTATTTATGTCTTGTGTGCTAAGGAAGGGAGGTCGTGAACCTTAGGAGAAGAGATAGTATTTGTTAAGTTAGGAGGGATACCTTTTATGAGATAGAATTAATTTAAAATGCTTCTTAAGATTATGTAACTTTCGAACCATAATTACAAATTTATTTATTTTTTTACTTATCATTTAGTTGCTAAAAGTTGAAGAATTTATGTTGGTAAATAATTAATTAGGTCTATTTAAATCATTTACCACTTTTGGGTTTTTCATTTTCATGGTTTCATTCATAATTTCACTTTTTTGCAAATTTTCAATTTCAAATTTTCACACCACATGTGCACAGTCAAAGGACCTAAGGTCTTTCCCATACCAAAGTATGTTCTTTTAAAACATGTTTTCTTGGTGATATGGGTGATTTAGAAATGATTGGGAGAGAGAAATTCCTCATTTAATACACAATATGTTTGGTTCATGCCACTAAGCCAAGAATTTTAAATTCAACTGAATTTTAATATAACCAACTAAATCCTGCAAAAAAAGAATAAAAAAATTTATGTTAGGGTTGTGGATTTAGGCATTGAAACAACACACAATGATATTTCAAATTTAAAAATAATGGTTTGAGTCCTAGGTAGCTTAGAATCCTATCTAGAGGTTTTTTTTCAAAATAAGGATGCACTCCCATTTGATTCTCATGATTAGGTTGTAATCATGAGGCTCTCACTCAAGAGTGGACCTTCCCAAAATCTTGTGACGTCTTGTCACAAACAAAGCCATCAAACTGAAAAACACATCATGCAAGAAACATAGCTCGCTGACATATCATTTTTCTCTTTCAAAGAAAAAAAATTCACATCATGTGAATATCTCCATGTACTCTGACATATTGGTGTACAAAACCATCAACCAAACATAAGTCGACAAAACATGCCTCTTCAAACAACTGACTCTCAAGTCAAATAATAGCTCATGTACAAATTTCCATATTTGTTGAATTTAAGTGTGTCAACATAACTCTACTTTCAACATCTTGCTTCATGCAACATGCACCATAATTTGAATTTGCAAAGAAATTCATGAAACATCAAAATACATGCAAGGCCTTAATTGGATAAGAAATCTAACCATCCCTTACCAAACCATTTCAATGGTGCTTCTTTTAGCTGCACTTCATCATCATGTGAATCATCCTGACCCTCATCGATTATGGAATCCTCTTTTCCATTCTTGTCAATATCTCTTTCCACCTTCTTCAAATGTCGTGGATGACTTGTTGGATACAAAGTCCAACACTTGTCTACAAGGTGACCTTTCTTATGGCAATGAGTGCAAAAAAATTGCATCTTATTTTCAACATCATTTTCCTTGTCCAATGGGCCTTTGAATTTTTGCCTCATTTATTTAGAAAGTTTCATGTGCATGGATATATCCTTCCAACATCTATAAACATTATGATTATTCAAACCACAAAAGGAACATGCAAACTTTTCCAAATCTTATGTGAATATTTACCATGTTTATCATAATCAAAAGCAATTTGATTAAAGGAAAATTTATACCTTGAACATTCACCTTTGTCACCTTCTTGAGGAGGTGAATTTGATGAGGTAGTGGCTCTCCTCTGAATACTAGCAATGAATTCAATGACTCTAGAGTTTTCAACATCCTCTTCTTTTACATTCTCATTAGCTGCGTGAGTATTAACATCTTCTTGCAAAGTGGGTGTCAAACTTTTCCATTCATCATGAACACAAACTTCACAAGCTTGAGGTAATGAACACGAAATGAAATTCCTTCTTGGAACAGCTTCATGTGCCTCCTTGGCTTTGGAGCATTCTCCATCATGTTTTCCATAACCAAGACCCAAATAATTAGGCCTTTCCTCAACAACATTTGGCTCAACTATGCCTTGTACATGTTTGCCTTTAACCCTTTACTTTCATAGCCCATTTTCATCAAAAATTTGTACCTTATTCCTCTAGTGTGTCTCTCAAAAGCACGTACACATTCATTTTGAGAGGAAATTGAAGACAGAAACCAATAGCTAATTCTTCTAACTAAACTTGACTAAAATGAGCTAAATTTTACTTTGATACCAACTTGATTTGAATATGGAAAAACTAGTTTTGTTGGGCTATCTCCCTCATCAGTTAAATAAAAATGTGTTTAGGATCGTCTAAAGTTAGCCAATTGGGAAGGGGTTTATGTGTCAAGCTTTAAGTGTATTTTGTGAGAAATTTATGAGTTAATTAACTTTTAAAAACTCATGTGTACAACAAATAAAATGCAAAATTTTTATTTTGCAATTTTTTTTCCCTCAATCCAGATTCCGATCATTGGACATGTAAGAGGAAGAAAGAGGGAATTCACTTTTCAAATTCTAGACCTTGTCTAAACCAAAATAAACTAGAGGTTTGATTTTCAAATACATTCACTTATTTGGAAAAGTTCTAGCTATCAAAATTCCATATGCCAATCTACCTCCCAAGAAATCCATTTATTACACCATTGGTTAGTTTTTTGTCTTCTTATATTCTTTATCAACCTCTTCTAGTGATTCTTGAAATGTGGATACTTAAATCCTTCCTAAAAATTTGAGCTCTAAAACGAGAAGACATACAAGGTCATTTTAATTCATTCCTCTATCCAATTATAAAAACCAAGTGAATATTTCTACATATTGATTTCTGTCCCATAAACTGTACAATATAGGTCAATTTTTTCCTTTAACTTATTTAAATATTGTTAGCGCACAATTGTTCAATGGTCTGATGAAATTTCATTGATAAAGGCATGATTATGCCAATCCATGTTTCATATTTCCATTAACAATGTTTACTTACATGTAAAACAATGTTGTCTCTGCTTTTATGTTATTTTGAGTTTGCTTTTAGTGCTGAAATTGGAATATATGATATTAATTTATGACTTGCAATTATAGATGCTGAGATACTATTCTTTTTCTCTACTATATTGTTATTTCTAGTCCTCTGGGTGCTTTCTTCATTTATTTTTATTTTTTTTACTAATTGAAGGGATTCGTAATTCTATATTTTACCATATTGCTTTATGGTTCCATGTAGATTTAATTGACATATAATAGGTGGTTTCTGTTTTTGGGATGTCTGTAAAGTTTTTGGCACATCATATTGAATTTCTATAATTTGTGTAGCTCCCTAACATTCAGATAGAACCTTCATTGAAAAATGTGAGGGGGGTTTCAAATTCACATTAGATAACACCCTCCTCTGGGATAAAAAAGTTTAACAAACACAATAATAGAGAAACAATTAGTGATGTCACCAAAAGATGTAGCCTCTTCAAGGTATCATATCCTCTCATCAAGGTCAAGAATCTATTCACCAAAAATGTCCTATGGAAATGATGGTTTAAGAAACAAAACCAGACAAAAACCTTTAGTGAGAACAACAAAATCTAAAACCTCTTCAAGGTCTTCAATCTGCTCGTAAAGTTAAATTGTGTCTTGATCAAGTCCAACAACAAAGAAACATTCAGTGACAACACCAAAATCTAAAACTTCTTCAACGTCTTCTAAACCATCTTCAAAGTCAATATTGTGTGCATCAAATTCCTCAGCAAGGTCATCAATCGATTCATCAAAACTACTATTTCAAACTTCAATGCCAAAAATAAGTCAAAAGAATTCAATTTCTCCTCCAAAACCTTCTTCTCTGAGAAAAGCTAGCATGATATCGTCGATAAATTCAGTAATTCCACAAGGAAATTCTATCAAAGTTAAAACAAATCCTTTTCATCCATATTTAATGCCTACTTTTTCAGGTGGAAAACCTCCAAATTTAAGGACCACAATGCCATAAAATACAACTTTACCTAATAGGTGTAGACCTAGAACCCCCAACTTTGTGTGACATGTACAATTGAAGATCTTATGGTAAGCAGTGTCAGAAGAGAGTCATGGTCACTGAGTTGAGCAAGAGAAATAGTTTGGTATGACAACCTTACTTGTGATAGGTCTAGCTAGCAGATTACCAAACTACATGGTAATGGCATTCAAAATGTGAAAATTCCCATTTCACTTTGAAATAAGATGGTAGAGAAAGGTATAGATGAAAGGAGATATCCATCTATGGTAAATAAATCAAATAGTTCTATCAATTCCACCTTGCAACTCTAAGAGACATTGAATTAAATTCATCTCAAGACAATGCTTTGGGAGGACACTCTCAAAGCCAACCTTCGTTGTGGCTTTCAAACACATGGTAAGTATCAAGACTCAGCAACCTTATTTGCATAATTTTTTCTAGCATGGGCCTTAATGTCATAGCCTTCTTTTGCCTAAAATGAATGCAAATTTCCTTGCAATTTGGCTTGCAACATTCATAATTCATGCTCATGGAACATGATTGTGTTGCAATTGTCATAACATCTGCTATATGCAAAAGCTTTAATAAAAAATGATCGAAAATGACATTTTTGCTCTGTTTTTTTCAAGATTTAAGGAAAATTACACCAAGTAGCTTCCAGCCTCATATGACCATCATGTCAAACTCATCTCAGGATATTGTCCAAGTAAGAGCCACTTAAGCAAGAAATCTAGTATACATGACTCTCCAATTTCAATTAGTAGCAATGACAGTTCTAAGTATGGTGCAAACATTGCTCCAGATCCTCAATGGGGCATGTTTGATGACAATAATTTTGGGAGTGAGAGAGGGAGATGGTAGGAGAAAAAATTCAAGGAATCCACGGGAAATTGAAAAATATATAACTAATAAGGTTTTGAATAAGATCAAACTAAAATTCCACAAGATAGGAAATAATTTGTGCCATTGAGTTGCTACCTGGATAATAGATGACATCTGGCATAATACTGTACACATTTTGTGCTTAACATCATGAATATTGTTAGTAATGGGTAGTTAGTGTGCATCAATTTCAGTGTTCAATCATCATGAGGATCATGACATCATTTCCTACCATAGATTTTTTCCTATTCATTTCTATAGTTCTAATGTGATGGATGTTCTATGGAAGAATGTTTGAACATGATGAATCCTAGTTTCAATGTTGAAAGTTTTTTTCTAATTCATTTTCAATATAAAATGCTTCCTTTAACTATCAATAAAATATATTACATTTTAGTAATGTCACACAAAATGGTTCCCAGTTGAGAAGTCTCAGCGATTGAAAAAAGTCATGTGAAAATCCCTTGTATCTATAAAAATTTGCCCAACAACATAAAGCCTATCAAAATTGACACATGGACATAAATTTTAGAAGCAACATTTCTTTAAATCTGCTTGAAATAAGAGGGGGGAAAACCAAAATTCTTTCCATAATGGCACAAAAGCAGTTTTCATAGATTTCCAAACAATTCACTAACTATCATGATGAAACTTGCAATTAAAGGGGTAGGTCTTATTTGTCTTTAGGAATGGACCACAACCATTATTATTTCCCTAAAAAATTGTGATAATGTAAATTCAAACATCATTAACATGATAAAAATATTTGGTTGGCTTCTTATTCTTTGAAATAATGAGGAAAATTGTTAACAACTTATCAATATGGGGTAGTGGTGGAGGACTACATGGACTAGCTATGGTGATTCTCGCCTTTAGCAATCAACAAAATTAGATTCATGACTTGGCCTTCTACTAGAATTTTGTGATTCCATAGAGAAAGCAGCTCGGGAGTATGAGAACCAATAAATTGTTTCCTGCTCATAGTGCAAAGAGATCCCCTAAATATTCTTGCAATTGGCATAGATATTGCACATCCTACTAACTTTTGCATTTGAAAAAAAAATTGCATCTAAATAATGAAGTCTTGCATATGTAGTTTATTTTTTTTCCGAAATAAAAATTTGACCATCTTAGCCATTGTTAAAATCTAAACAAGAATTATTTCTTCTCTTACACACTTGAGAAATAGAATTCCATCTCTAATAATCTATTGAGGTCTATGGAAGTTAATGGCCTAAGACACTTTGTAACCTAAGAGAGAAACCTGTTAGGAAATAGGTGAAGTTGGTATTACACACCCAATTGGATAACCTCGAGGAGAAAACATTTCTCCCACTTTATTTGTTGGCATAACCTAGTAAGTGTTATTCACTAGCATGTATTTTGTAAAGGCCTTGACCTAGTTCCCATTCAACTCTATCCACCACGTTGTAGAGGATTCCAAACCTAATTTCATGAAAAGTAAGTTGGGGATGATCACATTGACCTGCTTGATGACATGTCTATGAATATTAACTACCTTGAACTATTTTTCTACGTAGGGAAAGAGACACATTCCCATGTCTGAGCATGAAAACGTTCTTTGATGTTGTTAATGCCTCTAGTGTTTACTTCTACAAGTTCTATAGGCAGAGTCTGTAAAGGGTCAGGTAGCCTCTAGATCTCATATTTTATGAAATGTGACATATCTAGTAAATGCCCCTACAGTCAATCTTTGGAATGAATCTAAATAGAAGTTCTTCATTTTAATATCCATAAAGCACAACAACTTTAAGGTAAACTATGTACATGTGTCATTTCTCCCACAAACTAAAGTGTATAAGTGGTAAATTTTATACCAAGTGTGCTCCCACCATGTAAAGCGCAATTTGGTGAACTTATCATTTTTATAATTTCTTTTTCGATTAAATTGAGTTTCACACATCAATTACTGCTTTGAAAGTTGTGTTCTACATAATTTGTGTACACTAAATTACAAATTGATTTTCCGAAATCTATTTTGTGTAAATGTCCACCAATAGATATATATATCATGGAGGATGAACTACGAAGATCAGTCGAATCCCATATGGAGGTTCAGGGATCGGGGGATGTTCACGATATTTGAATATAATCTTAAATCTCCATACATGTGTGTACATATGGAATTGATTTTTTATTCACTTTGTGAGTTAAATTAGTTGTTAATAAGTTTATTTTTAAATTTTTAGGAGGTAAGAGGAGAAGGGTTTCTACTCCATCCATGGATCATGCCCATGGTTCAACCAGTCATGGTATGGTTCATGCAATTTAATCAATGAATATGTATATGTATTTATATGTACACATGAATGTATTTTTCAATTGATTATAAATCCGTATTTGGTTATGAAGCTTCTCCCTCGTCTCGAGAGGTTGGTGGTGGTTCAAATCCACCTAGAGGGCCATCAATTAGTGGTAGCAGGTTGCGTGAAGGGGGTGATATTTATTCCCCCGAAGGCCAATCAACGGCTGCTGGTTCTCAGCAGGGTCATTTTGGGTCTAGTTCTCAGCAGGGTCATTCTAGGTCTGGTTCTCAGCAGGGTCATGTTGGAGAAGATGCTAACCAACAACGTCAAGGTTGCCATCAATTTCAATATTTTTTTCATTAAATTTGTACAGTTTTTTTTTACATGTGTTTTTTCTAATATAAGAAATTTTATATATATTGATGCAAAGGCCGAAAATGTTCCAACTAGTGGTCAAAATAGACGCAGGGCAGCCTGCTACATTCAAGAAGAAGGTTGTCTACCCAGCACAACTTATCCGGCCGAGACTACTGATATACCATGGGAAACCAACATGGCGCAATGCACCTTACAAAGGTGTGAAAGACTTTATGAAAAATTGCAAAGAGATCTCGTGGTTTTGTCTCTACCTGCTGAGAGTCAACAAAGCCTTGAAATAGTTACACATTCATTGGGAAAAATTGTAAATGTGTACAGAAATCTTGGGCCAACGACTGATACATTTGTAGAAGTGATGAGAAAGAGAAAAGAAACAGTAATGGGTCCAGATAAATGGGAGGATGTAAAACAAAAAGTTACAAAAGAAGTGGCCAAGTCAATGTTTAATTACAAGGAAGGTCCAAAAAGAAAAATGTTGAAGGTGACGTATTTCAAGCACCCAAACATAGCTCGTTATTTGTATGATAGGCACCTTGCGACCTGTGGAAGGCTCCCATGGAACGATGAGGTTCCTGTTTATTTTGCACAAATGTTTTATGAAGAATTTTTTTTGGGTATGAAACCCAACTACAATGACCTTCCGTCAGAATTTTTTGGTCCGGGGAAAGGTCGATTATATGATCGTAAGGGCGCTAAGCGAGATGTGGAGTTGCCTCGCCCCGAGCCGCCATTGGTGAGTCGACCATTTCGGGTTGAAACTCTACGGTCAGAGATGGATGTGACTTCTCAAATAAGTCGAGAAGCAAGGGATGTTATGATCGACAATGTTTATAGCGGATTGGGTGGAGTCGATGTTTGTTTAAATCGACAAAGAGCACGTGAAAATGCACGTGCCAATTTTGTGTATTGTACAGATGAGGAGATTGACAACATGAATGTTGAAAATCTCTGAATATATGCAAAAAATTGTCGCAATGGTTTGCAAGACCCAATTTTTCATGAGGAAGAGGGCACCGGAACGGTATGTGTTAGTGACCTTAGGGTTTGAAATTATTTTAACATACATATACATGTGTACAATTTGTAATAAATACATGTGTATGTACATGTATACATTTATTTGTATGTACATTAATCTAACAAAAATGTATGATTATATGTTAAAACACCATTTTTAGTTCTCACACATGATGCGTGAAGAAAATGTTAATATCACGTTCGAGACCTCTGGTTCAAACAATGCAGATGGGACTAACCATCAAGATATGTTGGCAAATGTTAGTGTTTTTTAAGTGACTTTAAAATAAATAATTGTGCACACATGTACATGTATGTATATATATAATTTGATAAAATGTTTTAACAGATACCGATTCCGTCCGATGTTTTTGGGATGGCGGTACCTTCTTCTTCCTTGGGAGATGTACCTTCTACTTCCTTGGGAGATGAGCCACAAGTATGGACAATTTTTCACAAGTTTAAAATTTATGTTTAAAAGTTATATATATATATATATATATATGTGTATATATATATATTCTACCTCAAAAATTTCCTTTAAAAATTGATATCTATATATCTATATATATATATATATATATATATAGAGAGAGAGAGAGAGAGAGAGAGAGAGAGAGAGAGAGATCTATATTTTGAGTTATTTAAATTTTTTTGAATTTAGGTTCCTATAGAAGATTTCTTTAATCCGCGAACTCTAGCGACGGAGATAGGAACATCCACAGCATTTGAACAAGTTGTCTTTAGTTCCTTTTTTTAATATTATTGAAAATAAGTTTATATATGTACACGTGCATTTTCATTTGAAAGTTTTTAATATATATATATATATATATATATATATATATAACTGTACATGTATATTATACAGTTTACCGCTGCAGATGTTCCTATGGGAGAACTTGTTCATCAAATGGAGAGGGAACCTCATGAGGCATTGCATGATTTTTTTGTTATATTTTGTTTTTTACATGAAGTTCTAGATATATATATTCTCATTCATTTTTAAAACATCAAATTTTAATGTTCAAGTACATGTGCATTGTGTATGTAGGTTTCCCATGATGCTTCACATGATAGGGCGCGGATTGAGACCCTGATAGGAAAAACGCTAGATCCATATCTATTTTATGGACATGATTTGTAGATTTTATTTCAAGATTTAGATGGTCTTAAAATTTGTTAAACTTGATACAGTTTGATACTTGTGAGATCTACAATTTTTGGACATATTTTATTACATTGTTAATATAATTTGTTTTGTTTCAAAAAGTTAATTTTTGGATGGTTTTAGTACTTTTGGCATGTGAATGTGAAGTAATATTGTCATCTATAAATTAATGTTGTCATCTGAACTACATTTGGCATGTTATGTAATGACATGTGTTATAATTTGTTTTGTTTTTAAAATTTAAGTTTTGGATGCTTGGAGTACATTTGGCATGTGAATTAATGTTGTGATCTATAATTTTCTGTTAAATTAAAAGTTAAAAGTTTTGGATGGTTTCAATCTACATTTGGCATGTGATATTTAATGTTAAATGTTTTTATTGGATAGTTGTATTATAATTGGCATGGCATGTGAAGTTTTTAAAACTCAAGTTTTGGATGGTTTCAATCTACATTTCGCATGTGATATTTAATGAACTTTAAATGTTTAATGTTTCAATGTTGCACGATATATAATCAAAAGGTTTTTAAAACTTAAGTTTTGGATGGTTTCAATCTACATTTGGCACATGTGGTATATAATGTTAAATGTTTCTATTGGATCTAGTTGAACTATAATTGGCATGGCATGTAAAGTAACGTTGCACGATATATATAATCAAAAAGTTTTTAAAACTCAAGTTTTGAATGGTTTAAATCTACATTTCGCATGTTATATTTAATGTTTTAATGTTGCACGATATATTATCAAAAAAATTTAAAATTTTAAAGTTTTGGATGGTTTCAATCTACATTTGGCACATGTGGTATATAAAGTTAAATGTTTCTATTGGATATTTGTTCACTATAATTGGCATGACACGTCAAGTAATGTTGCACAAATCCCTTTTGGATGGTTGAAGTACATTTGGAATTTTAATATTGCTTTTGATCTCTACATGTAGTCTTGTTTGAATGAAAAAATTTCCAATAGGAAGAACATAGCTTTTCAGTGCAACTAACCATGTATCAATTGAGCTCTAATTGAAAAAATAGTTTAAAGAAGTAGATATATGTATAAATTATCCCTTTAATTTTGATTGGAAATATAAGTCTAGTACATATATATGTTTGTTGAATTTGGGTCA
The DNA here is from genome assembly GCA_034641835.2 of Pinus albicaulis. Lineage (NCBI taxonomy): Eukaryota > Viridiplantae > Streptophyta > Pinopsida > Pinales > Pinaceae > Pinus > Pinus albicaulis. Next base: position 318,411,875 of record CM076580.1, on the reverse strand, counting down.
ATGTCGTTAATGCACCCAAATAGGTAGCCTTGTTGATTTATTTACATTGTGGAGACTTTTTACCAGAAAATCCAACTAGTTTTTCATCAATGCACATAGAAAAACTACTTGGAACAATTAATTGCATTCTAGAACATATCTATCCAATACAAGAAACATTTTTCATCAATGCACATTGAACATATCCGACCATTGGACAAACAAATTTTGTACTAGATTTTCAATCAGGAATAGAGATGTGGGTCAAATCCCACCAAAAGTCGGAGAAGTGCTCCGAGTCTCTTGTCTGAAAGGGATCTTCGTACAAAAATATACTACAGATGATTTATTTACATTGTTTCCATACTTTTTACCAGAAAATCCAACTAGTTTTTCATCAATGCACAAAGAAAAACTAGTTCCAGTTAATTGCATTCTAGAACATATATATTGAGTACGTAAATAATTTTTCATCAATGCACATAGTAAAACTAGAACAATTAATTTCATTCTAGAACATATATATATATATATATATATATATATATCCAATACATATAACATTTTTCATCAATGGACATGTATAGAAAAGCTACTTTCAGTTGATACTAGAGCACATGCTTGTACCAAAACAATTTGTACATGTGCAAACACTTGCACAAATAACATAAGCAGCTCAATTTTTAGTTGAGTACTGGAAGTTCTAAAACATATTTAATCCAAAGAGAATAAATTTTTGGAAAATTCAATCAAAAAAATTCTAATGGAATTCCATCTTCAATAATCCGTTCATGATCGGATTTTGACATTTTCCATCTCTTAATTTTCGATTTTTTCTTTGGTTGAACTTCTATCAACTTTATGCGTGCTGCACACACCAAGTGACTATATTGAAAACTTATGGAATCAGGTTCATAGTCTTCAAAGTAAACAAAGTCTCCACTTTTATGAGTTTGTCTGAAAAAATAACCTTTCAGTATAATAGACCCTCTGTCATATTGAAATTCGTGATCATTATAGTTTTGTAATAATTTCATTTTTCATTCAGTGCAACACATCAAATAATACTTCACATTTTCATCGTTGTTAATAGGTGCAATTACAAAAAAAACATCTCCTACAAAATAAAATAAACTTAACAAAATTATACATATATAAATTTATTTCTAGATCTTTAAATCATTAGAAAGTAATTCAAATGTTACCTTCTCTAACAAGATCAGAAACTCGATCACCATCGGATGATATTATAGTTTCCTCTAATTGCATTTCTTCAAACATTGCAACAGAAATTTTGCCCTTTGTATTTAGCTCTGTATGTTTCCAATCATTCACATACATTTTGTTTTCACAAACGTCATTGGATTTTGTGTTTTCTATGCAAACATCACAAAAACAAGAATATTTTCTTTTATCCAATGCAAACACATTTCTGGACAACTTTGTTTGAATTGAATGCAATTTTCGAGTCCCTTTTATTGTTTCAACGTCACTTCCAATTGATCTATCTATGTCTTCGATTCCAAGATGCCAGAAAAACCTTTATATGGAAAATTAGAAGAAGAATTTGTAAATATGATATCAAAATACAATCAAAGATAATCATTGCATGATAAATGTACAATGTTTAAAATTAGATTTCCAATATAAATTAAATTTAATGTACCTTCACACTTCCCTTGATGGGTTAGTCTCATGGCTTAGAGAAGTGATGCACCATTGAACAACTTATTTAGCGTTCACAAGTCGGCTTGCAGATTGGTTCATTTAATATCTTCGAAGTGCTTGTTTTATGCATGCTCCTGCACCGTCATGTTCTCCTTTTCCATGGCCAGTCTCAAAGAAATTCCAACAATGTTTAATGCAGGTTTTCTTATGATGACAACACAACCAAAAGAATGATCGTGCAGATTTGAATTGACCTACGCATCCGTATGACCATATCCAATGTTCATTGAATTTTATTCCACGATTTTTCAAGGAAACATAAATTTTTCCAAAACAATGTTGTACAAAACATGTATCATGTGTACGATCGTCACTGATATAAAAGTGATATTCTTTAATGATATGTCGATTTTCACTCGTTCTTTCTATATGATCGACATTTTGTTTAGCATGTCTATATAGAATATAGACGAGCATGGAGACTTGGTCAGAATGATAGTATTCACTCTGAATTTCTTTTTGTGGAACAAATGTGTAGTTTTCTGCAAAATCAATCACTGACAAAATGTCCCTAGTGGAAAAAATTCACGAGATTTTTTGAATTTCAAGTCTTTCCATCGAGCTCTATGGGAATGCTTGGTGTATCTGTAAATTTCTGCCTCAAACTTTCTCAAAAAGTCTATCAGAAAAATTTCGTCTTCTAGTAATTCAATTCTTTTACCACTATTTGCACATTGAATCGATGTATCGATATATTCACATCTCTTCCATTTCACTTTCATGTTGGACAATGATTGATCATTTATATCAATACGATATTTGTTTTGAAATTTAGTCAAATTTCCACAATCATCGCATTTTTTATCACCAACACATTTCTTTTTGTAAAATAGTTCATCGATTTCTCTTTCACATAGAATTTGAGATATGAAATCACGGATAGTGGAAGGAGGAGGTGAATCCTTCCATAATGTTCTACCGAAATCAAGTAATGTGTCATAATATAACTCAAATTCCACATGATAACGGCAACAACAAGTGTCACGTACGGTGATAGGTTTTACATACCATGGTTTTTGTTGAACAAAAGCACTAAGTGAAACATGAATTTGACGATTCTCTTCTTTGAACTTGTTGAATAACTCTATCTTAGTGGTTTCCAAGAAATATTTTTCATGTTCTTCGTACTGATTTCGTGCTATTCTTCTTCGCATCACATGCATTGCAGTTGGCGAAACACGTGAATTGTTCTTCCAATATTCATATATTATTTTTTTAACATTTTCTCCAAGTCTATCTTTGTATGTTTGCTTACAAATAGCTCTCCAACAAGCGAGTTCATCATTTACATCTATTTGCAGCTGAAATTTCCGATGTTTGTGCAAAGTTTTTCGCAAGGTTCCCAGTGCTCGTGCCATAGATGTTACCAAACGATTCTCTTGAGTACTTGATGAAACCATTGTCATCTGTATTCCTCTACGTACAATTGAAACATATTTCTCTCTAGATCTCTTAATTGACTTTATAGCACTACTCATATTTTTTATCACATCTTCCTTCATTTTTTTATCTTTGGTTGATTTTCGAATACCCAGTAGTGTCGTAGCTTCTTTTAATTTCCTTAATGATAGGAGACCTTTCAACATTTGAGCCTGAACTGTCACCCGCTCATTTAAGAAATACTTTTCAAAAATGCAGTTAACACGATATCGTATAGCATGGTTAGGTTTTTTATCTCCATATGTGTGAGTGTCAACATTTTCTAACATCTCATTATCGATAGTGATTTCATCTGTACATATTCAAAAAAATAGTACATATTTAATAAATAACTAAATTAATAAATATATCTATTATTTCAATAATATGTGCATGTGTTTAATATATATTATATATATATGTACATACCTTGTGATTCAATTTCTTTATTTGGATTTCTTTAAATATTTTCACCATATTCAATCATTGGTTCAATATCTCTTTCACTTTCTCTTTCAAAATTTTGTATCGCATCATCAATGTTTTGAGGAATATCTCTGTCTATTTACATTAAACAAAATATTTTTCAAATTAGTTCATCAAATAAAAATTAAGCTTCACATTTTACATTAGGAAAATTTTAAATATATCAATAGATCATAATATTTACACTTACATACCTGCTTCAATTTCTGCTTGAGGTTGATTTTCCTCTTCAATATTTGAGAGGGCTTCTAACTTTCTTTTGCGAGATTGTCTCATCTCTTCTCTACGTTCCTCAGGGTCTCTTTTTCGATCATATTTTCTCGCACAAGTCCTTCGATTTCCCATGATAATAGGGTATGAAGTTCAAAAAATTTCCTTCAAAAAATTAGACAATAACTCAATTAGAAAAAACATCACAAAAGATTTAATTTAAAAAAATTCATTTTAAATTTTTTGCAAAAAATACACACTCCAATCCAAAACACTTACTTTAAAAAATTCCAGAAAAAAATGTCTTATAAAAATGAAACGAAGCTCAAAAGATTTACTTCAACTCAAAACACGTACATACCTCCAAGAAATTCCCTTTGAATGTACGTCCAAGAAAAATCCTTAAGTCCAAAACAATTTTTTGCAAAATCAGGCCACTTCCAAGAAATTTCCTCCAAGAAAATTCTTTAAACCCAAAACAATTCTTTGCAAAATCAGTCTGCTTCCAAGAAATGCTCTTAAATCCAAACATTGAAGAAAAGTTTTTAAACCCAAACCAAGACCTTTGTAAAATTAGATGAACATGAAAAAATTATGTTATTGATCCAAGTCTGTGTAATATCCAAGCTTCTTGTCTACCAGAGGTCTGTGTCTTCCACTTGTCCAGACTTGAGTGATAACCCAACCCAGCCAATAACGTTGTAAAATTCTTTACCATGACGAATTTTTTTTGAGTTGGTCAATGCATACATAAATTATATCACTGTATGCTAACAATAGTCACATTGAATAAGCTTGGTGGACAGTGGTAGAATAACCCCAGACCTATGATAAAAAATCACCTGTGGAGACTCCTTACACTGTTGTAAGCTCAAATTGTGCAGCCCGGACCTATAGCCTACATTTTTAAAGCTTGGATACCTGTGATAGCTACGGGGCTCAAACTTAGCATTCTCGAACTTGTGGAGCTACAAGGATATACTTGGTTTTTTGTCGATAGACTTGGCACATTACTTGGCATACTTGTATAACACTCAATTAATAATTCAGGTCTTGTCATCATTGTTCATATAATGAGAAATCTGCAAGGTTTTAGAGTTATTGTGTATTATGCAGGTTACTCAATGAGTATAGTATGAGCCATAGAAACAAGGAAAGAAATCATGCGAGCGTTGAGCTATTTCAGGAAGTTTGGGGGACTTGAAGAGCTACCACAAAAAACCAAAAACCGGGAACTACTACAAATTAGCCTCTTTCGAGCACAACCATGCCACAATTGTCAATTAAAATTTGGTTCAAACCTTCACTATCTGAGAACTGTAATTTTCAGAGGGTTTCTTCAAGATCAAATCTCAGAGTTAAATGTGCAGAATTCCAGCAGTCATTTAATAAAGAGAATCAAGGCTGCAATTACAATTTGAAACTAGCACATGGTTACTTATGTATAAATTGGTAGTATTAATGGAACCCTTTCCAAAAGCGGTATCCAAAAATTTTACTGTCTATAGTTAACCATAGATAATAGGTTTTACTATGTATTCTTTGCTCAACAGAGAACTTGAGAAGGTTCTTGATACATTTCAAAAAGGCGAAAATTTTATATGTATACTGGTAGAAGACCTTCATCTAAAAATTTTCATTTCGGACATATTGTGCCTGTTAAGCATTACCAGAAACTTTGTAACCTGCATAAACATGTTCACTATCACTAGCAACATTCATCACACTTAATATCCAATATTGTATTACAAGTCTTCTCCAACATAAAATACAAATGACAGGTCAAAAATGTTTTGGTTGACCCAGATTATATAAATAAGAAGATTTTTCTCCTCCATTCGGGCAACATTTGGGTCAAGGAAATAAGAAGAGTAAAGTTGAACCAGTGAAGAAGAGAAAACTAGAGCAATTCATGGTCTCTAATTTCTTCTAGATTAAGGATTATTAATGGGCTATATAATCAAATTATGGAGCATATTTGGAGTTATCTATTGTTGTAAAAGTGACACTAACTTCATACATGAGGTGAAGAATATACTTCAGCCTTGAGATGAGACAAAATTCAGCCCTTATGTGAGACAGAACTCCCCCCCCCCCCCCTGTGGGTAATTCAAACCTATGATAAAAAGACAAAATTCAAGCGTCACTTGAGGACAAAACTTGGACTTCTGTGACATAACTCAACTCATTTATAAAACAAAAATTAGCCCTTCATTAACATATATTTTAGACCTACATTGACAAAGAAATTTATCTAATTCCTTCAATACAACTCATTCCCTTCTGTTTTGGTTGGTCCTTGGAGAGGGCTTAGGTCTAGTCACCCTTCGTTGTGAAATTTCTAAGACTAGTTGTACCTTTCATATAACAAATATTTTCACCTTTGATATAACCTCTTTCTTAAAAAAATAAGAGTCTTCTTATTTTTCCTTAGCCCAACCTCCTTAGCACACAGAACTTTCTCAACCTCTCTCAAAACTAGCATATTGAACTTGACCTCTAGCACATATAACTGGTCAGATAAAACTCTATGCAACAATATATATAAACTTGAGGTTGAAGGGCATTGACAGGTGACCTTTACAGGTTACTTGTTGATCATATAATGATTGATTTTGTATAAATCTCCAACTAAAATCCCTTCAATGCCTTTAATAATATCATGTCTACTCTGAACAATACAAATGGTGAATATCTTTAAACTTAATTACATCCCAAACTGAAAACTCCGTGACAGGAAAAATTGATTTCCCTCACAATAATTCTTTGGAAAAAATAAATTACCATAAACAATCCTGTCACACTACGTTCAGCATAGTCCCGACATGGTTTCTCTCTTCCCTTGCTAAACTAGACTTCAACACAACTCTACCTTCAAATTTTTTCAATGTCCACCTTTGTAAAGTAGGCTCTAATACTAACTGTCACGACCCCTCTCACAAGTTTTTAGAAAGGGTTTTATAAGCTTGTCAGACATTCCATACTTTTGAGTGGAATAGTTTAACCCATCCATTCCTAAAGGAAGAGCTGACAAAGAGGGGGTTGTGAACGCAACCCCACCCATAGCACCTTCAATATTTCCACTGGTCTTCACATCCTTCCATCACCATTATTTCCCTTTTTCTTTTGAAAACCATTTCCCTCACAAGGGTTACTTATGATATCACCTTGCTCCATATCGCTTAAGGCCTAACAATTTGCAGGGGAGGCCCTCTCGAAGCCTAAGAAAGATCCCGCCTAAAGAGACAAGGTAGGTTGCAGAGGTGATAAAGGATAACCTACCCAGTTTACGCTCAGATTGTGGAGTGTAGTTTGGAGCTTCCATCACTTTAATGCACAACTTGATTCGTGACAGGAACCAAAGTGTGTTTGCAAAAACTAAAACATTGAAAAGGAACTTGGTTTGGACAAGGAATACAAATTTTGCATCTTCAACAACTATGAAATGGTTGAATTAGAATAATGGGAAATAATTTTATTCCTCCAACTATCACACAAAATCCAATGAGAGAACTAAATACACTTAATCATATCATTATGCACTGTATACCTAGATCCTCAAAATATATACCCCTGCCCACCAAAAACAGAGGGAAGAGAGAGAAGAGAGAATTTGTAGTTTAATAGATTTCTTCTTATTAGAACTAAACTTATAATTGTGTTTTTCCTTACTATATTTCTCTTTGCATGTTGATGGCCTCTCCATACCATATTTCATTTATTTTCATCGATATTTCCACACTTTCATTTTCTCTACCATGAACTGAATTTTACCCTTTTTGGAGTTAATAGTGTCATTCCCATGTTTTGAATGTGTTTAGTTATAACTATGACTAAGTAAAAAACACTTTCCCTACTTTTCACCAAATTTCAATGGAAAAGTGAGGAATAAAAATACATGAAATGCCCACACATGACATTAGTCTATGCATGCACCCCTATGATTTGATATTCCTAGCCATTACCAACCTGAAACTGTCAATCACCGACTATCATTTTAATTCCACAAACTCCTTTCACTTATAAATAAACCCATATATGGATGCACTTAAGAATGGGATCTCTCTCATCATAGGGCCATGAAACTTACTGTGGATCCCTAAGACTGACAGGGCCATGCCCAAACCAAACATTATCCCACTTACTTGTATGACCATTTTGAAACATAGAAACTTTTTTTAAAACCTTTTCATCAAAAATGCTTGTAGCTTCACAAATTAAAGTTGAAACTTATCTCGAACGCAACTCGGTACCCTGACTAAGTTGGAAATTTATTTCAATTGCAACTTGGATACCCTAATTAAGTTGAAATTTATCTCAGTCGCATCTCAGATGCCCTAACTAATTTGAAATTTATCACACATCCTAAGTTGGAATTTATCCCAGTCACATTACAAATTTTATGCCTTAATATCTGATATTAAAATCGACCATTTAATTTCAAATTTAACATGACTTAGCAGTTTATTTTCACCAAGCCACACATAAGCCTTAGATTTTATGAATATGCTTCGACATGACAGAATAGATTAATTTCACCAACACAAAGGAATGAGTTTTGATACTCTCTCAAAGGAACATATTAAAGCGACTTAGGACTTCATTTACAGAGATTTTATCGAAAAGGCTCAGAGCTTCAACAATGGAGGCCGGTGTTAAAAGAGATCCAGAGATCAGAAATGTTAGTGAAGAAGAAGAAAGAAGAAAGAAATGAGGAATAACATGAAGATAAAGGCGATCCTGCAGAAAACCAGGCAGAGGCACGAGCTCTAAAAGTTGTTTTGAGCTCTTTCCTTAACAGTGAAAAGAAACACAGTCCTTAACAGAAAGAAACACAGTCCTTAATAGTGAAAAACCCTCGACATGATACAAAGATTTCAACTTTCGCAGTAGAAACAAGACCTAACCCTAATACACCTTTGTTCTGTGCGGTCAAAATGGAAAAATATAAATTAATTTTACTGTACTGAAGGGTATCAAACCTTGAAATAGAACAGGAAATACAATTCAAAGTAACATGGAAATCCAACTCTCCCTGGGGTTGGAGAAGTCTAGTTGGCTGTGCAAGAAAATAGAACCCTGACATCTTCAATTTGAACGATATACCTGCAAGAAAACATTTAGAAAAAAATAAACTAAGCCAGTAACCAAAATAGGGTGATACCCTAAAACCCTAGGTTGAACACTAAATAACAAAGAGGGTTTCCCTCAAAAACTAAATTCCTACCTGTTGAAGAAGGTAAGGTCTTGGATCAAGCCTCAGACAGTCAAATTTAAAACATTGTCGAACAATGTAACCCAAACTAAAAATAAAGGGAACAACAGAGGTTAAACCCTTATATGAGCACATGAATAGGTTCAAACATCCAAAATTCATGAATGTTGCCCCAAAACTGGCAAGGTGAGAATGATTTTCCCAACAGAGAGGCTAGAGCTTGAGAGCAGTTGTTGAGTGCTCCGTCAAAGTTCCAGAGTGCCAAATGAGGGTTAGTGGGATCTGGCAGCGGCAGTAGTTACCAAAGGTAGTAACAGAATGTGCAACACCATCAGATCTAGAGCTAGGTCGATCAACAGAGATGAATGTGCCAAGGAAGCCCATCTAGGGTTTGGGAGGAACTCGAGAGTGTCAGAGTACAGGTCAGCTGGGGTGCAAGGAAATAAATGGAGCTGATCGAAAGGTTAGAGTAAGCTAAATAATAAATTAGTTTTTAAGTTAAAAATAATAAATAAATTAAAATAATAAAATTTAATTTGTAACTTTAATTATGTATATTTTGTAAAGAAAATTTTGGTCAGACATAAAACAAAAAATTGAATGAAATATACTTAGTATCGTTGCACTTTACAACCATTATTCATTAACACAAGTTGGCTATTGTGGCATTGTAACCATCCACAATGTATGACCTAAAGGGCATCCTATTTGATCATGTAAAAAGTTTTAATTATTATCATAAGTTACTCAGATGAGGAGTTAGTAAAGGAAGAAATTTTTGTGGATTCCAGTTCCATGGTAGAAGAGTTGGAGACAACCTCACAACAAATATGGATCTCCATAAGTCTCAATATAATGGTCTTTGGATTATTTTGTGGTCTAGAGCTAGATTCACTTCTCCACAATATATGGGGGTTGGTACTTTTAAAAATATCACAAGACCCAACCAAGCACTTCCCAAGGTTATAATATGGAGTCAACTTTGGGCACAAGAAACTCATTTATTCATGCAAATAGTCCTTGCCTTCAATGAGCTTGGATGTTCATAAGTAGGATAGTAAAAAACCAAACCAACTACTAGTACTCAAACAGAATAAGGTTCATTTCAACAAGAAAATTTCACATGAAGAAAGGTCCATCCTCACTTATAACCCACATCTATACCCAAATCCATTACATATTGAATGAAGCTACCACTTATACAAAGGAAGGGAAAAGAAGTATGATACCATTCACCAGTGTTTTATTTCAACCTCTTCATACTAAATAATAAGTCAAAAGGGGACGAACCTAGATATGGATAGGTTGGAGATTACAGAATTCATGTGGTTGAGGACTGCTTATGTCAGTTTCAAATATACTTGGAGAAAACTAAGGGAATTTGAATATTGTTTTGAACATGTTGTGGATAGAACCTTTGAGAAAGATTGTAGACCTGTATGTGATTTTTACTCTTACATTTGGTACAAGAATGGACCAGTGTTAAAGGATGATGATAGGTAAAGAGACATCCTCATATCCTATTTTTTCTTTTGAGGGGACATGAATTACATTGGGTCATGTGTGGAGATGAAACTTACTTTATTCCTATGAACTTAGATGCATTTATGGACATTAGAAGACCATATTGCTTCCCTTTGAAAGAAAATGTGTGGTGGATAATTGGGGGAAATGTGATTGGCCATAAAATATAGATCGGATTTGGGGACCTTTTGGATTATTTCCTTCGACCCAAGTAGTGCTTGGAGGTTGAATTTGAGGGGTTAGTGGACAAAAACCTAATATGACCAAGAATATTAGTGTTTGAGCACCTATGATTTGGGATAAAGGCTTAGGGTTTCTAGGAGTTAAGGGGTTTAAGCATCAGGGGTTAATGGTAAAGGGTAAAGGGTTAGGGCATAGGAAATTTACAGGTTAAGGGGTTGAGGGCTAGGGGGTGTAGGGGTTAGAGACTAATGAAAGTGGTTAAGGGCTTCAAGGGTTAAGGGTTAAGCACCATGGGCTTAGGGGTTAAGGGATTTAGGCGGTTAAGTTCTTAAGGGTTATGGGATATAGGTGTCAAAATGTTAAGGGGTTAGGGGTTAGGGCTAAAGGGTTAAGGGTGAGGTTTAAGATGATAAGGGGTTAGGGCTTAGGGGCTTCAAGGATTCTAAGTTAAGGGTTATGGGTTAAGGGGTTAGTGTCTTAGGGCTTAAGGGATAAATGGGTTAATGAGTTGTGAGTTATGACTGTATGGGTTAAGAGATTATGGCTCTAGGGTTAAGGGGATAGGGAATTTACTGATTATGGGTTAATGGATTATGGGTTATAATAATGGGGCCCCTAATCACCTTATCACAACTATTGGGGGTTCCCCTATCAATTTATCTCAATGCCTTCCCTTTAGGCCTCACTCCCTTAATACGGCCTCCCTCACATGATACGACCCGAACGCATCTCCTATGGCGCCCTCACACGGCATGACTCGACCTGCCCAAATGAAGGCATGAGGGAGAAAATGGAAAACAGATTACACAAATGTGCACAAGGCACACAGGTGTTCACAACTTAGCATTTTTTATACAGCCACCCTCACATGACCCGACCCATCCAAACGCATTTCCTTGGGCGCCCTCACATGACCCGACCTCACACTACCTGACCTGACCCAACCTGACCTGACACGACCCGACCTGACCCAACCCGACCTGACTCAACCTGACCTAACCTGACCCAACCCGACCTAACCCTCACAAGGTTTCGTCACTATTCCGACATTTCCAACGACCCGACACATTCATCGCAAGTTTGAGAAGTACTGAATAAAATAGGTGAATTAATTGCTTACCTTTATATCTTTCAAGATATATATATATATATATATATATATATATATATATATATATATTATTTTTTATATATTTATTTATTCATTATTATTTTTATTTATTTTTATTATTATTTTATTTTAACTAGTGGTTTAATTAATTAAAAAAATTCCTAGGTCAAAATTAAAAAAAATTAATTAAAAATCTAATCTAAATAACAAACGGGTCACACGAGGTCGTGGGCATGACCTGACCCCCCAAACGAAGGGTGCGCAAGAAAGAAACTGAAAACAGATGACACAAACGTGCACAAGGAACATGGGTACCCTCACACAACCTGACACTACCCGACTAGGACGCGTTCCTTGGGCACCCTCATAGTATGACCCGACCCAACTCGAACGTGTTTCCTTGGGCACCATCACACGACCCGACCTGACCCAACCCGCCTGAACATCGAAGGCATGAGGGATCAAACGGAAAACGGGTCGCACGAACGTGCAGTACAAGGCACACGGGCGGTCACAACTTAGCATTTTTTATACGGCCGCCCTCACACGACCCAACCCGACATGACCCAACCCACATGAACGCGTTTCCCTGGGTGCCCTCACATGACCCAACCCAACCCACCCCTACCCACCCGAACACATTTCTTTGGGCGCCCTCACACATCACAACTTGACCTGACCCGCCCGAACACATTTCCTTGGGTGCCCTCACACGACACGACTCGACCTGCACGAACGCATTTCCTTGGGCGCCCTGACATGACCCCACCCCACCCGACCCACCCGAACACATTTTCCTCGACGCCCTCACATGACACGACCCGACTCGACCTGACCCGAACGTGTTTCCTTGGGCGCCATCACACGACCCGACCCGAACGCGTTTCCTTGGGTGCTATCACACGACCCGACCCAACCCGACCCGCCCTAACGTTGAAGGCATGAGGTAGAAAACATATTACGGGTGGCACGAACACGTAGTACAACATGGGTGGTCATAACTTAGCAATTTTTATATGGCCACCCTCACATGACCCGACCTGCCTGAACGCGTTTCCCTGGGCGCCCTCACACGACCTGACCCGACCCACCCTGACCCACCTGAACGTGTTTCCTTGGGTGTCCTCACATGGCAAGACCTGACCTGACCCGCCCGAACGCGCTTCCTTAGGTGCCCTCACACGACCCGGCCCGACCCACCCTGACCTGCCTGAACACGTTTCCTTGGGCGCCCTCACATGGCACGACTCGACCTGACCCGCCCGAACACGTTTCCTTAGGTGCCCTCACATGACCCGACCCGACCCTTACGAACACGTTTCCTTGGGCACCATCACACGACCTGACCCAACCCAACCCACCCAAACGTCGAAGGCAAGAGGGAGAAAATGAAAAACAGGTTGCACGAATGTGTAGTACGAGGCACATAGGCTGTCACAGCTTAGCATTTTTTATACGACCACCCTCACACGACCCAACCTAACCCGACCTGACCCGCTTGAATGCGTTTCCCTGGGTGCCCTCACACAACCCGCCTGAATGCGTTTCCCTAAGCGCCCTCACACAACCCACCCGAACGCGTTTCCCTGGGCGCCTTCACACGACCCGACTTGACACACCCCGACCCACCCGAACGCGTTTCCTTGGGTGCCTTCACACGGTACGACCCGAATTGACCATCCTAAATGTGTTTCCTTAGGTGCCCTCACACGACCCGACCCAACCCCACCCGAACCGCACGAATGCGTTTTCCTGGGTGCCCTCACATGACACGACCCAACCCAACCCGACCCAACCCGACTCGCTTAAACAGGTTTCCTTAGGCAGCCTCACACAACACAACCCGACCTAACCCAAACCGACACAACATGGGCAGTCACAACTTAGCATTTTTTATGCGACCACCCTCACACGACCCGAGCCCACCCGACCCGACCCAACCCGCCTGAACGTCGAAGGCACGAGGGAGAAAACGAAAAATGAGTCGCACGACTGTGCAATACAAGGCACACGAGTGTTCAGTACAACTTAGAATTTTTGATACGGCCAACCTCACACGACTCGACCCAACCCACCCGAACGCATTTCCCTGGGCGCCCTCACATGACCCGACCCGACCCGACTCGACCTGACCCACCCAAACACGTTTCATTGGGGGCCCTCACACGACCCAACATGACCTGACCTGGCCGGACACGTTCCTTGGGTAGCCTGCCATGACCCGACCTGACCCGACCCGCCCGAACGCATTTCCTTGGGCGCCCTCACAGTACGGCACGACCCGACCCGACCCAACCCAAACGTGTTTCCTTGGGTGCCACCACACAACCTGACCTGACCCAACCCACACGAACGTTGAAGGCACGAGGGAGAAAATGAAAAATGGGTTGCATGAACATGCACAAGGCACACGTGCAGTCATAACTTAGCATTTTTTATGCGACCTCCCTCACACGATCCAACCCGAACTTGTTTCCTGTGGTGCCCTCACATGGCATGACCCGACCTGCCCGAACGAAGTGCGCACGAGGGGGAAAACGAAAAACAGATCGAACAAACGTGCACAAGAAACATGGGTGGTCACAACTTAGCATTTTTTATACGACCACCCTCACACTACCCAAACTGACCCGACCCGGCCTGCCCGAACGTGTTTCCTTGCACAGCCTCACACGACATGACTTGACCGAACCAGACTCGACCTGACCCGCCTGAACATGTTTCCTTGGGCACCCTCACAGTACGGCACGACCCTACCTGATCTGACCCAAATGCATTTCCTTGGGTGCCATCACATGACTCGACCCGACCCGCCCGAACATGTTTCCCTGGTGCCCTCGACACATGGCCCAACACGACCCGACCTAGTCGGACATGTTCCTTGGGCGACCTCACATGACCTGACCTGACCTACCCCGCCCAAACGTCTTTCCTTAGGCGTCCTCACAGTACGGCACGACCTAACCCAACTCGACCTGAACGCGTTTCCTTGAGTGCCATCACACAACCCGACTTGACCTGACCCGCCCGATTGTCAAAGGCACGACGGAGAAAACAAAAAACGGGTCGCACGAACGTGCACAAGGCACACGGGCAATCACAACTTAGCATTTTTTATACGTCCTCCCTCACACGATCTGACCCGAACATGTTTCCTGTGGCACCCTCACACGGCCCGACCCGACCCACCCGAACGAAGGGCACACTAGGGAGAAAACGGAAAACGGATTGCACAAATGTGCACAAGAAAAACGAGCAGTCACAACTTAGAATTTTTTATACGACCACCCTCACATGACTTGACCTAACTCGACCCCCCCGAACGTGTTTCCTTGGGTGACCTCACACGGCACGACATGATCGGACCCGACCCGACCCGACCCGCTCAAACGTGTTTCCTTGGGTGCCCTCACAATACGGCACAACCCGACCTAACCCGACCTGAACGTGTTTCCTTGGGAACCATCACACAACTTGACCCAACCCGTACAAACACATTTCCATATGCGACCTCACACGGCACGACCTGACCAAACCCAACCCGACCCACCCGAACGCATTTCCTTGGGCACCATCACACGACCCGACACATTGTTCCTAAACCCTAAACCCTAACTCCTGAACATTGTGACTAAACCCTAACATTGTTCCTAAACCATAAACCCTAACATTGTTCCTAAACCCTAAACCCTAACTCCTGAAACGTTGCAATTCCGACGCTTTTCCTTAGCATCGCAATTCCGACACTTGCCTCCTAAATGTCTCAATTCTAACACTTGGCTCCAAAACGTCACAATTTCTATGCATACTCCTGAAATGTTGCAATTCCGATGTTTTTCCTTAGCGTCGCAATTCCGACACTTGGCTCCTAAATGTCGCAATTCTGACACTTGGCTCTGAAACATCACAATTTTGATGCTTTGTCCCGAAACATCGGTATTCCGACGATTTTCCTAAACATCATTGCTCCGACGATACTCCCTAAATTTTGCTAGAGTGACGCTTGTTGGCGAGATCAAAAAAATTGAGAAAAATTGGGGAACTTTCTGACAATACGTCAAACGTGTGGGACAATTGACCATATGTATTAGTGTTTTAACATATTTCCATTGAAGAAATAATTAGAGTAGAAGATGGGCATTAGGTACTAAGGCTCCTTCTTTTCCAACCTAGGCCTACAATCAATTAAATAATGGGGGTATAAGATAGGTTAAGTGTTAAATGAATCAATTCACACAGACCTCATATGTGTCCATATTCCACAACGATGTTAAGCATGACAGTACATATACAACCCTGAAAATTCCTTGAGAGAGAAAACAACTTCCATTTTAACAGTCACATTCAATAATTCTATTTATATTATCTGGAACAACAGTTCAAATGCTAACAATTTGGATACTATCCAAACATGAGCAAATTCACAGTTAGTTGACATCGAAATAAGTCCAAAATGTAGACATGAGGTTCAATGCACAAAAAAATGGAATTAGATTCTTATCTCAATATAAATTTTGTAAACTAAGTCAGAATTATAAGAATTATCTGAATTATCAGCCCGTGGTAAATACACATTATCATAATTTCAACTTTACTTTAGGCTTCATTGATTTTGGTCTATTACTTGTAATTTGGGCCCAAAATTGATTATTTTAACCCTATCTCAAGGAGGTGTAGAAGACAAAGAAAAAAAATTGTTATCTTTGTGTGTTTTGAGGTGTACATATTAGTTTTCATTATTTTGAGGATCAAAGGTCTATTGAGAAGAACAAATATAAAGAAATTCTATCTCAATTTTCAAGATAAGAGGAGAACAACATTTTTGCCTTTGGGAGATTTTTGAGAATTTTGGCTGATAATTTAGACCTTGTGATATTACAATTTTTATTTTCAAGCCTTGTTTACGAAAAGGCTACTAAACAGTAAAGTTGCATGTGGCTTGGTTGTATATAGCAGTAGACAATAGTTGTAAATTATCTACATTTATCAATCTGGAAAAAATAAGAAGAAGAAGAAGAAGAAGTTGCTCAAGAAAATAATATGATGGGTCAAAAGAGAGAAACAATGTCTACCTTAAAATATTATGGTGTGTTTGTTGTGTTTTGATATGTTAGGTGGACACTATCATAGAGCTTCCCCACTTATCAGATTATTTGAGTGGGGGCCATGGTAATTTCAGGACTAAACACAATCAGAAAGGTGACTTATTTATCGAAAGGGAGTGTTGTTTATGGTAATCTCAAGACCAGGATCATATTTTTTTAACAAAATCCATTCATTAATTTAAATAAGAAATGGGAAAGCATAAATTATTTATGATTTTCAGCTACTGTTGTGGTCAATCGACACCCAAAGGAAACAGGGGATCTTAGACTTATTTTTGACTTAAAATTTTATAATCTATTAAATGCTAATAATTATTTTCTAAATTTAAAATTTTTTTAGGTACTCTTCCTCTTCCTCTTAAGCGATGATAAAAATAAGGGAGATTCTATCTATATTGATGGAATGCCTAAAGCTTCCGACAATATCGCAGGGTTTACAAATAGCACATGACCCGAGACAACAAACAAACAACCAAATTGCATATTTGAGGGATGTGAAGGAAACCAGGTAGTCTTGTGTGCAATCAAAAAGATAGCTCCCAGGGAAGAGTTATTAGTGGATTACCATGTGAATAGAGTAGATACATCCAGTAGTAGTGTGTGGGTAGTTATGAAAAACCTATCTTTTAAACAACCGTTACTTATTGCATTATTTTTTTTTATCTTTAACAATGTTAAAAATGTTGTTTCACATTTCTAATTTATTGTAATGTGGCAGATTGATCATGGCATAGGAACAACCTCGGGACAGGTAAACAAATAATTTTTTTTTCTTTTAGATTAGTTTCTTTATATTTAAAAAAAAAAAAACTATATATATTTCATGGTTCTAATTATTTTATAATGTGGTAGGATGATCGAGAAAGGGGTCAGCCGAAGAACATTGAAAATGCCAACCTTGCTCTATCTTCAAGTATTTTAATTGTTTACATAATTGAAATAATGTTAATTTTGTTCAAATATGCAGACACATGGACATGGTGCGAGTCATGATTTCCTCAACGAGGAATATTTTTATTCATCCCCAAGTCCATTTGTTTTACTGCGAAAAAATATTCAAAACACAAACAAGGAACTTGAGTGTTTGATAGAAATTGTGCCTCAAACACCTGAAATAGAACAAAGGATATTATAAGTTATGACCCAACTTTATACATATGAGGTAATAACCAAAAATCAAAAGGACATTTTTATTGCTATGCATAAGATCAATTGTGATAGGTTGATTTATATCTTTTACATTAATTAAACTAGTAAAAAAATTCTTTCGTATGTAGCGATTTGTGCAACCTGTTGTCCCTGGTGTTGGTGGTAGTGGGATACAAGGGCAAGATATTCTTGAGGAACCTCCTCGTACACCTCGTACACCTTTAGGTAGCAACCCAGAAATGCACCCCCAAGAAGACACACAGCCAACCGTTGAATGTGGTGGCAATGATGAGGGTGATATGGCTAATTTTATGATTGGATTTCCTGGAGCTACACGTGTCACCTCCATGAGGACCATTCCATGCACGTTTTTGGTGAACAATGAAGGTGTTCCTATAAAGCAAGTACAACTCCTAGGTAAGTTTTAATATATTAACTGTTTCATGTACTCTATCTAAAACATATTTTATCATGATTATTATTTTTAAATTGATGATAATATATTTTTCTATGTAGGAAAGAATGATTTCTATAGGGCCTTGGAGGGAAAGGCGTTGTTAATTTTTGGCCCAACCATACGCACAAGTTGGAATTCCCAGAATTCCAACATGAAAAAATAACTTGTAGATTATCTAGAAGGCCTTTTTGGGGCAGACACATTTGATAGAACAACGGTCGCCCTGACATTTGGCCAATATCTGAAATATACATGGGACACCTATAGAACTTACTTGAAAAGTAACTGTAGATACAAGCATCCTCTCATGATTCCAGAGAAGGAGTTGAGAGCACTCATCGATTACAAAAAAGTGAAAAAGGCCAAGAAAGAAGGAAAAATGCCACTGGACTTGCAAGGTAAATTACAAATTTAATTCAGTAGCTTTAATCTTCTCTATGTCTAAAATAAAAGTGTGCTACATAACTGACTTCAAGATTTTGATGATAAGTTGTCTGACACCTCGAAGTCAACCAGAGATAGGATTGGAAAACAAGGCCAGCACAAGCTAGGCCAGGGAAACTACTTGAAATTAGCCGCAAGAATTGTAAGTAGCTAAACATCTTATTAATTGCATCGCCTTCCAACATTTTCTTAATCCCATCAAATAACATTAAAAATACACATTCTTATGCAATGTAGGGTGATGACTTTGGAACAAAAACCACAAAGGAATACATAGAGATTTCTTTCCGTTCTGGCTACCAAGCCGTAGTTGAACATCGTAAAAACTTGGGACAGGTCCTAATATCTAGTATGCCTAATAAGATAAAAATTTAACCTTTCAATATGTTTGTTTTTGTCCATAAATTTAATGCCTAACAACTTTGTTTAAATCAGGTATGTTTGGACATTGCCAACATATGTTCTAATGTTATCATAAGAATGAATCTTAGAGTAAAAAATACTACAAATATTACTTGTATTTATTGTATAGATAATTATGGATGTTGAATGACTTGGCAGCGTAGGTACAAATCCTCTTGCATCATGAGCAATAAATACTAGCTAAATATGTGGACAAACACCCTCCTATACTGATTTATTCTTTTAAAGTAAAATAAACATATTTACTGTAGAATGAAATTTATGCCATATATATTTAGATTATATTGCTAACACAAAAACAAAATATTACTTATTAAGGCATCCCCTTGGATGTGGTTTTCAGCAAACTCAATGAACTATTTTTTAATTTATACATATGTTTAGTGTTGTTTTCATGTAAAAATTGCACTGTAAAGAAATGCTACCCCTAATTTGTTCAAGGTCATGTGCAATCTTTGAACTAAATATAATTCACACAAAGGGCTATTAAATTGTAGTTTTGTTAAATGAACATGCCCTTGATCTTATAAAAAAGGTACCAAATTCTTATCAGAGACACCTTTGTAGGGGAAAAAGTAAGCCTGAGATGGTAATCCACTTTAGGAAGGAACTCATTTTGCTTCTGGCATGATTTCAATAGTTGATAAATGAGAAACGAAGATCGACGACCTCCCAAGTGAGCTAGGCTAGGATTCAAGACAACTGAGACAATTGTCTTGCATCTTAGCTCGCTTGGGAGGTCGTACATCTTCCTTTCTCCTTTATCAAATGTTGTTATCATTCCATAAGCCAAATGATCATCTCAAGGTTACTTATTCCCCCAAAAAAAAAATTTGGGAGTCACGTCGCAATTCCAACGATTTTTTCCGTCACTAGTATGACCCAAACGTCGCAAGGCTAAGACTAGTGTGATATTAGAGACGGATAAGGTGGCACTATCGATGGTTGTTCCTGTCATTGGTATGGCCCAATCGTCGCAAATGTTATGCTTAGTGTCAGAACAATGGCGACTATGGTGGCACTTCCGATGGTTTTTTTTGTCGCTGGTATGGCCCAACCATCGCAACAATGTTATTCCAAGTGTCAGATTAGCGACAAATGTGGTGTCACTTCCGATGGTTGTTTATGTCGCTGGTATGGCCCAACTGTCGCAACAATGTTATGCCAAGTGTCGGAATAACCATTACTGTGGTGTCACTTCCTACGGTTGTTTCCGTCGCTGATATGGACCAATCGTTGCAACAATGTTATGCTAGTTGTCAGAATAGTGAGGACTGCATGGCACTTCCGACGATTGTTTCTGTAACTGGAAAACTAATAGAGCCGAACGTGCGACAACATGCCATCAGTATTGCGAAACATTATGGTAATTCATCGGTGTTGTAATACCGACGTCTCCACATGATGTCAGAATAACAACAATAAACAACATGATTCAAATATTGACTAAATGAATACATGTGTCATGTCTATTATCGCTCTACCAATAGTTATTAGAAGTGTCACATATGTGACAGTACAGGAAGCGACATTTTTCCCAACCTCAAAGTGTCACTCTTGGGATGCTTATGTGTCGTAATAGAGACATTTTGGCCGTTGGAAATTCGGCCAAATATACTAGTGATGGTTGTTGTCCTATTGCTCCCAACGTTGGTGAAACCTAGGTTGCAGAAACCCTCCATCCAAACCCTATCACTTGAACTGTCTACATGAAAATTTATACACAAAAATTCATATATATATATATTCATGGAGTTTGGTCATCAATTAAAAAATTATTACTTAGTAAATATTTCATTAAAATATGATTAATAAAATAAATTTGGGTAAAATAATAAATAATATTTTGAGTGTTTCCCTGATCAGGATGCGGACCGAAAGGTTGGCTCTCCCATCGATCAATATGATAAAGGCCTTGGTAAATATTACCACCACCTTCCACATGAGTGGCAAGACTGGCACGATGTCCTTCAACATGCAGGAGAGGGTTATGTTTAAGGACGGAGGTAACCAAAGCCATTCAAGGTTGGCTTGTTTGAAGGCGAGGTGGTTATGTTTTGGGGGTGAAATATCGAGTAGGTGTGATCCCAGAGAAGGCAAAAGGGTGTCTCCAACTTCCCCTCAACGTTCAGTCACGGCGATTCCCTGGTATGTTGATGGTCCCTCCCTCATTTCCACCTTTCCTGTCATGATAGTCTTGGGTCAGGGCAATTGCATCCAGTTTTTTTGCATGTCAAGGGGTTATGTGGGTGTGTGTTCGACCCTGTATATGAATTTTTCTGGTAGTAAATGGTATTGTGTAAATAGGCATTACAATTCAAGTCTTGTCGGGCTTGTCTTGTGGTCTCTTATCCTCAGTGAAATAGGGTATGTTGCATGCATGCACCTTTGAAATAGCTAGTTCAGTTAGGGGATTAATTCAGGAGGGTTTGACATCCCCACACTGAGGTTGGTCAAGTTGGGTTGGGAATATATACCTCTATCTATAGTTATGATGGTTTGTAGCCCTCCAAATTGTTCCTGTAACGTGCCTAGTGTGCTCATCATGAAAGACCCTACCTTTAAGAGGAAGGTGATGAAACCATGGAGTCCTCCCTAGGATTGGGCTGAGGGAATGCATGTCATTTGTGGTTGTGGGAAGGGTCTGAGTGATTTTGGGTGGGCCGAACCTCTGTCTAGGTCAGGGGCTCTCGCTTTTTTCAATAGGAATGATTATGGGAATATGGTGTCGAGCCCTGCCCTGGTATTTCGAGTGAAGTCGAATCAGGGCACCACAGGCCCCATTAAAAATTTTGGGCAGCCCTATATGGGAAGCTTGGCCAGCCTGCATGTCATGCATGGAATCGAGGTTCGAGAGAATGACCCACTGCATATCTCATGGAACGATATTATATGTTATTTCGATGAAAGGAAAGGAAGCTCGGCTTGTTTTTTGGAATTAAGCCCCTTTGTTGATAATTGGACAGGTAAGCATCTAGGATCCAGAGACTATCAACAATCTCACCCTCTAGAAAACGCTCAGCTAATGCACAGCCCACTAATTAAGAAGAAAGTTATTATAGCTTGATCCAAGAGCCCAGCTACGAGAGGTCGAGGTAGAAAAATAAATGAAAAGAAGCTGAGGGTCAACCCAACTCGTCCTCGAGCAAGCCGCGAGGCAGGAGGCCCACGGTTGGTATCATTCAAGATGTCACGAAGGCATACCATGAGAACACTGCTGAATAAATTCAGAAGCTGGTCGAGAAGTGGGAAGGAGACTTAAACTGTAAGGCAGGCTCGATGAAAATGGAAGCTGAAGAATGGAGGGGCCTCATGCCCGATCTTGGGAAAACTCGGGGCAGACTTACTCAGTTTAAACAGACATTGTTTTTATACTGGTCCATAAAAGGTATTCTAGGAAAATCCCTGGAACATATTTCAATGAGCCTAGCCACAATTGTCCAGGACTTTCCATATTACATAAGTGAATTTGACAAACTCAAGTTCTAGCTCTAGAAATAAGATGGGCGCCTCAAGCGCATCGAATATCACCTCCCATGCATCCTTAAACCGACTCAACTCCCAATAAATTCTATGTAAGACCCGGTGCCCGTAGAATATGCCTTGGCTGAGGAAGAAAAGTAGTATTATGTTGTTTATTGTTGATAGTTTTTGTATCTACTTTTTATATGTGGGTAGCATTTAGTTTGTTATGTATAACCAGTCATGTTGATAGGCAAGTAAAATACAGTATATGTATGAGCGTCCAGTCATTGTTAGCTTTGTTTGATAGACTTAGAAAATATTTTTTTTGGATGGCATACCACGCCATTAGGTGGCCAACAAACTTTGTTTCCCATTCAGGGCAAGTTTAGGCCATCTAATAGTATCTATCTGGTCGTAACTTGCTGATAAAAAATAATGAAAATGGAGGTAATACCAAACTTACAAAAAAAATATTATTTTGATTGTTTTATTTGGCAAGATAATGAAAGGATTTCACAATAATTCAAAGACTCAAAGTTTGGTGAAATAATCCAAGACAAATGAGGGTAAAACTTGCTTTTGAGGAAAACATAAGACTAGTGTGTAAGCTAATTTTGCAAAAAAAATGACAAGGTAAAAAGGGACAATAATGTAAATGTTAGAGTGAACAATCACAAATGAATATGAGGAGTTAAAAATATGCATATAGCTAATACGAATTAGGAATGAAAAAATGGAGAAAAATAAAGTCATATTTGTATGTTGTGGCTCAACAAAGCCATTGGTGATGATTTGGACTGTAATTAGAATTTTCCAATTGTGTGACACCCTATAAACAATAATTTTTAGAATCATTTGACTTGGGTGAAGACTTATAAAGGGATGTCTTATTAAGTCCCTTCCCCTTCTAATTTTGTGAATGCGCCCTTCAAAAACATCTTGCTTTGATATTGTTGCTTGTATTTTAGAATCTTATCTACATGTTCCCCAACGACCTATTTTTCTCTTTTATCCACCTATTTCAACAAAAAATTTGTAGCCTTGAGCCAAAATTCCATTCCAAATCAGTTTGGGGTTCTGGTAGCTCAAGGTATGTGATTCAAATTCCACAAATATGTCAATTGATTGATCAGACCTAACTATAATTTATATTGATTTTAATGTCTAGTAGCGTTTCTAGTTTAAATACTCCAATTCAAATTCCCCCACAACCACACCTAAACATAAAATTTATAAAATCTCTGAGAATGGGTTTGAATGTCTACTTAATTCCTTTTGAGGTTAGTGCCAATCATTGTAATTTGATTGCACAAATTCTACATAAGCCATGCTAAACTCGCAAAAAATACTCAATGTGATTTTCAAGCCTTTAATTGTTGTCCTGTTCCATATCGAAATGGAGATGCACAAAGCTTAAATCTAGTATGTAAGCCTAATGTATGAAATGGATCAGGTTTCTCTTGATCAACAATTATTAACCAAATTAAGTATATACTTGCACGGGGTTAATCTCATCTAATTATCCTAATAATTTTGTGGGATCAATTTCAGCATTGTCTAACTATTTTGTGTTTTAAAATTCTGAATTGAAATTCAATGAAACATTTTTTTATCAAATTATGATTTTATTATTATTTAAAATGTATATTTTTAACACCGTGAAAAACCCCTTAAATTATAAAGAAATAACAACTAAAACTTATAGTTCCAACAAAATCCTACCCAATATATATATATATATATATATATATATATATATATATATATATATATATATATATATATATATATATATACTCCAAACATAAAACAATCATACTACCTCATCTTCCTCTATACTAATCAAAGATGCAATAATTTAATATTTTAGCTTTTTAACCTATTCAATACCTCCTACACACTTTTCACTCATCAAGCAATATTCTTCGTTCATATATGTTGTCCTTTTTCACATGCCCAAAACCTCGTGATGTAAATGAAATCTATCATTTAATAATTCATGGGATTGCCTTTTTTTTTTGGTAAATTAGGCTACTCTATATTAATTCAAAAAGAAACATTACATATGCTAGAGGTGGGGTTGGTAAGCTGCACTTAACCAATCCCAGCCTCAGTGGCGTAGTTTCAAGGCTGCCTCCATGGAGGAAACCAACCTGGAAAATACTTGAAACAGGAAATTACAAAATGCAGCAGCACCGATGTATCCAGATATTAAAAAATGTGTGGAAGCATAAGTATAGCTTGAGATTCCATGGTATTAGCATGCGTTACAAAAACAAAGGAAGAGCTTAGCAGCTTCACAGTCCTTAGTCTTCAGCTTCATCATTACTATCAGGTTCTTCCTCCTCTATGGGGCAAGTGTACGCCTGCGCAGCCGCTTCCTCTGAATCTGCTGATGGATGTGTAGGTTTTGGGATCGGTGCATAGAGGATGGGAGACACTGGATACTCAGCGTCAAGGACGCGTGTACAAGTGCCTTCAGAATCCATAATCCATACATCTGATTCATCATCCTCATCCTCTTGAGCCGGCAGAGGATTAGTATTGCGAGGCGGGGGGTGCGCCTAGTGCGCGATGGTAGACTTCCAGGGACCACATCTACCTCTCTACGTAGCTTGCACTAGGCCTTCTTCCTCTTGCTAAGGATTTGGGCTCTATCTAGCAAAATTTCCTGAGGAGGAGCCTTCAACAAACTCCAGACGGTTGTCTGTCCCACAGTGGTAACGCCCAGGGAGTGCCCCTCTCTGTCCGCCATGGATCGTTCTTTGACGCAGTCTAGGAGCCATTGCCCACTGAAGCAGAGGAATGGCATCAGTGGAAGGATGCGCAGCAGGGGTACAGAAAATCGCAGAGACTAGAGGAGCAAATGGGGCTGGGCTAAGATGCACAAGCTGGATAGTCGCAGCCCAGAGGGGTCTACGCAGCACAGCTCTAGGAAGAGGGTTGTGCGATGCGCTGGTGGCGCAGGAGGGAAAAAACATAATCAAAAGGAAAGACTGAAGGAATTGACTGTGTATCTATTTTTGTTGAGTGGGCATCCTTTTATAGGGTCTATGACACATGCGAGGGGGAAGGTCATGAGTGACCCTCGCACGCAGCTACGTGCCATAACCAATATCCTAAGCAGGCTCAAGGGAAGAGTTATGGCTAATTGCCAGATCAATCCTGGTAATCATTTATGACGATTGTTGCAGAAGGGTACCCTAGAGGGGGTGACGTTGTCCAAATGTATCTTCAACATGCCTTATCCAATTCATCTCGTGCAGATGGTTACTGGTTTGAGGATCCGCATCGAGTGAGGCCCTGCACTGAATATCTCCATCCTCGTGGGTGTGGGAGATATGCTTGTCATTCGTGCCACTTCTGTCACCCGCATCTGGAGGGAGAAGATCCTTTTGAATGAAAGTATGGCATTCTTGTCTTAAGGAATCATCCTCTACCTAGGTAAGGTTGGAATGATACAACTCTTTGTGTCCTTCCACCCCCTTGTTCGCAAGGAGGTCTGCAACTAAGTTTTCTTTCCTTCTCACATGGTAGAAAGTGATAGCTCTGTGATTTTGTATCAGCTATTCCAGAAGCTTCAGCCTTTGGGTGAGCCTCCAGCTAGTGAAAACCTTTGAGGACATCGTGCCATGGAGAATTCTCGTGGCCGCCATAGTGATGATTTGTGATTCTCCCTCCATTCCTAGGGGGGATAGTGAAACTCAATTGTAATGTGAATACCCTGAATAAGTCCCTGCAACTCCGCAGAATTTTTTCTATCCCACCCCAAATTACCATCGTAAATCCGAAGTGGCTCGCCTTGAGAGTTCCTAAGAATACCTTTAAATCCTGCATTTTCGGGGTTGCCTTTGAATGCACCATCTAATTTTCATTTGAAGAAGCCATTTGGGGGGGGCTTCCATTTTTCAGGGGCAGGGATTCTGCCGACACTTCTAGGATTGATATCCATGGGGGTGTTTAGGCTCATATGCCAGTTATTCTATATGTTGCGCTCCACAATAGAGGTAAGGAGGTCCTCCTGGCTCCATGCATATAGGGCCATTTTTTCAGAGAGGTCGCCGCGTATCCGTGCCTAAAGCTGCTCTAAGGTGGATGCTTTATCTTTGAAGATTTTTCTATTCCTTTCCTTCCATATGTTCCATCTAAGAATACCCCGAATTATCTGCCAGAGTCTGTTCAGGAGAGTGATGGAGTAAGGATTTTTCGTCCAACTGTTGATGGTTTTGATCATGTTTCCCCTTACTCGGTTGGTATGATGCCATAAAACAACAATTTTGTCCCACAATTCATTAGAGGTAGGATATTGGTCCATCAGGTGGTCGATGGTTTCCAAGTTTTCCTAGCATAGGGGGCATCTGGAGGGTCCTACAAACCCTCTCTTCAAAATATTCTCCCAAGTGAGGATGTGTCGTTTACTGAGCAGCCATAGAAAGATGGCTACTTTAGGTCAGAGATTGGCCGCCCATATATTTTTCCAGATGAGATTTGTTGGACCTTGATTCTACTGGTGAAGGAGGTTGTAAGCTTCCTTGGTGGAGTAGTTTACACTTGGCATGTGACCCCAACAAAGGATGTCAGGTCCTGGCTGTACTCTGATTTTTCTTTTAGTGCTTAGTTCCTCCCAAATGTCTGTGTGACTCTCGTTGTTCTAGTCCTCTTGTCATTTGTCCATGTGTAGCCATTTCCTCTATCCTTGGGTTGTGTCATCAATCCAGAAGTTCTGTACATTCTGTCTGTGCTTAGATTGTAGAGTTGCACTCCATACTAGTCAGGGGAAGATGGAAGATAGTCTCGGTAGTTGCTGCGAGGAGTCCTCCCAGAATATTTCTTGAGTGTTGTTGTGCAGCTCCCAAAAGCTGTGGCTCTATATCATCTGCTTTTGGCTGCTTGCTACTTTCTAGATTTTGGATCCCCAGGCTCTATGTTGAATCTGATAAGGTCCTCCTTGGACCATGAATGTGCATACTTGGAATCCCATAGATTATTCCATGGAGTGTGGGGGTTGGAGACCCATATCCACCAGATACTAGCTCCCATGATGTTGTTGCTATGCTCAGGGTCGTGCAACCCTAGCCTCCCATGAAGTTTTGGAGTGAACACTTCCTTCCAATTGACTAAGGCCCACTTGTTTTTCTCTTTGATGCCACCCCATAGGAAAGATATTTGCAATTTTCACATGGCCTTGAGGACCCATTTGGGGGTTTCTAGGACCGAGAAGAGGTAAATGGGGAGGGACTGTAGGAAAAATTTGATGAGAACCAAACGGTTGGCTATGTTGAGAGTATGATGGGTCCAGTTGGATAATCTAGTATACATTTTTTCCAATAGAGCTCGCCAGGAGGAGTGATTAATGGCAGTTTTAATGAGAGGGGATTTGGGGTATTTGGATGGCAAGGATGCGATGGAGAAGCCTAGGATGTGGGCAATGTTGCGCTGGGAGAGAGGGGGTGTGGAAGAAAAAGATTTGCAATTTTTCAGGGTTGACCTCAGTACTGGAGGCTTCAGTGAATGAATCTAGAAGAGATTTGAGGGTACGGGCTTCCTAGACCAAGGGGTGACCCATGATCATGTTGTCATCCACAAATTTTTGACAGGAGGATAGGGGCAGGTTGTGGAGGGGTAAACCATGTAGAGCACCTGACTGGATGGAGCTTTTGAGAAGGCGACCCAGTCCTTCAGCGATAATGATGAAAATGAAGGGTGAGAGAGGGTCCCCTTGTATGATTCCTCTAGATGGGTTGAAGGTTGCAGAGGGAATACCATTGACCAAAATGGAAAGAAATGGAGAGGTAATGAGGCTCATGATCGAGTGTACCAAAGTGTGGCTGAAGCTGAAGGCTAAAAACACTTTTTTGATACAGTCCCAGTTAAGTTTTTCAAAAGCCTTGGATAGATCGATTTTGAGAAGCATGCCAGGTTGTTTGGAGGTTTTGAGAGAGTGAATGACCTCGTGGGTTAGGATGATGCCATCAAGAATTTTCCTGCCTTCAACATAGCATGTTTGCTCTGGGGAGATGATCAGGGGAAGGACCTACTTCAGCCTGTTAGCAATCATTTTGGAGATTATTTTTAAATTACATTGCAGAGTGTTATAGGCATGTACTTAGTTGGCGAGGCTGTGTTGTATTCTTTTGGAACTAGAGTGATGAAGGTGGCATTAAGCACTGGAAGAAGCCATTGAGTGGTGCTTGTTTCCTCCACTATGTCCCAGACTTCTTCTCCGATGGTACCCCAGAAGACATGGAAGAAGTTGGTGGTAAATCCATCAGGGCCTAGGGCTTTCCTAGCTTTCAACTGGAAGAGTGCTTGTTCCACCTCAGCCAGAGTGGTGGCTTTGAGCAGCATCCGGTTGTGTTCATCCATTATTAGCTTAGGAATGTGCTGAGAAATTTTTGCAATGGGCTCATGCCTATGATGATTGGGTTCTTGCATAATTTTCCTGAAGTGGTTGTGCAGCTCCTCTGTAATGTCCTATTTATTTTCCATCCACTCTCCATTTTGGTTTTTGAGGACATTGATTATGTTATGCATCTTGTGCTAAATAGTGGATCGGTGAAAGAATTTTTTGTTTTGTTCTCCCACTTTATGCCAGCAAATCCTTGATTTTTGTCTCCATAATATTTCCTCCTAGATCCTTCTTTCTTCCATATGAGTAGATAGTATCTTCTCTTAGCTCTCTGACTCAGTTGAACGTCCTTCCTTGATGATATTTTGTTGCAGCTTCTTCCTCCAGCTCTTTTTGGTCTTTGAAGATATTTCCAAAGGTTGATTTATTCCAAATATTCAATTTTCCTTTGAGCATTTTCAGCTTTGTCTGGAACTGGAGCATTTTGGTACCTTGCGGAGGTAATAGGGAGGACCACCAAGCAGAGACCATTTCCTTAAACCTTGGGTGCCAGAGCCAACAATGTTCAAAGAGAAATGGTTTGGGACAATGCTTACTTGGTCTTATCCATTAAACTAATATGGGCCAGTGGTCAGAGCTTGCAGCGGGGATGATGGTAGCTGCTATATCCACCCCTAGACGGATGAAATATTTTGTGATGAGGAATTTGTCCAGTCTAGAAGCTATCTGGTGGGTGCCACCTCTTCTATTATTCCAGGTGAAGATTCCATTGGAGGTTTGAAGATCAATGAGGTGGTTTTCTTGGATTAAGTTCTTGAATCCATTACTGTCTAGGTCCAGATGCATCCTTCCTCCTTTCTTTTCCTATAAATTTGTAATCATATTGAAGTCTCCTCCCAGGAGCTAGAGAGAGAGATATCTCTATTTATTGAGTTCAGATATGTTGTCCAGAAGCTTCGTTTTCTGATGGAGATTATGGGGAAAGTAGACATTTGTTAGCAGGCCATGGATGTTTGTGCCGATCAGGTGAAATTTGGCCTGGATGAATTTCCTATTGGCATGATAGTTCTCTAGGGAGATGATTTGGGGGTTCCAGATGATTTCTAATCCTCCAGATGCACCATTGGCATCTACAACTATTGTATTGCATCCTTTCCATATATTTTTGAAGATTGTTTCCAGAGTGGAGCTGGAAAATTTGGTTTCTTGCATGTATAATATTTTAGGGTGTTCCTCAATAATTATTTTCTTTATTATCCTATGCTTAGTGGGGCTGTTGAGCCCTCTTATATTCCATGAGATGATCTTCATTGGGGGGGGGGGGGTGTAGGTGGTGTAGGCAAAGAATCTTGTTAACTTGGGGAATCGCCCAAAGTCCATCATTTATTTGCCTATTTATATTGTTCTTTGCAGCAATGTTTTCCTACCCCTTTTACGGGACTCTTTCGTGAAGTATTTCGTGTTTATGAGCGTACCCCCCTGAATGCCTAGAGAGGGGAGTTGCTGCACTCGGGTAAGGATTTCTTCCATATTTTGGACCTGCTGCTTAGGTATTAATCTGAAATCCTTCTTATTGCAAGCATCCTCTAACCCTATGAGATCCATGCCCTCAAGGTCAATGATCTCTGGCTCTTCCTCCATAGCTTCTGGGATCATCTCCATCACCTGTTCTTTGCCCTTCGATGCAGGGTTTTCCCCTGCAAAGCTAGCGATTTTAGGTTTCAAAAAGGACTCAGGTTGGACCTTGTTTTTTTGTTCTTTGGAGGACTGGGGTTGCTCCGTCGAGGTGCGCCCGACATCGTTATCTGGTTCATTCTCGTTCTCATTCAGCTGATTTAAATCAGCGAAGCTATTGCTAGTTGTAGGTCCTTTTTTGTTCTAATGAGAGGTAGTTCTCTTGTTGTGTCTTTTCTTACTAGCTACCTTCATGAATCCTTCTGATGCCTGATCATTGGATTCATTTTTAGCCGCCGCTTTTTTGTTTAGAGGAAAATCTATGAAGAGGTGCCCATGTTGGTGACACCTCCTACATCTGAAAGGAATATGTTCATAGTCTATAGTTTGTATCCATTCAAAATCTTCATGCAGTAGACTTACCTCGCCTGGTAACGAATCACAGATTCGGGCATATGCTGTGTAGCAGTTGATCTTTGTTTCCTCTACTATCTTGACGAATTCCCCTAGGGCGTTGCCTATATATTTGAGGTTCAGCTCATCCCAGTAGTCCTAGGGGAGGGATTAGAGCCGAATCCAAACCAGAGCCCATGTAATATCTTGTTTTTCAGGTTTGAATAGCTCCGTCCAGGGTCAGAGGTATAAACCTGCAGAGTTAAAAAAAATAGGGTCCTCCATCCATGATCCTATTGTTATCTTCAATGCATGTAAAAAGCACATTGAAGAAGCCCTTAGCACATAGTTGTAATTCAATGTGGCCTTTGGGTTTCCACTTCGAAGCTATCCATCCTTGAAGGGCTTTTTCAGTGGGCCATAAACCCATGAACTTGTCTATCAGCACATGATCCTTCATGAACTGGATTCTTCCATTGATGCGATGCATTGGGAGCTTGATCATTGTTCATTTGGGGTTCTTCAGAATGCATGTTGTTGACTTGATGTTCACTTCTTCTACTGCGGATGTATTTTTCTATTGCACTGTGGAAGTCGCCCCTGAGATGTCATGAGACGAGCCAGAGTTTTTTTTATTGACGATATCAGCCTTTGCCACCATCCCTGTGGGAGGGTGGCCTGTAATGGGGGGAGCAGCAGTCCCCCCACTGGTTTCAGTCATCGGTGAGCCTCAATTCTGCCCAGGAGAGTGATCGCGGCCTAACGGTCTGGGGAGGGAGGTCTGCCTGGGGTAGCCTATGCAAAAACCTACAAACCTAGGTCATGGTTGTCGGCCTAGTGCAAAGCTGATCCGCTAGGTCAAATTCTAGAATCCAAGCAATTAAACTCTCATGGGATTGCCTTTTTAATGATGTTGCAAAGTTATAATTTATTTT
Organism: Pinus albicaulis; assembly: GCA_034641835.2. NCBI lineage: Eukaryota > Viridiplantae > Streptophyta > Pinopsida > Pinales > Pinaceae > Pinus > Pinus albicaulis. The sequence continues at coordinate 318,379,626 of CM076580.1, read as the reverse complement.
GACTAGAAATATATATATAATATAATATAAGGAAAGGAAAGATAAATTTATATAATGTTAAAGAGACACTTTATAGGATGGGTATATAAAATAGATAAGTTAAACATCTACGAGAACAATAACTAGAACAAATAATTATGATAATTTGGAAAAACAGTGAAATTCTTCATATATGCTAAATATAGCATCCATCTTAAGTGTATTTAAAATTGTCCTTTAGGTTATAATTTAGGGATTGAGAAGAGGTATGCCACATTAAATAATGATATGTATTATTTATTGAAAAAAAAAATTATAGTAATAGATTAATTACGAAGTGATAGATGTTGTTTTAATAGGAATGGATGTAAAAAACATAGTTACTGATCAAATAGGTAACTGAATTGGAACTTATTTTTTTGAGGTAGCAAAAAAAGCACCCAGTTTTGAAAAGTGGTGATGCAGAATCACCCTTTTTTTAGAGCATGTTTTTGGCGTTTTAATTTATTTTTTATTTTTTATTTTTTTTATGAGATGATTTTCATGTCGATTTTGAATAGTGGTGGTGCATCATCACCCACTTTTTTTAGAGGGTTGATTTTGGCACTGTACATTTTATAATGTCTTCTTCTTCCCTGGGATGTTTATTTTTAAGTGCATTTTTGTACCTGTGTTTTAAAAAAAAAATTAAAATAAACATTTGTAATGAAATCTTCATTTTTTCACATAGATAATTTTTTTTTAAAAAGGTCAATTTTTTAAAGTTTATATTTCCTATATGTTTATGTATTGTTAATTAATATTTCAATGCATCCTATATGTTTATGTATTGTTAATTAATATTTCAATGCACATCAAATAATTGTCACTAAAAAACAAATATTTTGAACCATATGATAAAAAAAATACACATTTTCAATATAAATACAATGGAAAAAATACACTTTTAAAGACTTTTTGTTAAAAAAAAAGCCATGTTAAATAAACTAGTTTTTTGGGAAAATCCTAACAAAAAAACTTAAGAAAATAACATTTTTTTATGAATTTTATGTCAAAAAATAATAGTAAAGAGAGGTTTCTTACAAAAAATAAGGATTCTTCTGTTAAAATATCAAAGTCTAAACATTACAAGTAAAAATGATTAATATATCTCAAAACTGAGCTTTATTTTCAAGCATAACCTAAATATTATCAACAATATCAATTAATCCATGTTCAACATCTTCTAGAACATCATTAACGTCTTTTTCCACAACATTTTCTGCTTCATTTTGGTCATTGTCATCTTCTAATGGATCTTTCATGTCTACAAAGCTTCCAAAGTTTCCTTTTCCAATCATTCCATATAATGGTGGTTGAGGTTCCCTTGCTTTTTTTGCCACACATGATTCATTAAAATCCCTTTTCCTCAAACCAACTTCTTGCTTCGCATCTGGAAGAAGTTGAAGAGCATTAATTCTTTGTTGAATAAATTTGCATGGCACTGGGTCTTTCTTAATCGAAATGAAATTTCTTCCTTTTTGTAGGCAACATGCTAGTGTTGTACGTGGTCATCAAGCACAAAAGAAATAAATAAGAAAATTAGTATAAACACATAAAAAGTAAAAAATAAAATATTTCAATTCAAATTTGTCTAATAAAACTTACCTCAACCTGAGAATAAATCCAAAACCCAATCTCCTTCATTTGAACATAGATCTATAAGATAGTTAATCAATGTTTGCGGTTTTTGATAAATGTTAACTATATCTCATTTTGCATCTTTATCCTCATATGTTAGTTTTCTTACAACAACATCATGAACCAATACTTGACTATGACCCTTCCCATCTACTCGATTCGTAAGAATACGCTTATAGCTATCCTCTTTTATCCAACATTCAACATGTATGAACTCACAATCATTTATAATAGGTTGATCTTCGGAAAAAACAAGATTTGACTCCTGCTTGTAACATAACATGGTAAAAGTTCAATTAAATTGTACATAAATAATAAAAAATTAACAGTAATCGAACATACAATTTCAATGTCTTACCATGTAAGTTGCAACCTTGAGTTTGTTTTTCCCTTGAAGCTTGTTAACAACATTACAAATTGTGTGTCTGAATGAAATGTCACAAATCTCCAAAGTGGTAATGTTGTGACTTCTTGAAAACCCGTAACCACTTTACTAAAAGCTTGATAAGTATATGGTTCACTATCATATTCAATTTCTGGGAAATTGAAACCATGGGGAATATCTGCAATAACTAGGGCATATTCCCTCTTAGGTATTAGTTTTGCAATGTCTTCACAATCACCTTGTATTATTTGATATTGGATACTATTGAGCCCATTCCAAATGAAATGATTAAGAGTAGGATCAAGTTCAACATTCATAAGACGCTTCTTTCTCACCTTTTCCAACCTAATTTTTTCAATAAAGCTTTTAAAAGTATCTGGTACTGCATTTCCATCCTTCTTCGACATCTTTAATGACATAAAAAATTTATATGTATAAGTAATAAAATAAAAATAGTTTACATATGAATAAAATGAATGTATAAATCAACATAGGCTTATTGAATGCAATATAAAAATCTTTAAGTGTTGTTATAGAATTTGATTCTGGGTAGTTGTGCACAACATCATCCCAATTGCCTTCATTCAACATTTTAACCATATGTTCTTGTATTTTCATATAAATCTTCTGACTAAATAAATAAAGTTAAAATTGTTAATATAGTGACATGTATAACAAATTCTACCAACAACATTATGTTTTATTTAAAAGAAAATTATAATCAAAGGAAAAGTAGAAATAATTCAAGAAACTTAGTTTTGAAATTCTGCGCACATTTAATCCATTGATAATTCACCCGACTTCACACGAGATAGCACTGATTTGACTAATTTTTCATCCTCCACTCCTTGCATCATTCTCCAAGGTGTGATAGTCATATCCTCTCGAAGTTGATTCATTTCAGGACCTGTCTTACTGTTGGTACATATTATGGGTTTACTCTTTTTAACCTTCTGATTTTTTATGGAAATATTCTCCCACCGCTCAAAAATCTCATCAATGAATTCCCATATCTCCCCAGTTCTAAATGCCAACTGAAAAATGTTATCCATGCTTCTGAATATATTTGAATGCATTTTTCCATCTTTTGATTTCATCATTTTGATAACTTGTTTTCATTAAACCATTAGGGGAATTTTGAGGTCTAAAATGGGTCTCCTAAAGAAATTATAAAATAATAGTTGAAATAATAAAATAAGATTTGATTACATCATCAAATTTTAGAGGGAAAAAAAGAAAAAACTATTTTTTCAACTCGTATTTTCAACTTATCTCCCAAAGTTTTTACTCAAATTTCGAGCAGGAATACTCGTTGGATGCAAAATTCAATTCTTTATCCAAGGAGTAGCCATGTTGCATACTTTTGATGGTTTCTGCTAGACAAAAAATGAAAAATACATGAAAAATATGATTGCAATCACATTTTTTCATGTATTTCTCATTTTTCGTGTAGTAGAGTCCACAAAAAGTATGCAACATGCGGTACTCCTTGGATGAGAAATTAAATTTTTCATCTAACGAGTACTCCCGCTCAAAATTTGAGTAAAAACTTTGGGAGATAAGTTGAAAATACAAGTTGAAAAAATATTTTTACTATTTTATTATTTTTAATCTTTGTACCCTTTTACTTAAAAAATAGTGAATCATCCCCCATGGTTGACATCATCATTTTGAATCTTATTGGTTCTTATAAAGTTTATTTTGGCTGTACATTTTTCTTAGGAGGCATATTTTAGACCTCAAAATTCCCCTGATGATTCCTTTTGAAATGTTAGACTAACTTGTGCTTTATCCCCACCACATTTTTCTATGAATTCATTATGAAAAAATCTGACCCTTTGGATGAAAGTCATTTTCATTTTGCACTCATTATCTGCATTATGATCCCATGCCAATAAATTTGACTATGTTTTTGTTAAGCCAATGTAAATGATGTATTTCATTGTTTGAAAAAGATAGTTATAGGGATATTCCTCAATCAATTGTCTTTTAACCTCTACCAAATGGTTCCCTCCAATTACATAATATTTATAATCAAAAAATTATGTATTGTCAAATACTTGTTTTTCGGGAACCTGGTGTGGATCAACAAGAACCACATAAACCACATGTGCATATGGATTGAACCTGAACAATGTTTTCAGATTATGTACATGTAGGTGATGCGCCTTTATAATTTGATATTGAGATTGTCCTTCATGTGGCCTATAAAATCGGCTGACATTAGGATCAAATGTTTGGCCACCATAAATTAATTTATTCTTCCTCAACTCAAATCAAATGGCATTTTGTTTTGTTTTAACAATTCCATCCTCTAACTCAACACCTGGTGTTATGATTTCTCTGCTTCCTTTAGAGCTTTTAGTTTGTTCTTCATTTTTTCTCATGACTTTTACAGGTTGACCAAGATTTGATTTCTTCTTCTTATTGGGTAACATATCAACGTTTTTAGAAGCAAGATCATCATCATCAGGTAAAAGAGAGACATATTTGGCCATTTTTATTTTTGGTGTCTGATTTGTTTTCTCCTTTTTCACAACAGTTTTAATCTCCTCCTCACTAATTCTATCATAATTTTCAGTTTCATGTTCCACATATTCAAAAGCAATATTTTTAGGTTTGCTAGATTGACCCACCTTAGTGATTCTTGCTTGATCCCCTCTTTGTACAATTGCAATGTCACGAGCTATTGATCTTTGCTTCATTCTCCTTTCCTCTTCTTTATCTGTGTGGAAAGTGTTGATCACAGTCATAAAATTTGGCTCCATATAATAAATACCCTCAAACATGTTTGAAAGAGGCGCAACAAAATCCTATGAAGCAAAATAAAAGATGTCAATGATCAATAATTTATAAAAAATTGAATGATCCTTACAATAATGCATAGCAGAAATATAAATAAGCATACTTACCATGTTATTTGCAATGTTGCTTAAGATTTATGCAGACAACTTTGTAGATGTTTCATTTGTGTCATACTTGACCTTTGATAGACGATATCTAGCCTTGTCACGTTTATTAGCTATTCTTGCAAGAACGTAAAGAGTGTTTGTATGCGGCACTAAGCATATGTCTCGTACTCTGCCCATCACCTGATATGATTCACCTAAGTCAATCATACCACAAATCAGATAGATATGTATATCATTCTCCATTTCATTGTCTTCAAGATACCATGAAAAATCGGTTTTATTTATTTCCTCTGCGTTCTTCCATTCAGAAAAAAATTAAATAAATAAATAATAAATAATAAATAATAATAATAATAATAATTAATGAACTTAGTGGGCCCCTTGCTTGACTTTTATTACATCTTTCGATTTTTTATTCTTCAACAGTGTTCATAGTGTGTGCAATAATATCCTTATTACGTCCAACAATATCCATAGTGCGTCCAGCTGCAACTTTAGATTTGGCAGTTGCTGCCCTAGGTCTAGAAACATTCACAAAAAAAAAAAAAAATCATGTCATTTGTCTGATAAAAATAAATATATATATATATATATATATAGTAATTAATCAAACAACACATAACTTAATTAATCAAAAAAAAAATTTAAGTTTGCCAATATAAATTTAAAATTAATCGAAAATTAATGTCTAAAATATATTTAAAAAATAAAATTTATTTGTAAAACTATATAAATTGAAAATAAACAAATAAAATTAACTATACAATTTGTTCATTTAAAAAAAAATTAAAATCATATATATATATATATATATATATTATTTTTCATACATTTTATAAAAATAAAAAAATTATTTTAATTTTTTTTAATGTAAAGTTGTTTTGTAAAACCATTAAAAAACCAAAAATTAATTTGAAACTTAAGATCTTTTTTTTAATTTCAAAAACAAAAAATTAAAATTTAACAAATTTTAATATATATATATATATATATATATATATATATATATATATATATATATATATATTAAAAACAAAATAAAATTAAAAAATTTAATGTAAAAATTCTTTTAATATTAATTGTTTTTTTTAATATGGAATAAATAAATTTAGTTTTAAAATTTAAAATATAATTATTAAAATTTAAACTTTTATTTGAAAATTTAAAATATAAATTTCAAATTTTAAATTTTAAAATTTTAATTTAAAAATATAAAATTTTATTTTAAAAATTTTAAATATAGATTAATTTTAGAATTATAAAAATTTATTATATTATAAAAATTTTAATATAAAAAATATCTAAAACTTTAAATTTTATTATAAAATTATAAATATATATATATATATATATATATATATATATATATATATAGTTAAAAAAATAAAAAAATAAAAAGTAAAACTTTTTGTCCCCCTATTGGGGGTGTCGCTCAGTCGGCCTCCTGCTAGGCAGCCCTCCACGGCGTCGTCCGGCTGGCCTTCGGCCCTCGGCTGAGCGGAGGTAGATTCTTAGAATCGACCTCCACCCAATCACGGGTCAGATCTGGCTGGGTGTCATCATGGAGGGTTGCCCAGCCGACGTCCAGCACCGAGGTGGGCCGCAAAATGCAATTTTTTTTTTAAATAAAACAAAATAAATATAAAAAATAAAAAATAAAAATATTAAATAAAAATATAATAAATTTTAAAATACAATTTTTTAAAATAATATTTTTTTTAAATAAATTTAAAAAAAAAACATTTTAAATAATAAAATTAAAAAATAAATTACAAATATTTTAAATTAAATGTAAAATTTTTAAAAAACAATAAAATAAAATGTTTTAAAATATCAAAAAAACAAATAAAATAATATTTTTTAAATAAATTAAAAAAATTTAAAATAAAAAAATAAAAAATACAATTGAAATAATAAAAAGTATAAAAATAAATTTTTTAAATTTAGTTTATTTTAATAAAATTTAAAAAACAAAAAAAAAAAAATACTAAAAATTATTTGAAAATTAAATTTTTAGAATCTATGCTTCCATGATCCATATAAAATTGTAAAAACTCTTTCGGTAATAATCACATGCAATGGAACATTGTCGACGCATTTCGAACCAACCAGTGTGGTTCATCATCAGGACTAGGTGAGAGATCAGATCAAATCAATGAGTTTAAATAGATGTAGAGATGGTTAAACTAGTCGTTACGAAAATGGCTAGTTTGACTTTTTAAAATTTTTAATTATATATAATGTTTTTTAATTAATTAATTAATTAATTAATAACGGCTAGTTCCATTCTATTATTAAACTATTTAATTTATTTATTCAATTAATTAATAAATTAATAAACTTATTTATTAATTATATATATATTTATATAAATATATATCTATATATTTCTTATTTAGTTGATTTAATTATTTAATTATCAATTTTATTTATTTATTAAAGCGTGAGGCCCAAATAAAAAATAACCAATGAAAAATAATAATAATAATAATAATAAATAAATAATAAAACTAAAAAATAAAAAATAAAAATCAAACTAAAAAAATAAAATAATAACAATAATAATAATAATAGAAAATGTAAAACCCAAATAAAAATTTTGAGGACGCGCTGGAGCGAGCGCGCTGGAGCTGCTGCTGCGTCTTGTGACAGGCCGCGTTCAACCTAGGGCTTGCGCCCATGGAGGTGCAGGGCCCTCCCCAGGCGCCTCCTCCTCCCCCTCTGCCGCCCTCGTCTGTTGAGGCCTTCGATCGCCTCTTAGCTGGGCTTCCTAAGAAGAAGATCTCTGAAGCTGCGAAATTTGTCAAGAAACTGGATGATATACCTAAGATCTCACTTCCCGCAGAGACTCCAATCCAGGTTTCTTTATCACTAGCAGAACGTGCTCTCATAGGCCAGTTTACTGGGCTATGGCCATCTCCCAAAACAACTGAGAGCTGGGTCAGCAGAAACTGGGCGTCGTTGATCAAAGAAAGCGTCACTTCTTATTTTCTGGGGAGAGGATACTTTCTCTTCGAGTTCTCTTCAAAGGATGACAAAGATTTGATCTTCCAAAATGGCCCCTATTTCATGGGCCCCCAGGGTTTATATCTCAATAAGTGGACTCCGGACTTTGATCCTGCTGTAGACGTGCCCAAAGCTGTCCCGGTGTGGGTTAGACTTCCAAATCTTCCAGTTCACTGCTGGAATTGGGACTCTCTGATGCATATTGGAAATGCCCTTGGGAAATTCATTGATCAAGCAAACAACAAGGACCAATATGACTGTGCCAGGATCTGCGTTGAAGTAGATCTGGAGGTTGGGCTACCAGAGGCCATCAAAATCAAGGTTGGAAGCTGGTCGCATGTGCAGAAATTGGACTATGAGCAACTACCCTTCAAATGTCGGAAATGCCATGTCTATGGCCACTTCGCCAGAGGCTATCCGTCCAATACGGAGGCCGAGAAAAGGGAAAGAGGATGGTTGGAATCAAGTCAAGCGACCCAAAAACTTTCATAGGGCTAATAAGACGGGAGGCCCTAATGGCAAAGGTCCCCATCAGACCTCTGCTCAGCAGATCCCATCTAAACCCACTTCAGAAAACAAGTTTGAACTTCTAAGCTCGCACCAGGAGGTCACCCAGGAGGTCGAGGCTCAAAAGGCAATGTCCCCGGACAAAATCAACCCCCCTATCTCACCCAAGGATGCAAGTGTTGCAGAAATCTCAAAAGGAATCCCTGTAGAAGTCGAGGAAGAGGACCAGGAAATGGATGACTCGGAGGAGGAAGGAGAAATAGGTGACTCCCAAGCTTCTGTAAGGAGATCCGCAAGAGGTCATAGAACAGATCGAGAGAAAAGAGAGCAGGAAACGTTCAAGGATAAGCTATAGGGCAGCCAACCAACGCTGGAGAAGCTGCTATTGAAAAAGCCGAAGATGATGAGAAACCAGCCCCAAGGCTCCAAGGGAGCCCAACAGAACAAAGGTAAATAATGAAAATTGTCTCCTGGAATTGTAGGGGTATGGGGAGCAAAATCAAGGAAGAGGCCATAAGAAACTTAATAAGAATAGAAGCCCCAGACATACTCCTTATCCAGGAGACCAAGATGGAGGACTCAGACCTCCTTCAAGCAAGTAAAAGAATCTGGAGTAAATGTAAAGCAAAATTTGTCTCTGCCCGAGGAGCCTCTGGAGGGTTAGGCACTTTTTGGAACGAAAGCAAGATCTTGTTAGTTTCCGAAGTTTCAAACACCCACTGGCTGCTTCTAAAAATGCAGCACCTTGTTACCAAAGAATATTTTTGTCTCTTCAATGTCTATGTACCGGTCAATGCTAGAGAAAAAAAGGCCTGTTGGGACTCTATAAGAGACCAAGCAGATCTCGACAATCTGGTTAACATCATTATTGCAGGGGACCTCAATCTCACATTACATTCCTCAAAAAAGAGAGGAGGCAACATCGTGTGAGATCCGGCGAGGGAATGGGCAGAGGATCTTCTGCAAGATTGGGATCTGCTGGACATCAAGCCTTCTTCTGGTAAGTTCACTTGGTCAAATAAAAGAGTAGGCCCTGGACAGATAACAGCAAGGCTGGATAGATATTTTGTTCAAAGTTCCTTTCTCTTGCTTGGATTAGATGCTTGCATGCAAATCCTTCCTTGCAGCATATCTGACCACAATCCCATCAAGCTTGATCTCCGGGCTCTCCCTGATCTTGGCCCCATTCCCTTCAGATTTAGTCCCCTCTGGGTCAAGGAACCCAATTTCATGCAGATTGTCAAGGAAAGTTGGTCCCAGCCAGTCAATGGATCACCCTTCTACGTGTGGGAAGAAAAGCTCAGAAGAACGAAAGCTACTCTAAAGGGTTGGGCCAAAACTCTTGCCAACCCAGCAGCTGAAAGAAGAAATCTACAAAGTCAACTTGAAGCGCACCGCTTGCTTTTGGAAGAGGCACATGTAACCAGAGATCTCCTTGAAAAGGAGGTTCAACTCCAACAACACTTCCATAAAGCATGCCTAGCTGAAGAAGATTTTTGGAGAATTAAGTCTCGCTGCCTATGGCTCAAAGCAGGGGACAGAAATACTTCTTTCTTCCACAAGCAAAAACAAGTTAGAAAATGCTTCAATACCATTTCCGAGATCAAGGATGACAACTCCAATCATAAAGACTTCGCCAGCATCAAGCGAGCAGCATTTCTTCACTTCCAAAACTTGTACAGTGAGGATGAGAATCTGGTTCAAAATTCTGCACTACTAGACTGGGTCCCCCCCTCAATATCTGCTGAGATGAATCAACTCCTTGAAGCTAAAGTCACCAAGGCTGAGGTCAAGAATGCTCTCTTTGCCATGGATCCAGACAAAGCACCAGGTCCGGATGGATTCTCCGCCAGATTTTTTCAATCATGTTGGCACATTGTGGAAAAAGATCTCTATACAATGGTTCAAAAATCCCAAGACTATCAAAAAATTGGAGGTGGTTCTAATTCTGCGTTCCTTGCACTCATTCCCAAAGAAAATGGCGCTAACTCCTTCAATAGATTTCGTCCCATCTCTCTCTGTAACATTGGCTACAAGTTGATCACCAAAGTAATAGCTAATAGGCTGAAATTGCTTCTCCCCAAAATCATTCTAGAAAACCAAGGGGGATTTATTCATGGTAGACAGCTCGTGGACAATTTCATCTTGGTTCAAGAGGCAATTCTCTCAAGTCAGCAGCGCAAGGAAAGAGGTATGGCTATCAAACTAGACTTAGCAAATGCCTTTGATCGTGTTAGGCATAGTTTCCTCTTGAATGTTCTAAAAAAATTCGACTTTGGTGAGAAATTTATAAATTGGATTCGGGCTTGCATTTCGGAACCATGGATTGCTCCCCTTGTAAATGGTAGAGCAGTTGGGTTCTTCAAAGCCTCAAGGGGACTCAGGCAGGACTATCCTCTTTCCCCCCTGCTGTTGTTTATTCAAGCCTCCGTCATCAGTTTCTACCTAAACAATAAAATGCAAGAGCAGGAGATCTCTGGGCTTTCCATTGCAACAGGAGTTAAAAGCATCAACCACGCCCTCTTTGCAGATGATACTTTGCTGCTGGGGGTCGTTTCAATTCATTCGGCCAACAGATTCAAAGAAGCTCTAGATGAATTCTGTTTGGTGTCGGGAAGTAGTCTCAATAAAGGAAAATGCCATATCTACACTTGGAATACTCCGGCCATCTTGCTCAGCTCCATTGCAAGATGTTTTGGCTTCGTAGCCTCTTCAACTTGGACATCTTTCAAATATCTTGGGCTCCCTATCTTCCTCAAGAGACCCTACAGCAAGGATTGGCTTCCTCAAGTGGAAAAATTCAAAACCAAACTCCAGACTTGGGGTTCCAACTGGCTCAATATTGCAGGAAAATCAGTTCTCATTAAATCTGTGCTCTGCAGTCTTCCCCTATTTCAGTTCTCTGTTCTCCTGGCCCCTATTGGCATTATTCAGAAAATGGACCAACACATTCAAAACTTTTTTTGGAAGGGGGGAAAAAATAATGAGAGGAAAATCCCTTTGGTTAACTGGGAGATTGTCTCTAAACCTCAAAGGGAGGGGGGGCTAAACTTCAAGAATATTTCTCTTCAGAACACTGCCATGGGAGCTAAGCTGCTTTGGAGAATTATTGCGCCCAAGCCGGGCTGGGCCCAATTAGCTCTCTGGAAGAAATATTTTAAAGGCAAGAGACTCAAATGTCTGGACGGTCCTCTCCCTTAAGGCGTTTCCCCTTTTGCAAGGCTCTGCTCCAAAGCTGCCCCTCTGATCAGCCCCAACGCCTATTGGATCCCTGGAAATGGTAAGAGTATAGACATCTGTGCAGATCATATTCTAGACCGGGATCCGATTGGTAACTGCTCCTCTTTGAATGCGCTACGTTGCTGGATGATCGCTGCTGGGAAATCCACTCTGTGGGATATTTCCGTTTGGGCTGAGTCGCATTGGGCAGGTTGGAATTTCTCTGATATACCTCCGGAGCTTCTACATGATTGTAACTGTCTTCGCTCCAAATTAAATGGTATTTCTCCCATTCATGCAAGCAGAAGAGATCTGCGTGGTTGGGGATCACTGTCTGCAGGATATTCTGTTGCTCAAGGTTATGCAAAACTCGCTCTGAGACCTCACGTCCCTCCGGATCCTGCTCCTTGGACTGCGATCTGGCGCCTCCACTCTCTACCCAAAATTGACATGTTTTGTTGGCTTTTATGCCACAAGAAGATTCTTACTGATGAAAAACTGCAGAAGCGTGGTTTTAACGGCCCGTCCAGGTGTTCTTTATGCAGAGAGAATGTGGAATGTGCCACACATCTTGTGTTGAACTGTAACTTCAAAGTGCAGGTCTGGAGCGAGCTGATGGACTATTGGAATCCAAATTTTGTTCTCCCCACCTCTATATCGGATCTATTTTCATATTGGCAGAGAAGTTACCCTGGCCCTCCTCCCAAAAACAAGGTGATTAATTCGGCTTGGTCTTCCCTCCCTAAAATCTGCTGCTGGCAGATCTGGCTAGAGCTAAACAGCATAATTTTTAGAGACATTCAACATGATGTCAAGGTGGTAGCGGCCAAGATAAAATCCCAGTTAAAAAAGAGTTTGGAAGGTCTAAAAGATGCTACAAATCTAAATCAAGTAGATTTAACTTGGGGTGCCTCCCTAAATCTGCAATTCCATCAAGCTCCTAGACATATTCCCCCCCCTGAAAATTGGCAAATAAGGGGGAAGAACAATGAAGAATTCCAAGACTGGATCCTCAATCAACAGGTGCACTCCCTCTTCTTTGATGGCACATCAAAGGGAAATCTGGGAAGGGCTGGGGCAGGAGGAATTGTTAAAAATGCTGAAGGTACGCTGATACACAGCTTTGCTTGGGGTCTGGGGGTCATCACCAGCATTCAAGCAGAGGCTTTGGCCCTCTTTCAAGGATTAAAATTGCTCTTGACTCTAGGAATCAAGGAGGTTAATATTTTTGGAGACTCCCAAGTGATAATTAAAATTATGCTGACGAATTCTTCCCCTCGGGACCTAATATTGGCAAGGTTGATATCTAGAATCAGAAGCTTGGGAAAATCGTTCCAAAATCTGAGGTACTACCACGTGTTGAGAGACAACGACAAAGATGCAGACCTTGAAGCAAATAAGGCAGCCCTCCTCTCCGTTGGGTCAATAATTCGTGACAGGGAAGAAACATGGGACCCAATTCCATAATCAGCCAGCTGAAATGTTTTACTGCTTGTTATTGAATCAATTTGTCTGCACTTTTAAGCTTGGGAAAATCACAGAAATCGAACATATAACTGTACTCAAAAAGAGCTGGAAGCTGCCCATAAGTCTTACAGCATTTCTGATTATTGATGCTTTTTGGGATTTTCTCCCTCTCATTGTAACCCGAAATTTGGTATTTAGACCAAACAGTTAATACATCCCATAACCGTTTCTGTGAAAAAAAAAAACAATAATAGAAAGAAAAAAAAAATTAAAAATTAAAATAAATAAAATTAATTAATTAATTAAAATAAAATAAAATAAAGTGAAATAAAATTAAAATAAATAAAAATTATAATAATCATAATAATAAAACTAAATAAACAATAAATAAATCAAAGTAAAAAAATAAATGAAGGCACAAAAGGCAGGGCAAAAATAAAAGACAATCAGGAACATAAGGCAGGTATCCAACACCTGCTGATGTTCCAACCATCATCTCTGCTGAGATAAACGGGTTTTTTTTCGATTTCTAAGGCCTCTCTTAACTTCCGATAATGGAAATGGTCGATCCTAGCAATTACCTTCGCCTCTTCGATGCAAATATGATGGTTAGTCTTTTCTGCATGCTCAACTAGGGCAGATGAGCGGGATCTTCCATGCTTAATGTCAGCAGCATGTTCACAAATCCTTTGATTTATAGACCGACTAGTTTCACCAATGTAAGGCGTCCCACAGGAACAAGGAATGATGCAGATACCTTTCCCATCCCTAGGGTCAATCGGGTCTTTAACCGATTTGAGAGAGCTATGAATCATGTTAAGGGGCTTGAAAGATGAAGACACCCTATGCTTCCTAAGGACCCTTGCAATTTTATCAGTGGTTCCTTGAATGAACGGAAGACGCACACTGTGGGACCATTGACTAAGGTCTTGATTCTTTTTAGTTAGAGGACCTTTTTCTGCTTTAAGGAAAGCTTTAAGGCCTTGCGATCTACTATAACCATTTTTACAAAAGACACTTAACATATGAGACTTTTCCCCCTCAAGGTGAGACTCATCAGAGGTCCTCAATGCCCTTGTGGCCAAGGTTTTTAGGACACCTAATTTTTGAGCAGGGAAATGATGCGAACTGGCATGAAGGTATCGCTCAGTATGAGTTTTCTTTCGAAAAACTTGATGGGAGAAAGAACCATCATCCTTTCTAGATATAAGAACATCAAGGAAGGGAATGTTGCCATCCACCTCATATTACATGGTGAATTTTATGGAGTGCGATTGATCATTAAGGTGACAGAAAAAAAGATCTAACTTATCTTTGCCACGTGGCCACACGACACAAGTATCATATACAAACCTTTTCCAAAGCTTTGGTTGGAAAAGAGCTGATGAAAGAGCCTTAGATTTAAAGTCCTCCATAAACAGATTAGCAATAATCAGGGAAAGGGGGGAACCCATGGCAACACCACATGTTTGCTCATAGAATTCGCCTTCAAAACTGAAGAAAGTGGAGGTTAAGCAGATCCCAACTAAATGGGCCGTATCAAGATCAGTAATGTGATTAATGACATCAATAGCCTCTTTGATGGGGATATTGGTGTAAAGAGAAAGTCAAACTAGTCGTTTTCCTAACATCTAGTTTAACCATCTCTACATCTATTTAAACTCATTGATTTGATCTGATCTCTCACCTAGTCCTGATGATGAACCACACTGGTTGGTTCGAAACGCATCAACAATGTTCCATTGCATGTGATTATTACCGAAAGAGTTTTTACAATGAAAATTAAATTGCTTTTTTAATTGTAAAATATATTTATAATTAAAAAAAAAACAAGTTTAATAAAAACGAAAAGGAATCTGTATTTTCATTTAAATAAAAAAAAACATTAAAATATCTAATGCTATTTTAAAAAGTAAATTTTCATGTTTTAAAATAAAAATATATATATATTTTTTTCGGTTGCAATTTTAGAAAAAATAAAAATAGATTAAATATAACTGTTTTTTTGATGTGCATGGTCGCTTTTTGGTTTTTGTTTCATGGAGGAACCCAACAACCCTAAGAAAGAAAAAAATTCTAAATTTTTGTCCCAAAAACCTAAAAATTTAAGTTTTTTTTCTATTTTCTTCACTATAAAAATATAAAAAAGAGGGTTTTCGAACCTAAAAACCATAAAAAAAATAGTTTTGGAACATAATAAAATAAAAAAAAACATATTCTCCCCAAATTCATCTTTAAATGGACAAAATAGAAGGAAAACTAACCTTTGAAATGCGAAAAACTCTTGTTACCAATGTCAACACAACGCCTCCAATGCGAACACAACGCCTCCACAAAATTACCAATGCCAACGCAATGCCTCCAAAAAAACCCAGAATACTTGATGTGATGTGAGGAATAGAAACAATTATTGTTATTATATAGCAAATATTGTCTGATTAGTTTACCATTTCGTGAATGTGGGATTAAAAATTAAAATTAAAAAAAATCACATGTAGTTAATATTATAGGTTTATATTAACTTTTATTCAATGTCGGAAAAAAAAAAAAAAACAGAAATTTTAAACATTTATTATAATACGTAGTTAATGTTAAATAATTCAAATAAGAAATTTCTTTTAGTTTTGAAGGCATGCATGAAAGGAATATTTTGTGGATATTTTGAATAGAAAGTAGGGTGAAATATTTTAATACCAACAGTTTATTAAAATGTTTTGAAATATGTTTTAGACAAATATTTTGTATGGAAATATTTCAAACGAAAGCTTTGGAGGGAAAGTTTTTAATGAAAATATTTGGGGAGGGAATTTGGAGTGAAAATTTTTAGCGAATTTTTTTTGTGGGGGGGGGATTTTAGAGGGAAATTTTCAGTCTTTAAGCTATATATTGTAATTGGGAGAGAGTGCATTTGTATCATTGAACATCTTCTTGTTGAAAGCCATGGGTTTTTCTGATAGCGAAGTTTTTCTTTCTGCAACATCAACATCTTCGTCATGCAACAACTTTATTTAGATTGTTGAATATAACAGGAGTCTGTTCACCATGAATAGAGAGTCAAAAAATTGACTTGGTCGTAATCCTAACGATGATGAGAACAGAATTGATGAAGGGCAGCAAAAATAAATTTCTATAAATCGAGAGTCGGTTATTCCACTTACTCTTAATCCTAAGGATTATGAGAGCACCAATGATGAAGCGCGTGATGAATAATTTCCAAAATCAAAATTTTCACTTCGTCCTAATCCTAAGGATTATGCGAGCACCACTGGTGAAGAGAGGAATGGAGAATTTCTAGAGTCAAAATATCCACTTCGTCCTAATCCTAAGGATTATGCGAGCACCACTGATGAAGAGGGGGATGAAAAATTTCCGGAGTCAAAATATTCACTTCGTCTTAATCCTAAGAGTATGTGAGCACCACTGATGAAGAGGGGAATGAAAATTTTCCAGAGTCAAAATATCCGCTTTTTCCTAATCCTAAGGATTATGCCAGCACCACCGATGAAGAGGAGAATGAAGAATTTGCAGAGTAAAAAATCCACTTCATCCTAATCCTAAGGATTATGTGAGCAACACTAATGAAGGGGGGGATGAATTTCCAGAGTAAAAATTTCCACTTCATCCTAATCCTAACGATTATAAGAGCACCACTGATGAAGGGGGGATGAACAATTCCAATAAATAGAGATTCAAGGCATCCACTTATTCCTAATCCTAAGGATTATGAGGGCACTAGTGAGGAAGGGGTGGGGGGGGTGGGGGGGGGTGTGGGATGAATAATTTCTAGTGAATATAGATTCAAAGCTTCAACTTAGGCCTAATCCCAAGGATTATGAGAGCACCACTGAGGAAGGGGAGGATGAAGAGTTTCTTGCAAATGATAATTTTAGATGCACAAATCAAAATAATGCATTTTCTCTAAGTGGTCATTTCAAAGGCACTCATGGTGATGAAGGATTGAATCCTCCAAGGGGAGAATTCGAAAGCAAGAATCAAGATGGTGAAGAATTTCATCTGAGTTAGGGTTACAAAAGCGCAGATGACTCTTGTGAAATGTTTTCTTCAAGTGAGGAGTATTGAATATTTTCCAGACAATGATGTTGATGAATTTCTTAACTATGTTGAGAATGATGATAGTGGGGATAATATTCCTCCTAATGGTGATGAAACTGCTTCTACAAAGGATAATGGAATGTTGAATCCGTTGCAAGAAAATATTGTAACTAGGATTAGGAGTAGACCTTTCCATATCAATCCAAAACATTCTAGTTATACAAGGGTGAGAACAACATATCTCACAAAAATAAGTTATGTCGTTCATTTGATTTCAAGTGAATGTCATCGAAGGGATTGCTTGAAACATATGGATTTCAACTTTTCTTTGGAGAAAAGGAAAATATATTTTTCAATGAATAAAAGCATGAAAAATTCATATTTAGTGGGTTGCATACAATCTACACTAGCATGTTATGATTATCATATTGGGAATGTATTGTGTTTAGTCAATTTAGTGTCCTAAATTGCTAACATAAATTATCGACTGGGGTTAGTAAACTGATGAAGTGTGGTGCATTGTATGTGCTTAGTTAACCTTTCTCTTACTTCGTATATTGTTTTGGGGGTTTTTTGTTCTTTTATGTCTAATAATTTTTAATCTAAAACTATGAAAAGTTTTAAATGAATCTAATGAATTTAAAGAAGGAATAAAAGGAAGTGTTCCTAAGTTAATTTGATTTTCATTAAAAAAAAAAAAAAACAAAAAACATAATATGTTGGCTAGTTAGGATCTAATTTGGAAAACAAAGCATCTAGTTTATCTTATTATTAGTCCTATTCCATGGATTTAAGTCTTAAATCTAAGAATAAAATTGCAGTGCTTGAAAGTAAAGGCAGGAAATGAAATCAACTAATGTACTTCTGGTTACTCCAACATTCAATTATAAAGTATGACCTTCCTGAAATGATGTGTTAAGCAACTTTCTGTACTTTAACTTCTAATGTCTTAGAACAGTAAATAGAGGAAAAACATCTAATATATCTTTGGTTACTCCAACATTCAATTATGAAGTATGATCTTCTTGAGATGGTGTTAAGTAACCAATTATACTTAATGATCTAGAAAATCAAATAAGACATGCAGAAGGTAACTCATTAATTGCATTCATTAAACATTCAATCATTCAATTTTGAAATATGATTAAATCAATCTCCTTGAAATGATCCTTAGGAATATCAGTGATGAAACTAAGTGAGGATCTTAAAGAAAAATTTGAAAGCATAAACAACTAATGTATATTTGACTTTCTCCAACATTTCAATATGAAGTACTACCTTCTTGAAGTGTTATGTAAGAAGTCAATTATGCCTTAGTTTCTAAATTCCTAGAAAGCAAATAACAATGTGCAAAGTAAATTCAATCATTGTATGAATTAGACATTCAACCATTCAATTTAGAATCATCATCTTGAAATGGCTTTTGAAAACATCCATTAACACAATTGATTGATAATTATAATCTAAGAAAATAAATGGCAGAACAGTAAAGAAAGCTAGATAACTGTGAATTCTTATTGCTCCAAAGCAATCCAATTTTGGAAAATGGATAAGGCACTACTTTCTTGAGATGCCTATTACGAAACATAAGGTTACATAGTGAATTAAATCTACATTTGAAAATAAAATAACAATTACAAGGGAAAACTAAACTATTTGCATGAATCCAAGTAAAACAAACTAATTAATCTTACAAATTTATAAAGGGATGCACATGGTTGATGGGGGCCCTTCCATTGTCCAATAGCATTCCAACTCGCAAAAATTTACATTCTGAAACTCAATAATAGAAATAACTTTCTTTATTGATAAACTCACAATTTACATAATGGAAATCTACACTCCTAATCTCATTACATCAATAACTCTTCACTTTACATCCCATTCCATCTCAACCTTGTTACAAAACATTCTATAATTCTTTCTCTTCTTCTCCTATTTTTCACATGCCTTGATAAGAGAAAGCTTCCCCTATTTATACAAAAATATGAGAAGTTATATCATTAATGAGATTCCATGAATCTCTCCCTATATCTCTAGAGTTACAATAAAAATAGGAAATGATAAGACACTTGTCTTCTTAGAGTTTCAATACAAATAGGAAATGAGACACATATCCTCATGATCCCATGATCTTCTCCACTCAAATTAGAATTTGGTTTTGGGAGGCCACATAAAGGTCTTTTAGAAGCTTCCTTTTGATCTACACATGGCAACAATATCACCCCATTTGTTAGGTATAAACATATGCACATTATTTTCTAATTTTTAACCACAAATTCACTTAAAAATGCTAAGAATTAATAAAGTTTGGAAAAACATAAATGTAACCCAATAGTGGTAATGGTAAGGTAAATGTAATGAAATGGAGGTGGAGTGAAGGTGATAATATGGAAATATGTAATGGAAGTGAATGACAATTTCAAAGCCCAACATATTGCTCTGCAGAAAGGCTTTCAAAAGGTTGCATTCAATTGGTAGTTGTCGTTTGTCAAGAATCCAAGAAATACTAGAAAAGGATCCCACGTATTATTCAGAGTTACGTTATAAATGGGGGGTTGGGCCGTTAGCAAATACTTCTATGTCATGGATGAAAGACTTATTTTCAAAGCATGGAGAGGGTATTCCAAATAAAGACACAATACATATTCCAGATAATTTCTCGAGACGATAAATCTTCAGCTTATAAAAATATTATGCAGAAGTTGCTGAAGGAGTTGGTAATTTTATTACATATTCATATTTTACAAGGGTATGGAAGAACGAATTCAACAATGTTCGTATTCCTAAGAAGACAAGGATAGGGTTTGCAGCACATGTGCTTCTCTTAAAGAAAAATAGATAAATTTCAAGGGGCAGAAAGAGGTATGCGTTCAAAACATTATTTTTAAAAATTGGATAGTTATCAACTATGAAAATATATTTATTCATATGTTTCTTTGATTTTATTTATAGATTCCGTTGTCAAAAAATTTCAAGAGCATTGTAATCAGTAAACAAGTGAAAGACAAAAATTGTATAAACATTGAAAGAAGTGTTATGATAATCCAAATAAATATTTGGGTTTGATAATTGATAGTATGGAGCAAAATAAACACTTCTGCCACATTCTGTCCGCACACCAAAAAATTACAGGTGGAAAATTTCATTCAGTTTCACTTGGTTAGTTGTATGGTCTTTAATGAGAAGATGTTTCCAAGGGTTTACTTCACAACTCCAAATATTCATAATGATGCAAATCTAACCATAACTATAATCCATGATGTAGTTAATCATTGGTCTATTAGTCTTCCTGAAGTTCTATATGTACAATTAGACAACACAAGCTGTGAAAATAAAAAACAATTTCTTTTTGGGTATCTAAATATGCTCTTTGAATTGGGAATTTTTAAAAAGATAAAGGTTGGTTTCCTTCTTGTTGGGCATAATCATGACCATATTGATCAAATGTTCAGTCGTTTTTCAATAAAATTGAGGAGGAAAGGTGTTGGGAGCCTACCATCATTAATTGAATGTATTAAGAAATCCTACATTCCAGAACCTGTTTTTCATGTGTTGGAAGAAACTATTGACATGCGAAGGTTTCTTCTGGTATCACATGGTGAGGAGAAATGCATTGAACAACTTAACGACATTAGTTTCCAGCATCTTTTTCGTATCAAAAAAATTGATGGGATAACACTTATATGCAGCAAGAAGTATTGAAATGCTGCAAAATGGGGGCCATCATCAGGTTTAGCATTTTTGAAGTTCATTCCAGAGCATCCAATATTTTCATCAAAGATATTGTTATTACAGTCAGTTGTTGAAATCCATAATGCACGAAGGCATAAAAGAGACATATATTATTCTGAATGTTTGGAGGAAATTAAAATATGTGTTAGAGATACATATGAGTACTTTGATGTTGTTGATTCAGTTTGGTGGGAGTCTTTTTTCAATAATCAAATTGATAAAATTTCAAGATCAATAAATGAGGATACGCTTTTGAAGACTCCATTTTTTTGGCCACAAAATATGCCAAATAAGCATGAGGAAACACACATTTTTGAACAGCAATAGTCTCAAGCTATTATTAATTCTCCATGGGTATAGGAAATAGAAATCTATCTTGGTTCTAGAAGATCACGTGCACAACGTGAAGTCATGGAAGACCTTTACATGGTTCTGTGTAGGATGTTAAGGAGGGTTGCATGATAGCAGTGTTAGCTGATGAAGATCCACATGGCTATCCATTCTGGATTTCCAAGGTTATAAAGTTCAATAAGGAAAATGAACATATTATAGTTGTTGAAGTACATTGGTATGCCACAAGTACCCACCCTTTCAATGGTGTGTACAAGCCAGAGATGGTAGTTGAAAAAACAATTGGTAGGAAGAGAAAAAGAAAGGGCATAAATATAAATCTTCGTCGCATAGATGTCTTAAAATTGGAGGATGTTGACATACTTTTGTATGAATTCAATTTGAAAAAGAGAGGAACTCTTTCCTTGAAGACCATAAATATTTTGAAGAAATTTCTACCAGAACAAATACCGTTGAGACGGGACTCTACTGAATGTAGTCGTAGATCTAGAAGACTTTTGAACTCTGAAATGGTGGGAATTCATGTTGACTCAGATGGAGCACTAGTTGATGAAAGAGAAGAATATGGATCATATTCATCTGCATCCAGTCATTCATCTCAAGATGTAGGCTCTGACGGTGTGTCAGAACCTATGATTGATTTTGAATAATTTTCTAAGACATCTTTATGTAATTGATGTTTGCATGGTAACTTGAAATAAATATTTTCACTTCCATATGATCTTTCATGAAGTTATGAGGCATTTATATGTTTGTTGGATTATATGTTTTACTTAAGAAGAATTCATCTCTTTATAATATCCACAGCGCAACAATGCATTACAAAAATAATTTATGTTATATTCAACATACCAATGTCAATATTTTGATTAAAAGTAAAAAAAAAAAAAAATAGTGATATTGGCATGATATTATGTATTGCTAGCATTTGGTATAATATACTTTTAAAAAATTTTAAATTTATGCCTCATTGAAAGGGGACACTTTGTTTTGATGGTTGATTTTTAGGTTTTGGTTGCAATTAGATTTAAAGTTGTCTTAGGCTAAGATTTGAAAAGAGATATATTTTTATCCTTTAAAATAAAAATTACTCTTGGAATAATAAATATTTCATTTACTTGTTCATGTTTAAAAATTGTTTAAGTCATATAATTTCTCCATAATTTCATGGTTCAAGTATTTTGAAAACTTAAGATTAAAAACTTGATGTTTAAAACTTGTCATTGAGGTTTTTATGCACTGCAATATTTTATCTTTATGTTATGGTTGAAAACAATTACAATTTTAGGGTTTTTTAGAGTCAAGATATTTTATCTTTAACAAGATGGATAAAAATTGTTGGAAATGATAAGGCCTTCAGACATGATATTTTTATATTTAACATCATGTATCAGAATTTTTAGAATTTTATGATTTTTCAATGTCCTAATGTGTTTATTGTGACAATTTTTTTTTTTTATTCCAGCATCAACTCATTTTTTTCGAGGGTGTTTTTTCAATCCTTTTTTAAAGAAAGAATCTCATTTTTAGCATAATTTAAAAAAAAATTGAAATTTGACCCTCAGAAAAAGAAAAAAAAACAAATGCGTTCTGGAATACACACTTATCGTTTTTGGGGTGTTTTTTCATGTTTTTTGTCTCTTTAGGCTAGATTTCCCGTTTGATCGGTAACTATGTTAAACTTGATAATAAGGTATAAAAAAAATTATAGAATTAGTTAGAAAGAAGAGATAAAGTAAAATTTATTAGTAGAAAAGGGATTTTAAGATAAAGAAGAGAAAGTCATGATGAAATAAAGTTTGTGGAAATTAGAAAAGTTTTAAGTAGTTAATTTGAGTTATAATAGTATGGAAATGTGACAATATAAATGAAGAAAAAATTTCTATGAACTACTTGAGAGTTGTGGCCTATAATGTTGGTATAGAGAATTAAGCCTCTCTATTAGGCTCTCTAATTTCTCACTCCTAGTTTCTTTGCTAAATTATGGAACACAATAAAATAACATAGAATGGAACCCCTACTCCTCCTGGTGGCTTGGTATTTAGCATAACCCAATAACCAACTAGGGGTGACACTTGACTCCATCAACTCTCAACTAGAGTTATTTGTATGAACCTTCTAGAGTTTTCTTCAAATTTTACATGTGGCTAGCCCCATTTGCACGAGTAAAGGGGGATGACATGGCATCTACTTGAACCAGGGTGGTCAACATGGTAGGTCAAATTGTGGGAGACATAAATTTTGCATACAAACTTCGATTGACGTGATTCTTGCACCATTGGAAATGTATTTGAGTGTCGAATAGAACTATAGGGTCTTGTATAAGTGAGGATATTTTAACCCCAAAAGATATAATTTAATGCCTCATAATGGCATTAGTTTTTTTATACCCCGATTCTCCAAATTGGGATTTTCTAGTAAAACTGACCCTGCAAGTTAATTCCTCCACTTTTTCCACTATGAAAGAATTGACATAGATGAAAAATAATATAATGATTCAATCTAGATCAATTTTAAATTAGATTCATATTGTTTATCAATAGAGGTCCAAGTGTCACAACAATTTCATTAAGAAGAAGTTACAAGTAGGAGAATGGGATCTCTTATTTGATTACATATTTGAATACTTCAAGGGGAAATTTTGCAATCACTGATTGAAACCATATGAAATTGATACCATTTTTTAAAATGGTTTTGTGAAGCCATGTGCCATTGATGAGAATAGAATGCCTCTCATGGAAAATGGTCATCGACTAAGGTAATATTGGAAACCATTGTCTAAAGATGATTTTACAAAGATATTGCCATCATTCTAATTTGGAGGTTGTTGATATAGTAGCATTGACTATGCAATGAGAACCTTCAAAAAATAATATTTTCAATAGTTAATGATGATGATGGTAATAATAATAATAACAATAATAATAAATAAATAAATTTTATGGCATAAAACTTGTTTTAGACACTACTAGACCTTCAGATGCTAGAAAACCAATGTTTTACTAACATTACAATGTTTAAATAAAATCCACTTATGAAAAACCTTTGTGGTGTAGTTATAAAATTCTAGTTTGAATACCAATTTTTTTAGCATATGAGGTTTAAGGGAAAAAAAATGCATCTTTTAGTTGATCCATTATAATTTTACTATTTGCATGATTTTTTTTTTGCAACTCTACCATATACCTTTTATCTATTTGTAGGCCTACTAATGATCTCAAGTTCTGCTAAAAAAATTAAAATCAATGTGACGACTTTATATTAGTTTTCTACATAAACCACACCCTTCTTCCTTTCCCACATCCTTCCTGTTATGGATCCATCAAAATTACATGAAATTATTCAAGTGCTATAGGTATTTTGCATTACTTCATTAGTTATGAATCCTTTATTTTAGCAGTAACTATGGATCCCTAGAACTAACTAATTTCTTCAAATCCCTTTTGTGAAATTGTACATACCAAGTGTTAGGCGTCCCTCAACCTTTTAGAGATTATAATAAGTCTACATGGAGCTCTTTTTCCATTGGCCAAGATCTACTTCTAGTCTCTTCTATACACCTATGGTCATATATTCATCATGAGGGAGGTGATCAATGAAAATTCTTGTTTGGATTACCAATTACAATGATGTTGAGATTTCAAACATTTCTAGGTGTGTGTAAGTATGCTCTAATTTATTATTTGTTTCAATGATAATTGGGTTCTAGTGGTTTTTCATTGAAATTTTCATAGTGCTTGTAATGGTTTTCTTATCCTAACTTAGCTCCTTTCCCAAGGATAGACATTATCTGTTGTGGGGAGTAGCTAACATGATTTTTGGAAAATCCACTACTTTACAAATCATATATATTTAAATTGTTGACCTTTCATTATCCATGCCATATATATTTGAATTCTCATGATCTGTCTTGGCACTCCATTTTTGAACTTGACATCTTTGGGCTTTAACATCATCTATCCCTTCCATGATTTGATTCTTGACATGATTAATTCCATCACTCCTATTATCATTATTCCCCCTTAATATACATCCTACCTTATGACTCACATACCATCCAACCTATCATAGCTGTGTTCTTTCCAAAATGGGGAGTTTTCTTACATCACCATTCTCCCCATATTATGCCATCTCTTGTACCTCCTCACAAATGTTACTAGACTCTGAACCAGCTTAGTTCTTCACATAAACGGTGGGTTGATAGTACAATATGCATTAATAGATACATAAATGATAGAGAGGAACCCAAAGGGAATGATGATATACAAATAAGTAGGATGGATGGTTTACTTTGAGAAACTATAGGGATTTTATAAATCCATCATGATGGAATTTTCATTATTATTCAAAATATTTACTACTGTAGTTTGAGGGCTACAAATATGACTTACAAAGGAGAATATTTCATGGGTTACAGGGTTGTCAAAAAATATAAAGAGGTGGTTTGCATGACAAACAATGTGCAACACTTCATGCACTAATTTATTGGTTAGTGATAATATAATAGATGGAACAATAAAATGGGCTAAGAGTATATTTATTGGGAAACCATGGTTTAAGATTGCATTATTTTTCTATAAAAACAAAACTTATGAGGGGAGGTACAGTTTATTATATGGATATCGTTTTAAACTTTCGACTCGTCTAAGACTTCAACATCTTATCAAGAGTCCATAATTTATCCTTCGATCACTACAATCAATGTCAAAGATGACACAAAAAATTATCTCACCACAAGTTGATTAAGTTGTTGGTTGTAAACAATATCTCATGAGTTAATTGGATTTTGGATACATTTGTGGCAATGCAAAAGCTTCAAGTGGCACAAGAAAATGAACCTTTGGATGACGAATAACGAGTTGCAAAAGGGACTGAGGCCATGGAAGTGATTGAAATAACTAGAGTATGGAACTATTCAATCGAAGTATAAAACCCTAAGATTCACAAAATTGGAAATTTTGATGAACCCATACTTGTGGCAAGTTCTTCAACGAAAAAAAGGTTTATAGAAGATATATCCTTGCCTAGTAGTCTTCAAGCACTAAATAACAAGATTATGTGTGGGTGTTGATGCTAAGGTAGCCATAATAGAGCCAAGAATAGAATAAGTAGATACTAGAAAAGCTACATTACTAGAACAAGGTGATCATATGGATATTGTGGTAGACCACATTAACGACACTTAGCACTAGAGACAGATGAAGTCACAAAGACTTATAACAAGTGGTCATAACATATATGATTGATACTAAAGAATAGAATAAACCCTTCCAAAGAGAAAAAAAAATATAGCCCTATTTTATGGTAAGCACCATTTCTTTCATTCTTATTTGACATATAAACATTGTTATCAGTTTTTTCCATAAAGCTCAGTAAGAAGTTTAAAAAGAAAAACTACAGGTTACACCAAAAAATTCTTATTTCCCAAGATAAAATAAATCACACAGGTATAACATAGGTATTGGCACCTTGGTCCAAGCTATCAAGGAATATTGTGACTGGCCATCATATTCTTTGCATAAGGATGACCATGACAATGAACATATAGGGGTTGAAAACATAATTGTGGACACAATCCAAGATCCTAATATGCTTTCCACAAAACTAAAAAGAAATATTTTCTTGAAACTTGCTATTGATAAAATGGCTACAAAAGTACATGGAAAAGGGGGTTTCGCTTGGGTATCTAACTCAATATATCAAGGGCCTAAATTAAATGAAGCACAATAAGAAGAATGAAATATAGAAGAACAGTTATAAATCTATCAGTTAAAATTTGAAGTAGCAAAGTGGAAAGTAATGGCTAAGTATTTAGAAAAGGGGTTATTTAACTATGAGAACATCATAAGGTTAACTCTAAACCATGGGAGAATTAGGTTTTAATGAAAGAAAAAAGGATAAATATGCCTCCAAATATTGACTACTAAGGTGCATCAACTTAAATATGATAAACATCATAGATGCCACCAAGCTCATAGGGCCCTTTCTTATTGATGTCCCTTTCCAACATAGTCAATTTATTTAAAAGTGTTGTGCATCTCATTCCATAATTTATTATAGTTGCAATCCAATATTGTAAATATCTGACCCCCAAGAATTTCTTGCAATTATATAGTTATAATAATGATAAGGACCTAAATCTATGGCATGAATTATATCAACATAATGATTTTTTAGAAGGACAATTCAATTGGAATCGTAACCACTTGTTGGGCGATGTATAACTATGTGCTTTTGTTTCATGTATGCGTCATCAAATTAAGTGGATGAATGCCTTATTTTATCTTGAATTCACTGAATCGAGTAAGGATTTATGGGTGAGGGGAGAACCACTTGTTCCTTCCATAGTGATGTTGAAAAAGGAAAAAATTGCTTCAATAGTCTAGGGTTATCTCTTATATTAGTGAGACTCAACACTTAGTCATTGCTAATTATGAGAACTATATAGTTGTACATTGATTGGAAACTTTGGATTCTAGATAGGTTGGGATTTACTATCCAATGAAAAAAGAAGACGTGAACTTTTGTGTTGTTCCAAATTCAATGCTACTTATAATGGACTCAAGTATATAATGATATTATAAAGAAACATGGTGATAAATGGATGAGACTCAAATTTCATTTTCCCATCCTCTAGTGTCATGTTGATCAATTGTAGAAATAAACTAAAGATTGGGTTACTATGCACCAAGGGAACAAGGGAATCGTTCATATAATTAGAGCCTTCATTTACTCTACAACTTTATTGTTTGTTTCATCATAGCCTGATAGTTAGTTGCAATTTGCATGTGGGTATGCAATATATTTGGTTGGGGGCAAGTGATGGGTCATAATTTTGACATTTTTTTTGCTCTTTTTTTCCTTATTTCATAACCCTTTTTACCTCACCATCAAATTTATATTAATCTTTTTTTAAGCCAAATGTGAAGAATTAGGCTTAAGTTATTTTTATTTGTGTTCTTGAGTATTTCATTGAATTTCTAAATAATATTAGGAGAAGTGTGTGTTTGTGTTTTTTCCTTAGAATAATAAGTTAGTTGGATATGTTGCATATCCATTTTTCTATGGATCCTTGCATCACGTGCACCCTAGAGAATGAGGTGACGAGGCTAGAAACATAATGTCAAGAATCTAGGGAAGTAGATGTCTTTTGGTTGTTGCTATAAATCATGTATCTATCACATAACCACAATCATACTTCTTCCTTGCAAACATGGATGGGAAGTTGTAACAACATTTTTTTTTAAAGTGGAGTTCTTTATACTTCAATGTTTGTTTTGTTTTAACAAGACATAATTGGTATTATGTTCATACAACCTAATACCCTTCTACTTAATTTTAATACTTTGTTGGAACTTGTTTAGAATGGAAATTCTCAAGCATTTTCTTAATAATTCCTTGACATTATTTTGTTGAGAAAACTATAGATATAAAATATAGAATTTCCCCTTAGAGACGAGAGAAAAAAAAAACCATGGGAAAACAACATCTGGTTCTATTACCGCTCTTTTAGTATGGATACTCCAAAATATTTGAACACACTATTTTTAAGCCCAAATGTGTGCAATTTATAGCCTGATAAGGCCATGTGGGATGAAGTATAAAAGTGTATCCTAGATCCTCGATGGCGTAAGGCCATGGCTAGTCTTCTTAGCTTTGTCTTCGTGGTGCCTGATTTTATGAATTTTTTGACTATCCCCTAAAGGGCAATAGCTCCTTTCCTTAATGGGATATCTTATGTCCTAGGTTGGTTTGTAGGACTCATGGAGGTAGATCTATTAGGAACATGATTTAAAATAAATGTATTGATTAGATCCCTTTAAAGGTGATCACACCATGTAAGGGTGAAAACGCCCATAGTTCCATTATCCTAGTGCACCTATTTGTTCCCCACATAGACCATCTTCTTATGTATGCACACATATTTGGCCATGGATATCATTCTTCATGGCGATAATTTGAAATTCATTTGCACCCCTGAAGGCAACATCCTACATCCTCCATGGCAAAGAGAAGGTTTGTTGCAACCTCCAAGTCAAGCCAATTCATCTCCAAGTTGAAGCAATCAAAAATACTTCCTAAAGGTACCTTTTCATGCATATAGTCATCTTCAAGAGGGGGATGACTTTACTTCCAACATCCTTGAGGGGTTAAAGGAGCAACATGACACCTATTATGAGCAAGAATAGTCTTGTTTCGATTCAATCATACTATAATGGACCAAGGAAAACTCATAAGTGAGAAAAATGAATCCTTAAAGCACATTTCAAGCAAGTTATGGACCAATCCAAGGGATTCATCTACCTTTTCCTAGCTATTGGAGGTTAAAGCAGTCAACTTTGAGAAATGTTAAGAAAGAGGAGGAAGTGACTCATTGGACCTCCCAAACAATCCTAATTTTAATTCAAGCAACTTCAAGCCATTTTCTATGGGAATGTTGGGCATTTGGGTCAAATCAACTCCTCCTTAAGGCAAAGAAAACCTTTCTAGTGGGACATCACCTCTAATTGAGGGTTTTAAGCAATATAAACACATTTTTTTTGCATTAACTTGGTCTCTAAGAATTTTGTGGATGACAAGTCAACTTTTTTCAAAGGATCAAAGGGGGGAGAGATATTGAGAGCCTCATCTATAAGTGCAAGTCTCACTCTCCAAAATTGTTCTGAATTGTTGCAATCACTATGCCATAATGTGATTGTTTTAATGAAAAGATTTAGTGTTGACATTGGAGTTTTTCTTCTTGGTTGTTATAAATAATTTTCAAATTCAAATTTATAATTAATTCAATACTACTACAAGGCTATCAAGATCAATCAATTTGAAGGACAACTTTCTCACTTGGAAAGGGACATCTCATTTTTTTCTCTCTCACTTCTCTCTTGTTGGAGTGAGGTGAGTATTAGATCTCTTTATTGGCTTGTGCCTAAGTTCCTCAACAAGTGTTTCACTTTATTTGATGTCATAATTTATCTTATGGTTGAAGGTTTTCCCTTGAGAGGGATCCCTTATAATAGGGCTTGGTTTCATATCTTGTCTTAATTAGACAAAGATATAATCTAACTTCCATGATTCTACCTCTTTTCCCTAATCCACAAGCATTGGAAATCCAATTTAAGAGGGGAATCTATCTTGAACCTAATAGCCCTAATGGAGAAAATACACTTAAATCCCTAATCCAACAACACACCATAAAATAAAAAGTGACTTGTGGAATATTTTTCATTTATTGTTTAAAAAAAGTTCACATATTACATTTTGAACTTTATGCATTTTTCTTGGAATTGTTCCATATTGAATATCTAAAATGTTAAGTAAATAACTCTCTTGTTTTATGCTCTAAAGTTTTATCTAACCTCAATTTGAGGGTTTTGAAAATGTTTATGCAAGTCTGAATTTTATTTACAACAATATATTCAAAGATAGTTGATGCTCCTTACCTAGGGTTTCAGGAAAAGGTTGTCTCTAACCTCTTAAAATCCCTAGCTATATTACTAAAGGGTTTACATTACATATCCTTCAATACTTAGAAGTATTTAAAGTTGTCCTATGTGTTGCAAAAAGGTTTATCTTGATTGGGGCATTTTCAATTTTTAACTCTTAGGGGGTTGGACCCCTAATTCATGCAAGTTTATATTAGATTATTGTAACTTATTTCCTACTTTCATATTATTCATTGCTAGGATGTATCCTCACTTTTATTTCAATCCCCTAGCTCAAGCACCCAATGATCCATAATTCTCATGTGTTTCCACACTCTTAAGTTGCTTCAATGACACTTCAAATCAACTTTTTTCTACATTTTTTGTTATTTTACATATATGGAAATGTAGGATAGTAGCAAAATTTTCCAAATCAAGTTTAAAATCAAGTGTTAATCAAGGGTAAATCATGGCACTTGAATTTTTTGCCTTTCTCTCACTCTCAAGCTTCTAAGGTAACCTTTTATTGAGTATTTTGGGTGAGTTTTTCTTGCTGGTTTGTATTCTCTACAATAGAGTATGATATATCAAACTTGAATTTATCTCATTTTAACTCCTAACATTCATCATATTAAGTGTTTATAATAAATTTTCCTCTAAGATTGTTGTTGAGGTGGATTGGGATACCCTAGTGGCATACTAAGAGTTGGCATAAAGTGAGAGGGGAGTGAACTATGGTGATAGTGGATGCATCTCTCATGTGCTTACAATTTATCACCTTGTATAGATCTTGCCAAGATTGATAATTCAAGTGTTAATAGGTTCAAATATTTGTTATGTCAAAACAAATAATATCCTAACTTTCATCTACTATGTGTGATGGTGTAGTATGTGCTTGGTTTAATATTCACTATGAGTTAGCTTCAACACCCCTACTTTGAGGAGACAAGGTCGGCTCTGCAGAGTAAGGGTGTTGTCAATTTTGTTAATTTAAGCCTTACACATTTTTTTATTAATCCATTTTAATTATTGCACTTTACCATAGCTTCGATTTGGTATTCCTAACTCAAAGGGATCATCTCCCCCCTAGTTATTAGTGGACCTAACCTAGATGGCATCGAGGATAATTGACCTCGTCAGCTCCCATTAGCGATGTGCTTTAGCGACAAGACCTCAACCAATTGAGGTAACCCTCGGGGTTAATTCCTATCATCACTCTGTTTTTTTTATTCCATAGGTACAACATTATATATTTCATACGAGGATGGAATATACATATATCGTCAATATTGTCAACATTTTTCATGTCACTTGCAAGAATTGAACATGGGTAGGTAGGATTCCTTTCCTTCCAACCACCCAGGATAACCCCAATTGATGATGTTTTCGTTTAATTATTGTGTGGCTTATATAAAATTATTCCAACTTCAACCAATAATTATAACCATTGAATATTTTCCTTCAGTTAGCTACAAATATGGTTTTCTATTTCAAATCGGTAATGATGTTTTTTGATTTCTTTATGATTTTGAACTAAAAATATAAATGCAATTGTGAAATACAAAGTAGACTCCAACTTCAATTCTAGAAATCATTTTAGAAACTAGTGAAATCTAAGAACCTATAGTCTACACAAAAAGTGTGATGTTTCTCATAAGAGTTTTTTTTTTTACTAGGAGAATCAGCGACGGCGGCGCTATCATACTCGTGTGACACAGGATCAAATCTCACCGGCTACCACTATACTCCTATGAGGAACCACCGTGCCCGCCATGATGGCCCTCGGTATATCTGAGACTCGAACTCATGACCTGCACAGCAGCACGAACGCCTTAACAAGCATCCACTGGCCACGAGTCCAAACCCTGACAGGCTTCTCATAAGAGTTACATAAAATCATATTGATAAATTGAATTATCATATAGTTAAACCATCATTTATTTAATTGACAAGGTGATGAGAAGGTTGATCAAATATAATATCATTTATAGGAACAAAAGAGGAAATTAATTGATTTTTTGCCATCACTTGCTAGCTCTTGCACTCTTTAGGTTGGAAATTTCAAGCTCATGTTAAGTAGGAAAAAATTATTACAAAGCTTTCAATGGATTATATTTGATATAATACAACAAACAAATGGAATTCGATTTTATTTTGTTGGCTAGTTAAGTCATGCATTTGGTTGACATGAGCAAACACTAAGGCTCTTTTGTTTAATGGATTCTATTCAAGATAACAATTGAGTTTTTGAATATCACTTTATTTGGACAATGAGCTCACATTATATTTATCAACTAATGAGATACACTTTTATATTGAAATTGCTACTTTATTTTACAGATAAAGGACAACCTACTAGTCACCAAAAGGAACAATGGAGATCTCCTTTGTGAGGAGCATGTAAAATAAACTAATAAACTTGGACAGAGGTGTTAAAGGGGACTCAAGGAGAACATTTGATGAAGGGGTCTTGTGGGATGTAAATGGTGATATCATTGCAATCTACTCAGAGAACATATGAATGGATACCAATAACCAAGCAGATATGAGAGCCCTAATTGCTAGGATTAAAACGTCTTAAAGTTGGGCCTAAAAAGAGTGTTGACTAAGAATGATTTCAAATTATAATCAAGTTAATACAAGACTTGACCTCGTCTTTGCAACAAAAATTTGAAACCACGAGCGGGTGGGTTAGGGAGGTAACTTCACGAAGATTATAATTAGACCTATGTCGTGTTAGAATATCTACCAAAAAGTGGGTAACCGTTTGGCTAACAAGGCCCTAAATCTAGAAGCGGATAATTTAAATAACATCTTGACTAATGAGATAAAACAAACAAGAAAATGTATGGAAATTTGAGCTACAAAATTTTACTGAAAATTAATCAAAAGCTAATCCCATAGAAATAGGCCTTGAGGCTCCTCAAAAAAATGTTAAATGGAACTCTGGTGATTTGAAACCCTTGGAAAAAGTACTCATTCAAGCTCAATTTCTTCAATAAAGTTCAAGCCTTGGCAACTTCCAAAGAATAATGGTTCTCATGGCTTGCATTATTGTTGGGTTATGTCATCCCTCCAGCAAGCTATTGCAATTACTATTCCAACTTGGCACAACTTTGGCTTGTGCACAGTGGGAATGCTTCATTGTGATCATTTGAGTTCCCTTCTATATTGAGTGTCTTCACATCTTGCCTCTCTTTCGAACTGAAAATATAGGTAAGATGATAATTGCGGTGAGGAAAATATCAAGGGTGGGAAGTATAAGCTGTCATGGAATTGTCATTTGGGAAGGGCCCTTACTCAATACTTGTTTCCATGAATCAATGAGCATTGGGGGATAACACTCTGATTAAATATAAGTTAATCAGATGTGGGCATTAGGTCTTGTAGGTAGCACAACTACATCACTAATAAAATAAAATGGGATCACTCCAATTTTATTAGTTGGATCTATTTACCAAACACATATTTTTTGTCAGTCCATTTCTTACATCATTCGTCTTTCTTGAGTATTGAAGAGTTTTAACAACTAGGAATAACCGCGCTCACTCTATGCTTTCCAGGGAGGGGAAAATTTCATAATGATGACATTGATAAGTTGGGAAAATAGGATAATAGACTAGAGACTTGTCTTTATGGAAAGTGTTGTAAAATGTAACTAGGTCGGTCTTCATGTTGACTATGTAATTATGAAAAGAATGAGACAAAGATAAACAGCCTATAAACAGTGGACAAGATGTTGGAGATAAACCTTGTAAAGTTAGCTTGAAAAATGCTAGAAAGGTCGGCTCAAATTATGTCCCAACAGTTCACTTAATAGGTCGGCTAATTATAGGGTTGAATAACTATAAATAGGCCAGAAAACTTTGCATAAATTACAGTGAACAGAACAGAGACATGTCTAAGATTTTTGTTCAATAAGTATTGCAGACTTGTCTAAGGTTATACAGCAGATAAAATAATGCGGAGCACCTAAGTTTTTGCGGACAAGTTTGAGGTTCAATAAGCGTGGAAAAGGGAGAAACTATTGCAGATCTATCTGAGGTATTACTGCAGTTAAAAGATGTGAATTTAAAGACAAATTTTAGTGAAATATTGAGGAGTATAAACTGCAGATAAGTGAAGTAAAGGATAGACTTCGGATAGATGCAGTTAGGAACAGATATGTGGATTTACAAGGTTGGTCTACGGATAAGTGCAGGAGGATACAAGAGCAGATACTCTTGAGCTCTAAAGTATCTATTGTAAGAATTTTTCTAAGTAAAGACAATGACCTAAAGGTGATAAAAGGTAAGGAAGGTAAATCAGAGATTTACCTTCCTAACCTCATTGCAAGATATTCAGTTACAAGTAAAATCAATTCTGTCTCTACATTTGTGTAATTAATTTGATAATTTACTTGATGAAGAATTAACTAAGAAGACATAAGCAAGCTCATGATGTAATATCCCAAAATAGGGAATTTCTACAACAATAAGTATATCTTAAGATATTCTTAAGTTGGAGCTTCAGAAAATAATGAGCATAGCATTGTAAATCAGCTCATAAGATGTAAGATAACACCTCACCAGCATATGAAAGCACAGCATCAAGAATATGGCCTATACACTCCTTCCAAAGTGGGGAAATGCAGCAATATAGGGCATAAAACAGTTGTCTTCAGAAAATAACGCTATTCCTGTGAGAAATGGGATTTGGATCCCTTAGAATAGACTTCATGCAACTCACATCCAGAATTGGAGCTGAAACAAATCACTCTAGCCCACATAAACAGATCTCCCCAAGTCAATATGACTCAAATAAGTCAAAACCCCATGATTGTGCTTAACAGAAATTACTGAAGCATGCAACAACGTTATTTTAATGAGGTTTTATGCATAAAATAATGAGAAATAATAGATATGGAGACTACAATCATCCAATGGCTGAGAAAATGAAGATTCCTTCCTTTTTATACAAAATAAGATTAACCCGGCAAGGGTTTCATGAGAGTACAATGTATAAAAGTGCAGATCTACATATCTAGATTTGAAAAATGCAGTTATAATGCAGAACTATATAAATATAGCTGAAATATACAAATGAAAGAAGAATAATGAAATATAGAGCTTTCTGGGAGAAGGGTTGGCCCTTCCTCCAAGGAACAAGCTCACAAGCAAGGGTTCAAACCCTGCTACTACAACTCTGGGAAAAATGACGCAATTCCTTCAGAGGACTATGTTGTAAGTTATGGGAGCTGCTTGGGCTACATACCAAGATGTCCAATATGCTCTGAAATCTCCTGTACAGATCTTGCAAAGAAAGAGGAGCTCCCTCCTCTGAAAGATAAGCCCAAAAGCTGGTGTGTAAGTCTTCCACTGCAACACAACGTTCCCTACTACAGGAATAACGTTGTAGCTGAAGGAGTATTCTTGGCCTCAAGCCTAGGTGTGGAAAATTGTTGATCAATGCTCCTCCAAGACTCCTCTCAAGGAAGGAGAAGGAATCCCTAAGCATGAATGCCTTGTGCTAAACAGCACTGCAACTCTGCTAAACAGCAAGAGAATGCTCAATAGTCTAAGTAGACAAAAATCAATAATCCATAAGCTAACCCCAAATGTCTGCTATCTTCCTCCTTATAAGTTTTGTGAGCCTCCTCACCTTGTGTCCCACCTATTAGGGTTTCCAACACCATGTGATCACTTTCCCTCCAAAACTGCGTTGTAGCTCCATCAAGGCTACTCCTCCATACTGCGTTGTTGACTTAGTCAACTTGACTGAATCAACATGATTATTTTCCCGTTCATACATGGAAAGTGAAAAATCCAACTACTAAGATGTCCCCTTTTCAAACCAAGAGGGATTTTATGCCAATACAAGATAAGTATGGGTCTTTTCCCCCATTTATTCACCTACTAAGTACAAGAAACAAAATTTATATATTCCCATTAGCTGCATGCTAATTTTAGGAATATTACACACGAGTAATTATCAAGAAGAGAATTTAAGTTAATCACTAGCCCTACAAATTCTCAATAGAAAGACCCTGATGACTCCTTCGATGATGATATTTTTATCATTACAGCAGCTATAAAAAAAGGGTTCGCAAGGGCTTGACAAGGAAAATGTTTTCAGAGGATGAATTAGGAGAAAATAGCATTCAAGTTTGTATTTAAGGTTTTAATTTAAGGTAAATACAGAACGGCATAAGTGATGAAAACTAAGGTGTTTCGACTTGAATCTGACATGGAAATACAGAAAGAGCATTTCAATCAACTTGTCTTAAGAAAAGGAGAAATTAAACTCAAAATGGACTTCCTTCAGAAAATGATTGAGAAAGTAGAATCTGATAACTAGTTACAAATGAGAAAACTAGAGAGTTTCTTCTATAAGCTCTGCCACCGGGGAATGATTACCACATTTAGTTCCAACAACGGTGGCAGCTCCAATGGTGAAGACCACAATTCTAAGGAATAGCAATAAGTTTTCATTAGTGTGTTTAGTAATATTTTCTGTTATATTTTTTGGACCAAAGGATAATCTTAACTTGAGCTCTGGGTTAGTTTTGTTATCAGTTTTGATATATTTGGTTCCCATTTGTGACAACCCCACCCAAGGTTCCCACATGAGACGCATTGAAAAATGATGTAAATATTTGCAATTTTTGAAATGAAAGAGAAAAAGAGAACATGTTCATGGGACATGGATTCAAGAGTTGGGGACGGAAAATTTATGCTTGGGGTGTTATGGTTTCTTGTGCAAAGAAGAAACTTGAACGACAGGATAGCCATAAAAGGTTGGTTGGTGGATGAAGTAAAAGAGACTAGCTCTTGAAATTAAATAGGTTGAGGGAAAGTACTCAGGCCCATGCTTGATTAAGAAAAATACAACAAGAAACAGATGACAGAATTAATGAGGGGCTGCAATAGAAAGGACGTGGCAGTAAAATAAGAGACCCAAACTCCTGAGAGGAGGGCAGGGGGAATGGGAAGAAGAAAAATAACAGACAGGAGCTCCGGGGGAGAGGGATTTGAATAGACCGAGGGAGGGAGAGACTTTAACTTCTGGGAGGAGGCATTCAAACGCGTAGGGAAAGCAGAGGCCCGAATTCCATTCAGGAAGTAGATTTAAGGGAGATGAAAGGTGAACAAGAAACAGAAGCATTCAACAAGCTACGATAAAGAGAAGAGAAGAGAAGAGGATTGGTTCTCTATCACTGGAGGATGTGATTTGAGTGCTAGTCTATGGAGCCCTATAATAGCTTGGGTTCCCTAGAGGTTGTGGGTTGAGATAGGATTCCCGTAACCCTATAACATCTTGGGTCCCTGGAGGTTGTGGGTTGAGACAAGAGGTCTCTGGAGCCCTATAATAGCTTAGTTCCCTCGAGGCTATGGGTGGAATGAAATCTCTAGAGCCCTGTAACAACTTGGGATTCCTTGGAGGTTATGGGTTGGGCTAGCTACTCTAGAGCCCTGTAACAACTTGGGAGGAGACCATCTTGAGGTAGAATCATAGACAAGTTCCATCACAGTTCTTGGTTACTGCCTTGATTAGTATAATTTTTTTTGGACTCCCTAGGAGAGGGTGAAATAATGTATGTGCAATAGGGGGTGAGGTTGGGCACCTTTGGACTCTCCATGCAGACGTGAAGGAAGTGGAAAAAATATAGGGATTGAGCCCGGAGTTCCTCTGGAGTCCCTAGCTTTTTTGATAGCTTGAGCGTGGTCCCAATAGAAAAAAATCTCCCCCCAGACTTTGGAATCCAGCTCAGGGTTGATAGCTACAAGTGGAAATGGTTGCAGTTCTCTAAGGTTAGGTGGAGAGTCATAGTCCCAGACTCGGTTTCCCTGCAAACTAAAATATAATTATTTGCAAATATTGCTTGAAAACTAACGGATTATGTTGCATTTCCATTTGTAATAGATATGTAAAAATAGGGACTTCTATTGTGTTGATGTGTGTATGCTTATCATGCAACAATGAAGTAATATTTCCCTGATGTGTACATTGAATATGTCTATGTTTATAAGTGTGTACATGTGTGTACATGTGTTTTGTGCTTGCATTTAAGAGTAAGTAAGTAGTAGTCTGAGTAATATTAACATTGAGTATCTAAATTTATGGAGTAGAAAGAGATCCCCATAGCAGTAGAGCCTAAGCTATAAAGCAGAGGCGGTCTCTCACTCTGATTAAAACACTTAACTATGTCAGAAAGAATACAGTAGCTAAATCTAATGAACTTAATGATTTGTTTCAGACCAAACCTTGAATATTTAAAGGAAGTGGGCTTTGAGACCCTTTTTATTAATGTACAAATTATAATAAAGACCCTATGTTGGTCAAAGTCGGTTATTGATTACTTCGGGGTAATTTCTTACAAGATGTTTTGTCGACCTACAAACAATATGTGAAGGATCAAGGGGGTGTTCCCAAGGTCGGTCGTGCCCAGTTTTCCTACTTCCATATTATTTAGGTGTACTATTTCAGAAGCCTCCATTCCCACCACATGGATTTTGGCGATGAGGGTTATGAGTCCCTCCCAATAGCCAAATGCTCCAGCAACCCATGACTGGCCTCGAGGAGCTATAAAAGAGTTTGCGTGGACTCTAAAACTGATTTCGTGCAGCAAGAGAGGTGGAAGCCTCCCTGAAGCTCACATCCGGCCTCTAGTAGATATTAGATGTAGGAGCGTTGACATCGTCATACGAGGAATTCCCTATTCGAAGGCAAGGAAGGCCCAAGGTGTAGGGACCCCTCAATGTAGCTATCACCCAAGATCGGAAGGGGGAACATAGTGGAACATCTTAGTATGACTTTCACATAGTGGAAAGAACTTGATGTAGATCTATAGGCTGAATAGACCCTTGAGACCAATCTGCAGTCCAAGGAACCAACTCGAAGAAGACTGTGCACCAGTAGTTCAGGTCTCTAGGGAGAGTGCAAAGATCACTACTGAAGGCTTTGCATGGTGCAGAATTGAAGTCCCTTGACCAAGCCATCATAGGATGCTAAGGGAAGGGCATTCGTTGTGGTGAAAGGGAGTGAAACCCTGAACTTATAGGAAGGACCAAATAGGCGTATCCCTTTGCGGATCAGAACCTCAAGCGGGAAAACTTTAGATTGGAACGGCCGGATTCTCCTCCTGTGTTATTGTTTGGAAGAAAAATGACGTGGATTATCGGTGAGGTCCATGTAGTCAGGAATATAAATCAAAGGTTGAAGGCCAGACCCAAATTTTTGTGGTGGTATAAATAAAGGAATGTATAACCTAACTTAGTCGTAGGTTGGGAGGTCTAGCTATGTGCTGACGGGTAGATGCGCAGCAAAAATTTCAACCCGACTAGGTTGAAGGTCGGGGGTCGGGTGATCGGGGAAAAGGTAAGTCTCGAGCTCTAGGAGAGGACCGATCCCAACTAGGTCGGAGGTTATGAATTCAAGAGTCAAGAATCAATATGGTGTTATGAAGTAGGAGACATGTATGCCCCGAGCATCCGCTCATTCATTGAATTAGACGAGCTTGTGGTGACCTATTGCATAGCATCATGCAATTGGTGACCTCCATTCCCTGTGCGCAAGAAATGGAAAAAATGGAATGCATAAAGGTGAATGCAAACGAAAAAAAAGATAAACCGAGGGTGTG
This sequence comes from Pinus albicaulis, assembly GCA_034641835.2. NCBI lineage: Eukaryota > Viridiplantae > Streptophyta > Pinopsida > Pinales > Pinaceae > Pinus > Pinus albicaulis. The sequence goes on along the minus strand of CM076580.1, from coordinate 318,339,294 downwards.
ACCCTCCTAATCAAGTTTCCATGACCGAACAATGGGAACCAGATTCACCAGTAACAACTCTCTTATCTAGGTAAAGTAAGGGGATATGCTACAGAGTGGCATCAGAGCCCAAGTTCAACATTGGACTGGATGGGCTTCTTTGTGTGCAAGTAAAAAAAATGGAGGAAAATATTTGGCTAAGTAACTATTTAAATTTAAAACTCTAATTAACCTAATGATCTATGTTTTTCTGATAATATGGAATTAATGATAATTATATGAGAATAAGATTGTGGTCAGATTGTTTATTTTGGTGGTCATAGGACATAGATATGTTGATAATGATGAAGAGATTGAATGACTGATGCATGTGGTTTATAAGTGCGTTGGTATGATAGCATGATTGTTTTGTCGCAACAAAAGACTCCATGTTAAATCATGACCTTGATTTTGAGTTATCTATTTTTCTGAGATGTCTAACAATGTGTGTGATTGGAAGCAAATCACAAGTAACCTTAAACAAACGAAGTCATAGTGATGAGGACAGAAATGGTCGAATACAATTACGATCAATCACAACATGGAAGTGATGGGGCTAGAACTAATGAAGGAGAGAGATTGGTCGACCAAGGGGGAGGGAGTCATTCCCCAGACTGGATGAACACCTTGAGAATCTTAAGGGATGAGGTGAGAAGCTTTAAGGTTGATAACGAGAGGCTAGTAAGAGCCCAAGAAAGGCAAGAAAATATCAACATATTCATTATGAAAAGTATCCCAGATTGGCAGAGGCAAAGGCAATCTGAGAGGAGGGCGATTCATAACAACAGAAAGAGGCTCTAAGAAACATAAGAAAACACCAATGGTATAGATGGTGGTGGGTCCAGGAAAAAGCACAGGCAAGGAAGTGAGGACATTGTGCTAGGAGGTGAGTGTTTGAGCACTCCAAGAAAAGGGACCAACACATAGGTGCAGTACTCCAATAGACCATCTAAATTGGTTACCTGGAGGTATCACCATTCTCGACATCATCATTACTCAGTGAGAAAATAAAAAGAGCATATGCCTGAAGATTTTAAGAAGGCAAAGCCACCTATATTTTATGGGGATATGAAGAGCGTCGAGGATGCAGAAGTATGGTTGCTAGGAATGAAGAAATTTTTCAAAATACATGATTATTCCAAGAAAATGAAGGCTAGGATTGTCATGTACATATTGAAAGCAAAAGTCGACATATGGTGGTAGGACTTGAAGAATGTGAGAGTCATTACCAGGAAGGAGCTAACATGAGGAAATTTTGAAAATTTCTTTACAAAACAATACCTGTCTGAGCGGTAATATGATAGAATAACAAAAGAGTTTTATGAACTCAAAATCGGTCAGTTAACCAGTGATGAGTATGTCACCAAATTTTTCAAATTGTTGAGGTATGTACCATATCTCAAGGATGAGAAAGCTAAGATTCAAAGGTATATCAATGGATTTCCTATGGAATTCGGAGATAAAATCAAATTTCTAGAACCTAAAACCCTGAAGGATGCTATTAAGAAATTAAGACACTACTATGAGAAAGAAAAACACAGACCTGATATTAGGAGCAACTGGCAGGCCAAGAGCAGTGTTGGACATAATAATATTTGGCCTAAGAAAAACCCAAACAGGAGGGAAGTAAGGCACCCAGCTTAGACACGAAAATTTCACCAAAAGCCCAATGTTTCTAACAAGAAAAATGAGCAGCAACCAGCAACAGCACAACCCATGTTTGAAGGCCAATAACCACTCAAGTGTTGGACTTGTGGTGGGTACCACAGGAGAAGATATTGCACACATCAATAGAATATTTGACCAAGAATATACAACACTCAATAGGCAATCATAGTGGGTGAAGTAGCTCAGAGTATGCCTAGATTTTACGTAGCAGTGGACAATCGTCAAGAAAATCACCAAGCCTCCATTATTGAGATGGAAGGTAAGTTACAACAATAATTAATTTCCATTTTGATGGACCCAGGTTCCAATCATAGTTATATTAGTCCAAAACTTGTGGAGAAGTGTGCACTGGGCAAGGAGTTTCACCAAGAACCTTGGTTGGTTCAATTGGCAACAGGCACAAGGAGAAGAATCACTATTGTGTAAAGTCGTGTGCAATTGAGCTCAGTGTCATGCCCACGATAGCCCACTTGAATATGTTACCATTGGGTGGGTATGAATTATTATTGGCCATGGATTGGTTGTACCTACACCGGACCAAGGTAGCATCCTATGAGAAATCAATAGAGTTCTTTGATGAGCAAGGAAAAAAAAGAGTGTTGCAAGGAAAAATGAAACTCATATCAGTGAGGTTGATCACTTCCATGCAAGCCAAACGCATTAGCAGAAAAATATTACCTCCTCATAGGGAGATAGATTTTTCTATCGAAATGGTGCCAGGAGTAGCACCAGGATCAAAGGCATATAAAATGAGCACACCAGAATTGGTTGAGCTTAAATTACAGTTGGAGGAGATGCTCGAAAATTGTTACATAAGGCCAAGCCTGTCTCATTGGGGAGCACCAGTACTATTTGTAAGGAATAAGGACAGAACCCTTCGATTGTGCATTGATTACGAACAGCTAAACAAAGTAACCATTAAGAATAGGTGTCATTTACCGAGGATTGATGATCTCTTTGACCATTTAAGAGTATAATTTTTCTCCAAAGTTGACCTAAGGTCAGACTACAATCAAGTGAGAATGATGGAGTAAGATGTTCATAAAACTACCTTCAGAAAAAGATATGGGCACTATGAATTCATAGTGGTACCCTTTGGACTCACTAATTCCTCATCCATGTTCATGTGCCTAATGAATGGAGTATTATGTCCATACTTGGATAAATTTTCCATAGTATTTGTGGATGACATTTTAGTCGATTCAAAACTGAAGAAGCATATGGAAAGCATTTGGCTGCGGTGTTACAACTATGAGAGAACATAATCTCTATGTAAATCTTAGTAAGTGTGAATTTTTCCAATCAAAGATATACTATCTATGGCACCTTATCTCTAAGGAAGGTGTATCAATCGACCCGGAAAAGATAAAATCCATAAGGGAGTGTTGAAATGGCACCCCAAGGGGGGCTTCTAATTTAATTTTCCCTTAATTAAATTAGAAATAAATTGTAATTCCACATCACATGACAGCTTGGAAGTGTTAACTGAGTCGGTAAGACTAAATTAGCTCAGTCAATTTGATTTGAGGGTCAAACTGGAGGCATGTAGAGTTCTCCCTAAGTTTTAGGGGGTACAGGTGAAATTTATTTTGAGTTGTAATTAGTTAACTCAATTACTTGAGTTAAATTTAGTTTAACTAGTTCTAACTTATGGATGAGCTAGTGATAGGTCCAATGAATTCAATCTAATTTAATTCACATATAGTGATCAATCAAATAATAGATAATTCGTTATAAATAGTTGTTTCATGTCAGTTCTAAGGAAGGCGTAGTTGAGATTGGAGTTAAATAGAAGAGAATTATTAGTTGTATAATTAGAAAATTGTATAGGTCATGCATGAGGTCATCAAGATGCCATGGATGTATTGCACAATATATTTATGGTAATTTCCTAATTAATAGGGGCTCATTAGCCCATGAATGCGTGAGTAAGGCTGGTAAGGCAGAGGCAAGGAAGTGGTTAAATATTGGACCAAACTTTCTTAGATCAGAGTGAGACAGTGAGTAGAGTGCATAGTTTTCTTAGGAAGAGAAATATCATTGTATTGTTTCATGTCCTTGACTTTATAAAATATATAGATAGTGAGGTTTTTATATAAGTCTTTCCCTAGATATATATTTGTTTTTTGCAATTAACATTCTTTCTCTTTCTTGTTCATGTGATTGTGTGATCGTAATTGGTTTCCGTAATTTGTAGAATTCATTCAGTATTTTGTTTTAGTGCATTAAAATATCATTTGAATCTATTTAGATATTTCTACACGGTATTGGAGTAGGAATCACTATAGAAGCGAAGAACTAGAGTTTGTTTTGAACAGGTGAATTGAATTTTCATATTTATTCTTCAGGACCAACAGTAGATCAAGATGTCTTTCTTTGGATTGAGACTCGAATATTCCCTTGAGGGTAATTCTAATTACATAGCATGGAAGGACAGGATGGAGGCAATGCTGGAGGAAAATGTAATAAAGGAATTCATATATAGTGATATTCCCTAGCCCGCAATAGCAGATGTTCAACTTATTGTTGCATGGAAGAAGAATGTAGCAAAGGTGAGAAGGATTTTGTTAGAAGGAGTTCGAGATCATTTTGTCTCGAACCTCCATGGAAAGGCAACTCCATAAGCTATGTGGAAGGCCTTAACATATATGTTTCATAATAGCAGTGACCACAGGAAGTTGTCGTTGAAGGACAAGCTCAGAAAGATCAAGATGGAGAAGGGCGACATGATTCCAAAATACTTGAAAAGTCCACTCAATGTCGAGATGAGCTTGGAAGTGTTGGGGTGATAGTTTCCCAGGATGATTTGGTTTCTAGGCATTTCCAAGAGCTGGCATAGCTACCAGGACTCGATGAATGGGAGGGAGAAGCTACTAGAGTGGGAGAGATTGTGGTTTGACTTGGTATAAGAAGAGATTTCGCAGAACACCAAAGATGGATCCTCATCAAAGACTGATGATGAGGAGAATTTTTCCTTGGCTAGAAAGGAGAAGAAGGGAAAGGGAAGGCATCCCATTCCAAATTGGATTCTAGTCAGGCGGGTAAGAAGAGAGACTTGTAAAAGGTAAAATGTTTTCACTTTCATGAGCTCGGACAATATGCTACAAAGTTTTTGCACAAGAAGACCAAGAAGAAGTCCTCAGGAGGAGCGGGACGTGAAGTTGGATTTCACCCTAATCTCATGCATGGTGTCATCGGTGATGGGTTCTGTGTGGTACTTAGATAGTGGAGCTTCATTCCATATGACCGGAAACAAAGAATTATTCAGTAACTTGGAGGAGAAGGATCTCCAGATGCACATCGAGATGGCATATGACGGGATTTATAGTGCTACCGACATAGGTACAGTTACCTTTCAGAGGGAGTCAGGTACTCCTCTCACATTAAAATATGTCATGTATGTTCTTGGTTTAAAGAAGAATTTGGTTTTTTTTGCTATATTCGAAGACCCTGGCTATGATGTGATATTCAGTGAAGGAAAGAAATTCCTTAGTCACAAAGCCATGGGACATGTGAAGAATATTGGGGTTCGAGTAAAGAACCTCTGCAAATTGGATGTAGAAAATTGTGCTTCCTTAAGCATGAAAGAAGACAAGGTAGAGAGCCAAGACATCGGTGAGTTATGGCATAGGAGATTGGACCATCTACACCATAGCTCTTTGAAGATCATGCAGCATATTTCTACAGGACTTCCAAAGGGTGCACTTGTGCAACGAGATACATGCAAAGGGTGTAAATTGGGGAAGTATACCAAATCCAGATTTCAAGATAAGGAAAGTCGAGCAAAGGAAATCCTTGAGAGAGTTCACTTAGACGTGTGTCGACTATTCTTGATAGCTTCAACAACAAAACACGGGTATTATGTGATTTTTGTAGATGATTTTTCACGCAAATTTTGGATTTTCTTCATGCAGAAGAAATATTGTACGTTCTCCAAGTTTTGTTAGTTCAAGGAACTTGTCGAGAAAGATACAGGGAAGAAGGGAAAGGCTTTGAGGAGTGAAAATGGTGGAGAATATGTATCTAATGAATTCAATAACTGCTATTGTTCAGAATGAATTTGAAGGGAATTGATAGCACCTCATAACCCACAAAAGAATGGGGTTGCAGAAAGGAAGAACAAAATTATTGTGGGAGCATCATGAGCTATGTTGCATGATCAAGACCTATCATTGCATCTGTGGGTAGAAGCATGCAATACAACAATATTTGTGCATAACAGAAGTCCTCATTGTTGAGAATTTGTAGGGCTAGTGATTAATTCAAATTCTCTTCTTGATAATTACTTGTGAGCTTATTTGAGTTACATATGTCTTCTCTTACTTAGCTTGTTTAGTCTTTCATCAAGTCAATTACCAAAATACAAAATACATAAAGTTAGGCTCTTTGAGCCAAGGAAAAACCTCTCCCTCTTGGAGAGGAAAACCCACAAGAAATTTTTCTTATAGATCCTCAAATGACAAGTACCATGACCAAGACCCAGACCCTTGACCTATGAATGCTTCCAAGACCTTGTCACATCTTCTTTATCTTCCTCCAATGTTGATCATTCATTTCTGCACCAAGTTGCTATGAGCCACACCAACATTAAAAATTTCACTTTGCATAACTCTGAAGCCTCTTCACTTGAGGTGTAATCCTTCCTTTTAAGCACTGTAGAATAGGAAGGTGAATCATAGGTTTACCTTCCTTCTTTCTCATACTGTAGTATATCGATATTACTTATGTTATGTTGCGGAGACTTAGAACAATTTTGCATTTTGATGGTCTCTGAAATCCAAATTTTCTTCCACAGGACAGTCTGCAACCTTCACTGTATAAATCATAGAGGGATTGGCACTGCAGCTCCTGTACTTATCCGCACTGCAGCTCCTGTACTTATCCGCACTGCAGCTCCTGAGATGTCTGAAAAAATTTTGTAATTTCTGCGAGGTTTTTTGGGGTATATATAGTGGCTTGCCCCTGTATATTAGCCGACATAACATGTGAACCAATGTGACTATTTAGGGAGCTGACATGGCTGTTATGAGGTCGAATTCTCCAGCTATTTGAAGGTCAACTTGACACATTATTTAGGCTTGTTTATCAACATTGTATGAGGGCTGAATAATAGCCATTCTTCCACGGTTTATTGGACCAGGTCTTGGAGCATTCCATGACTACTAGGTTCTTCATATACATGACATTAAATACATTTATAAACCAAATATAAACCCTAAATAGACATCCAAAAGAAGTCTATTAACCTAAGATAAAATCTTGCTCATGAAACCCATGAAGCAAGCCCAACAAATATACATTTTATTATCTTTGACTTCTTTACATAAAATACATAATTACATAGTCAATATGAAGACCGACCTAGTTACACTTTTCAACACTCCCTCTTAACTAGGGAGGTATTCATACAGGTACATAGTTACTTTCAAAATGAAGAATCTCATAAGAATAATCGGATTAGTAATCGCATATGTATAGCATCATATCAACTAGCATTGTCCTAGTGCAAGGCCTTGACTAACAAGCCCCATCTCTCAACGAGACAATGGGCTACAATGCTAGCAAGACACATGACTAATAGACACCATAGTCATTGTGTAAATTTATGTAGATTTTCTATGCTTCATGCAACTTTACTTTTATTACAACAATCACATAAACAGTTAAGTAAAATGTTGATAGAACATACCAGTGGATCTATAGAAGATAAACCAGAAACAAAAGAATGTGTTGGTGCGTTACGACGGTCAGCAGGATTCTTCAACCAGCAAATTCTTCTTGGTCAGCGAACCTAGAATGTGTCACAACAGTCCTCAAATCAGTCACCCAGTCAACTCAAATTCAACCTCAAAAAATTCAACGTTGTCCAGAAAATTCAACGTAGGGCAGCAGCAATAAAGTCAACGTAGCTTGATCTTCGGTCAACCTTTTGACCTTGGTTTTTTTGCAAATGAGTACAGCCTTCAAAAATCAAACTCTCCACCAAATTTCAACCCTTTTGAACCATGCATTGACCAAAGTCAACGCTGGTCAAACTATCGTGGAAACCCTAGTTGCGGTAAACTGCAATAAATTCGGTCAACCCTTGCTGCGGTAATTCATCCTCTTTCCCACGTGTGAACCAAATTCGCCTCCAAGGAGCTCGTACTAAATCAGAAGAGAAGATGTGTGTGTTGAGAGTGAGTGAAATGCTCTCCAACGTTGACTGTATATATATCCATCATTGAGGTGTGTGACACATCTGCTGGGGGTGTAAAACCTTAAGGTCGACCTACACATATTTGAAATTATTAAAAATAAATTCAAAATAAATGTTCCACTCATCAGATTAAGATCAATTTTATATCGATCTTACATCTCTCCAAAAGAGGAACCCAATAAAAATATTGGTATCTTCATCTGAGCATCACAACATGGAGTTTGGACCTAGTTGTCCAATTTTAACACTCCCTCTCAACTAGGGAGAACTCCATCCACCTGTACAATCAAACATCGTGCGTCATCCCGCCGTAACTTTCTTTGCTGGCCTCTTTATTTCAGAACAAAAGTGGGTCAATCACAAAGACATCATTCCCCGGCTAACAAATTCAGCCCAGAGGTCCGAAACCTCTATCAGAATCACAAAGAGTCGCATACCAACCCGAAGTTGGTTTACCTGACCCGAAGTCAGTTGGAGATCTGAAACCTCACTATACTTGATCCCAGATCAAGTGGTTGGACTGTGCCATCCTAGATAGAGAGTACGACAATCTCCGATGCATCCATCAGTCTTTGCTACTAGTCTCTATCTTTTCCCACCTCATTAGCCAAATGGGAGGTACTTCCCATGAGCCTTGAACTCAATGGGTAGGATGCATACGGGGCACAGATAATGAGAGGTGAACCAACTCAAAATCACAATGGTGGGGCCCAAACACACCAACAAGGTTTGGCAAGCCTAGCCTTGTGGTTTCTTATAGCTTCGAGAAGCTATCCCTAAACCCCCCAGAGCTCCCAGAGCTCATCGTCCAACAGGACCCACATCATAGGGTCGTTCCACAATACCAAGACTCTCACGAAAGGTTAGTAAATTGACCTTCCCCAAGGGCTTTGTGAGAATATCCGTAACCTTCTCATCAGTTCCTATATGATCGAGCCTTACGGCGCCTTGTTGTACCGTATCCCGGATAAAGTGGTACCTGATATTAATATGCTTGGATCGATCATGAAACATTGGATTCTCAGACAAGCGAATCCAACTCTAGTTATCACAGAACGCTGGTGGTATTCAGCATATCCAAACAAAATTTCACCGATGAGATTTGCAATCCAAATCGTCTACAAATGTGCCATACTTGCTGCAATGTATTCGGCCTCAGCGATGCTCAAAGCCACCGACTTCTGCTTCCTGCTCATCCATGAGATCGAAGCAGAACCAAGATTGAAGCAGCATCCCGATGTGCTCTTACGATCCACCACACTGCCAGCCCAATCGGCATCAGTATATCCACGGAGTATCACACTCCCGACAGTGTATCTTAGCCCATGGTTTATCGTGCCCCGAAGATATCTCAAAAGATTCTTGGCACCAACCCAGTGAAAATGATGAGGCTCAACCATTTGTTGACTCAAAGTGTTCACTGCAAAACATATATCCGGTCGGGTGTTCACTAAGAACATCAAAGCTCCTATGAGTTGACGATACTCAGTAGGATTGGCCAAGATAGGCCCAGCAGCGCTGCCACTCAACTTCTTGAAGTTGAGTTCCATTGGTGTTGACACGAACTTGCAGTCCACCATACCAAATATTTCCAGAAGCTTCACAATGTATTTTCCTTGAGAAAGGAAAATCTCACCAGGTCTCTGCCAGACCTCCAGGCCTAGGAAGTAGTGCATCAGTCCTAGGTCCTTCATCTCGAACTCAGCAGCGAGCTCCCTCTTGCACTGATGAATGAGAGGGTCAGCACCTGTCAGGAAGAGGTCATCCACATACAGCACCAGGATGAGAGGTTTTCCCTTGACAACCTTGAAGTAAAGGTTCGGATCAGAATTACTTCGAGTGAAGCCCAGCTTCATCAAGTAGCTATCTATCGTCTTGTATCAAACTCGGGGTGCTTGCTTCAGCCCATAGAGGGCCTTCTTCAACCTACAGACATGGGTATCCTGATCTTGGACTTCGAACCCCAGAGGTTGCTCCACATATACCTCTTCCTTTATTGCACCATGCAGAAATGTGGTCTTCACATCCATCTAATGAAGACTCCATCCTTTCGTAGCAGCAAGGGCTACAATAGATCTAATGGTGGTATATCGGGCCACAGGTGCCAATATTTCATCATAATCTATGCCTTCCTTTTGAGAGAAGCCACAGGCAACGAACCTTGCCTTGAATTTTTCAGCACTTCCATCAGATCCATGCTTGATCTTGTAGAGCCATTTCTAGGTGACAACTGCTTTTTCCTTTGGTCTTGGAACCACATCCCAGACATCATTCTTTATAATGGACTCATACTCTTCGTGCATAGCATCCTTCCAGACTTGATGCTTTCCAGCTTCCTCAAAGGATCTAGGCTCAAATTGTACAATAGTACTCATGGCTGCTAGATGACCTTGGTATCTATTTGGCTTCTTGCTTTCACGGAATGTCCCCCTTGGGGCAGCATGTCCCTCAGCATCCTCGAGAGTGTCCCTGAGCCATGATGGTCTCTTTCCTAGTGAAGGAGGTGGATCAATTGGGTCCATTGGTCCTTCAACATCAAGCATTGTTTCATCCTTCAGTTCCTCTTGATTTTCAGGCATTGCTTCATTATCTTCCTCAGATCTCGAAAGATTGACTACTTTCCTCAGGGAAGTATCTTCGTCAAAGGTGACATCGTGGCATATCTCCACTTCCTTTTGACCAAGCACATAGACTCTATTGGCCTTCGAAATTTCACTATAGCCCACAAACATTCCTTTCTTCCCAGAAGCATCCAACTTGCTCCTCTTTTCTTTCAGCACATGAAAGTAGACGGTACATCCAAAAACTCTAAAATGTGAGACATTAGGTTTCTTACCAGAGAAAACCTCTTCGGGAGTTTTGGATTCTAGAGCAGAATGCGGGCATCGGTTTTGTATGTACATAGCAGTGTTCACAGCTTCTCCCCATAGAAACTTTGGTAGACCTTGGTCACATAGCATGGCACAGGCAACTTCCACAATGGTTCGGTTATTTCATTCAGCAACACCATTTTTCTCGGGAGTATAGACAGTTTTGGTCTCCCTCTTAATGTCATCTTCTCTACAAAAGTCCTTGAACTCATTTGTGTAGGTTTTAACCCTGAACAGAAATTATCTACACATGAATCTCATAACAAAAAATAAACAATAGCGAGAGCATAAAACATAAAACAGATAAACACAGAGATTTTCCCCTGGATCCCAAATCGGGGCGACCAGCTTGATTTTTCATTATATTCCTTTTAGTGTTACAACACATATATATACATGTTTCCACACATATAAACCCCAATCCATTAACTCCGGATTAGAACATAACCGTAGGTCTTGACCGGATCTACAAAATACTAGGGGTCAAAAACCATCGTACCCCAAAACCATGTGCAAACTCATGCACAAAACATGGGTGGATCCACCTATGAGTGGGTCCGCACACCAAAACAATTTTCGTTGGGGCACTGCCTCCCCCCTTGTGACCCCCCTGCTGCGCCCAGCACAACGTACAACGTGTGGAGCTAGTCGTGGAAAGAATATAACACATACCCAACATTCTCCCACTTGTTGTTTTCTTTCCACAGGGGGCCACAGGAGAGCTTAGTCATTGGGCTAATTCTTCAACACCCATTGTTTCTCTACACCAAGAGAACTTCTGAGTGCTCACAGACTTCGTCAATGCATCTGCAACATTCTTCAAAGTGTCCACCTTTACCAGAAACACCCTTTTAGCCTCAACCATATCTCTAATAAAGTGATATTAAACATCAATGTGCTTTGTCTTTGAATGGTAAGCAGGGTTCTTAGCCAAGAAAATTGCACTTTGGCTATCACAGTCTATCCTTATAGCTTTTTTTACCAACCCCATACTTGAACACAATCTCTGCAACCAAACTGCTTCCTTGCTTGCATGAGTGGCTGCTATGTATTCTGCCTCTGTAGTTGAAAGAGCCACTACAGACTGTCTTTTACTCATCCAACTGACTGCGCCTCCAAATAGTTTAAACACATACCCACTTGTAGATCTTCTTTGGTCCAGATCTCCAGCCCAGTCTGCATCAACAAAACCACGAATGTCCAACATTCTTTCCAATCCTGGTCTTCCCCGGTAGCACAAGCCATAATCACTAGTGCCACGTAAATATCTGAAAACCCGCTTCACTGTTGTCCAATGCTCCTTCCCTGGGTTTGACATAAACCTGCTCAATACTCCCACTGCATGTGCAATGTCTGGTCTAGTACATACCATTGCATACATCAAGCTACCCACTGCACTTGCATATGGAACATGGGACATATACTCCTCTTCTTCTTGTGTCTTGGGACACTGTTCAGCAGACAGCTTTACACCTATAGGAATAGGAACATTCACCGGTTTACTATCCTGCATATTGAACCTTTGCAATATAGTTTCGACATACTTCCTCTGGTTTAACCAGAGCATCCTCTTTGCCCGATCTCTCTTAATTTCCATGCCCAAAATATAGTTTGCAGCACCAAGATCCTTCATGTCGAATTTGGAGAACAGTTGGGTCTTCAAATCCTGGATAATTTCTTTGTCATTTCCAATCAACAACATATCATCCACATACAAGACCAGATAAATAACACGATCACCAATTAATTTAAAATAAACACAGTGATCCTCCTTGCTTCTGGTGAAGCCAAGTCCCCGTATATAGGTATCAAATTTCTGATACCACATCCTTGGTGACTGTTTTAACCCATACAGAGACTTCTTCAACCTGCATACTAGTTCTTTCTTACCCTTCACCATAAAGCCTTCAGGTTGCTTCATGTAGATCTCCTCTTCTAGATCCCCGTGAAGAAATGTTGTCTTCACATCCATCTGCTCTATCTCAAAATCAAATGCAGCAGCAACAGATAAAAGTAATCTAATAGAAGTAACCTTGGCAACAGGAGAAAAAATATCACCAAAATCAATTCCCGGCACCTGGGAATAACCTTTTGCTGCCAACTGAGCTTTGTATTTCTCCACCTTGCCTTCTACATTCATCTTCTTCTTAAACACCCATTTTCTCCCGATGGGTTTCCTTCTAGCTGACAACTCCACCAGATCCCATGCCTCATTTTTGTGCAAGGATGTCATTTCATCAACCATGGACTCCTTCTAGAGTTTTCCATCTTATGAATCCACTACCTCCCTGACATTTCTGGGATCATCACCAATGATAGTTAAAGAAAAAATTGAACATAAAGCAGATGGACTATAACTTTCTAGTTTCCGTCTTTCCCGAACTGATATTCTCATAGCTGGAGTTTGTGGCTCTTCCTCTTCTGAATCTTGTTCTATTTTAGAGTTTAATTCATCCTCCTTTATCTCAAACTCTATATTCTCAGGTTCCTTTGGTATGATTTCATGTTTAACAACATCTTTCACCTCTCTAAACACCACATCTTGGCTGTACACAACCTTCCTTGTTTCCGGGTTCCAAATCTTGTAACCTTTTAAACCATCCTTATACCCAATAAAGATGCACCTTTCAGATTTATTATCCAACTTGGTCCTTTTCTCCTTTGGAACATGTACATATGCATCACATCCAAATACCCTTAGATGTGAAAGAGAGGGTTTCTTACCAGTCCATACCTCATGTGGAGTCTTATCCTCAAACAATGATGAAGGTGATCTGTTAACCAGATAGCATGCAGTCTCCACTGCCTCTGCCCAGAATTCTTGTCCTAACCCGGTACCATTGAGCATGCTTCTAGCCTTTTCCATCAGTGTTCTGTTCATTCTTTCTGCAATTCCATTTTGCTGAGGTGTGTATGGAGTAGTCTTCTGTCGTTCTATACCACACTTCTTATAGAAATCTTCAAATTCCTTCTTGCAGAACTCCCCACCATTATCTGTCCTCAGCGCCTTTATCTTCTTCTTTGTCTGGTTTTCCACCAGAGCCTTAAATTATTTAAATCTGTCAAGAGCTTTAGATTTCTTCCTCAATAAATATATCCATGTATTCCTTGAGAAGTCATCTATGAATGAAACATAGTACACAGACTTTCCCAGTGATGGAACTGACACAGGTCCAAACACATCACTGTGCACAAGTTCTAATATCTTGTTCGCCCTCTTAGCACCAGAAGGAAAACTCACCTGATTCTGTTTCCCATATACACAATGTTCACAGAAATCGAAATCCAAAGAGCAATTAGACATACCTTCTACCATACCATTTCTATGTAGTATCCGAAGGCCCTTCTCTCCAATATGTCCAAGCCTTTGATGCCATAGCATGGTCTTTTCTCCAGAGACAGCTAGGCTTTCCGCTCCACTTTCAGGAACCACATAACTGTTACACCCATCAATAACAGTGCTACCTTGTAGCTTGTACAGAGTTCCAGTCCAAACTCCCCACATTAATACCAGTGCTCCCCGAACCATCTTGCAGGCATCTTTCTCGAACACTGTTTTTACACCTGCATCATCCATCTTGCTTACAGAAATCAGATTTCTGGCCAATGTAGGAATATGCAGAACACCAGGAAGTGTTCTAATCCTTCCACCTTGCAGCTTTAGCTTGACCTTTCCCCATCCGACGATTCTGGCCTTCCTATCATTCCCTAGGAAGACATCACCATCATATTTTTCATACTCACAGAACCACTCCCTATGGGGAGTGAAGTGAAAGGATGCACCTGAGTCAATCAACCATGACTCATGATCTACATGTGTATTTGAAGAAGAAGCCAAATACACATCCCCACCTTCATCCGAGATGGTTTTTGCCTCTGCAGAAGGAGCTTCATCAGATCCCTTTCCTTTCTCAGGAGCTTTAGATCTGCATTCCTTTTTGTAGTGTCCTTCCTTTCCGCATTTCCAGCACACCTTTACAAACTTTCCGGGAGATTTAGATCTCCCTCTAGATTTAGATCTCCCACTCGAAACCTTATTCTTGTTTCTGTTCTGGGACCTTCCTCGTATAGATAAGGCATCTCCATTCTGACCCTCCATATTTCTCTGTCTCATTTCCTTCGACAGCAAGGCTGAGACAATGTCATGAAAATTCAAGGTAGTTGTATTGCTACCTATTGCAATAACCAGACTGTCCCATGAGTCTGGTAGAGAGCACAACAAACTGATGCACTTATCTTCATCTGAGATTTTAATATCAACAGATGACAGCTGACTTACCACAGTATTGAAGGCGTTTAGATGCTCTGTCACCAAGTCTCCATCCTTCATCCTCAGGTTATACAACTTTTTCCACAGGAACAACTTATTCACCAGAGACTTAGATTGGTACAAAGTCCCAAGTTTTTCCCACAAATTCTTCGTCTTAGCTTCCCCAGATACATTCAACAATACTGAATCTGAGACACACAACCGTATTGTGCTCTTAGCCTTCCGATCCAGTTTCTTCCAGTCTTCATCTGAAATTGCCGTTGGTTTAGTACCTGGATCTACCGCGATCCAATGATCTTTATCCACCAGCAGATCCTCCATCTTGAGCTTCCACAACTCAAAAATCTGACCATTAAATTTCTCGATCTCTATCTTTCCGCCACTCGCCATCTTCTTTCACCGCAAGAATCGATCCCGCAGATCTCCCACTGAACAGGGTCTACCACAGGCCCGAACCAAAAAACCCTCAGCAGCAAAGGCGTCCCCTTGAAGCTGAACCTGGCTCCGATACCAAATGTAGGTTTTAACCCTGAACAGAAATTATTTACACACGAATCTTATAACAGAAAATAAACAATAGCGAGAGCATAAAACATAAAATAGATAAACACAGAGATTTTCCCCTGGATCCCAAATCGGGACGACCAGCTTGATTTTCATTATATTCCTTTTAGTGTTACAACACATATATATACATGCCGAAGCATACATAAACCCCAATCCATTAACCCTGGATTAGAACATAATCGTAGTTCCCTTGACCAGATATACAAAATACTAGGGGCCGAAAACCATCGTACCCAAAACCATGTGCAAACTCATGCACAAAACATGGGTGGGTCCGCCTATGAGTGGGTCAGCACACCAAAAAAAAATTCGTCGGGGCGCTGCCCCGAACCCCAACAGTGGGGGCTGCCTCCCCCCTACTGCGCTCGGTGCAACGTATAGTGCGTGGGGCTAGTCGTGGAAAGAATATAACACATACCCAACAATTTGTCTCATATTCAGTGCCATTATCAGTTCTCAAAATCTTGATCTTTTTCCTTGTCATATTTTACACCAAGGCTTTGAATGTACAGAACCACATAAAATCCTCATCCTTCTTCTTTAAGAAGTATATCCAAGTTTTGCGAGAGAATTGATCTATGAATGTCATATAATATAAACATCCTCCTAAGGATTTCATAGGCATCATACCAGACAGATCAAAATGGATCAATTCCAAGATATCAGATGTCTTTGTGACACTAGAGGGGAAAGGTCCCCTTGTATGCTTTCCTTCAGTATAACCCTTACATACACCTTCATGATTATTTGGAAACTCGGGCATCCCTATCACCACCTTCCTTACTTCAGGAAGGGCTTTGTAGTGAAGGTTTCCAAACCTTCGGTGCCATAGTTCAGTCTGTCGAATAGTATCACATGTCATTGCTCCCAGCGGACTTCCTCCAACCTGGTAGAGTGTATCAACTCTAAACCCTATCGAGATAGCTTCCTTGAATCTCTTCTTCCACATGAGCACCTTTCCATCAGTGAATGCCACATTGAAACCTTTGTCTTCCATGGCTGATATAGACACAGGGTCCTTCTTCAAATTTGGTACATAGAGTACATCCTGCAAGTGAAGGACTTGACCTTGAGACAAGTGGAGGGTCACAGTCCCTGTCCCTTTCATGAGATATGTGGCATTATCTCCAAGGATAATTTCCATATTAGTATCCTTCTCAATCATATCAGAAAGTTCTTCCTTGAACCTAGTGATATGCCTTGAGGCACCACTATCTATCAACCAAACATCCATAGTGTCGGGTGGGGATGTAACAGAGAGGGTAGATACAAGAATGTATTCATATATTATATCAACAACATGTGATTCCTCATACCTAGAGTTTCTTGACCTTTTTAAAGGTTGATCATTTCCTCCGGAGGAAGCCTTCCTTTTTCCCTTGAACCTGTTGTTCCTTCGATTGTTGTTGTTGTCAACACTATCGGGAGAATCCTTCTTGAAAGGATATTCTCTAGCATAGTGACCAGGCCTATGACAAGTGAAACATTTTCCCTTCTTTCCTTGGGCCCCTACTTTTCCCTTATTCTTCGAACCACCAAATTTCTTCTTTCTAGAATGAGTAGCGTATGTAGCATTTCCTCCATTTCCATACTCCTTCATTCTTGATTCTTCTTGAACGCATCCTGACAGTACTTCTTCAAAGTCAGGTATCACATTATTATTTAGAATGGTAGTGTTGAACACATGTCATTCAGATGAGAGCCCTCCAAGTGCGGTGAGTACCATCTCTTGATCAACTATCTTCTCCCCAATAGCTAGCAAATTGTTCCTGATTTCAGTCAGCTTCAAAAAGTATGATTGGACAAACTCATCCCTGCCTTTCTTCAGATTCTTCAATTGATTCTTGAAGAATAGTACTTGGTTTGCATTGTTGGCCTTGAACATGAGGATCAATTTATCATACATCTCTTTGGATGTGCCCAACTCAGAGATGTAGGCCACCAGGCTTTTATGAATGGATTCCCTGATCATCAGCTTTGCTTTGATCTCCCCCTTCTTGTACTTTGTTTTAGCAGCAGCAGTAGCAGTGGATGGAGGTTCTTGGATTTTACCCTGCACATAGTCCATGACATCTTGGTCTTCCAATTTGAGGTCCAATATCATTTTCCAAGCATGGAAGTCATCCTTCCCAGTCAATTTGTCTTCCTCCTTGAAGCTATATCTTGTGGAACCCATTATCCTTTCCAATGATTGCTACAAATAGGGCTTGTCTTCACCTTAGCTCTGATACCATGTAAATTTATGTAGATGTTATATGCTTCATGCAACTTTACTTTTATTACAGCAATCACATAAACAGTTAAGTAAAATGCTGATAGAACATACCAATGGATATATAGAAGACAAACCAGAAACAGAAGAATGTGTTGGTGTGCTACGGCAGTCAGCAGGATGCTTCAACCAACAAAGTCTTCTCGGTCGGGCAACCCAGAATGTGTCACAATAGTCCTCAAATCAGTAACCCAGTCAACTCAAAGTCAACCCCAGAAAATTCAACGCAGGGAAGCAGCAATAAAGTCAACGCAACTCGGTCTTCGGTCAACCTTTTGACCTTAATTTTTGTGCCAATGAGTACGGCCTTCAAAAATCAAACTCTCCACCAAATTTCAGCCCTTTTGGACCATGCATTGACCAAAGTCAACGTTGTTCAAAATATCGTGGAAACCCTACCTGCGGTAAACTGTAGTAAATTCGGTCAACCCTTGCTGCAGCAATTCGTCCTCTTTCCCACGTGTGAACCGAATTCGCCTCCATGGAGCTCGTACTAAATCGCAAGAGAAGATGTGTGTATTGAGAGTGAGTGAAATGCTATCCAACGTTGACTGTATATATATCCATCATTGAGGTGTGTGACACATCTGCTGGGGGTGTAAAACCTTAAGGCCGACCTGCACATATTTGAAATTATTAAAAATAAATTCAAAATAATTGTTCCGTTCATCAGATTAAGATCAATTTTATATCAATATTACACCTCTTCGAAAGAGGAACCCAATAAAAATATTGGTATCTTCATCTGAGCATCACAACATGGATTTTGGACCTAGTTGTCCAATTTTAACACATTGTCTCTCCAAGGTACATACCCCACCTAGGTGTTCCCAGAGTATGACCTTCTTGGACTATTCTTCTCTTGGGTAGCCAGCCCTCAAAGAATATCGTTCCACGACTACTCTTATCTTAAATTCCCTATCTCATTCTCAAAGAGTATCGAATGCTAGATGATTACCCAATCCTCCATTCTGTCTTCCAAGTGAAGACCAGAATGATGTGTCTATCCATTCTCTTCACATGGCCTTCACTAAGACTTACGGTTGTTAGTCCTGGTCTAGTGCATGACACATGTAATAGAGAATCACATATGTCACTCCCTCTTAACACAAGAATGACATATTTCAAGTTTCTTTCACGCAAGAAACTTACCACCAGGGTCCTCATCAACCAGGGTCCTGCAGCAGCAATCTAGCTAATCATGAAGAGTTCCCCTCCTCGATGTCATGGAATTCAATATTGAGAAATCTTCAACTTTTGGCTTCATAGGGCACAGATCATCCATCACTTTCAGTCACGAGTCATGTCCACTATCAGAGAGTGATTCATCAGTCTTCCTCATCTGGTCCACCGTTATGCCATGTTGCTTTCCTTTGAATCATCCCCGGGGATCATAAATCCTTTCTTATGATTAGTAGCCCTACATAAATTCATCCAGATAAACATATACATATGAACTTTTAGAACAAAATTTACCTTTGTGATGATCTTTCACCATGACATCTTCCTGTAGGCATCGACATCCTTCATACAGATTGACACATATCCTAATGATATGTTTTTTCAAGGGTCTTCTTATTTACCATACTTCTGTCAGAGTCTACATATCTTCCCAGGAGATCTCCAAGTCACATCTTCTGAGCTTCTGGATGATAACTGCCTCTTGACATGGTTGCATTTCATGATCTCTTCCTTTCTGCACATTCTCCATTCCCAGGAACTTACAACCTTTCTAGTTTCTCATTCATATACAACCACCTCATATTCCATGAGGACATATTATGTTGATTTCATATTTCCATGCACTGAGAGATACTCCTCCATAGATCATACTTCTAAATACATAATTTCATTACCTTTAACCATATGACATGACTTCACAGCATCCAATGTTAGCATATAAATATATACATACCTCATACCCTTTTTCCCTTGATTCATCCTGTAGCAATTTCTCAAGATTGAAGAGCTTCACTCTCTTGGCATGCTCCATCAATATCCCAGAAATATGTTTCCATGATGACCCTTGCTCTTGATGACTACTTTCCATTAATAATGTTATCAGAGAGGTTTTCCCAAATTTGATTCACCAGGAGCTCCTACCATGCTTCGATCAGGATGCTACACTGCTTCCTATCATACAATCAATAGAAATCACCTAAAGTATAATATGATCTCAGTCGTAGTGGAGATCCATCGCTTCTTCTTTCTTAGATTTCTTTGCATCGGATTCTTTCCTCATTTTTAGAGACATGGGCTTCTTCCCTATTTCTCTTGTCCTTTTTCCGATTAAGGACAATTTCTATTATAATGCCAAAGTTCATTACATCCAAAGCATCGTGCTTTATCCATACTATTTTGAGGACCAGACTTACCAAATCTTCCTTTCTTCCTTGACGTGGCTATAAAGGCTTGATTCCCTTGATCATGTAACACCTTTGGCTTTCAAGCTTGTTTCCTCTATTTTACATAGAGACTTTAAATTTTGAAATGGTGTGGCTTCTTTCCTCTCATATAAACCTGAAGTGAAGTTTCCCCATTCATAGAGCTTCCAACACCACTTTAGTCATCTCAGTGTCAGACATTACTTATCACACTTCTTACAGATGATCTTAGAGAGATTGTTTTTTCTGCATTACTTACAAAGAATAGCTCCACCAATTTCTCATATATTCCTTTTGATGATTCTAGATTCAACACATCTGAGATGAGAGAGTATTTTATGGATTTTGTAAGAATCCTTTAGGCTCTTATATCTCCCTTCATGTATTTGGCATGACTTCATTTTCCTTGTCTTCCTTGCTAGAAATTTGAAACCCTAACCATTTTTTTGCTTTCTTTGCAAAGAAGATATTTTTGATAGATTCATATGAAGTCATAAAGATACTTACTTGAGTAGATGCTTTTCTTCTTCTATCAGCTTCCTTGTTGAGGATGATGGCAGGAACTCCCTCTTAGATTGATTTCAAAGTAGGTGATCTTTGATGCTCGATGATCAAGGATTACTTCAGAATGAAGATGTCTTCAATAGTGTTGGGCGGTGCTTAATGATGTGTCTTCCAACAATGTCTTCAATATCAAGAATAATTGATGTCAAGATTACCTCCCCGATGTGTAGATTCTTTGAATAAGGTTGAAAGTCTTCTTGAGATGGCTTGAGGATTTCCTTGCAAACTTATTTGACTTTTCAATGTAGACTTTGACTTTTTCTTCTTGTAGTGTCTCCTTTGTCAATAAGCCCTTGCACTCAGCACCTTAGCTCTGATACCATGTTGAGAATTTGTAGGGCTAGTGATTAATTCAAATTCTCTTCTTGATAATTACTTGTGAGCTTATTTGAGTTACTTATGTCTTCTCTTACTTAGCTTGTTTAGTATTTCATCAATTCAATTACCAAAATACAAAAGGCACAAAGTTAGGCTCTTCAAGCCAAGGCAAAACCTCTCCCTCTTGGAGAGGAAAACCCGTGAGAAATTCTCCTTATAGATCCTCAAATGACAAGTACCATGACCAAGACTCAGACCCTTGACCTATGAATGCTTCCAAGACCTTGTCACGTCTTCTTTATCTACCTCCAACGTTGATCATTCATTTATGCACCAAGTTTCTCTGAGCCGCACCAACACTAAAACTTTCACTTTGCATAATTCTAAAGCCTCTTCACTTGAGGTGTAATCCTTCCTTTTAAGCACTATAGAACAGGAAGGTGAATCACAGGTTTACCTTCCTTCTTTATCATACTGTAGTATATCCATATTACTAATGTTATGTTGTGGAGACTTAGAACAATTTTGCATTTTGATGGTCTCTAAAATCTGCATTTTCTTCCACAGGACAGTCTGCAACCTTCACTGTATAAATCACAGAGGGATCGACACTGCAACTCCTGCACTTATCCGCATTGCAACTCTTGTACTTATCCGCACTGTAGCTCCTGAGATGTCCAAAAAACTTCTGTAATTTCTGTGAGGTTTGATGGGGTATATATAGTGATTTTCCCCTGTATATAAGCTGACATAACATGTGAACCGATGTGACTATTTAGGGAGTCGACATGGCTGTTATGAGGCCGACTTCTCCAGTTGTTTGAAGGCCAACTTGACACATTATTTAGGCTTGTTTATCCGCATTGTATGACGGCTGAATAATAGCCATTCTTCCACGGTTTATTGGACTAGGTCTTGGAGCATTCCATGACTACTAGGTTCTTCATATACATGACATTAAATACATTTATAAACCAAAGATAAAACCTAAATAGACATCAAGAAGAATTCTATTAACCTAAGATAAAATCTTGCTCATGAAACCCATGAAGCAAGCCCAACAAATATACATTTTATTATCTTTGACTTCTTGACATAAAATACATAATTACATAGTCAATATGAAGACCGACCTAGTTACACTTTTCAACACTCATCGAATGCTTGGGATGAGTACACCAGAGGAAGATTTTTCAAGTAAGAGACCAGATGTGTCGCATTTTTAAGATATTGGTTCATCAGTTTATTTCCATGTGACTAGAGATGCCAGGAAGAAGCTAGAGCCAACAACTGAGTTAGGGATATTTTTTGGGTACACTGATACACCTCACAAATATACGGTGTACTTTCCAGAACATAGGATGACAGTGGTCAGAAGAGATGTGAAATTGGATGAAGAGAAGGCCATGTGAATTTCCCTTAAGAGGGAGCTTTAGTTGCATGTAGTTGAGGAGCTCTTGGCTCCAAAAGAAGAACCTCAATATGTGGAGTAGCCACAAGTAGAGGTGCAGAGAGTGGAAGCACCCACTCATGCAGAGAGATCCCAAGATGGAAGGAAGCGCACCAAAGAGGCTAACAAGTCGTTTCTTTATGCTAGATAGAATGTGGGAGCACTCACATGACAGCGCGGGTAGAGAAGGTCCCCAGAGCGGTACACTGGCTACATGGGTCTTATGAGCGAAGGTGTAGAGATAGAACCATCCTCTTTTGAGGAATAAGTGCAACAAACAATTTGGTTTGATGCCATGGTTAAGGATTATGACTCCATTATCAGAAACAGTGCATGGGAATTTGTCCCAAGACCGGAGGGGAAGTTAGTTGTAGGATCCAGGTGGATCTACAAGGTGAAGCAGACATCATATGGGAGTGTGGAGAAGCACAAGGCTAGGTTTGTGGCGAGAGGGTTCTCTCGAGTGGAGGGGATTGATTATTGTTATGGAACCATCTCCAAAAACAGAAGAAAAGAGAGATCAACAGCTTATAAATCAGCCACTTCAAGGGGGAAACCTCCTTTACATTACATAAATGAACAATTCTTGGATGATACAAATGACAAAACATCCTTTCAAGTTTCTATATATAGGAGTCCAATGGGTCACAATATAATCCTACCGACATAAAAATAAAAATTTAAGGGCACAAAAATAACAATAGTGGGCTTCTATAGGGAACAATAGTAACAATATTGGGATTACATGGGCACAACAATAACAATAAGGGGGTTATACTAATAATAACAATAAGGGGATACACTAGTATTATAGGGACCTAAAATTCCCCTATCCTTCAAACAAGTTTTGTCCTCAACGCTTGATTATTTATGGATTCTTAATTATAAAATTCTCATCCTCCCATGTGGAATCTTCAGCGGGTAAGTTCTTCCACTTGTTGAGATACTCTGAAATTGATCGATTTCGTAGTTTTCGAGTTCTTCCTTCCGTGACTGCTTCAGGTTCCAATATGATTTTTCCTTCGTCATCGAGTTCTTAATATCTTGTTTGAACTGAGATTTTGCCACCTATAACCTTCTTTAAGCATGAAACATGGAAATCTGGGTGCACTCGGGAAGATGCAGGCAGCTCCAATTTGTATGCCATAGTACCAATATTTTGCAGCACCCTGTAAGGACCATAGTACTTTAGAGATAATTTATTATACTTCTTATTTTTCTTGAGGGATGTTGGTTCGTATGGTTGTATCCATAAAAATACCCAATCTCCTACATCAAAACTTATTTCATTGCGATGTTGATATGCCTGTTGTTTCATTTGATTCCACACCAGAGTTAGGTTATCCTTTAAGAGTTGGAGAACTTATTGTTGATGCTCGATGTGACATTCCACTACTCTATCATCCATATTAGCTTTCATTTCATCCTTAAAACCATTCACCTTAGCCTCTGTGTCTACTTTTAAAGTATCTATGTCATATTTGGTTGCTCTTTGTGAGATCAAAATTTGTTGCACTTGGTACCGTAATTTTGATATATCATACTGCAATTATTCCTCTTCATGAGTCATAGTAGTGCCTTTTGAGGGATTAATGAGTGTTGAATTATTTTTAGGAGGTATTTTAGAACCCAATACTGATATATATGCTTCAATATGCCCTTGGAATCACTTCAAACTGTTTTTTCAAACAATACTTATGCAATTTGAAAAAAAAATACACACATTTTTCTTTCTTTTGAGGAGCTCGATATTGAAATTGATGTATCTCTGTAATTTTGGATCCCGATATTTTATCTTCGGTCTTTTAGTATACCCCTTAATCTTCTTTCCAATGCCATAATTCTGACATGATTTGGATTCTTCAAGTCAAATTTATGCCCAAACTCCCACAATGACCTAATTATGGACTGGTTCAGTATATCAAACTTGTACGGCATGCCACATGTCACCGTTTCCTCCTTCGGCTCCGAAATTTATACACAGGAAACTAAAGTTCATTTACAAAATTCCAATTTGATGCTCAGAGAGAGAGTTATGATGATTTTCCCAAGGTAACCTCTTTGAGATGAAATTTAGGAGCCTATAAAAACCCTAACTTCCATAGATCATATCTCTGAAAATATTGCGAACCAAGATCTTAAATTTTTACACGAAGTTGCTAAGGATTTCTTCACAAATGGGTTTCTTTTCTAGCTTCAGAACCTTCGTAGAAAAAATTCTATAGCAAAAATTCCATGATGACTTGTTTGAAATAGTGAAACCCTAGAATCCAAAGCTCTGATACCAAATGTTATGAAACCAACTCCAAAAATAGAAGAAAGGAGAGATAAAAACCTTATAAATCAGCCACTTCAAGGGGGAAACCTCCTTTACATTACATAAATGAACAATTCTTGGATGATAGAAATGACAAAACTTCCTTTCTATATATAGGAGTTCAATGGGTCACAATATAATCCTAGCCGAAAAAACAATAACAATGTAAGGGCACAACAATAAAAATAGTGGGCTTCTATGGGGCACAATACTAACAATATGGGGATTACATAGGCACAACAATAACAATAAGAGGTGTTATCACTGGAAAATCATATAGGCAAAAGACATCAGGAAATTTCAAGCAGAAGGATTTACACGGAAGAAAGACATTACAGAATCTGGAAAATTTAACTTTTCCTAAGGTCAAGCAAGCAAATTTATCAAGTAACGCATAGAAAAAATTGACCCTAAGCAATCCGCACAGTCTTTTCTTTGACAGTAGAAAATATCTTCGTGGCTATCCCTAAAATAGTCATGCGATCTTGGGTATGGCGGAATGTCACCATCTGGGACCACTTGACACACTTAAGGAAGAATATTCTCCACTCAAGGCTGCCAAGTACAGCCGCCTTAGAGCCACCTTGAGGCCTCAAGTGTATGGAATCAACCTCCCACTCTTGTATCACCATCCACAATTGTACCAACAAAGGGAGGTAAATTTGAATTTTTCCTATAAGAGACCACCATGGGAAGAAGAATATAGAATACATTATTATGATGGACAAATTTCTTGAGAGTAAACCAACATTGTGTTGTCCAAGTAGCAAGGAGTAGAAGGATTCAGTTGTTGGCCATCCAACATCTCAATACAAGAGAATAATTTCATCAGTTGTCCATTATTCTACCACCCATCGAGGAGAGACAGAGGCTTGCAAGAAGCTTAAAGGAAGAGCCCTCCTTGATTTTAATATTAGAGCTCCATAGCTCTAACGATTAATTGCAATTGTTTTAGCATCCTACCTTGTTTTACCACCAGCAAATAATAAAAGAGGAAGAGTTCTCCCTTGGTATTATTAGTTTGTTTAAATCAATAAGAGCTTGTATTGTATTTTTATTTTTTGTTTCTTGTTTATCCTCTACTGTAGCATGTTATGTTTTGTACTTATTATTATACATGTTATGATGTTTCACTAACCATCTAACAAATCATTTTAACCTATTACATGCTTGTAGGAAAGAAACCTCCCCTACCAAGCACAATGCATTTCGTCCGCCCATGTGCCAAATGCACTATAACAGGATTGGCGACTCCACTTCTTTCTTCTTCTTAAACTATTGGTTGTTGTTTGCAGGACCTCTCTCTTGCCCAAACTTGTTGTAGGACCATTCCTTCTTTCCCTCAGTATCTCTCATTCACCCTCTGTAAAGAGATTCAGTTCAGAGAAGGCGGAATTTTGTGCACAGCAAACCCGCACCCGTTCAACCCACACAGATGCGCAAATCACGCGCCTGTGCAAAAATAAGCCGCGCGGAAGCCACTGAGCACTTTTTTCACTGATTTTCTTCATTTTTAGCAATTGTAAAATGATTGGAAACCCATGATAAATTTTCCATCACTGTGTTTTGGTGTTTCTTGACTGATTAGGACATGTCTTCGGCTAAACTTTAGCTTAGCTATTACATTGTTTTAATTTTAGTTTATTATCAGAAATCTCACATAGTTTAATTAGGAGCAAGTAAGTGGCTTTTAAATCCACACATGTTATCTGAATGAAGTGGATCTAGGGTGACTGAGCCCCAAGTTCTGTTTGAAATGTATATCAGGAGGCGTAGAGGGAGGGGTTTGTCTATTCCCAAGGTGTCTACCACTTTGGGGTGGTGAATCAGGAAGCTCAGGTTCTGGCTGGTCTAAAAAACTGAATGACCTAGTTCTAGGTAATCTGTTAGGTAGGTCTAGGTCAATATTAAAGTGTGATAGAGCTGTAAGATCTTCTGGTGCAGAATTAGCTCTATAGATGTGACTGGAAACAGTTGATATTTTAGGTACAGGAGCTCCCTTGAGGATGCTCTCAGGATTGTCAACTATTTCAGGTGAGTCTGGGTTAGGGTAAGCTCTTGTATGAATGCTTCTAGAAGCCAGAATGTTGTTTTCTGACCAAGCAGCTTAACCCTACTTGTTACTTCTACCGTGGTTGATGTTGTTATGGAGGCTGATCTCCCAGTGGAGTCTCATGTGAAACCAAGATAATCAACAGGCCTACTGTTCACCAGTGGATTATTTAAATTGTTTAGGAAATATGGAGTCGCCAGGTGGAAGGTTTAGGATGTTTTTGGAGGGTACGTTGTCCACCACAGTGCTAATGAGATGTCCTCTTTCAAGGATATCTCCCAAACACAGCAAACTCTACCCAAAGATTGACTGGGAGGGCATTTACCAGGTATGTCACCTCTGAAAGAGTGTGAGATCTGGAGGCTACCTGGCCCTTTCCAGGCTCTGTCCAAGAGTATGGGGGAAACACAACAAATGGTATAGAGGTTGATGTGTGAATAGAAGTGTTTAACTACCAACCTAACCAGAGATTGTAGGTTTTCTGAGGCTTATGATATAGTAAGGTGAGGAAAACTCAGAAACTCCCTAGTGGAGTCGCCATTATGTTGGGGTTCCCATGTTTTGGCCAGGTTGGCAAGACCAAAAGATGAGACAACATCAGAACCACTTTCAGACCTCAGGATCTAGCCCTCCTGGATTCAGAGAGGGATCTCTCTGTATGATCAAAGGTTTTATGTCTTTGAAGCTCTATGTTAAGATGTTAGGCTAATTATAAGGCTCGGGGCTTGTTTGTTTGATTGATTTTGATTTGGTTGCTGGTTATCAGGAAGGAAGGGTTCAATGTAAGACCAGGATGAGCAAAGAGAGATATGGCAGATGTGAAATGTTGCAGGAAATATTCATAACCATTGGGCAATGGAGTCAGGAAAGGATTTGCTTGCCACTCAATAGGCAGGCTTTCAATTGGGCTAGTCATCTAAAACATTGGATCTTAAATATGATTGTGTGATATGGAAAGGTATAAGGGAAGGATACAACACAGATTCAGAGCACAAAGTTAAAGACCAGCTGGTCGCACAAGGATCCTAGTGGACAGGGCTAACTCTAATCCCCAGTGTTCCAAAATCTTCCAACTAAATCCTTAACAAGAAACATCTAAGAACAGGTACATTTAATTCATACATCATAGAGCAGGCAATATCATCAACTACACTGGTTAAATTAACTGAAATCAATTCTTAGATAATACATTCAGAAGAGAAACATTAATCGCAAGGAGAGCAGAAACATAGGGTACCTAACAAGGGTAAATCCTATGCCAATATTCTGATGCAAGCCAGTAGAAACGAAATGAAACGAATGTAAACACAAAGATAGGAAAACATCACTGCTGCTTTAGATCAGGATTCAAAGAAATGTGATTGTCATATTAAATAGCAACACCAGTCAAGTACAACTTGCCAATAGCTGAATACTCAGTATGAAAACATCTCCTTCAACCTATCTTACAACTTTACACAAAGACTGTGTCTCAAAAGAAACTACTTGCGATTCTCTGATAACTGATCAACAACCTTTACAATGAGTTTCTTCATGAATTTATAGCTCCGGAGGAGCAGAGGAGGTAGGTGAAGAACTAAATGTAGCATTAAAACTTCTGAAAAGCAAGAGGGCCAAAGCCCATTCTGTATAAATCTTGTGCATTAATCTCTAGTGTTCTTCAGGTGAACGAATGATCTTCTTCAGACTAGAGATTACTCTGAAATGACTCTGATGTATACTGACTGCAGTACTGTGTGGTGCTATTGGTGAATAACCAAAAGATAAATGAATGATAAAGAATTCTGCCATATTGATGAAATAAATTCTCTGATAGTACTGAAGTTGTTTCAGGGTAGGAAAACTCTCCAGAACACGGCATAGATTGAACACTTCATGGGCGCTTTGTCCTTTATGGAGGAAAAACGTTCTGTTGCTGTAGAAAACCCTGATACGCATTGATTTCTGCGTGATGTACCTTATAAGTGATTCATAACATTCTCTATCTGGTACTCTGCCTTTTCAACTGCTTCAGGGGGCTTAGGGGTCTTCGTTTGTGTGCCGCAAACTCTCTGCTGCTACATTCATATCTCTAACTGTGAAATCTGTGTGTTAATGGCGTCGGAAAGATCTATAGAGTTTTAACTCTGCTCTTTAATGCTAGTCCTATCAGCCACCTTCCCAGGCTTTCTTCATTATCACGGCCTTTGGAAATGGTCTTTCCTTCGTTTATGTCACTGTGGCAGAGATAACAAGCTAAGGCAGATTTCCTGTCCACCTGCAACCCTGCAGAACACGAAACTGTTAAGAAAACAATGAATGGGTTGGTGGTTGTCGATGACTGTGAAGACGACAGTGAGACTGCAGACGAATGGCGAAAAAAACGTAGAGGAGCGGTGGAGAAGTGCTCTGGTGGAAGGTTGGCAGAGCGCAGAGGAAAGTTAACATAAAAACCTTATAATCATCGACCTTTGAATGAATTTACGCACTGGGATGGCGGAGGTACGGTGGATACACGTGGAGGTGGCATGGCGGGACCGGGAGACGACAGAAGAGTCAACAGCGGGAAGACAATCTGGACCGTTGAATCTGAGAGGAGATCGACGGTGGGAAACACGGCAAAGGGAAATGAACGGTGGGCTAGGGGTACGGATGACTCTGGTTAAACTCTGTGCCACTTCGTTGAGCGATGACCGTTGGATGGGCAATGACAGATCTGACGGCTCACAATGATATCGCTACGCGTCCTGTACCGAATGTTAACGCGCGATGAGCAGGCGGTTTTGAAATCGTACAGGAGCCACGCGTCGCGAGCTGAGTGGAATCACTGGGCAATAGGAGAATACCGCCCGACCCCCATTAGCGGTGCGATGAAAACCGGGTTGTTTTATGGCATAGTGAGCGGCAGGGACCACAGTGGCAGGTACACTCCGAACCGTCGATCTGGCGGGTGAATGGACGGCGATGGCGTGATCGGAGAAATGAACCGTGGACATGTGAGGTTGCGGGGGCTGCGATCGCCGTCCGATCTGTACAGATCAACGATCGAAAATTCCCTCGATAAACATAAGGGACAAGCGCCTTCGGGGCTAGCGCTCGGTCATAGCGCTGGGTTCCGTGGGGAGAAAAGTGAAGGGGGCTTGCGGGAAAGGAGCTTAGGCCTATTATAAGGTCGGAAAGTGGGTTTTTAACCCATTTTAATGCATTTCAAGGCCTAAGGAGGGTAACGATAGGAGGATAGAGGGGAAATTTGGGAAAACAAAGGCAAGGGTGGGATTTCATGGGGATTTTGGGTTGATTTAGGAGAGTAAGGGGGGATTTAGGGGGAATGAAGGGGACTTTGACAGAAAGGGGAAAATGGATAAAATGAGGCATTCTGTAGAGGTAAAAGAGGCAGATAATGGCCTTCTGGAGCATAATTTTTCATCAGTAAGGCTCATTGATACCATAACAGCAGAGGACACCAGTCAGAGGCATGGAACATAAAAAGGCTTCAAGGATGATGTGTTTTCAAGTGAAATGCATTCCTTGAAGGCTCATAAAACAAATTATCCCCTTGCTTGCTCGTCAAGGAATTTATAAGGGGCTAACAAGACCTCGCCTTCCTGGACTCAGAGAGGGCTCTCTCTATTATATGCAAAGGATGTGAACTTGTTTGCTTTAGACGGTTGATTTTAGGCTAGTTGTAAAGTTTAGGGTTTTGTTTGTTTGGTTGGGTAAAATGATCAAGTAGAATAGGTGGAGTGAGAGGTCATCAAATAATTGGGCTATGGAGTCTATGAAAGTCATGGATATCTAAACAATGAGTCAGAGTGCATCACAGGGCAAATCTAGTGTACTCAATGGATCTTTTTAAGGTTATGTGTGAAGTGAAATGGACATTAAGTTGGGAAAACAAGGTAGGGAAAAGGGAAGTTAAGAATCCTTTGTCATATACCTATAAACAAGAAGGTCTCAAATATTGATAAGAAAAATATAAAAATCATGATATAGGGCAAAACATTAACTCAATGACAATACTTAAACAAATAGACATCCAAGATGAACAATTTAGTGAAACACAGAAAGCAAGAAATCCTATCTAACTTCAATGATTTCACCTAGAAAGTTTGAAAACATATAAGATGACAAATAACATTAATCAATGAAGAGGGAACTCCTATACATAATCAATCAAGCTATAAAGAACTTTAAGGCAAACTAATAGGCATGGACAAAGGGCAAGATCAGAACAAGACCTCCTTGACTTAACCTAATAAGTAATACTTCAAAGAGAGATTTCAAAACAAATTTTAGATAGCATCAAAGAAGCAAGGCTTCCCATAAAACATATTTGGGAACTGGCATGTTAATCTATTGATGAAATAAACAAGCATAAAGAGGCCTAAGGAGAAACTAAGAATTCCTTAAACACAGCCAGCAGAGGAAAACATAAAGACAGTAGTAAATAGGAGGACTAAGGTGCATCAAACAACATTTCTTAGCCTATACTTTTCTGATCTATTACAACATAGAAAGACGGACATAATGATAAACAAGAAAACATGAACAAATTAGAGACATATCACCATTCACCAAGCTCAGGGATCCTGCAAGCAAGCATTCATCATCATCAATCAAAGCATATCATTCACAAGCTCCATAACACCAAATTTCTCTTCAACCTCGAAGAACCATGTATTGCTCTCAAAACTCATCAAAAGCCAACATTTACAATGAGTCCTCAATGCTCTATTTAATCAGCAAGGAGGAGAAAAACCTAATAGAGTATCTAGAATCCTATTGGCTAATTAGAAATGTCACTATTGTCCTTAAGACCTTGCCAGGCCCAAGGCACAAAATATCTAAAACAAAATATAATTTCGGACATTTTTAACAAAGAAAATAATATTTGAGGTCTAACAAACCTCCTAAAACTTTTCAAGTGTACATTTTTTACTTTCCCTCCGCTAAGGGTGCAGCACTGTGTTTTAGGAGGAATTTACATGCCAAGGGCGTAGCACAGGAGCAGGAAAAATGGTTCATCTTGCAACAGTGTTTTGAAGGCCTTCCCGATGTCGGAATAGACTCCGTGATGGCTCGTTTGAAAGCCCTTGAAGTCTTCTTTCCAGATATACCCTTGGTTATCTGATAGGACCTCTGTAACCTATTCAAAAAGTAAAAATTCCAAGGCTGGTAAAGGTGTAGCACATGTCCTGAAAAGCAGGCAGAAAGGTGAAAATTAGGGTGTTTTTTACCCTTTTGGAGGACCAAAACGACTCCAATCGATCTGAAAATTTGTGAGAATGATACATTTTAGATGAGGATACCAAAAATGTGAGCCTTTCCTCCTGAAGATTCTCTGAGAAAAAGTGTAGCACCATGTGTGCTACTCCCTTGGCCCTCAAAATTAGCAAAAAACAAAAACTCGTCAAAATTCTCCCAAATTTAGTGAATGAGTGCCTCATGGGTTTTGGGAGACCTGTAGAGAGGCTTGTGCCAAGATTCCAAGTCTAGCTTGGTCTTTTTCTTCTTTTAGTGCCTGGAGCTTGTCTTGAGCCTTTTTCAGTTTAGCCCTTTCAATTTTGTTCCTTCAGGCTTTGTGTTTAGTCATTCTTCTTTGGAGGTAAAGATCTTGATTTGCTTTCTTCAGTTTAGCCTCCAAGTGTATGTTGGCTCTCTCCAACCAAGGCTCTCGTTCATGGAATATCTCCATATCCAAAAGCTCATCTAAAGGGATTTGTTCTGCTAGGGCTAATTCTTTCTCCCTTTGTTTAGCCAATGCTTTCTTCAATCCCATGATTCTAGGTCTTCTCCTAGATTGTCCTTCCTCATCAGTACTCTCCTCATAAGTGCCTATTAACTCTTCTATTTTCATTTGTGCCTTTTGGGCTTCTTTCTAGGCCTTGAGGGCTCTAGCTTCATAGATTGTCATTCATGCTCCCAGCTTCCTATTCTCCAAGTCAAGGGCATCATTTATGCTCTTGGCCCTATCTAATGTGCTTGGAGATCTTTGTTTTTTGCATTTTTGTCCAGGAGGACCATGTTTGTGATTCTTGCTTCATTCTCCTCATCACTATCTACCTTAATGATCTCAAAATCCCTCTCCACCTCATGATCTTCTTCTTCTTCCTTTACCCTTCATTTCCCTTTGTCTAGTGGCTGAGCTAATGTAGATGGCAAGGTCCCTTGCCTTTTGGAGGGAGAAAACACTTGCCTTGATCCTCTTTGATATGTGAGAGGAAGAAACTCAAATTTTTCTACTAGAATGCTCGTTTCATGACTGACCTCAATATTGTCTTTCCTTTCATCAATGGTCTTTGCATTTATGTCTTCTTCATTTTGTTCTTGACTGCCCTCTTGAAAGGTACTTTCATTTTCCTTCATGCTAACATCGCTGTCATGATCTTCACCACTGTCATCCACCTCTTGACTATCCTTTTGGTTCATAGTGTTACTGTTGTCATCATTTTTAGGGCTATCAGTCATCATGGTGTCTTCATTATCCTCCTCTGTGTTTGCAACATTATCATTGCCATCATCATGTTCTGTGTTGTCACTATTAGAGGTGACTTTGTCAATGTCTTCATTACTGTTTTGAGCATTTTCATCATTTCCATCCTCTTTCATATCTTCTTAATTGTTATTTTGTTCTAAACAGTCCTCTTCATCAAAGTCATTATTTTGGCCAATGTCATGTTCATTGTTTTCATATTTATCACTATCATGTTCACTGACTTCTTCTTCTAATTCTGCCTCTGTCTCTTGACTGTCATTTGTTTCTTCCTCTTCATTTGGCTCATTGCCTTTTTTTTAGAATCTGCCTCATCGCTGCTTGCATCTGCCTTTTCTTCATAATCTGCCCCTGTTTCTTGATTTATATCATCATCCTCCTCATCATCATTGTCATCCTTGCTTGCATATGTTTCTTCTTCACTATTGGGCTCACTGCCTTTGTCTTCAAAATCTGCCTCTTCATTATCTGCCTCTTTATGGTCTTCTTGTTCTAAACTTTCCTCTTTATCATTGTCATTTTCTTCCTCACTATCCTTTGTTTCTTCTTCATCATCACCACTTTCTTCATTTTCATTTTCCTCTCCCTTATCACTTTTTTCTTCCTCTTGACTGTCATTTTTTTCTTGGCTGTCATTTTCCTCTTTGTCACTATTTTCTTCATGTTCTTCATCACTTTCTTCTTGTTCTGATGCTTTAGGAGAAGGTGAAGGAGGGAAATTCTCTTGGGAAGAGGATTCATGTGGAGAGGATGATTCATGGTCAGTGAGGGGTGATGGAGGAATGGAGGAAGGTGGATGAGATGATGAGGGTAAACTTTGCAGAGGAAAAGGCTGTGGATTTGTGAAAAAATCATGGGAAATGAACACTTCCCATGGGATACCATGTTGCTCTAATTGATGCAACACAATCATCTTGATAAGAGAATGGTGGAAAAGGCTTTCCAATTGTTGTGAAGGAGGCCTCTTTTGCACAATTTATGACATCTTATCAATACTTCTATAAAGGTAATAAGGCAAATGCAATAGCTTGGCCCTAGTGAAATGCATGAGCAGTATTATATGGTAGGAATAGAGCCTAGAAAACCTACCCTCACAGGTTAATTATTTCATGATGACTTTCATTAAAGGGGCATATCTTTCCAACAGATGGGAAAAGGAAAACATAGTCTTGCAATCAGCTTGGTATCTTGGTTTCAAGAAAGTCAGGTAATGTTTTAAGTCCAAATTCACCTGTTTGAACCATTTTTCTCCCATGCAAGGTATCCTAGTGGCCATAGCAATTGTATTGGTGGATAGCTCAAAATTTACCCCAAATAGGTGTACTTGGTGCTTATGGAGGTTTAAGATGAAAATTCTGGTCAATTTAGGGTGACTTTTGACTCTTTGTACTTTTTCACAAAAATCAAAACATCCTACCTCCTGTAAATATGCAACTATGGTAGGTGAGGTTTTCAACTCCTTGGTGCTCAAAGGCTCAAACCTGTTTGCTCTCCCACCCTTTCTCTGTGGTCCCCTAGGCCTTTGGCCTCCCTCGCCACTATCAACACTGCCTTCTCTAGGCATTTTACCCTTACTCTTGCTTTAAAATCAAAACCTTGAAGCTATTTGTGAAATGATATGAAGAGGATGAGTTGGATGGTGAGGAGACAGTAGTGTCAAGGCTTGGCAGTGTGAAGGCTAGTTATGCAAATGGAGATGTTATTTGGTAGAAGAGCCACTTCTTAGCATGGAGACCAAACTTATCTCTTCCTTTAGGGTTTCTAACTTTCTCTCTAATTTCACCCTTTAAAACTGTATGAAATGGGGCAATAGATCTAAATACCTCTTAAAAACCCTCAGGAGGTGCAAAGCAGAGACATGGAGGAGCTCTCAGCAAATTTGGAGACTTGCACAGCTTTGAAGAGCTTTCTGGCTGAACGCGCAGCACAGGAGTGCAGTGCTCAAGCTCCTGCACGTGTTGTTGGGTCAGCCTGAACGGCCCAGCGCGTAGCACCCTGGCGAAGCTGAACGCTATCGGGTCTCTCCTGAGAAATTCTTGAATGGGAATAAGCGCAACACGGCAGATTCTTCACAATGTCGAGTGAGGCCTGAACGGTCCAACGCGTAGTGCAGCAGAGCCTACACGGTGTCAGGTGAGGCCTGAACGGCCTAGCGCATAGCGCGCTCAGGTGGAATGGTGTCAGGTGGTCCTGCATGCGGTAAATGCATAGTGCCACTACACAGGTGCGCAGCACCATGTGGAAATTCCAAAAAGGGCATGCACAGGCGCGTAGCATGCATTTTCAGGAGCGTAGCGCAGGGCTTCTCCTGCAGGAAGCTTGCTAGAAACCCTGAAATTTCTCCTTGAAAACCTCTTACTCCTTTTTGCAAGTGACAAACGGTGTTGAGTGATGAATGTGGTGCCTTTATACCCTTGGAATTAATAAATTAAAAATAAAAACCCACTTTTTTAATGGCCTGAGTTTTACTTTGTCACTTTGTCACTGATATCTTCTTTTCTTTTGCAGGAGGTGACCTAAACATAAAAATGATCTTTTATCGTCTCAACCCTTCTTCTTAATGATTTTTGGTAACTGAGATGATGTACTTTAGCTCTCTTTGGCCTATTTATATTCCTTTACAACTTGTTTTGCTGGCACCTAGTGGAGTTGCATGGTTATACTTTTTGTGCACTGTGTGTGATGGCAGCTTCTTATAAAACCCCTCTTTTCTTACCTAGGAGTTTAAATGCTTCTTGATTAAAGGGTGACTAAGGAAGTTGCTTGTTTCTATCATTGATTTTCTATAGGTACAATAAGTCTATCTTGCACAGTGACCTTAGTCCTTTTCTATCAAGTTTGTCATTACCTCCCCTTGGCCACTTCTACGTGTTGCATATGCCATAACACATTGTTTTGATCTTCTTAAACTTCCTTTGGAGTTTGACACCTTAATCACTCAACAGTGGAACTCATGCTCAATTTGATTTCTTATTTGACACTTAACCTCCTACTTTCCTTATCTTGACTATTTTTAAGGCCTTTGACTGTACTTGAAAACTTAGGTTACCTCACACTAATATTCTTTACAATTTCTCCCTTAGGTGTAGTGAAAACCCTTTTATCTTGGCAAGCCATGGAGGTTACCTTCAAAGGCTTTTGGAAAACCTATTGTTGTCATGATGGAGGTCTGTCACCTTCATTTTACTTTTTTTCCTACCTTCTCAAGCTTTAGGCTTTAGGGATTTTTCCTTTCCCTATTTATCATTTCTATAAATCTTCATTTCATGCTCAATGGCGTTGATGTACCATCAGTCATTGTGATCCTTTGTATTGGCTCCTTGTTGGGCAACACTTTTTAGCCCATCAGTCATAAAAACCCTAATTTTCTTTGTTCATAGGCATGTTTTATTCCTTTGCTGTGAATGTCCTTTGTTATAATTTGCCCTCTTACCTTACCTCTTCTTCTGCTAATGTCCATCTCATTCATTCCTATTGAAATGTCTAAGATGGGAAGCTGTATTTTGCAGAAACTGTGCTTTGATCAAGGAGGTCTCTCTTGAAGTTTGTTTGATCATTTGGAAAATCATATGCTAACCTTCTTCCTCTTTGATTGCAACCTCTTGGCACATGAAAAAAACTGATTAAGAGCATTCAAAATAACCCTACAATTTGTGAAACCCTAGTGACCTAGTGGGAAATTCCTTGGACTTGATCCTTGACTGAGATTACGCTTGGGATCTTGACAGTGTAAAAGCAGAGCTTCTTGATCAATGAGTGTATTTGAGGATATAGAAATGGATGAACTTGACTGATCTAAAGAGATTATAGATGGATTTTGAGACTATCAATGCTTTAAGATATCTGGTAAACATGGGAAAAAGCAGGTTGGTTTGGTGATCATAGATGGAAAATGGAGGGGTCAGGCAAGGCCAAACTAGGTGCTAAGGTCAAAGGTGTCAAAACACAGTGAAGATGAGTAGCTTGAGCCTGTGATGGGTCTTCTGGGAGTGGTATTCTGGTCATGATTTGGTAGAGTAGTAAAATAGTGAAAAATTTATCCTGAGGATAATGAAGGCAGTGAGATTTCTAGAACTCACAACATTCATGAATTTTGTTTCTAGAAATCTGGGATAAACATTTAGTCATCTATATAAAGCAAAAAATCATTGATGACTAACATAGAGCCAAGAGAACCTAATGCAAGGAAGACTGCCCCCAGGCAACCTACCCCCTATCAATAACAAAGCATTTGGCAAGACAAATCAACACACTATCCTAGCAGGGCCCATGTCCAGCCAAGGACGGTATGTGGGCTATGTGATCAAATTGACCACAAAATCAATCAATATAAGGAACTGAAGAACCTTACAAACAGTCTTCATAAGGCCACCCCCATCCCGCAGATCAATCTCTCTAATCAAGAGAAAATCACACACTACTATTGCAGGATTTGCTCACAATTATACCATACAATGAGTTGTGAGTACCTCCCAAGGCTACGAGCGGCAAGATCAGTGTTAAGTCTAAACTCCCCAAAAGAGCTAGACCTTCCAAAACCAAAAACTTGGAGATGGAAAAAGCAGAATCATACCACTACGTCTTATCCTTTCCGAGCATCCACTTCATGGACAAAGAGTAGCATTGGTTTTCATACCATCTACTCAGTAAGCACCATGATACCGTGCACGATTTGCACTGGTCATAACCATGAAACATAGTCATGCCCCTTAATGTAAAAATTTAGTTGCCTCTGCACCAAGCACAATTTCCACATCTAGGAAAGTGCAAGTACTCTTAGTACACCTCGGGAGGAACATAGACTTGCTCTCATGCAAGCCTCCACGATGGAAATGCCTCCCCCACCCAATGTCGATGACATGCAACATCACATATGATTCATCTCATCATGCATAGGAACCATGACTCGTGTTGTCTGCTCATTCATCATTGGTGTCGAGACCTCTGTAACTACGAGAGTAGCTATGCCAATGACGGTGCAAAATCAATCTGTCTATACGTTGTCGACTGCATCTTGTTCCACAACATCGACTATGGAATCCTATTCATGTCTGTCAACCAACTCCATTAGGACTGAACCACCTCCTCACAGCCTTACGCAAACCCACTCCCCCTTAGATTCCTTGCTCCATTCAGATGAGGATATTCTAGAGGCCATGACGGAACCATATTATCTGTGGGATGCAATGCATCACTGCTCTTTTTTTCCTCCCAAAAAGATGTTTGGCCCTAACAACCCAAGAAACCAAGAGATATACACGATCGAATTAAAATATTTCCTTCCATCTGGGAAATTCAATTGGTTCAAAAATCCCATTCCAGCGCCTGACTCATTGGAAGAAGGGAACATGTCCCAACATTCCACCAACCATCAAGGTATTTATCTCTACAAACCCTGAGAAAATCGAATAAATCTCGCTGGGGGCAGCATGTTCCCCAGACAAAGTAACCTCTTACACAAAATTTTTGCAAGAATATAGAGACATCTTCGCATGGGACTATTCATAAATGCCAGGGCTTAGTCCCACTATCGTAGAGCACCATATTGACACCTGGCCCGACATACCACCGGTACGCCAAAAACAACGTCAATTGCACCCATCTAAGGTAAAATAAATTAAACTAAAAATCAATAAGCTTCACAAAACTGGGTTTATCTACCCCATAGCTTACACATCATGGGTTTCCAACCCTGTTCTCATCATGAAAAAACAGGGCACCATTCGCGGCTATACTGATTTCTAAGATTTGAACAAAGCTTGTCCAAAAGACAACTACCCTACCCCGTTCATCGACCAAGTCATCGACGCTTGTGCTATACATGAGGCCCTCGTATTCATCGATGATTTCTCAGGGTATAACCAAATTCAAATTGTAATATTCCAAAATTTGCATGCAGAAAATTGGAATATTATTTTTTGTTGATTTCACTTAGGAGAAGAATAAATGGGTAAGGAGGCCCATGCACAATAAAAATCTAAATAAAATCCCTCATAGTATGAAATGGGATCATCAGAGGAGCTGTATTTCACACCCTCATGTGTGAACAGGATCATTTGCAGGTGGACAAGGTCAAGTTTGACCAAGTCAATAGCGCTGGGATAGGAGGTGGAGAACACTTAGAGAAACAGCGCAGTATTAATGGGAAGAGGTTTCTTTGGTGAAGGAAACCCTAATGAGTGGTACCCATGGTGAGAAGGATCTCACTATTTTAAAATGAGGGCAAGGAAGCCATTGTAGGGCATGTTTATGATTATTGATTTCTTTTCTGCTTAGACTATTTGCAGTCTCCTGCTATTTCACAAAGTTGCAGTGTTGTTTAGCACAAGGAATTCCTGTTTAGGATTCCTTCTCCTTCTTGAGAGGCCTCTTGAGGGATTGCACTTCATTTCTCCACATCTAGACTCAAGGCCAAGCCACCTCCTTCAGCTACAGCATTATTTCCGCTGAAGTATAACATTGTGTTGCAGGGTGTTGCAATGGAGGTTCCACAACACCATTCTTTGGCTTGTTTTCAGAGGAGGGAGCCTTATTTCCTTTGGGAGATCAGTAAGGAAGGATTCAGAGCAGATTTCAGATCTTGGCACTTTGCCAACACTTTCTATTCCACCTACAGCATAGTTTCCCTCAGTGATTGCGTTCTTTTCAATGTGCATCTGCAGTGAGGGTTTGCAGTGATTATAGGAGGGTGAGGTCTTCAGTGTTAGGATCAGCCTTTCACTTGGAAGATCCATTGGAGGAGGTCTTTTATCTGATGCAGCATCTTTAGCCTTCTCTATTCATTTCCAGTTCTTGAGTTGCAGCTGCTACCCTGCAAATCCGGCATTTTGCCATTTTTGTATATTTCAACCAATCCTTCTAAGGATTGTTGTATTATTATCTTATGGGGTGGAGAGCTTGCTCCCCCTCATTTCTTGAGCCATTATTGTCATATCCTTCTATTATTATTCAGCATGTTGTAGTGTCTCTAATAAATTGCGTCCTTTTAGCCTGCAGAAATTCTTGTGTAGCAGTGTTTATCTATTTTTATGTACATGTCCCTTTGAGGCTGCATTGCCTTGCTTGAGTGTCTCTTTCCTATAGGATTTGTATACAATTGCTGCTATAATATACATTTGATGGATATTCAGATCTTCATGTATGTTGGCTCATAAAAATAACACTGTTACTCCATTGTATGTTCATACATTGTTGCAGCCCCTTCATTGGGCATTTTTCCAAGACAACTAGGTGTGGGAGACCTGTTTAACCCACCTAGAGTGAGTTATTTTGAGCCTTCTCTTGGATTTAGGTCTTAGATACATTGATCTAAGGGATCCAGGTCTTGGTTTCAAATAGTGCAGCATCCATTCGTGAAAAATGTGTTTTTCAGGCATGCCTTGCTGAGAAATCCCATTTGGGGATATTATAGTGGTATCAAAGCATGATCTTTGGCTCAGCCTATGAGTCTCAGCCATAATAATATTGAAGAGATCAAGATGATGAAGAGGATGAGCTTGCTCTCATCAGTTTTCAGATCCAGAAAGGACCTCTCCAAGGAGGTTAAGAAGATGGAAGAAGGAGAAGAGGAAGGACCATGCACTTCCTACTCTCAAAGAGAAGAAGACAAAGGGCATGTAAGACACTTGGAATCTGAAATTATAAGTGAATATCTTGCTGAATACTGAGCTAAACCTAGAGCTTTTAAAGAGACTCTAGCTTTACCACAATTTATTCAGCTGGAAGAAGAAAGAAGACCCCACAGCTATGGGATGATGAGAGGCAATAGATTTCTATTGTCCACTTTTTATGGATCACTCACATGTGCAGCAGAGGCTTTGGTGATGAATCTAGAGGCTTTCTTCCTGCTACATCCTGTAGTAGACAAAAACTCTGTAGAATTTGCAGTGCTGCACCTTGATGGTGAAGCAAATATTTGGTGGTTCAGCCATTTGAGCCATGCAAGGGTTTCTACTCTTGTTGAGTTTTCTCAAAGGATGATCAGGAGATTTGGAAAAAGGAGGGAGGAGCCCTCACCACCAGTTGAAGAGGCATGTACCAGCGTTGTTATGGCCATGAAGGAGAAGCCTTCATCTTCAGAAGTCTTGGGAGCCAACACATATGAAGAGGAAACTCTTGCAGCCCTGCAAGGAGATTCCACATTTCACCAAGGTATGCTTGAATGTCCATCTCTTGTCATTTCAGCAAATATTATGGATGGGTATACATCATTGCATGTTGTTGATTTAGAGCAGCAGAATTGCATTGCACTGTACAAGAGTAGTGATGGAGAAAAGAGGAACCATTCCTCATGTGAGCATTCAAAGGGCAGCTTCATTCAGGAATCCATGAAGGGAGCAG
Organism: Pinus albicaulis; assembly: GCA_034641835.2. NCBI lineage: Eukaryota > Viridiplantae > Streptophyta > Pinopsida > Pinales > Pinaceae > Pinus > Pinus albicaulis. Next base: position 318,297,532 of record CM076580.1, on the reverse strand, counting down.
TAAGAAAGAGTAGACATCTAGAGATAAGAAACTCTTTCTCCTCTCTAGATGACACTCTCTCAATGAGCATGCCATAGCTCAAAGAGAGACTTCTACTTGCAGCAGATCCAAGACCTCTTTGGTTTTGGAAGACCATGCATGAGGAGGAGATCTCATGGAGAGATTTCATTGGAGGTGCACTTCGACACATCATGGAGTGCAAGGTTTTTCAACAATTTGAGGTTCTTCCCTTCTCACACTTGGATCATCATGGATTCAAGGAGGAGCAGATAGAATATGGAGGACATCTTCGGATGGATAACATCTCTCATGATTGTGTTGGACACTTCTTGAGCCATACACATCATGATGGGAGGTTTTTGGCTACCACCTATTTGGGTCCTTATGGGATCAAATTGATCCTTGAGAAGATTGCATTTCAAAATCCCATGAAGTGTAAAGACATAAATCTAATTTGGGATGATGGTAGCCCTCATGGGAGGAGCATCAATATGGAGGATGGAAGGAGACATCCACAATTGGTTAAGTGGATGTGGATGGAGAGCAAGAAGCTGGTGAGCTACATGCAAATTTATGATACTTGGCCACAGGAGGCTTGGCTGCGTTGGTTACTCTTGAAAGAGTTTGGTCATCATCCTCTTTCTGAGGGTATGTGGCAGGATACTTGCATCTTTGAGCAGCAAAGAGTATGGATACATGGTGTTGATATGATCTTCATATCCTCCATTATGTTTTCATCACCTGACTTGTATGATGGAAGTATGAGGAGGCAGCAAAATCTTTTGTTGCTTTGCTTGTTCTTGGGAGAGCAAGCGCAGATTTGCTCTCACACTTTGCATGATGTTGCAGGAGGACTAGATGACATTATCTCCTTGGCCTTAGATGATCAAAAGGTACTTCCACCTTGGGAGGGCCTTCTTATGTGTAGCGGAATTATGGGAGATTTCTTTGAAAAGGAGCATGTCAAAGAATGGAGCTATGAGTTGGAAAGAGCTTATCTGCAGGGACCAATAGCGTTGTCACTTGAGAGCTTGGGGTTATTGGTGGAGTGTCCCCAGGATTACTTCACACTTGATGCACTTCGTGGAAAAAGAGGAGGTGAAGATGATGGAGTAGTGGATGGAAACATCTATTACATTGGTACGATCTTACTTGCTATGGTCTTCTTGACTTGGATTTCCAAGTATAAGGAGGGTGATCTTCATGCAGCATATGGTTCATTCCTCTTCATGGGAGTGTGTCATACCACTATGGAGGAATCATTCATATACATATGCATCATATTACTCTTAAAACATGGTAAGAATATTGTTTTTGCATCCATGGATTATCTAACACAATATTTGGACACTCTTACCATTCATATTCAGTGCATTGCTCCACAAGAGGCCAAGCTTTTCATTGAGCTCCATGGTCAACATTGGGCCAAATTGTATGATGGAGACAGCCATCTCTTATATGGCCTTGGGCAAGTGTTTTCTTTCATGTATGTTCAGTTGATGTACCTAGCCATTTTATATTTATCAGTAGATGTCATGACATACATAATTATCCATGTAACACAAAACAACTTGCCATGTAATTTTCTAAAGCAGCTGTTTGGAAAACTGCGTTGTCACTATTGGGAAAATTGTTGGTACCTTCTTGCACTACATAAGACCTTCAGAATTTTCCTCATTTTGATGCTGATCATGATTTCATTTGCTGATATTGATCTTATTTGTCTTGAAAGCATGATTGGGAGAGAGACACATGAGTTGGGTGTGTCCTTTGGGGGAGAGGATTCCCACACTTTTTGCATTGCATGTTCTAATGGGAGCATGAGAGGAGATATGGCCATCACTACCAAACACTTGTTTCCTTTTGTGGAGGTGGACCATATGATTGTTGGGATGCCATATGGTGATTTTTTCCTATCCATCACATATGGGTTGATTTGGGCCAGCTTGATTTATAGCGTTGGAGGAGAGATCTTTGGGGATCTAGTCTTCATCTTGCCACTTGAGGGCAATTATTTTGCAGCCCAGGATCAGTGTTTTCTCTACACTTATCATAAGTGGAGAGGAGTACAGCATGGGGTAGGCTTCTATGTCTACCATGTTCAGATTTTCAGCCCACCTACATTGCATGAGCTCAAGGTGGAGGAGCATTTTCAGGAGTTGCCATGTTGGGAGGTGATTCATTTTGTATGGATGATTACTTGGGGATGGAGGATCCACTTGGGGAAGATGTTTCCCAATACTTTTCAGTCTCCACGCCTTAGGAGGCAACTTCTCATTTCTATCCTTGCAATTTCTTGAGGACAAGCAACATTTGGGAGGGGAGGACTGTAATATTCCAAAATTTGCATGCAACAAATTGGAATATTAATTTTTGCTGATTTCACTTAGGAGAAGAATAAATGGGTAAGGAGGCCCATGCACAATAAAAATATAAATAAAATCCCTCATAGTATGAAAGAGGATCATCAGAGGAGCTGGATTTCACACCATCATGTGTGAACAGAATCATTTGCAGGTGGACAAGGTCAAGTTTGACCAAGTCAACAGCACTGGGATACGAGGTGGAGAACACTTAGAGAAACAGCGCAGTATTTATGGGAAGAGGTTTATTTGGTGAAGGAAACCCTAATGAGTGGGACCCATGGTGAGAGGGATCTCACTAGTTTAAAAGGAGGGCAAGGCAGCCATTGTAGGACATGTTTATGATTATTGATTTCTTGTTTGCTTAGACTATTTGCAGTCTCACGTTGTTTAGCAGAGTTGTAGTGTTGTTTAGCACAAGGAATTCATGTTTAGGATTCCTTCTCCTTCTTGAGAGGCCTCTTGAGGGATTGTACTTCATTTCTCCACATCTAGGCTCAAGGCCAAGCCACCTCCTTCAGCTATAGCATTATTTCTGCTGAAGTATAACGTTGTGTTGCAAGGTGTTGCAGTGGAGGTTCCACAACACCATTCCTTGGCTTGTTTTCAAAGGAGAGAGCCTTCTTTCCTTTGGGAGATTAGTAAGGAATGATTCAGAGCATATTTTAGATCTTGGCACTTGGCAAACACTTTCTATTCCACCTACAGTGCAGTTTCCCTCGGTGATTGCGTTATTTTCAGTGTGCATCTACAGTGAGGGTTTGCAGTGATTGTCGGAGGGTGAGATCTTCAGTGTTAGGATTAGCCTTTCACTTGGAAGATCCATTGGGGGAGGTCTTTTATCTGATGTAGCATCTTCAGCCTTCTCTATTCATTTCCAGTTCTTGAGTTGCAGTTGCTACCCTGCAACTCCAGCATTTTTCCATTTTTGTATATTTCAGCCAATCCTTCTAAGGATTGTTGTATTATTATCTTCTGGGGTTGAGAGCTTCCTCCCCTTAATTTCTTGAGCCATATATTGTCATATCCTTCTATTATTATTCAGCATGTTGTAGTGTCTCTAATAAACTGCGTCCTTTTAGCCTGCAAAAATTCCTGTGTAGCATTGTTTATCTATTTTTATGTAAATGTCCCTTTGAGGCTACATTGCCTTGCTTGAGTGTCTCTTTCCTCAAGGATTTGTATACAATTGCTGCTATAATATACATTTGATGGCTATTCATATATTCATGTATGCTGGCTCATAAAAATAACACTATTACTCCATTGTATGTTCATACATTGTTGCAACCCCTTCATTGGGCATTTTTCCAAGACAACTAGGTGTGGGAGGCCTGTTTAACCCACCTAGAGTGAGTTCTTTTGAGCCTCCTCTTGGATTTCGGTCTTAGATACATTGATCTAAGGGATCCAGGTCTTGGTTTAAAATCTTGTAGCAGCCATTCCTGAAAAATGTGTTTTTCAGGCATGCCTTGCTGAGCAATCCCAGTTGGGGATATTACACAAATTCGGCATACCGATCGATAAAATACTACATTCACCACACCGTGGGGCATTTTCGCATACCAAGTTATGATTTTCGGTCTTAAAAATGCTGGAGCCACTTTCCAGTGGGCCATGAACTATATCTTCCATGACCTAGCCCACATTATCCTTGCCTACTTGGACGACCTCACCGTTCGATCCAAGAAGCGATCTGATCATCTCGAAGATCTGTGGCTGGTATTCCAAAGATACCGACAATAGAACCTATGCTTGAATCCTCTCAAATGCGTCTTCTGTGTCAATCCACGTTGAATTCTAGGTTTTATAGTGTCCCAACAAGGGATTAGAGTGGCCCCCCTGAAAGTCCAAGCCATCAAAGGGTGCCACCACCTCAAACCCTCAAGAAACTCCAAATCTTGCAGAGAAAAGCCAATTTCCTAAGACGCTTTGTCCCAGATTATGCCACTTGCGCTCAGGGATTCCTACGCCTTCTCCGTCAAGATATCCCATTCAAATGGGACGATCAAGCCCAACAATCGTTCGAGGTGTTGAAAGACACATTATCTTCAACACCATTAATCAACCCACCAAACTTCGACAAATATTACACCCTATATATGTCAGCATCTGAAACCGCTTTGGTCGGGGTGTTAATCCAAGATGGCCCCGATGGTAAAGAACACATAATTTATGACTTCAGTAAAAACTTATCAAGCTCCACATTAAGGTATGAGATCGAAGAGAACATTGTCCTAGCCTTAATATATGCAGTCCAAAAGCTTCAGCACTACATTATCTTACAGACTACAAAATTCGTTGTAGATATCAACCCCATGAGATACATGTTGATCCGTCATTTGATGAACCACAAATACACTCGTTGGATAGTTATACTGCAAGAGTTTGACTTACATTTTAGCTCCCCCAAGAGCAAGAAAGCTTTGATTTTAGCTGAGTTCATCACTGACCTCCCAATTCAGACCAAAGGATCACCAGTCAATTACTCACTACTGTACGAACATCTCTTTTTAGTGACAACTGAAGATCCTCGGTACGGAGATATTCTCTTATTCCTATGAACCCAAAAGTTCAAACCAAATCTCACACGTGATGACCACAAGCGCATATGCCACCAGGCCCCATGATACCTCCTCATGGGAGATGTCCTTTATCGGTGAGGCATCGACACAATCCTACATCGATGCCTCACTCACGACCAAGCTGATCAAGCCCTTAATGGCTACCATAGTGGAGCTTGCGGTGGCCACCTCTCCGGAATGGCTACCACCCAAAAATTTCTACGGGAAGGATATTTTTGGCCCACCTTATTATGCAACTGCATCACAGCAGTAAAAATATGTGAGTGATGTCAATGCTTTGCCCACAAGACAAGAGCACCTCCCGCTCCCCTGCACCCAGTCAAATGGGGGATCGACTTCATGAATTTCAACCCCGCATCGAAGGGAAACCACAAATACATTATTTTCGTTGTTGACTATTTCACCAAATGGGCTGGAGCCATGCCCACATACAACAACACGGCGGAAACCGTTGCACGATTTATGTTCAACCATGTCATTTCCCGGTTCGGTGTGCCAAAAGAGTTAGTCTCTTATCACGGAAAATATTTCAAAAACGAAATTTTCTAGGAGTTGTCTCACCACTTAGGATTCACACACGAATTCGCTTCACCATATTATCCTCAGTCCAATGGACAAGTAGAAGCTGTCAACAAAGTGCTCAAAAAAATGTTATAGCATATGTTGAATAACCATAAGACTAACTAGCACCACATTGTTTTTTCCGCCCTGTGGGCATACCACACAGTAGTTAAAAATTCAATTGGGTTCACACCCTTCCAAATCATGTACGGGGTTGAAGCCATGATTCCCATCGAATGTGAAATCCCTAAATTACACGCCACTATCGAACTCCTCGATGATACCCAACCTTTAGAACAATGATTGGTGCAACTAGAGTTCGTCGAAGAAAATCGACGACAGTCGCTACAACACAATGAGGCTCATAAAAAACGGGTAAAAGCATCATTCAATCTCAACATCACCCCTCGCTCATTTACCGAGGGAGAATTAGTCCTTCGCTATGATGTCGCGAAAGAGACCCTAAGGCCCGGGAAGTTCGAAACATTGTGGCAAGGTCCCTATGTCGTAAAACATTTCTTCCTCAAGGGGGCATATATCCTGTCACAGCCCGACGGTACATGCCTATCCAACCCCTTCAATGGGCTCTACCTCAAGAAATTTTACCCATAAGGGGCAGGAGGCCTTAACCCTAGAGATAAGATGCATGTAACAAAATCTGTTTTTTTATCACAATCATCACAAGACTTGTGCTAAAAAATTCTTTGGTGTCAACAGATGGATCTCTCCCCCCTCCACTATTTTGGATTAGAAGATGGAGCATCGCGATGGTCTCAAAATCTAGAAACAGCCTCCTGGGCCATATTCTATCATGACCGATCGCCATTCTTCACCAACGGAGTATGTATTGGATCAAACACCAATAATCAGGTAGAATATGACGTCGTCACCAAGCTCATGAGCGGCACCTTCAATTAAGGCATATGCCACCTGTGTATCTACCTTGATTCCCAGCTATTGGTTTCGCATTTAAACCAAGAATTTGAAGTACGATATTCTCAACTATTTAGAAATTATTTTCATGCACGAAGATTAAGCCGTCATTTTGATCATATTACATTCTAACTATACCAAGAAATAAAAACCAGACAGTTGATCGCATAGCTAATCACATTCTAGAATGGAATGCATCATGTATAAACTATAATCCATAGAAAAACAAAAAACATAACAAAATAGATCTCCATCATAGATACACGACATCAATCAAACAAAATCACCATAGACACATCATTGAGAGCTGCAAAAATACATGTCTCGCATATATACCAAAAATATGTGTGACTTAAAATACACAATTCATGTCTCTGACCTGCAGGTCAACCAAAAAATATATATACATGTCATCAAAAATAAGGGAAGAATCCTCATAATGGGAGTTTTCCCTAAATACAAAACATCTCTAGGGCTGAGCCCCGCTAGCTGGATCCTCTAGATCCACCACTGCATCCAGTGCCAGTACAGGTGCAGTAGTCAAAATTGAAAGTGCCACTTGGCGCAGCGTCGGACGATATGTCCTGTCTCACGCCATAAACACCTCAAGCCTTGCATCATCAAGGTCATCAACAAAACCCCAGGTCGGCATACCCCTAGTCAATCTCTCCACCCAACCCCAAGCATCTACTAAATCGGTGGACTGAGCCTTTGAAGCAGTTAGTTGTCCTGCCATCTCCGCTACTCGTGCCTCTCCAGCCTCAGCATGAGCAAGGACAGCGGCATGCTCAACAATAGTCGTATTGCTACCCTCTCCTGAGGGCCCAGCGCCATCACCTCGCCCCCCAACCTGGGGTGGAGCAGCTCCACCTAAGCGAGCAGTCGGACACCCAACCGCTCCCACATTTGCATAAGATAGTGTCAGTGTCACCACAATAGACATATAAATATACACATTGTAAAAACTCAAAGATGCATAAAAACATAAAACATCATACCTACAGGCCCCCACACGTAACCAACAAAAAGAACCATATCTGGATCCCATCAGAATTCCTTCCCAGCGTATGGGTAGTCCATGAACATCTGTGGGTTCGCCTGGAACCATGCCTCTATCGTCTCATCCCATTAGCGACCCACCTCACCGCCTCCACCACGTGGCATAACTAGCACCCACCACCGCATCCTAGGATCCCGGCATTGGCCAATGGGGACAGGCACGATGGGGCGCAACATCACCACCCTCTCAAACATAATACTATAGAGGATTCTAGCATAAGTGAATACTTTGGATCTGCCCCAGGCCTTCCCCAACTGCCTCACCATGCCATCGTATACATAGTGCGCCTAGTCATAAAAATGCCCAGTCCTGAGCCGACGTAATACACCAATCACTGGTCTCGACGCCCTATTGGGCGACGAGGACCCCGTCAACCGAACTATCATAGCCAAGGCACACCGCTCAGCTAAGTCGGTCACTGATGCAATAAGGACACACCCCAGAGAAATAGGTGCATTGCCGCAATGTTGCTCTGCCCACCGACGAATATTCACCCTCCCAAGCGGGAGTGGGTGTGGAAGCGCCTCATCCTGAGGCAATAAGCCTGTCATAAAATAAACATTTGTCTCCGGACAGATGGCTACATATTTACCCTGTAACGCCATCACCTTTCGCCTCATGTTCCAGCAGCGGACCAGGAAGTGAAGCAGACTATCTTGAGACCTCAGGATGTCATTCTCTAGGAACTTTAGAAGGCCCCACTGTGTTAGAAGCCCTCTGGAATTGGAATCCTATGCCATAGCTATGCGTAGTTCAGGCCAATCGCACTCACGCCATAACTTCCTGTCACTAAATACAACTACATCAGTGACTTAAAAAACCAAAAAATCAAAATTTTAAGCAAAAAACTCTTTTTTGGCTCTTCATCGTGCATGTCTTCTACATAGGCGAGATGTTTGCGCTTCTGTATCATGAACATACGTGCGAGTCTTCGCACAAAGGTTATGCCATACGCGAAAATTTTGCGGGAAAGATTATTTTCCCATGAGACTTGCGTGCTTCTAACTTGATCGCCTGTGCGATCAAGGCTAGAAAGAGGTAAGTATCCGTACAAACCTAATTTGTATGGAACCCCCCCCCCCCCCCTAAAAGAAAAAACTGAAAAAAAAATAAATAAATAAAAATAAATAAATAAAATAAATAAATGTTGGAAGTTCAGGGCCCTACCTGGCACTGACGGCGTGAATCTTAGGTACATAAGCTAACTGCAACAGCAAGAAAGGTTTGGTAGCAAGGGCTCAGCACTAACCTCACAGCTCTCAAACATCATAAATGAACTTAAATGAGCCATATTGGCCCATATATCAGCGTTTTTGAATTATTCGACAGACTGTAACGGAAGCTCAAAATGCCAAATTGCAAAACCAAAAGCAACACAGTGATTAGCACCTCATCACGTCCAAAGGAGGCTTCACGCATTCACACCTCTAGAAAAAATCATTTTTCAGCCACGACAGGTACACCCTCTCTTATCATTTTTTCATTCAGCACATTTGTCAATATATTTGAATGGAAAAGATGCTTTCACTTGGGGTATTGGTTGCAGGTGTTACAAAGCACGACAAACCACCTGTTGCCCCAGCCACTGAAGGTTCAAGAGCAGGTATCATTCTGCCCCTAGTATGATAGGCTCCCCAAAAACATTTTGCATATCCTGACATCATTTCTCCACAAGAATCAAGCATAGGGTCCATTCACCCGACCATGTTTATCATCACCCCACCTTGTACATGATAAACATTCTCATCGGTTGGTAGAGCCTCACCATCCATGGCGTCCATCATTCAAAGTAGACCATGAATCAAAGAATATGATGCCATGGTCGTAACATCCAAGTCCGGAAAGCACTTCATGTTCATCCACCCATCATGCATCAAGTCAAGTTTTACCATGTCACGATAAAACCCCTTTCCCATACTACCAGTTTCGTAAACAGATCGAACACGCACCACCGCGTCTCGCATTTAGCCTACCATTCCTCCATCAGCATAGCCCATTTGCAACATTTTCCATCTTCTTCACCACCCTCGTACCGAGACTAACCAATGGGGCTCCCACCCTCAGCGAAAATACCTTCCTCACATCATCAATGAGTGATCATTTTCATGTTTTTTGGGCACCCGTCACCATGTTTGTACATCCAAATCCATTTTATATTCTTTCAACAAGTGTACAAATATTTTTTAGGAGAACCACCCCACCCATCCATCCACTTTTATCCCCCGGTAGCAGTCCCTAATCACCCTTGGTTGGATCTTCACATTCTTTACCCAAATCCACCATGACATTCATAACAAACATATACCCACCTTGGACGTCCTATCGACTCTAGGGCTATCCTCACCAGAAATTGTTGACTGTCGCCACTCTCATTTACAAGCTCCGACCTTGGTTCATTGAACTCCCATCATCAATTTCAGCCATTTCTCGATATCATGCCTATGTTAACCTATCATACCCCATCTGCTCTATCAAAGACCCTAGTCCCTTGCATTAGTACTTCTCTCGTTTGGTTGAAGCTTCCTTCTTAACGACTTCAACAGTGATTTTTCCAAGAAGGAAGCAGTGCCTTGGATGGCTCCTCACCTCAATAAGGGCATTCTCGGATGGCACTATGGGAGTCATTATTGCCCATTGATGTCATTGATCCTCCTGACATTCGACTACAACATAATCTTTCATGTCAAGATGGTATCGTACTTCACAACCATTGCACTTTTTCAGAATTCATCGAAGACCCGTGCCATCATAAGCATCTATTTTAGCAATGCTTACACGGGAAGGTGCCAGTCATAAACCCATGCATACAATGAGAATTTATTCTAAAAACATGACATACGAAGGTTATGCATGTGGGCACCACATTCAACCTATCGTCAAAGACAAAACGCCCCTGAGGGCGTCAGCAATTGTCATCATCAACCAAAACAGCGGGTCACTACCACACCAGTGACACAGACATAACCTCTATCTGTCAGATAGGCTTTAAATATCCAAAGCATCATGAGCATGGGACATGTCTACCTCATAGAAATATTGTATTTATGTTATCTCTTGCAGGTTTCCAACAGAACATGATCCCTCTTTTACTCATGGCAAGGGGTCTCCAACCTCACGTTTCATGCAAGTTACTCTCTCTCTCTCTCAAAATAGATTATACAGAAAAGAAACTATAACGTATTTCGGTTATACAATTTTTCCTAGACCTCATACATTAGGGGGGAACTGTTATCACTGGAAAATCGTACAAGTAAAAGACATAAGGAACTGTCAAGCATAAGAATTTACAGGGAAGAAAGACATTACAGAATCTAGAAAATTTAAGTTTTCCTAAGGTCAAGCAAGAAATTTATCAAGTAGCGCACAGAAAACTCTAACCCTAATCGATCCGCGTGGCCTTTAATTTGATAGTAGCGAAGATCTTCGTAAATATCCCTCAAATAGTCGCGCGAACTTGGTTATGGCAGAAGGTCACCATCCGGGACCACTTGGCACACTTAAGGAAGAAGATTCTCCACTCAAAGCCGCCAAGTACAGCGATCTTGGAGCCACTTTGAAGCCTCAAGTGTAGCACACAATGGAATCAACTTCTCACTCTTGTGTCAACATCCACAATTGTACCAAGAGAGGGAGGGAAATTTGAATTTTTCCTATAAAAGACCACCATGGAACGAAGAATATAGAACACATTGTTATGCTAACCAAATTGCTTGAAATCAAACCAACATTGTGTTGTCCAAGCAGCAAGGAGTGGAAGGATTCAATTGTTGTCCATCCAACATTTAAATCCAAGAAAAGGAGTTCATCAGTTGTCTGTTATTCTACCACTCGTCGAGGAGAGAGAGAGAATCTTGCAAGAATCTTAAGGGAAGAGTCATCCTTGCTTTTAATATTATAGCTCCATAGCTTTAAGGATTCATTGCAAGTGTTTTAGCATCCTACCTCTTTTTACCACCAGCGACTAATAAAAGGGGAAGATTTCTATGTTAGTATTATTAGTTTGTTTAACTCAATAAGAGCTTGTATTGTATTTGTATTTGTTGTTTCTTGTTTCTCCTCTATTGTAGCATGATATGTTTTGTACTTAGTCTTCTACATATTATGATGTTTCACTAACCATATAACTAATCATTTTGACCTATTACATGCTTGTAGGAAAGCAACCTCCCTTACCAAGAATAGTGCATTTCATCTGCCCATGTGCCAAATGCACTACAAAAATGGGGTTATACTAATAATAACAATAAGGGGATACACTAGTATTATAAGACCTAACAATTATGATGAAACCTTTGCACAAGTCGCAAGGTGCTCATTAATCATATTCATCTTTGCACTCTCAATGCAAATGGGACGACAGATAGATTAGATGGATATAAAGACATCCTTCCTCAGTGAGGTGATTGAGGAAGAGGTATACATTGAGCAGCTGGAAGGTTTTGAGACCTTCGACAGAGAGTCGCATGTGTGCATAATCAAGATAGCACTATATGGGTTGAAGCAAGCACCTCATGCTTGGTAAACCAGGATCGACAGCTACTTCACTGGGTTGGGCTTCACCAAGAGTGAAACAGTGGTGAATCTTTATCAAATTGTGGTAGAAGGTAATTTTTTTATCATTGTACTTTATGTCGATGATTTGATACTGATGGGTGATGAACAGCTCATTAAGTCTTGTAAAGAGGATCTTGCAAGAGAGTTTGAGATGAAATACATGGGGCTCTTGCACTATTTCTTGGGATTGGAAATATCACAGAGAGATGGGAATATATTTGTATCTCGGGGAAAGTATGCCAACGAGATCCTCATGAAATTCCACATGGAGGGAATCAAACCCATGGAGACTCCTCTAGTAGGAAACTAGAGGAAGGAGGATGTTACTTCAGGGGAAGTATTAGATGCTACTATTTACAGGCAGCTTGTGGGTTCACTCATGTATTTGGTGAACACACGACTAGACATATATTATGCAGTTAACCAGCGTAGTCAAGCTATGGTTAAGCCTACCAAGCTCTTTTGGAAGGTAGGCAAGCATGTATTGAGATACCTCATAGGCACTGCAGAGTATGGACTATGGTACAGACAAACAGAGGGAGTGAAGCTTCAAGGCTTCACCAATGCAGATTGGGCAGGGAGTCCATCGACGGGAAGAGCACATCAAGGGGCATTTTCAACATAGGATCAGCAGCAATTTCCTGGTACAGCAGGAAACAGAGATCAATTGTATTCATTTCAGCAGAGGGAGAGTACATGGCGGCCATTTAGGCAACACGTGAGACCATCTGGATGAGGAAGGTACTTGTTGGTTTGTTTGGTAGACAGATGGATCCGAAAATGATTTATTGTGATAACTATGGCTGCATCAAACTCTCGGTTAATCCAGTTTTTCATAACAGGTCCAAGCATATTGATATATGGTATCACCATCTCAAAGATTGTGTGCAGAGGCGGATTATGTCATTAGATTACATTCCCATGGAGGAGCACGATGAAGACACCTTGACGAAGACACTGTCAAAAAGAAAATTTGAATTCCACAGAGGCAGGATCAAGGTAGCAGACAATCCATTTCTTGTTGAGAGGGATTTTTGAAATGGCAACAAGAAATGGCACCCCAAAGGGGGCTTCTAATTTAATTTTCTATTAATTAAATTAGAAGTAAATTGTAATTCCACATCACATGACAGCTTGTAAGTGTTAATTGAGTCAAGAAGACTTATTTAGCTCAGTCAATTCGAGTTGAGGGTCAAATTGGAGGCATGTAGAGTTCTCCCTAAGTTTTAGGGGGTCTAGTTGCAGTTTATTTTGAGTTGTAATTAGTTAACTCAATTATTTGAGTTAAAATCAGTTCAACTAGTTCTAACTAATGGATGAGCTAGTGATAGGTCCAATGAATTAAATCTGATTTAATTCACATGTAGTGATCAATCGTATAACTGATAATTCTCTATAAATAGTTGTTGTGTGTCAGTTCTAAGGAAGAGTCAGTTGAGATTGGAGTTAAAGAGAAGAGAACTATTAGTTGTATAATTAGAAAATTGTACAAGTCATGCATGAGGTCATCAGGATGCCTTAGATGTATTGTGAAATCTATTGATGGGAATTTCCTAATTAATAGGGGTTCAATTAGCCCAGAAATTTGTGAACAAGGCTGGTTAGGCAGAGGCAAGGAAATTGTTAAATATTGGACCAAACTTGCTTAGATCAGAGTGAGACAGTCAGCATAGTGCAGAAGTTTCTCAAGAAGAGAAATAACATTGTATTGTTTCATGTTCTTGATTTTATGCAATATACAGATAGTCGGGCTTTTAGCTGAGGCTTTCCCCAAATAAATCTGTGTTGTGTGATTGATATTCTTCTCTTTCTTGTTCATGTGATTGTGTGGTCGTAATTGGTTTCCGCAATTTGTAGAATTGATTTAGTATTTTGTTTTCGTACATTACAAGATCAGTTGAATCTATTTAGATATTTCTAGGTGAGTGGCCAACTCCAAAGAACATGGATGAGGTTAGATCATTCATGGGATTGGAATGATACTACAAGAGATATGTTCAGTATTTATCCAAAATCGGTCATCCCATTACAACTTTGCAAAAGAAAGGGAAAAGATTTGAATGGATTGCACAATGTGGAGAAAGATTTGAGTAGTTGAAACAATTACTCATCAGTGTGCTGGTGCTTAGAATCGCGGATCCGAATAAATATTTCGTGGTGTGTACAGATGCATGTAGAGAGGGACTCGGTGTAGTCTTAATGCGGAAAGGGAAAGTAGTGTGTTATAAATCCAGAAAATTGAATAAACATGAGGAAAATTATGTGACGCGTGATTTAGAATTGGTCGCTATAGTGCATGCTTTGAAAATGTGGAGGCACTACCTCCTTCGCAGGGAGTTCACGCTCATGTCAGACCATAGCGGACTCAAGTATTTGTTTGGACAATCGAAGTTAAATGCTAGGCAAGCAAGATGGTTGGCCATGCTCAGCGAGTTTGAATTTGAAATTAAGAACATAAAAGGAAATGAAAACAAGGTTGTTGATGCCTTGAGTAGGAGAGTCCATGTAAATCATTTGGAAACGGTAAGCTGGTATGCAACAGATATGGAAGAAAGAATCAAAAGCGTTGGACAGCTGGATCAGAAATACCAACAATTGAAGAAATGTTGCAGCAAAAAAATGGGGATGAAATATCTCATCTCATTGAGGACGGCTTAGTCAGGTTTAAAGGCAGAATTTATGTGCCTAACAGTGATGAAATAAAAATGCTAATAATGAAAAAATTCCATGCTAAGTCTTACTCAGGCCACCCAGGGTATCAAAAGACCCTCACAGTTGTCAAAAGTTACTATTACTAGTTGAATCTGAAGAAAGAAGTGGCAGACTTCATAGCAAGATGCATGGAATGTCAGCAGGTAAACGCTGAATGCAAACACCTAGTGGGATTGTTGCATTTTATCCCTATTCCAGAATGGAAGTGGGAGGTAGTCTCTATTCATCACAGGATTGCCAAAAACAATTAATCAGCGTGATGCAATCATGGTGTTGGTAGACAAACTTAGCAAGGTGGCTCATTTTTTGGCAGTCAAGTACACCAATTCCGCTAGTGATGTAGCACAAATATTCATAAAAGAGATTGTGAGACTACATGGCATCCCTAAGAAGATTGTGTCAGATAGAGATGCTAAGTTTACTTCCAAGTTTTGGAAGGAATTTTTTGCAAGATTGAGAACAAAAATAGAATTTAGTACAGCCCATGCTTGCTTGAGAAAAATACAAGAAGCAACAAAGGACAAAATTAATGAGGGGTTGCAATAGCAAGGATGCGGCAGTAAAAGAAGAAACCCGAACTCCTGAGAGGGGGGGCGGGGGGGCATGAGCAGAAGAAAAATAACGGACGGGAGATTGGGATTCGAACAGGTCGAGGAGGGAGAGACTCGAACTCCTGGGAGGAGGCATTCGAACACGCAGGGAAAGCAGAGGCTCGACTTTCTTTCGAGAAGCAGACCAAAGGGGGATAAAAGGCACACCTGAAATAAAAGCGTTCAGCAAGCTACGATTAAGAGAAGAGAAGAGAAGGGGATTAGTTCTCTATCCCTAGAGGTTGTGGGTTGAGTGTTAGTCTTTGGAGCCCTGTAATAGCTTGGGTTCCCTAGAGATTGTGAGTTGAGATAAGATTCCTAAAACCCTGTAACAACTTGGGTCCTTGGAGGCTGTGGCTGGAATGAAATCTCTGGAGCCCTGTAACAACTTGGGATTCCTTGGAAGTTGTGGGTTGAGCTAGCTACTCTGGAGCCCTGTAACAACTTGGGACGAAACCATCCTGAACCCGAATCAGAGACAAGTTTGATCACGGTTCCTGGTTACTGCCCTGACTGGTACAGTGGTTTCTAGACTCCCTGTGAGGGGTTGAAACACTGTATGTGCAAGAGGGGGTGAGGTTGGGCACCTCTGGACTCCCCATGCAGACAAGAAGGAAGTGGAACAACTATAGGGATTGAGGCAGGAGGTACTTTGGAGTCTCTGGCTTATCTGGCAGCTTGAGTGTTGTCCAAGTAACAATAAATTCCCCTCTCCAGACTCTAGAATCTGTCTCGGGGGTGACAACTGCAAGTAGCGGTGGCTGCAACTGTCTAAGGTTGGGTGGAGAGTCGTAGTCCCAGACTCAGTTTCCCTTCCAGCTAAAAGATAAGTATTTGTGAATACTCCTCGCAAATTAATGGATTATGTTGCATTGTCATTTGAAATAGATATGGAAAAATAGGGACTGCTATTGTGTTGATCTGTGTGTTGAGATTTTGGGGTAGCATCGTATGTGCTCTAGCTCCGAAATTTTGTGGAGGCGTTGGAGTACATGAGATCTCCGAGACCCAGAAAGCGTTTGGAGAAATTCCATTTAATTTGATAGTTATTCAAATAATTAATTTTTTATATTAAGGACCCTAAGTCTAACATAGGAAAATTAAAAGATTAAAGAGAATTAAATTAATCATGTGATGAGAATGTTCTAAGTGACGTGGATCAAGCAGCTTCTAATATTAGCCGTTGATTAGAGATTAGATCACGGCCGTTGGTTTTCCAACGGGAAAAGTATAAGAGAAGGGCTTGGGGCCAGTTGGAAGACACACACGATAGCCGATGCACTGAGCTAAGTCGAAATTCTAGGGAGTGGTTTGTTAAGAATTTCGAAGCGAGTTTGCAGTGCAGTGAGGGGCAAAGATTGACAAGGGATGATCTGATTCGAGGCCAAGAATACAACAGCGGCAAAGAGGCAGTGTACCAGGCAGTGTAGAGGCTAGCCAGAGATACGTAGTTTAGCCAGAGACACGCAGAAGGTAGCGCAGAGTCAGCAGCAACACTTCAGGGGTGATGTAGGCCCAGCCAGGGCAGCGCAGGGGCAGGGTAAGCCCATAAAGGCTGACACAGGCCCATCCAGGGCAGCGCAGAGGCTGACGCGGAGAGCTGAGGGACAACGTTGGGGTTTCCGGTGGGTCAGAAAGGGATCGAGTTCTATAAATCCCGTTTGAGGGTGTGAATCAGCCATATTTTATGTCTCCAAGTGAAAGAGGTACTACTGTCGTGCAATTTCTCTGTAGAGCAAACCATTTTGGTGCCCAGATATTGTTGTATTCAGATTTTGCATAATAATACAACCCTTTAGAGCTAGTTGCACCGGTTTTCCCGCATTGGATTTTTCCGGGGACATTTTTCCGTAAAATATGTCACTTTGTCATGTCTGCATGATGTTCAGTAAATGATCTGTAAATGTGTAGGTTGCAGTTGTGTTTACTTTGTTGATTCTACTGAATAATCTAGAAATTAACTTGTAAATTAAATCAAGTAGGAAAACTAAATCAACACACTGCAGTAGGATTTCTGTTTAGAAATTTTCACATGGTATCAGAGCATTGTAGATCAAGTTGAATCACCAGCCAAGCGGTTGAAGAATTTTTGTTGCAGGAAGGGCAATTAAAGTAGCATAGACCAGAGAAGGCAACGCAACATCAAGAGGGACACAGACCCAGCTGAGAGGGACGCAAAGCTAGTCTGCTCACGCAAAGGCTGATGCAGCACCACCAGGGTGACACAGAGTCAGCCTTACTTATGCAGAGGCTGACACAGCACCAGTAAGGGTGACGTAGTTCTGGTCAGAGGCATGTTGAGGTGTCGCAGTGGATGAAGCATACCCTAGAAGGTGACGCAGTCCAGTTTGCAATGACGTTGTGTAGTTTTTCAGGGTTGGAAGTGTAGCTTCCGGTCTTCAAAAGTTGTTGGTGTGGCACAGGTTATGTCAGTGCAGAACAATCCCTAGCTAAGTTGACAAAGAGCGGGAGGAGAACAGTCGCTCAACATATTTTTACCAAAGAAATCTAAGGATCGATCGGGAGGGTGATCGATGAGGGTTGATTCAAGGGATTTGGCAGATTTCCAAGGAGGGAAATCAATTGTCAGAGGGAGCAATTGTTATAAGGGTGCCTTTTCGCCAAGGACCCTAGATCTGGGCTTCTGTTGAGAGTAGCAATAGCAGCAGGGAGAGGAGCATCTGTTTCGACAAATTGTTTTGAGCTAGATGGTGTTGTACGGACTACGTGATCAGGATAGGTTGGAAGACTTGTCCAACTTTACTATTTGGAAGGTCAGAATCTTGACGGTCCTAGAGGCATATGGAATTTTGGAACATGCAGAGAACATCTTGGCTACACCAACCGACGTTGATCTTCTCGTGAAGCATAATGAAGCGGAGGCGCATGCTAAGCGCTTTATCATGGACGGGGTCAAGGATCATGTGTCCCACACATTGCCAAGAAGAAGACGGCTAATGCTATGTGGACAACTTTGACCATAATGTATCAACGAAAATCGGTCGAGAAGAAGATGCTTCTGGAGAACCAGATGAGGTTGTTCGTGATGAATAGGGGGGAGGAAATTGATCCTTTCCTCTTCAGGTTGCAAACGATCCGGGATCAGCTGATTGCCATGGGGGTTAAAGTGGAGGATGATGTCATGGGGAGGACTGCTCTAAATGCAATCTCAGATGAAGGGGAAATGTTTGTCCAAAGCATCTTGGGTAGACAGGACCTTACAAGTTGGGATGACATGTGGACTATCCTCCGACAAAAGGAAATCTATCAGATGACCAAGAGACAATATAGCACCGGATCCAGCAAAGTGAAGGAGGAAGAGGAAGATGCAACCCTTGCATCCAAAAAGCAGCAAGGGAAGAAGAAGAGGGATCTATCAAAGATCCGATGCTTCAGGTGTGGTGAACTTGGACACTTCGCCACCACTTGTCCTCTAAGGAAGATGGACAAGGAAGCTAATTCCAAGTCTGCGACAGCTAAAGAAGATGATGGCTCTGGTGATGATGTAGCCATGAGTGCTCATGAACCTCGAGAGAGGAGGTGGGGCGACTTTGATTTGTAGAGAAGTTACAGATAGTGTAAGGTAGGATCCTTGAGGTGCCCAGACTCTTGGATCACATACGAGCTATGGGAGCCTTAAGACAGTAGCAGGATGACTGGAGTCAGTGGGTGCAGAAGATCACAGAGAAGCAGAGCAATGCTGGGATGATGAAGGATGAGCAACGCAGTATTGTGGCAGCAACAACATGGAAGCAGCAGCGCAGAGGGGCAGTGCTTACACAGTGCAGAGCAGCACAGCGCAGAGGGGCAGTGCTTACGCAGTGGCTCAGAGAGACAACGTAGAGCAGCAGCAGAGGGTGCTTCAGTGATGAAATACAGCCTGACTTACTTGTTTGTCAGTGATTGGGCAGAGGTCCTTCAGTTGCTTACTTCTTAGCAACTAAGTTGTAGTGTAGTAGTTGGCAGCATGATGCAACAATTTGAGAGGGAGCTGTAGTACAAATGTGGCAGTGATTGTGGCAGAGTCATGGGCAGCAGCACAAAGAGTAGCAGCAGCACAGTGATGGAGGGAAGCAGGCCAAGCATCAGCGCGGGGACCGATGCCAAAGATCAGAGCAATGCTTCAGTGTGGAAGTATTGCTAGAGCACACTCCTCACTAAGAGGGAATGTTGAGATTTTGGGGTAGCATCAGATGTGCTCTAGCTCCGAAATTTTGTGGAGGGGCTGGAGTACATGAGATCTCCAAGACCCAGAAAGCGTTTGGAGAAATTCCATCTGGTTTGATAATTATTCAAATAATTAATCTTTTTAATTAAGGACCCTCAGTCTAACTTAGGAAAATTAAAAGATTAAAGTGAATTAAATTAAACATGTGATGAAAATGTTCTAAGTGACGTGGATCAAGTAGCTTCTAATCTTAGCAGTTGATTGGAGATTAGATCACAATCGTTGATTTGCCAAGGAGAAAAGTATAAGAGAAGGGCTTGGGGTCAATTGGAGGACACAAACGATAGCAGATGCACCGAGCTAAGTCAAAATTCTAGGGCGGGGTTTGCTAAGAATTTCGAAGCGAATTTGCAGTGCAGTGAGGGGCAGAGATTGGCAACAGATGATCTGATCTGAGGCCAAGGATACAACAGTCGCTGAGAGGCAGTGTACCAAGCCGCGAAGTGGCCAGCTAGAGATACGCAGTTCAACCATAGCCATGCAGAATGCAGTGCAGAGGCAGCAGCAACCCTTCAGGGGTGACGCAGACCCAACCAAGGCAGCGCGGGGGCAGCGTAAGCCCAGAAAGGCTGACGCAGGCTAGAGAGGCTGATGCAGAGGGCTGAGGGACAGCGTTGGGGTTTTCGATGGGCCAAAAAGGGATTGAGTTCTGTAAATCTTGTTTGAGGGTGTAAATTAGCCATATTTTCTGTCTCCAAGTGAAAGAGGTACTACTACCGTGTAATTTCTCTGTAGGGCGAACCATTTTGGTGCCTGGATATTGTTGTATTCAGATTCTACATAATAATAAAACCCTCTAGAGCTAGCTGCACTGATTTTCCCGCATTGGGTTTTTCCAAGGACATTTGTCTGAAAATTTTGTCACTTTGTCATGTATGCGTGACGTTCAGTAAATGATCTATAAATGTGTAGGTTGTAGTTGTGTTTACTTTGCTAATTTTACTGAATACTTCAAAAAATTAACTTGTAATTTAAATCAAGTAGGAAAATTAAATCAAGACACTGCAGTAGGATTTCTATTCAGAAATTCTCAGAGTGTGAATGCTTATGGTGCAACTATGAAGGGATATTTCCCTACTCTGTACGTTGAATATGTCTATGTATATGTCTGTGTACATGTGATGTGTCTGCACTTAAGAGTAAGTAAGTAATAGCCTAAGTAATAGTAATCACCAAGTATCTAAAGTTACGGAGTAGAAAGAGAGCCCCATAGCAGTAGAGCCTAAAGCTATAGAGCAGAGTCAGACTCTCACTCTAATTAAAACGCTTAACTGTGTCAAAAAGAATACAGCAGCTAAATCTAATGAACTTTATGATTTGTTTCAGACCAAACCTTGAACAGTTAAAGGAAGTGGGCTCTAAGACCATTTTTATTAAATGTACAAAGTATAAGAAAGACCTTTTGTTGGTTAGAGTTAGTTATTGATTACTTCGGGGTAATTGCTTACAAGTTGTCTCGACCGGCAAGCAGTATGTGAAGGATCAAGGGGGTGTTCTGGGGCCGGTCATGCCCAATGGTCCTACTTCCATGGTCTTTAGGCGTACTGGAGGAGAAGCCTCCATTCTCGCCACAGGGATTTTGGCGATGACGGCTACGGGTCCCTGCCAATAGCCAAATGCTCTGGCAACCCATGAGCGATCTCTGGAGCTGATGGTGTGTAGTAGGAGAGGTGGTGTTGAATTTCTGTGACCTTGGGTTTAGGTTGGTGTCTTCAATCACTGACGCTACCAAACCAAGAATCTCAACCATGAACTACTTTACATAGCGAAATATAAACAACAATAGATCACAAATGCACATAATATAAACAACGTTTTACTTTTTCAACCCAACTTCATTATATTAACAACATATAATACAACAGTCTAGGGTTCTCGTACCAGGGATAATGGCCCTCATACATACACTAGTACAAGATACAAACAAGATACTATGACCATCTGGTTGTAGTGCAATCTCTCATCCCTCTCGGTCATGCCTTGTAACTGCTCGGTCTTTCAACTTTCAATCTGCAGCTCATGCCTCTATCAATGCTCCAAGTCCACCTAGCCACTGAATCTTGGCTATCCAATCTGCTCTCTAGTTTTCCCTTCGTCCATCAAGGGCACAACACATCGAGACTCATGTTGAGTTGTTCACAGCTCCACTTGTGAACAACTCTCAATCTGCCCACTGTTGCTCCTCAGCTACTCAGGTACTTCAGCCCACTTTGGTCATCCTGCGCTGCAACGATGAAGACCAACATAGGGCACGGAGAGCTACCACCTATCACTGCAAGATGTCCATCTCCTACAATGAACACGGCCTAGGAGGACTGCCCATCATCTTTTGTAGAAGTCCTCTCCACACACAAGTCTCGGGCTCCACAATCCTGCTCCTGGTTGATCAGACCCTTGAGCTCCAACAAATGTCAGGCTAGTAGTCACCTTTGCCCATCAAGGTGTTGCACTTCAGCTCCAACATGGACACTATCACGTTGTCCTCCAACAGACCATAAGTGCCCAATCCACGTCCCCACTTGGTCTTCTCTCACGCTGCCCTCCAACAATCCACGAGAGACCAAGTCCACGCTATAGCATCTTCTCCTAGTTAGGGCCATCCCCACACCTGGGAGATCCTTACACATGGTTTCCCACAAACTTCACCAATCTGCCCTTTGCTCTGCAATAGAGGAGCTATTGCACAAATCTGGGCAACAACATGTCCTCACCTAGGACATCCATCCACCTGTCATCAAGGGAACATTTACAACTCTCCTCGCTGTTGTCCTCTTGCCTTCCAATCTGATGTGCCTGTTGTCACCTTGGTTGTTTGGTAGGCTTCCCAACAATCCACGTGGGCTCCTCCAAGCAACTCCTAAGGTCTCTTCAAGTTGCCCATCAATTGATCTATGCTCTGGTCAAAATTATTTGACCCAACATCCTCCAATCGTTCCTCCAAATCGGTTTGCTCTTGCTGCAACAAGTCTGCTTCTGTTGGTAACTAGTTAGGGCACCCATAAGCTACAACAACCCTTAGAACAGTCACCAAACAGTCCTTAAATGAGTGCGGCCTCTCCTAGTACAGGTCTCCTCCTCCTTGTCGAAGGGATGGGGCATATAACAACCCTCAACTTTCTCCTCGCGGCCCTCATTGAGATGCTATGGCCTGTGGCCTAGCACTTAGTCTTGTTGTAGCATAACACACCCTTCAAATCACAGATTTAACCCCATACAAGGCCATACACAGACCTATTATCTTTCTTCCTCCACGTTGCTAGATTAGGGCTCCAAATAACCCCACAACAACCCTACGCAAGGCTTTCTAATGTGGTGAAGGGCCTGCGGTCTTACCACAGGTCTATCCTCCTTCCACGACCTATTGTTCTAGCCCTCAACGCAGCTCTAACACAACAACAAACCATACCTCTGCCCTCAGCTCCCTTCCTGCAATCTCAGCCTCCAAACTAGCCCTGAAACAACCCTTAAACACACACGTTATCCAGTCTTTTGGTGTTGCCTACTAACACAGGGTCTCAACCCTTCCTCCAGCAAGGCTTGGCTTCCAACTAGCTCTCGGTCCCCTGCAAAAACCCTTGACACAGAACCTTACCTTTGCTGGTGTCCACCCTCCCTTTGTTGCGGCTAGGGCACAGAGGTAACCTCTCCAATGAGCTCTCCTCCAAGAAGAATGTTGCACAAGTGGATGACTAAATGACTCCAATTCACCCTCCTTTTATAGCTAAAAGAGGGGCTCCTTCCTAGGACGTCACACAAGGGCTTCTAGCCAGTCATAAGCCTACAACACCTTAGGTCGACATAGACATGCAAGTGCAAACCCATCATTAACCTTCAAAAATTCACAGCTCCTCAATGACAACTCGGAATTGGATGATTTTCAATGCGTCAGATTCGTCTCGACAAGCACTATCATCCTCATCCATCACATGTCAAAAACTCATCATGGTTTTGACCCAAACATCGATGGGTGCAAAACCCCTAAGCTTGGATCTCAAGCCCACAAACCCATTTTTGGTGCTTTGACCTCCAACCCTCGAACACTAGGGCTTGGAGTACCTCCCAAGCTGCACAAAAATCAACACTCCCTCTTAGCGAGGGAGGTACTTCCAAGACTAGGAAGTAACAATCATCATTCGACGACGACACTAACATCCATCACTGTAGCATACCCTGTAGATGAACTCGAAAATCTCGGTAGTGCCTCTGCCTCATCACATTTGAACCTGAAGATCTCGAACCTCCATAGGGTTACTCCCTCTGTGGCTAGACTCCCTCTGAGCCTACACGATCTCCACTAGCTCAGTCCTGCAAGTACTCGTCCTCTTGGATCACATACCACTCATGCAAATCCCACCAATCTCGGATATGCAACACCATGATCCGATGAAGACTCTAGCCTGCCAATATCCAATACATCACATGAAGCCATCTCGATCAACCTGATCTCATCCATGCTAAAGAATCCCTTGAGTTGTCACAACCATCCATGGCACACCAGCAGAAGTCCACGATCAGCAATCTGCCCTACAACAAATTGTTGTTCACCAAGCTCACCACCAATGCACCAAAACTCCCAACGCATCTAGCCATGTAACCTATCAAGACCACATCTCCATGTCTTCAGTTGAATCCTCTGCCCCATGATCTAGACACCCACAGTTACTTCGTTGTGCAAACTTTGATTCACTGACTTCCAAAGTAGCTTAGACATGCTCTAATACCATGTTGAATTTCCACGACCTTGGGTCTAGGTTAGAGTCTTAAATCATTGACGCTACCAAACCAAGAATCTCAACCATGAACTACTTTACACAACAGAATATAAACAACAATATATCACAAATGCACAGAATATTGACAACTTTTTACTTTTTCAACCCAGCTTTGTTATATTAACAACATATAATACAACAGTCTAGGGCTCCCGTACCAGGGATAATGGCCCTCATACATACACTAGTACAAGATACAAACAAGATACTCTGACCATCTGGCTGTAGTGCAATCTCTCAGCCCTCTCAGTCGTACCTTGTACCTGCCCGATCCTTCGGCTCCCAATCTGCAGCTCCTACCTCTATCAATGCTCCAAGTTGTCGACTGAATCTCGACTATCCAATCGGCTCTCTAGTTGTCCCTTCGTCCATCAAGAGCACAACACATCAAGACTCCTATTGAGTTGTTCACAGCTCCACTTGTGAACAACTCTCAATATGCCCACTGCTGCTCCTCAGCTACTCAGGGACTTCAGCCCACTGTGGTCTTCCTGCACTGCAACGATGAAGACCAACATAGGGCACGAAGGCTTGCCACCTATCACTGCAAGATGTCCATCTCCTACAATGAACACGGGCTAGGAGGATTGCCATCATCTTTTGTAAAAGTCCTTCTCCACACACAAGTCTTGGGCTCCACAATCCTGCTCCTGGTTGATCAGACACTTGAGCTCCAACAAATGTTAGGCTAGCAGTCACCTTTGTCCATCAAGGTGTTGCACTTCGGCTCCAACATGGACACTATCACGTTGTCCTCCAACAAACCATAAGTGCCCAATCCATGTCCACACTTGGTCTTCTCTCACGTTGCCCTCCAACAATCCACGAGAGACCAAGTCCACACTGCAGCATCTGCTCCTAGTTAGGGCATCCCCACACCTGGGAGACCCTTACACATAGTTGCCCACATACTTCACCAATCCGCCCTTTGCTCCGCAATAGAGGGGCTATTGCACAAATCTGGGCAACAACAACATGTCCTCACGTAGGACATCCATCCACCTGTCATCAAGGAACATCTGCAACTCTCCTCATTGTTGTCCTCTTGCCTTCCAATCTAATGTGCTTGTTGTCACCTTAGTTGCTTGGTAGGCTTCCCAACAGTCCATGTGGGATCCTCCAAGCAACTCCTAAGGTCTCCTCAAGCTGCCCATCGACAGATCTACGCTCTAGTCAACATTCTTTGACCCAACATCCTCCAATTGTTGCTCCAAATCGGTTTGTTCTTGCTGCAACAAGTCTGCTTCTGTTGGTCACTGGTTAGGTTACCCACAAGCTGCAACAACCCTTAGAACAGTCACCAAACAGTCCCTAAATGACTGTGGCCTCTCTTAGTATAGGTTTACGCATAGGGCCTAAAACAGCCCTCAACTAGCTCCACGTTGCCCTCACTGAGATGTTATGGCCTGTGGCCTAGCACTTAGTCTTGTTGTAGCATAATGCACCCTTCAAATCACAAATTTAACCCCATACAAGGCCATACACAGACCTGTTATCTTTCTACCTCCACGCTGCTAGATTTGGGCTCCAAATAACCCCACAACAGCCCTACGCAAGGCCTTCTAATGTGGTTAAGGGTCTGTGGTCTTATCATAGGTCTATCCTCCTTCCATGGCCTGTTGTTCTAGCCCTCAACACCGCTCTAACATAGCAACAAACCATACCTCTGCCCTCGGCTCCCTTCCTGCAATCTCGACCTCCAAACTAGCCCGGAAACATCCCTTAAACACCCACGATGTCCAGTCTTTTGGTGTTGCCTACTAGCACAGGGTCTCGGCCCTTCCTCCAACAAGACTTGGCTTCCAACCAGCCCTCGGTCGCCTGCAAAAACCCTTGACACAGACCCTTACCTTTGTTGGTGTCCACCCTCCCTTTGCTGCTACTAGGGCACAGAGGTAACCTCTCCAACGAGCTCTCCTCCAAGAAGAATGTTGCACAAGTGGATGACTAAATGACTCCAATTCACCCTCCTTTTACAGCTAAAAGAGGGGCTCCTTCCTAGGATGTCATACAAGGGATGCCATCCTATCATAAGCCTAAAACACCTTAGGCCGACCTAGACATGCAAGTGCAAACCCATCATTAACCTTCAAAAATTCATAACTCCTCAACGACAACTTGGAATTGGATGATTTTCGATGCGTTGGATTCGTCTCATCGAGCACTATCATCCTCATCCATCACATGTCAAAAAATCATGATGGTTTTGGCCCAAACATCGATGGGTGAAAAACCCCCAAGCTTGGATCTCAAGCCCACAAGCCCATTTGTGGCACTTTGACCTCTAGCCCTCAAACACTAGGGCTTGGAGTACCTCTCAAGCTAAAACACCCACAATGTCCAGTCATTTGGTGTTGCCTACTAGCACAGGGTCTCGGCCCTTCCTCCAAAAAGATTTGGCTTCCAACCAACCCTCGGTCACGTGCAAAAACCGTTGACACAAACCCTTATCTTTGCTAGTGTCCACCCTCCCTTTGCATCCCAGAAAAAGTGTTTTGGCGCTTTGACCTCCAACCCTCGAACACTAGGGCTTGGAGTACCTCCCAAGCTACACAAAAATCAACACGTGGAAGCCTCTCGGAAGCTCACGCCAAGTCTCTAGTAGATATTAGATGCAGGAGTGCCTACGTCGTCATGCAAGGTATTCCCTACCTGAAGGCAGGGAAGGCTCATGGTGTAGGAGCCCCTCAATGTAGCTAACACCCAAGCTTGGAAGGGGTAACGTCGTGGAACGCTTTAGTATGACTTCGACGAAGTGGCAAGAACTTGACGTATATCTAGAGGCCGAATAGACCCTTGAGACCAAGCCGCAGTCGAGAGAACCAACTCGAAGAAGTCTGTGCAGCGGTAGATCCGGTCTCTGGGTAAAGCGTAGAGATCATTACTGAAGGCTTTGCATGGTACAGAGCCAAAGTCCCTTGATTGAGCCAATAGGATGCTAAGGGAAGGGCATTCGTTGTGGCACAAGGGAGCGAAACCCTGAACTTATAGGAAGGATTAGATAGGCTTATCCCTTTGTGGATCAGAACCTCAAGTGGGAAAACTTCCAACTGGAGCAGCTGAATTCTCCTCCTGTGCTATTGATCGGAAGAAGACCGACATGGATTATCGGTGGTGTTCATGTAGTCAAGCAAATACCTCAGAGATCGAAGGTCGGACCCAAAGTTTGGTTGTGGTATAAGTAAAGGGATGTTGACCTTGACTTAGTCGGAGGTCGGGAGGTCGGGCTATGTGTTGACGGGCAGATGCGCGTCGAAAATGCCGACACAACTAGGTTGAAGGTCGAGGGTCGAGCGGTCAAGGAAAAGGTAAGTCTCAAACTCTAGGAAAGGATCGATCCCAACTATGTCGGAGGTCGATAAGCGAGATGATGTTGTGAAGTAGGAGACGTGTATGCCCCGACCATCCGCTCATTCATTGAATTGGATGAGCCTGTGGTGAAACGTTGCGTGGCAGCATGCAATTGGTGACCGCCATTCCCTGTGTGCAAGAAAAGGAAAGAAGGGAATGCATAGAAGTGAATGGAAAGAAGAAAAAAAAAAGACAAACCGAGGGTGCGACCCTCCTAATCCCGTTTCCATGACCCGACAATGGGAACCGGATTCACCAGTAACAACTCTCTTACCTAGGTAAAGTAAGGGGATATGTTCCACCATTTACCCTTTAGCTGGGAATGGGACTGAAGGTACTTTTTATATTTTGCTGATACATAAAAAAACTTAACAGCCAAAAGATATTGTTTTGTTTTATTGGAATAAGTATGGGACACCTTGGAATTCCTAGGATTCTTTATATCCACAAAGATGTTATAATCTATACATACATGCATATATAATTGTAAATTTTAAGTTATTGAAAAAAAATCTAACCAAATAGGATATGAGAGATGGCAAGAACACAAATTAAAATATAAGTCTGTCCCTTAACATTCATAAACTTTTGTTTCGACCTTCAAATGTTAACAAAAATGTGAGTCTGCTAGCAAATATGGATGCTGCAGCTGCAACTAATAAGTGGAGCACAAACTCGGAAAAATTCAGAGACTAACGAATATTTCTTTGTAATCATTGCTGACTAACAATATAAGTCTGACACCATTCTTCAACATGCTATAATGTAACACTAGCATCGTTTCATTTTTGGTTATACACGGCGCCCTCTCAACTATTATAACACCTCTCACTAATAAGTTGATGGAATAGGATGGGGGGTGTGGCCTCATGGTTGTTTTTGTTAGGTTGTAGCGTAGACTATTGCTTTAAGGGAAAGAAAATAATTCCTAAATTATTTCTCACCAAAAAATCTGCATTGTCAAAGTGTCAGTTACACCCGGCAATCCCGGAGAAAGCACAACCTCTCCTTGCCCTTGAGGGCTAGAATGAGAATTCTAGTTTTTCCTGTGCAGTTCGTTGTAAAACAGTTGTGGCATGAGTTACTCTGAGTTTAGAAGCATAGCCCTACTTTATGCCGCATGATGACAGTTTGCTCAAAGATTATGGTCCCAATGAGTGGGCTTCCTATTTTTTCTCAGCAGTATGTTGAGAAAAAGACGGGAGTAGCTAGGTTAGTAAAGCCAGTATTGTGGTTCCATGGAAAGGAATAAGGAGAGAAAAACATCTGATCATAGGTGTGAAAACCACAGGTAGGAACGCAGAATAAAATGAGGCAATAGAGGAAAGGGATGGCATTCATGTGCACATGGAAACCTCCTAAACCATTAAGAGAATTGATAACCCCTCTATCTCATAAGCAGTTGGAAAGAAGTGCAAATATAGTAGGAGTTTTGACTCCTCAGAAGCAAATTCATTTTTTCCTTGTGAGTCTCCCTCATCCACCTCCAGCTTCATGGGGATGGCTTCTCCACAACTTGTTTAGCTCAGTCCTCTTCATGAAGCAAGATTTAAGCCGATTTTAATAATTTGTTGCTTTACTTACCATCACCAATAATCCCCACAAGAACATTGCCCATCTTTGAAATGATGATATCGACTGGTATCCCGCACTATAATTTCTCTTGCCACAATCTTGGAGATGAACTTTATTGCAGTGTGGCAGTCACCGCACACTCGCAAGTTCTTGATGACTCGAAGAGTTGTTCCCAGGGGTGTGTTCAACAGCCCAAATGCAATTGCCACCTTCTCACTATGGTGGTTAAGAATCTGTTCCTTCTCCTCCTCTATCACATCATTCAAAACATAGCTCTTGTCAGGAATATACCCTGCCAACTTCATCTCCCAGAACAGGCTATCCAACCTTGTATAGATTTCATATGACTGTGGATGTGACCTATCTCCAACTAGGAAAACATGCATTTGCTTATTGACCTCGATCCAACTACATCCAGGAGTCTTTGTTACGCCTCTGTCTTTCATCATTTTTCGTATGTTTTGAATGCCATCCCACTTGCCAGTTGCTGCATAAATGTTTGAAAGGAGCACATAAGGTGCCGAGTTTTGGGGATCCAATTCAAAAACACATTCTGCCACCTTTTCTCCTATTCCTATATTCTTATGTATCCTACAGGCACCTAACAAACAAATCCAGATAGCAGGATCCGGTTTTAATGGCATTTTGTTTATAAAGTCTTGAGCTTCAACCAAATGCCCTGCACGTCCAAGAAGGTCAACCATGCATCTATAGTGTTCCATTGTAGGTGTGATGTGGTAAATTTCTTGCATGCAATTGAAGTATCGATAGCCCTCCTCCACTAGGCCTGCATGGGTGCAGGCAGAAAGAACACTAGCAAAGGTGATTCCGTTTGGATTCATGCCAGAGCGTTTCATTTGCTCAAAGAGCTCGAGGGCCTCCTTGCCACGACCGTGCATTGCATATCCAGCAATCACGGTCGTCCAGGAGACAATGCTTCGTTGATGCATATTGTCGAACAATTCTCGTGCTTTATGTATGTTTCCACATTTTGCATACATATCTACCAGTGCATTATTGATTACAGTATCATATTGAAATCCACATCTAATTATTTTTTCATGAATCTCCATACCCTGCTCCAGAGCTGCTAAGTTGGCACATGCCGGGAGAACACTGGGGAATGTCTTCGAGTCTGGCTTCACGCCAGCAGCCTGCATTTGGTTAAAGAGCTTCATTGCCTCCTCGGCATACCCATTCTGTGCAAATCCTGAAATCGTTGCATTCCACGAGGCCACATTCGGCCGGGGCATTTCCTGAAAGAGCTTCAAGGCTCTGTCAACAAGCCCATTCTGTGCAAATCCTGCAATCATCGCAGTCCACGAGAACACATCCCTGCGAGGCATTTTTTCAAAGAAACCAAGAGCTTTGTCTACAAGCCCGTTCTGTGCAAACCCCGCAATCATCGTATTCCACGAGAATGCATCGCGCTGCGGCATTTCCCAAAAAAGTCTCAGGGCCTCGTCAACAAGCCCGGCCTGTGTAAATCCTGCAATCATTGCATTCCATGAGGCCATGTCCCGCTGGGGCATTTCCTCAAACATTTTCCGGGCCTCGTCAAGGCGTCCATTCTGCACGAACCCTGTTATCATTGCATTTCTTGAGACCACGTCCTTCTCAGGCATTTTATTAAAGAGCTTCAGAGCTTCATCAATAAACCCATTCTGCGCATACCCACACAGCATAACCGTCCAGGATATGACATCTCGTTCAGGCATTTCGTCAAACAAGTCGCTTGCAATCTTTACCCTCCCACATTTTGTATACATATCCAGAAGGGCATTCGCCACAACAACATGAAACTCGTATCCGCTCCTTATGATTCGGCCATGGATCTTCATACCATGTTGCAGAGACTGTAAGGCGGTACATGCCGGAAGAACACTAGCGAAGGTGAAGTGATTCGGCTGGACGCCTGTTCCCATCATCTGGTGGAAAAGAAACAGGGCCTCCTGAGGAGGGCCATTCTTTGCATAAGATCCAATCAGCACAGTCCATGAACACACATCGCGCTTGGGTATTTGATCGAAAACTCTGCGAGCGTCCACCATGCTTCCGCACTTGGCATACATATTGACAAGCGTATTTCCCAAAAGTCGATCTGCCATGGATTCCCTTGAACTTTGATTGATGTGGGCGTGGATGAGCTTTCCCTCCGCCAATGCTCTCTTTTGAATGCAAGCCTGCAAGAAAGAAAAATACATAGAAGAGACGTCACCAAGACCACCATTTTCCTTCTGTGTCGTGTTCAATATGTGCAGCGCCTCCTTTAGATTGCCCTCTTTGCAGAGTGTTGCGATATGGTAGGCAGAGGCTTCTGTGTGAACAGTGAGAATTGTGGGAATTCTGCGTAGAAGGTTAAGATCGAGCAGCGGGCTAGCAAGCAATACCATCATCCTCTTTGGCTTTAATGGATAAACCATTGCAGTTCCATTAACCCAAAGTTGCATCAAGATTATGATGCAGCATTTCTAAAAGAACAGGGTTGGAAGCACATACAGCCATATCATGCCATGCAAAAGCTACTGGTTTATTAAGCTGCTGGAAGAGTCCATGGCATACGCTGGTTCAAATTTCTCGAGTCAGGTTATTGTAGAGAAATTGAAAATATTGTGTGACCCTCAAATGGAAGGAGACTTCAATCGCAGTCATTAACAACCTTGCTTTGAAAAATCAAAGACCAAGAGAATCTATATGGAAGAAAAATGCAGAAAATTGAAGTGTTAGTGGCATAGTAGGAGTGGTCCTCTAAAAAGCCAATGAAGACCTAGAAACCCATGAACCTATTTCACAACTACGGAAGGGAATTGACATGAAGAAAATTTATCACATTTGATTTTTAATTTTATTTAGTATACACATTTTATTTTTTTGGTATAATCATTAGCTCCACTTAAACTATATAATATTGACTATAATAAGAATATAAACAATTATACTTATTTATTTAATTTTAATTAAAAATATTATAAAAACATTAATAATTTTATTCACATTATGTTAATTTGGTTGTTGTTAATATTACTATTTAATATGAAAGAGATGTGAAAAAAATATTTCACTTTCGCTAAGTAATAAATAAAATATTTCATTCAATGTGGTATGTAAAAGGTATGTAAAATCATAGAGAGCTCGTTTCTAATTGCTCTGAAGGAAATCCTCGCGCATGACCTAATCCTTCTGCCCCTACGGCCCCTGCCTCTGGCTGCTGCAGGCTCTGCCCTTGCAGACCTGCCATAGCAGTCCAGCGCTTCTCTTCGACGGCTCCAATCATGAAGCAGGATGGAAGCCTGAAGGCTCCATCTTTTCAAGATCAGGTCGCTGGGACCTCTCAACCGCCGGGAATCTCCTTCTTCACGCGTTTAACCAACTCGTCTGCTTCCCTTCGCTCTGATCAGGAGCTTTGCCCCATCTCCTCTCAGCAGGAACCTGACAAAGATGACCCTATTTCTCAGCCGCACAGCACTGAGTCAGGCCCCAAAGCGGCAGATCTTGACTCGGCGCAAGCGAAACAACAAACCACGACTACAGAAGGGAATGATTCAGAGGTAACAATACAGGCTCAAGACAAAACCAAGAAGCCGAACGCATGCAACCCCAAAGTAGCCAAGTTCCCTGAAATAATCATTTAGGAACCTGACATCGCAGTCTACAGAGAATACATGCAAGAACATGCAATAATCTGCAAGTTCATGGGCATCTAGTCTTCTAAGAGGGCTCTCAAGGGTTGGATACAAGCTAAATGGAACCCTAGAGGCAGAATCGAACTTCAACTTGGATCCAAAGGATTGGCCAAAGGATTCTTTACCATTGTCTTCGACGCCCTGCGGAAGACCGGGATAGGATCTTTGGGGGGGTATACTTTAACTCCGCAGGACTCTACATGAGATACTGGAAGGAAAACTTCACTCTAGAAAAAGAGGACTTCACGCGAGTTCCAGTCTGGATACGGTTGTACTCTCTTCCCACTGACTACTGGGCGCCATTGGTTCTCAAAGCCATCGGGGATGAATTAGGAGAATATATAAAAATGTCTGAGGGTACAAAAAGTGGTCACTATATTTCCTACGCTCGTATCTGCGCTTACATAGACGTATCCAGAGCCCTACCAGAGGCCATCAAGTTAAACTTCAGAGACAATATATGGACCCAGACAGTGGACTATGAACATATACCTTTCCGATGCAGGAAATGTCATGAACATGGACATCTCTTTAGAGACTGTCCACAAAATCAACCCCCCCCCCCCAAAAGAAAACCAGGCTAGTAGGAAAGATGAGCAAGGGTTCATCAAAGTCGGCAGCAGAGGCAGGCAAGGGAAAAGAAACAACACTGGCAGAGAAACCCTCAAGATCGCCAAAAAAAATATGACATCCTCTCTACGATTCCAAAGGAAATAGGCCAAAACAGCAAAAACAAAGAACAAACTACAGAGCAGGAGAAAACCCCAGAATACCATGGACATGGAAATGGATAACACAACCTCCCTTTCACAGGCAGAACAAATGGCTCAAGATGATACAGACATGGACTTCACTCAGGACACACCAACGCCAAAGGAAAAGGTGATTGAGGATATCCTGATGGGTATGGACCTGCATAAAATAACAAAGGATTAGAACACAAAAGGAATATAAGGAATACCAGAAGAGCACATACAAAGAATTGAGGAAGCCTACATCCTACAACAAAGTCTTCACAAGCAGAGGGAACACCAAACCAAAGGAAAGAATCCAGCAGGAGGGATCAAAGCAAACCTCAAAGCCAACCACCAAATCTCCAAAGGGCCGATTCGAAAAAGAGGTCAAAAGACCAATAGCCAACACCTTCAAGAGCTTGGCATTCGACTCATTAATGAAGGAAAGGTACGGGTGCTCTCTCTCTCTCCAAATGTGTTATTATGATTTGCACATGTTGGAACATAAGAGGACTAAACAATCCAAAAAAAAAAAAGGATCTTAAAATCCAAGATCACCTCAGAAAAGCCTGACATTCTTTTTCTACAAGAGACCAAAAGCAGTTTGTCGGACATGGAATCCACACAACAAACTTGCTTCAAGAAACATTAGAGCCATCTGGCCATTGCAGCCTCTGGCACCGCTGGAGGTTTAGCAACGCTATGGAAAGATTCAAAATTCCACCTGATCGAATCCCTGGCTTCAAAGCATGCTCTCACCACTGTCCTCCAAATCACTAGCACCAAAGACAAGCTCTGTATCACCAATGTTTATGGCCCCCATTCTGTATAGGAGTGCATTTTCTGGCTCAACAGTCTCAAGAAACACCTCCGTCGCCTTGGCCACCCTTATAATGTTCTAGCGGGAGACTTCAATATGATTCTCAATCTGGGGAAAAAAGGGGGGGTCTCCACAGATTGGACTCAGATTCTTCTGCCTTTCAAGACATGATATATGAACTGGGCCTCATAGACACCCCCACAAAAAATGGTAATTATACATGGAACAACAAAAGAGGGGGAGATCGTCAGATTGCCTCAAGGCTTGATTGCTTTCTCCTCTCAGAGGACCTCTTCCTTTCCTCCCTAGAAACAAAAGCCAACATTGCTCCTCAGGCTGGGTCCGACCACTGGCCGATTGTTTTGACCCTCAAGCTCTCTAAAAAACCAAAGAATGCTCCCTTTCGGTTTGAGGCATTCTGGATCTCTCATCCGGAATTCCAAGAAAAAATGAAGGAGTGGTGGTCCATCCCACTTCCTCGGTCAGGTAGTAAGATGCACAACTTCCATCAAAGACTAAAGATCATGAAACAGGAATTAAAAAAATGGAATCAACATACCTTTGGAGACATCACTGCTGATAAAAAGATTCTAGAAATCAAAATGAGAAGCCTCCAACAGAGTATTATCCACAATGGATTGACAGAGGAAAAAAATCAACAGGAAACAGAGCTGCAAAAACAATGGGACAACCAAGCAACTCAAGAAGAAATCCTATGGAGACAAAAGTCCAGAATCAGCTGGCTCAAAGATGGGAAAAATAACACAGCCTTCTTTTACAGGTCCGTGATCCAGCACCGCAAACAAAACAAAATTCTCAGCCTCAAAAATAAGTGGGGTCTCATTCTGAGTACCCACAATCAAATTGAGGAAGAATTGCATCAGCACTTCAAGAACATCCTCAAGGAGAACAACTATGACAACGCGGCCCATATAAGCAAAATCACTAGCAATATTCCCACCATTATATCTGGAGAACACAATCAACTGCTTCTCAAAAAGATAGCAATGGAGGAAGTGGAAGCTGTTGTCCAGTCAATGCCCAATGGTAAGGCCCTGGGTCCTAATGGTTTCACCATAGACTTCTACAAAGCCTGTTGGCCTCTTATTAAATATGATGTATATGATCTCATTGAGGAATCACGCCTTAAGAAAGCTATCCTTCCTTCCCTCAATGCCACATTCCTAGCACCCATTCCCAAGACAGACAAGGCAGACTCTCCTGATCACTACCGACCGATCGCCCTTTGCAATGTAATCTATAAAATAATCTCCAAAGTCCTAGCCAATCGCATTAAATCTCTCCTTCCTCTCATAAACTCGCCCAATCAAACTGGCTATGTCGAAGGAAGGAAAATTCTGGACAGTATCATTCTCTCTCAGGAAGTCATCCACTCTCTCAAGGACCAAGGAAAACAGGGCATGTTGATTCAACTGGACATGTCCAAAGCTTTCGACAAAATCAATTGGCATTATACCAGGAACATGTTGGTTGCCTTTGGCTTCAGCAAAGATTGCATCAAATGGATCATGGCTCTAGTCTCGGGAGCGTTCTTCTCCATCCTCCTCAACGGTTCTCCATCCCCCATCATTAATCCCTCTCGAGGTATCAGACAAAGGGACCCTCTTTCCCCCTTCCTCTTTGTCATTATGGTTGAAGGGCTTGGCCGGTCCATCTTTATCACCTCCTCTGCGGGTCTCATCTTTGGTCTCAACTTCTATCCTCCTAGCCCTCCCAACACTCACAAGCAGTTTGTAGATGATATGCTCCTCATGGGCTCTCCCTCCACAAAATAAGCCCATGCCTTTCGGGTCATTCTTGATAACTTCGCTATGGCCTCTGGATCCTTTTTCAATAATTCCAAGTCCAAAATATTTTTTCTTAACACTCCTAATGCTATCCAATGCAATATCACTAGAATCCTCGAGTTCCATCAAAGCACCTTCCCTTCGAAATACCTAGGTGTTCCTCTCACTGACAAACCTTTAACCAAATCAAACTGGGAACCCCTCATCTCCAAGCTCAGGAAAAAGATATCCAATTGGACCTTCCGCTCCCTCAACCTGGCTGGCAGACTTGTCCTTGTTCGCTTGGTTCTTCAAGCCATGCCTCTGTACCTAATCTTCGCCATTGCAGTTCCCCGATCCATCTCCAATCAGATCAGAGCAATTCAAAGATATTTTTTCTGGAAAGGAAAAACTAATAATGGTAAATGGGCCCTTGTCGCCTGGGACAAAATCTATGCCCCCAAAAAAGTTGGTGGTCTAGGTCTCAGGGACTCGGATCTTCTCGGCAAGGTCATGGGGGCCAAGACATGGTGGCGTTGGCTCACCATGCCTACAACCCCCTGGGCTACGCTCTGGAAGGCCAAGTATGCAACTTTGCAGCCTCAGGATTCATTGATTAGACTCGCAAGCAATCTTAAGGGCTCGCCTATTTGGAATCAGGCCTGGGATAATAGAGAAATCATTCAAAATCACAGCTTCTGGGAAATCTGTAATGGAGAAAATGCCCTATTTTGGAAGTATGTGTGGGAGAAATGTCCTAAAATCAACTCTGAGATCTTCCTCCCAATCAGAAGGAAACTGGACAAACTAAATAAAAACACAATCAAAGACTTTTGGAAAACCTCGGCAAACTCAGAATGGAGGGAGTGGCTGGATCTCAAAGAGCTGACTCCAATCCAACATCACCAGTCCACGGCTACTTTAGAAAAAGAATTAAACAACAGAAAAATTCAAAGAGAAGAGGGACCGAACAGACTTCGATGGGGCACAAACGCAGTTGGGCGCTTCAACATAAAAGAGGCTTACAATCTCCTGCAAAATCCCACATCCGCTCCTCCAGAGGGCAAATGGAAAAGGCTCTGGAATAGGAACCATTGCCCGAAAATCTCTCTATTTCTTTGGTTAGTCATGCACAAGAAAATTCTCACATGGGAAAATCTGCAAAAGAAAGGCTTCATAGGACCTTATGTTTGAATGTTATGCCACTCCAACTCGGAAACAACCAATCATATCCTTAATGAATGTCCTTTTACCTCCATCATTTGGAACTGGATACACCTTGTCTTCAAAGCCTCCGATCGTAATCCATCTTCCATCCTCTCTTCCCTGGACGACTGGCGCCCTTCCTTCTCCCCCCAACCTCTTATCAACCTACCTTGGAACCTCCTCCTAGGTATCATCTGTTGGGCCCTTTGGAAAGAGCGGAACTCCCGTATCTTCAAAAATAAAGCTTCTAAAGGAGAACAACTCCTCCATCGTATCAAACAAACTCTGCGTGAATTCGTCTCCATTGCCAAACTCTCGGACCCCTCATCTCCCCCTACCCCAGAGTATTGCCGAATTTTATCCCTTCTCAATCTACCCTCTCCCTCTGCCCTCCCCTCTTCCCCTCCTTTGTCCATCTAGTTCCCTCCGGAACCCAATTTCATCAAGCTTAATTACGACGGTGCATCCAAGAACAATCCAGGTACGGCAGGCTTCGGAGGGGTCTTTTGCAATACTCAGGGCTCTATCCTATGGATCTACTATGGAAATCTAGGTCACACTACCAATAATGCCGCGGAGCTTCCAGCATTAGCCCATGGCCTGGTTATCGCCAGACATAATAATTACTGGCCCCTTTTGGTAGAAGGTGACTCCACTGTCGCTACCCAAGATTGTAAGAAACTCCAGCAAGGCCACAAAGTGGGACAGGTTTTCGAATGTTGGCACATCAACAAAATTCTCCACAAAATCAAAGCTAGCATCGGCGAGGCTAGAGGTGTTTCCTTCACAGCAGTTCGAAGAGATGCCAAAAAATTGGCGGATTTCCTAGCTAATCAAGGTGTGAACACGCCTAACAAACTCGCCTCTTTGGATTGAGAATCCATCAGAGAACCCACGGTAAAAACCACCTGCCTCCGTATTAACGGTCATGATCTCCGGCAGGCCTCTGCCTCGACCTCCGCCTCAACGTCCCCTCCAATCATCAACCGTCATCATGACAATGCCACTCACCTCCTATCAAACAAATGATTGCTACGCCGTCTCTCCCTCGGATTTTCCACCCCTGTATGATGCCACTCCTAGCCATTACTCCCCGCAAGCTCTCCTTAACTCCTCTAGCTATTCCCATGAACCTTCGCCCCTCGCGTTGGCTTCCTTAAATTCCATCCCCCTTGCTCTCATTCCCCACTTCTCGGCTCTGTTTTTCCTTCCCGCAATTTCCTTTTGTTCTGTCTGCCCCCATCTCTCGTCCCTCCCATTTCATTACCATTTCCACCTGGTTTTCATGGCCCATCGTCGCAATAATCCCCCTCCCCCCGCTCGCCGAGGTCGCCAAGCATATTGGGCGAACCCTTCCCTCCATCTAGTCACTCAGGCCGAGATCTTAGCAAGGAATGTAGCCCACAACTTCACTGACAACACTCCCTCGGCAGTGCAGGGGCAAATTGCGGCCATGGAAGCAGAGGCCCACACTCGCCGCAGAGATATCCCCTCAAAGATGGTGGACAACACCCTCAGTTGGATCCCTAATCCAGGCCTCACCAGAAGTCGCGAAAATTTGTACAATCGAGCAATCGACTTGCATTAGCATGCAAAAATTCTCTTGGGCATCGCCATGCAGGAGCAGCGAAACGCCAGCAAGGATCTGGAGAAGAAAATTGACTCTTTGTCTGATAAATTCATGGCATATGTGCGGGAGGTTCACCATATGCGTTTTGTCGATCGCTCTTCACCTCATTACGACCTGCTCAAACGCAGCTCGGCGAAGCGTCATTAGCATGGTCCCAGGATCAAGGAGGAAGCTCCTCCCAAAGAGGATCGTCAGGAGGCCGACCCTTCTTATCTCCACCGCCAGTTCTTCAACTTGGAGGAAGGCACCCTGGATCGCCCTATAAGCGTCAACGATTATTTTAATGAAGACGAGGATGTGCAACCTTCTCCGGGCACATGAGCCCCCGGTGTTTTCTGTTTTTTAATGTAT
This sequence comes from Pinus albicaulis, assembly GCA_034641835.2. NCBI lineage: Eukaryota > Viridiplantae > Streptophyta > Pinopsida > Pinales > Pinaceae > Pinus > Pinus albicaulis. The sequence continues at coordinate 318,258,037 of CM076580.1, read as the reverse complement.
CTCTCTCTACTTTCGAGACCTATAGGTCTGTTTTCCAGCACCCTTCGGTGCTCTAATTTCTCAGGTTTTCTTCGAATTTTTGTTTTCTCCCCTCAGAAGTACTCCCTTGTAAACTCCTTCCCTGAGGGTGAAAAACTCCCTGTGCTCAAAAACAATCACGATCTCTAGCCTCAGGCTGCCATGTAAATTTGGTTTCGTATATTAATGTGAATAGCTCTGCCCAATTTACAATCTATATATATATATATATATATATATATATATATATATATATATATATATATATATATATATATATATATATATATATCTCAATGTATATGTTAAATAATATAATTTTATATCAACTTCAAAAAAAAAAAAAAAAACTATTTTTTTTTTAATATTTTAATATAGAACTTAAATAAACTCTTTGGATATCCATATTAACTAATATATTTCAATATGAACTATCCATATATATGTGTATGTTAATGTTGAGCCTAGTAAAATATTTCAATTCTTAAAAGGAAGAAGTAATTAGAAGTTAACCACTACAGATTCATCTTAAGCACAAATTTATCAAGTAGTAAAAGGGATTACATTTCTTAATATGTATTTCAAGTTTTGCATCTAAAAATATGTTTGCATATCAAGAGATTTGATCCCTCTCGGAACTTGGCAATCCATGATTAAGATGGATCTATACTCGTAGTTATTGTGAAAATTATAGACATTGAGTTTCTACTTCACAATAAATATTGTTTGATGATCAAAGAAAGAAAGTATGTGGAAAAATATATGATTTTGATTTTGATTTTGATTTTGCTAGTTCAAATATTATAGGGTAGTTGGAAATAGATGATTAAAAACATAGATTCACTTAATACTAATTTAGATTCAAGGTAATATGAAAGATGTGTAAATAGAAAGAAATACATGACAATTTTAATTCAACATCCTAACTATTTGAAGAGGTGTTGGAAAAAAATTATTGATATGTTAAAAAGATGAAGTAAGTTTTGTCACTTTGATTAGTAATTTCTATAACAAAGCATGGGTGTATTTTTAAGAAAAATGTCAGAAGTATGTGTAGGGTTTGAGTTCAAAACATACAATGAGAAACAAATAAGAAATATACTAGATATCATTTTTTTTTGGATCCACTTGTGTTAAGTAAGTCATTCATCTATGACCATTGTCATGAGAGGTAGTCATAACTAACTAATTTCTTATGATTTTTTATTTATTTATTTTTAATAGTCTTAACACTCATTGCATCGGGTGATGTTCATAGGGGTGAATAAGTGGGATTGAAACTAGTGAAATGATTCACATAGTATCAATCATCACTTCCGGGACTTGCACCCGATAACCAAGACTTCTCGGGAGGTCACCCATCCCAGATTGCCTTTGGCTCAAGTGCGCTTAACTGGACTAGATGAATGACTTAACGCAGTTGAATCCAAAAAAAAAATATAATATCTAATATAATGCATTGCGGAAACCCCTCAATACTTAAGAAAGATACTAAAAATATTAATAGCAAGCTTTCATTTGTACATTGTAATGGATAAGTTTTCATCTTATTTTGGTCATAATAACATTAAAAACAAGGCTACCTGCGCTTAACTTAAATATAGGTTAATTAAACTAAAAAATAATAAAGACGGATTTCATCACAAAAATAAAACAATTAATAAAATATTGTACTGTTGAATGTCATCTTAGTTTAATTAAATAAAAAAATTATAAAGACAAAGATTTCATCACAAAGGTAAAACAACTAATAAAATACTATACTATTGAATGTCATTGCCAAAAATTAAAAAAATTATGATTAACTAATATTGTTTATATTAACATATATAGACTTTAGTATATATGTTTAATTTTTTATATATATTTTTAATATAATAATAAGTTATTTTAAATTGAAAATATGGAGAAAAAATTATAAAAATAAAAATAAAAAAGAAATAAAACTAAAAGCAACAAATTAGTGACTAATAGAAATAGAAGTTACTAAAAAAACCATAAAAAAATATTTAAAAAAAAAAAAACAATCATAAAGTTAAATAAATAAATAAAAACATAAAACTAAATAAAAGGGGAAAAAAATAGTAACTAATAAATTAAGAAGTTACTAAAAAGCTAATAACAAGACCCCAATCAATCAATTTACAAATAAATAAATTTAAATAATAATAATAAATTGAATTCCTAATGTTAAACTATAGATAAATGCAAAACTTTTTGGTGAAAGACAAACTAATAAAGTTACTAAAAAGCTACATCAACCAATCAATCAATTTACAAATAAATAAATTTAAATAATAATAAAAATTGATTTCTTAAAGTTAAACTATAGGTAAATGGCACGCTGGTTTAGTGACGGCCTGGTGCATGCACCAGTGTTGGTTCTTATCTTCCATAAGGAGTGGGGATCTAGTGGTTGGGACAATGGTATTCTCCTGCAAGTTGGAGATTATTGGTGGCTGGACGAGTGGGGTTGGTCTGTGCACTAAAAATTCAACAAAGGGGGTGGCACCCTATGCGGAAGACCGGAATTGCCGTTTGGTAGAAGCATGGAGTGCGACAAGTCGGCATATGCCACGACAACGAGGACGTGCACATAGAGGTGGTATCTGGCGTGGAATGGAGGAAAGAAGGTCAAATGGGGACCCGAGTTCTGATTCAGAGTCCATGGGAATCCAACACTATGTGGTAGCGATGGCGGTTTCTCCATCACGGTCTCTAGGCCAAGTCGACGCTCTGGTCACCCTGGATGCGATTTCAACCCAACTGTAGCATATTCAACTAAATTTGGACAACATGCGGGAACAGAGGTATGAAGAAGGCAATGAGATAATTGCATACATAAATGACATACAAAACATGCAAAACAAATCTCTAGATGCTCTAGAGAGTCTACGACGTCAGCTGAGGCATTCTCATGACTGCCTCCGAGCACTGGAAATCCAGAATGAACACATTGACTACCATGTGCACAACCGTGCAGGTTTCTTTGCAAGGCCACCATCAACCGCTCATAATCCTCCTCCATGAAACTTTATATTTTCTTGTTTTTTGTCAATTTTGTGTCGGAAATAACCATCGGCATTGTCGGCCTTGGTTTGCACCCAAAACTAGTGTTATTCTTTTTTATGCTTGGGTTGCTCAAATGCAACTATGATGTTATGTGATGTAAATTCTGAACTTATTATATAAATATTGTTTTGACCAACCAAAAAAAAATATCAACTTCTATTATAAAATGGAAATTTCCTCTTTAAATAATAATTATTATTTAAATTAGAAGTTGATAAGTGACTTACTAGAAACCATGTTATTGTGTATATACCTTGATATACTTATGGTTTTATCTTTATTTTCTATTTAACTTTTACGATTGGTTTCTTATTGTTGAGAAGCAATTTTCCTTTGAACCATTCTTCTTATGGTGGTTGCATCATGCACATGTAATTAATAGTTATTGAACATGTATTATACTTAAGTTTTTATTATTCATTTGTATTTAATTTTTAATATTGATTTTTTTTATTTCAATGTTGATATTTAACTTATTGTTTATATTTTACATTCATTAAGTGAAATTTGTGATATTAAAAAGTAAAAAATATAATTTTTATTTTAGGGTGTGTGGTAATATGGTTAGAGCATAGGTTCTCACATAGAGAAACGAAAAATCAAAATATTCTCAATATTTCATTCAAGAAATTTTCAACATACCAAAAATGTGTGGAATAGAACAATGTTTGAGTTATGAAAATGAAAGGACATTTTATTTTATGTTAGGGGTCTTCCTCATGTGTAGATAAATTAACACCTTAATGAGCAAGGGTTCTTTGCCAAAGGCTTATCATTAATAATGATAATTGACAACCATAAGAGTGAGACTTAAAAGTAAAACTATTATAAAAAATAAATAAAAATTCTTTATGTTAATGGGCTAAAGATTATGGGGTTAGGGGTAATTAGTTTAGTGCCATCAATTGGGGAATCAATTGGGGAATCATAGTATAAGGGTTCAAGGGTTATTGGTTAGAAGTTATGGGATTAGTGTGATAATGGTTTATAAGTGTTAGTTAATTAGTGGTTACTGGCTCAAATCGATAAATATATAATGGACCAATGGTTATGGTTTAATGATTATGGGATAAAGGATAAAGATGTTAGTGTTATTGACTTAGTGATATTTTAATGGATAAAACATTACCAGTGGGTCAAAAGAAAGCGCATACTAAGCTAGTTATTGGTTAGGGGTGAGAGGTTAGATGCCAATTAAGTGTTAGGGGTAAGAAATTTAGTGGATGTTAAGAGGTTAGAGGTTAGTGGAGTATGAGTTAGTTCGATTGTAATAAATTATCATCAAAAAACCTCTTCCTCATAGTACATGTCCTTTATTTTCATTTCAAAATAAGTTTATTGTCTGAGAATCTATCTTCCTATAGGGATATTCCAACCCAAAAGTTATAAGTAATAATCATTTACTCATGTACATAGTCACACCAAGTATTGATGAGGAATAATATCTAAAATTGTGGTTGGCCTTTATTGACTATAGTTGACCTACCCTACTATCTGATCACTTCTCCTTACATAATGAACACTAACAACAATGGTACATGGTTAAACATGGATCAAAATGGTTGATTACAAGAGACCATGGTTAAATGCAACCATAATATTATATCAATGGTTGGTGCTACTAACCCACTAACCCCCTAACTCCCAACCTAGTAATGATGGTTAATTATTATTGACATTGAATGCCCATGGTTAGCCATGGTTGTATATAGTTTCCTTATTTATGATACCCCTTAACCACTTATTCCACTAACCCATGATATATTGTACACCCAAAATATGTTTGACTATGACCAACCGTGGATAACTATAAGTATCCAAGGTTGAACCTAGGTCTAATATGTCAATGGTTGACTCTATAAACCCAATAATGTCATAACCCTTAAACTGGAAATAATGGTTGAGAATAGTTTCATACAATTGTTTGTGGTTGATGCTACTCCATTAGCCCTAGACATAATTACACTCAGTAAATCTAGTTGACTATAGTTGACCATGGTCATAGGTGTTTATGGTTGAATATGTCATTTTCATGTTAATGGTTGAAATTATTAACCCACTACCCCCATAATCCAACAATAATGGTTATCTATGATTAAATTCAATTGACTTATGTTGAACTAGGTTGCATAATATTGTCTATGCTTGAAGCAATTGTGATAAATGACAGAAATATTTTTATCATAATGTCCACTAACTAATATGTTGACTATCATTTGACTATAAGAGTCCAGTATTAATTGTAGCTTTATTATTTCAATGATTGTTGCAACTACAATCCAACCCTAACCTTGTAATTATAGTCGACTTTGGTTGACCATGACTTACCTAGTTGAACATGGTTACATATAGTTGTCCCTTATTGAAATACCCTCCTAATTGATCACTAAACCCTAGTATAATTTCCATCGTGAAGTATAAAACACCATGGTTGAGTGTAGGTTTCCATGGTTTAATACACTTTTATTGTATTAATGGTTACCACTACTAACCCCTGAACCCCTAACCTAGTAAATATGGTTGATTATTGTTTATGATGATTGACTTTGATTAAATATGGTTTCCTATGGTTTTCCATGGTTGGTGCAATCCTATAAACACCATTAGCCCTCGACACAATTTCCATTAATGAATATGGTTGATAAATGTTGAGTAAGATTGACTATGCTTAACCATGGTTAATCATAAGTCTTCAAGGTTGAAAATAGACCTAATATGTTAATCATTGACACTATTAATACGTGAAATCCCTAAACCTTAACCTAGTGATGATGGTTCATTATGATTTACTATGCTTTCATATGGTTACCCGTTGCTGATGTTATGATGCTAACCAACCACTAACATTTGACATGATGCAAATATGGTTGATTGTCATTATCATGATTAACTATATGTGTCCATGGTTGAATGTAGCCCTATTATGTTAATGGTGGATGTTTCTAACACACTAACCTCTTAATGTTAAATATAGTAATGATGGTAAACTATGGTTGATATTGTTGCATATTGTTATCCATGGTTGATGCTAGCCCACAAATTGACCACTAACACTTGAAATAATTCCTACTAATGAATATGGTTGATTATCGTTGACCATGGTTTTCTATATGCATCGATGGTTGAATGTATCCCTATTATGTCAATGGTTGATGCTACTAACTCATTTCCCCCTTAACCGATAACCTAGTAATGATTGTTGCATATGGTTATCCATGGTTGTCATTCATGCTACCCCACCAACCCCTAACATATTGTACATTAAAAATCACAGTTTATGGTATGGGTCCAAGGTCAAATGTAGATTTATTATGTCAATGGAAATAAATGTTTGACCCCCTAAACCATAACATTGGTTTTAAGGTTGGATATGGTTGACCTTCATTGAATATGGGGTATCATGGCTGAACCTACCTCATTGGCTAACCACTAAACCCTTACCCCTAACCTCTATACTCCCCACCCATTCAACCCTAACTTATAAACTCTACTAATTACTAAATAACTTAATCATTAACCCTTATAACCCTACTCACATGTCATCAACCTTATCCCAATATCATTATTATATCCCAACTAACTCCAAACTGCATTAGTTACCACTATTTCCCATAACCCATAACATTTTAACCAATAACCTATAAAACTAACCCATATAACGCCATAATCCATATTCATTAACCCTTATGATAACCCCAAAGTCCTAAATGATCATAACCCCTAAGCCTTATAATTCCATTGAGGCCTAACCTTACAACCCCATTATTATTAATCCCTAATCCATCTACTAATATCTAATTAGAAATCCCTATAGTTTATAAATCATAAAAGCACTAACCTTTATATACCCATTGACATTATTCTCCTAACCCTTATACCCATATTTATCTTATTCCTTGGACCCATGTGATCCCATTAATAATATCCCTAACCTATTTAACTCTTTTTTTTTTTCTAAGTAAGTCTAAAATCTATTACTGAAACATATGGTACATATAGTTTAGGGCCATCAGAGGCGTCATGAGTTCAGCAAAATGACAGAAATGGGCTGCCCACAAGGGGAAACCAGCCTGAGAAAAGTATATGAGCTGCCTCGAAAGAGGAAACCAGCTTTGACATAACTAGAAACTGTGACTTCAGTTTTGACATACCGAATAACAATGACTTCCAAAAGCAACAAAATGACATAAAAACTGAATAAAATTACTTGAATGAGGCTGCCTGCACTAGAGACCATAGTCTTCAGAGGGGGGCTCTTCTTCAATTCTGCACCAGTAGCCGTCATCGTCGTCCGGAATGGGACAATTTTGTGTTGCTGCTTCTCCTGGTGATGCTACTTCTCCTGCTTCGCCATAGCCCTCCTGCTTGCCTTTTTCCTGTTGGAGACACGAGCTGCCAGCACCTGCTTTCAAGGAGGTCTATTTTTCTCCAGTTTGAGTGGCCTGCACAAGTTCAGAGGGGTCCTGCTTGTTGGTTGGGCGCAGGAGGGAGGGGTTCAGGTCCAGCTTGCGAAATTTCCTTGAAGGTGACAGATACAGTCACAATGACTAAGGGTCGAATAGTTTGGCATTGGAAATGAAAATGGGCTGTGGACGGGTTGGCGAGATAAGCCGAGGCGGGGGGATGGGAGCGGGGAGGAGACTGAGAGATCAAGCCACAATGAGTGTGGGAAGGAAGACTGCGTCCACGCCCACGCCCACACCTGCTTCGCATGACAGGGCATATACCATGAGAGCTTTCAGATGCGGAGGTCGAAGAACTGGTGGAGGGGGAGTGGCGTCGGCTAGAAGGCCGAGCTCTGGAGCTACCCCTATGACATCTGAGCCTGTGCCTGAGCCTGGGCATTGTCTCCCGAAAACGATGAGAGTGGGTAGAATTGAGCTGAGATGGGGAGGTGAAATGCAAGGGAGAAGGCGAATTGAGCTGAGACGGGGAGGCGAAATGCAAAGGGCAGAAAGGACTATGGGAGAAATGAAAACTAGGAAAAATCTCCAGGCAGCATCCCAAGTGACAACGTTTTCCCAGCGAAGTGCGTGAGCTGGGTAGCTCTACTTCAGGAGGGCAACCAGAGCTAACTGGCAGAGGCCAATTCTGCATGGAGGCGGTCGAACAAAGCTGCAGCAGAGCCGAAGACTCATGCGTGAGGGCGAGGAAGGAAAAATTGAATCCAGAGGGCGGCATTATGCAGAGCTTGCGGCCTCGTCTTCCCCACCAGCGTAAATGCCTCAAAGGTTAACGGCTTGGAGAGTTAAGACACTCGAGGCACCTTAATGTTTGCCTGCAGGCGGCCATGTGGCCTCGCCACACATCGTCCTGCAAATTGAATGCCGTCCTGTCACAATACTACACCCACATCCGGGGCTAACCTATTTAAATATTTACAAAACAATATTTGTTTATTAAATTTAAGTTCCCCCATATTTCTAACACACTAATTTTTCTCATAAAAGAAATCTTCCCACCCCCTCACTCCCCAATAGTTAAAATAAAATCCAATTTCTAAGGCGAAAATTGATGCCATAACCAACTCTACTATTAATGTTATAACTGTTGAAAAGTGTAACTAGGTCGGTCTTCATATTGACTGTGTAATTATGTATTTTATGTAAAGTAGAAGACAAAGATAATATAATGTATTTTGTACTTGCTTCATGGTTTTCATGAGCAAGATTTTATTATAGGTTAAATAGACTTCTTCTTGAAGTCTATCTAGGGTTTTGTCTTCTAGGTAAAATGTAATTAAGTGTCATTTCTATATGAAGGATCTAGTCAAAAGAGATGCTCCAAGACCTTGTAAAAGAGTCTGTGAAAGAATAGCTTATGACAACCCTAATCTACGTTGAATGATAAGCTTATAAGATGTGTTTATCTCGTCGTTCCATCAGCATGACTAGTCAGCCTACAAGCCATAGGATGGTTGGCCTAAATTATGTGAACCTATTCCTATATAAATACATCTGTTTTGCGTTCATTGAGAAGAGAAGATTCGACAAACATCTGAGTTATTATGTGGACCTTTGGAAAACATCTAACGGATACTTAAGATTGGTTAAAGGAAGAATATATATACTTGATGATATCATAATAAAGTACAGTGGAACAGGAGTGCCACGGTTGACCAAAATTGGAGGGCGGACTGTCCATTTGAAGAATGCGGATCATCCTAAGGAAGAAAGCGGATCACTGTAAGATAGAATGCGGAAAAATTGCAATAGATTGTGGATGGCCTAAGAAATATTACAGACTGTCTAAAAGAAGTGTGAATTGATCTAAAGAATTTTCAGACCACTCTATGGATAAAGTGCGGATATTTTCTAAGTTTTACAGAGGTGAAAAATGTGGTCTTTAAAGATGATAACATGGCTTTTAGTGTGAATTTTATGAGGTGATTTCAAGTATGAAGAAGCATAAACTATATTGTACTTACCTATGATTAAGATGCAGATTTGAAGTACATATTCCTTTGTGTAAAAGTGCAGTGAATAAGGGCGGTTTCTCTCTAAAGTAGAACAGGGTTAAGTTTAGGAAGAAATATGGATCACTATGATGTATGAATTTGAATTTAAGGGTCATTGCTGGATAAGAAAAGAGAGGAAAGTAAATCTATGATTTACCTTCCCTCTCACAGTTCATGAAAGAAAAGACATTACAGGTTGGTGCAAGTAAGAAAGGTCAGCATTGAAGATCGACAATGAAAAATTAACAAGGTCTTGGAAGCATCCATAGGCCAAGGGTCTGATTCTTCGTCATGGTACTTATCATTTGAAAATATATAAGAATAATTTCTCGTGGATTTTTGCTCTCCAAGAGGGAGAGGTTTTGCCATGGCTCTAGGAGCCAAATTTGTGTGTCTCGTGTCTTTTGATAATTGACTTGATGAAAGATTTAATAAGCTAACGAAGAGAAGACATAAGTAACTCAAGTAACCTCACAAGTAATTATCATGAATATAATTCTGAATTATTCACTAGCCCTCCAAATTCTCAACAATAACTAACTCTACCATCAACACAACTCCACTGCTTTTATTTTAATTTTTTTTTGTTTTAAAAGGTGGGATGAAAACTCGCATAATAAAAATACATCCTTTGTCAATTTTAGAAACAATCAGCAATAATTTTGCAACTATATGAGGGATCCATTGAGATCCATTGGACCAGAATTTCACCATTTATTTCAAGAGATTATTCACCAGAATTTTTTTGCTCCAAAATCCCAACAACTATAGAAAGTTAAGATCATTCCATTTTTTTTATTTAGGATTTTTGTTTATGTGTGTGTGCACGTGCAAGCGCGTGTTCGAAGATTGGTCCTAATTAATCATGTATTTTTTATTTTAAATATAGGTTTCCCTAAGGGGAGAAATTAGGGCCTTAACTTAGTGGTATTTCCCATTTTTCCTCTTCCAATTGTTTACCATTTTCCTCTTTTTTCAACAAGGGATCCATTTTTTCCAATCATTTTTATTTTCAATTTTCACTTCAATGAGGGTAATGAAACTTTGGACCTTTATATGTTAATATATGTGTAGGACGCGAGGAAAAAAAGGATGGATTGGCATGGAAGTAATGAAAAGTCATAGAGTTCATCCTCAAATTACGTCACAACAATAATGCTAATATGTTGATTTTGATTTTCCTTTCTACTTTGTTTGTTCGTGAAATGTTATTTGTTTAGATAAAGCGACTATCAAAATCCATATTATGTACAAAAACTATACAATATGGGGCAACATGATGCCTTGTGCATTCCAACCAAAATAAAATTGTCTTAAAAATCAATTCAATATATCTATGGGTGAGTTGAGGGATTTTCTAACTCCATCACTCAATAAATAATGGGACATTTGGGGCATAGATTAGAATTTTGAATATTATAAAGATATCAAAGTTGGAATTAGGGTTAGGACTAGACCAAAAAATGTTTACAAAAGACATCATAAAACAACCATCCAACATAGATGCATAACTAGCTAGAAAACTTACAATCCAAGGGATGTGTTTGATATTGTCTTCCCACCACATTTCACATACAACACTAGTGGGAATAGTCCTATATAACCACTTCTTATTATATGGTCATGAATAATAACATATCATTTGAACACTTTTAATATTTCATATCTTTTGTTGTGTAACCAGCTCCAAAAAGAGAAGAAAAGAGATATCAACGCCTTAGAAATGAGCCACTTTGAGGAGGCAACCTCCAATACATTACATAAATGAACAATTCTTGGATGATACAAATGAACAAAACCTCCTTTCTATATATAGGAGTCCATGGGGCCATAGTGTAATCCTAGTGGGCCACAATGTAATCCTAGCTGACCTAACAATACTAATTTAAGGGCACAATAATAACAAAATGGGGGTTACAAGGGTTCAATAATAACAATAAGGGGGTTACACTAACAATAATAAGGGACTATACTAGTGATATAGGGACCTAACATGCCCCTCTCCTTCAAAAAAGTGTTGTCCTCAACGCCTGAGTAGCTCTGGGTGCTTCTGTATAAAATTCTCATCCTCCCATGTAGAATCTTCGGTGGGTAAGTTCTTCCACTTGATGAGATACTCTGAAATTGATCGATTCCGTAGTTGTCGAGTTCTTTTTTCCATGACTACTTCAGATTCCAATATGATTTTCCCTTCCCCATCAAGTTCTGGCAATGTTTGAACTGGAAGATCATCACCTATAACCTTCTTTAAGCATGAAACATGGAAAACTGGATGTACTCGCGAAGAAGCAGGAAGCTCCAATTTGTATGCCATAGTACCAATCTTTTGCAACACCTTATAAGGACCATAGTACTTTGGTGATAATTTATTATCCTTCTTTGCTTGCTTGAGGGACATTTGTTTGTATGGTTGTAGCCGTAAAAATACCCAATCTCCTACATCAAAACTTCTCTCGCTACGATGTTGATCTGCCTGTTGGTTCATTCGATTTTGTGCCAAATTCAGGTTATCCTTTAAGAGTTGGAGAACTTCTTGCTGATGCTCGATGTGATCTTCCACTGCTTGAACCTTCGAATTTTCCCTCAAAGATGATGAGATGGATGGTGGATGAGATCCATAAAGTGCCATAACTGAGGTCATTTTTGTTGCAGTATGGAAGGAAGTGTTATATCACCATTCAACGAGAGGTAACCACTTGACCCATTGTGTTTGTTTATCAGATACAAAGCAACGAATATATCCTTCCAAACATTTATTTACTATCTCAGTTTGACCATCAGATTGAGGATGATAAGATGAGCTATGAGCTAATTGAGTACCCAAACAAGAAAATAACTCCGTCCAAAAATTTCCGGTAAAAATGGGATCTCTGTCGCTCACAATAACCCTTGGGCTTCCATGTAGTTTTTGAATTCTATCCATAAATGTAGTAGCAACTGTACTTGCTTTAAATGGATGAGATAATGCACAAAAGTGTGCATACTTGGTGAGTCTATCAAACTACCACCATGATGATACCTTCTACCAGGTAAACCTTGATAAAATCCATTGAAATCTCCTCCCAACGTTGACTTGGAATGGATAAAGGGTTGTGTAGTCCTTGTGGTCTTAATTGTTTCCACTTTATTCTCATAAGAACCAAACATTCCACACAACTTTTGAACATCAGATTTATAAATAATCAAAAAATCTTTCACTTCTGTAAGTTTTTAAAAATCCAGTGTCCTCCTAAAGGAGAAGTGTGCAATTCCGGGTTAGTTTTTTGTTTTAGTTGGGAATTCTTGCAAAGATATAAGCGATCTTTGTACCATAAGAATATTTTTCCAACTAAATGTATCGATGTACTAGGATCTTCACAAGTAACTTTTGAATGAGTGTCCATACATCTTTGTCCTTCTTCCATTCATCTCTTGCTCAGTTTATCCAACTGGCTGATAATAGAAATGGCCAAAGCAATGCCGCCACCTCTTCATTCTTTCTGAGAGCGCATCCGCAACAACATTGCTTCTTTGTAGATTATTTCAAAGTCATAACCCAACATCTTTGTGACCCATTTTTGTCAGTTTTCCGATGATAGTCTTTGTTCCAAAAAGTGTTTAAGACTATCATGATCGTTTTTACCTTGTTACTTTCCCATTAGGTAAGTTCGCCTATTTCTTTAGTGCATGGGGGTATTGCTAACATTTCCTTCTCATAAATAGATTTCGTAAATACTTTCCTTGATTGACGTACTTTCAAAGCAATGGGTCTTCTCCTTCCCCGCATTAAACCGCACCAATTCCATTTCTTGAGGCATCGATTCTGACACAGCATGTTTTTGTGAGTTCCAAAGTAGCTAAGCATCGGTGCATGGCACATTGCCTCCTAAGACGTTCAAAGGCCTTAGTTGCTTCAAAAGGGTTCTGCTATATAATGCATCTTTCTTCATCAAGTTTGTTAGAGGTGCCGCTATTCTCCCATAATTCTTAACAAACTTGCGATAATACCGTTAACCTGAGAAATCCTCGCAACTTCTCTTTTATGGTTGTGGGGACTTTCCACTTCCTTAATGGCTTTAATTTTGTTAGGTCTACTTTAACACCGTGAGATACAATATGACCCAAATATTCCACTCCTTGTACTCCAAAGAAACATTTGGATTTTTTCAGCATCTAATTGTTTTTTCCCGCAATAGTTTGAGAACCCTTCAACATGTTCAACATGATCCTTCCAAGACTCGTTGTAGATTATTATATCAATCAAAAACATCACTAGCACAAATTTTTCTAAGGAAGGGCTTGAAAATGGAATTCATCAACCCTTGAAATGTAGAAGGTGCATTAAAAATATCAAAAAGGTACAGACCAAATCATAAACACCTCACAGCTCCAAATGTCAAGTTTTGAACATCTTTGCTCATTCTAATTTGATGATATCCCTAATCTAAGATCCAACTTGCAAAAATGAATGTTCACGCTACAATCATCTCAATAATCTATCAATCATAGGAATGGGAAATTTGTCTTTACGTAGAGTTTATTTATTCTATAATCCGGACACACATCGCTACATCCATCCTTTCAAACTACAAACTACAGGAGCAGAGAAAGAACTTTGACTAGGTTGAATTATATACCCGCCTCTAACATTTCGCAATCATACGTTCAATTTCGCTCTTTTGGAAGTAAGGATATCTATAAGGCCCGATGTTTGGAGGAACACTGAATCAAATGAAATAGCATGATCATGATCACGAATAGGTGGGACGTTTGGGAGTTTCAAACACCTTGGAATGATTGTCCAAGACTTGTTGGAGATCTCGTTAAATACGAGATGATTTTGATGTTGGAATTTAGTGAGCATAATTAAAAGTAATTACGCTCAAGAAAATTCTTTCTTAGAAGCTTTGTCATGACATTAGAGCTTATTATCCTTCCTAAGCTTCCTTCAATACCCCGTAATTCGACTTCCTCTTTCCTTCGAAAAAAATTTCAAGAAAAGTTCTTGAAAATTGGCAAGTCACCGTCCCCAAAGATTGTAACCATTGTACTCCTAGTACAACATCAAGACTTGTTGTGAATGGAAAGCATTGGACTAGTCAATAATATTATTCTCATGGTTAGCTTAATATTATGGCATTTTCCAGAGAAATTTATAGTTCTCCATTTGCAACCATCACTTGAGCCTGTAAGCCAGGTTAGAAACAATTTAATTCCTTGGCTACCTTACAATGAATAAAATTTATGGTGCTACTTGAATCAATCAACACTATTACCTTTTTCTTCTTGATTTTTCCTCGTATCTTGAGAGTTTGAGGAGCATACCCTCACAAGGTATTACACGATAATGGTAGGATTCATTTCTTTTCTTCTTCTAGGGTTGGTTCCCCGTGTATATCCTCTCTTTTCATTTTCTTCCTTCACAATCTATGTAAAATAATTTCTTTCTCAAGACACTTATGACCTTTATGTATTTGCTATCACAACTCGTAGCAAAGCCCTTTTTGCTCTTTTTTCTTCCAATTGTTGTGGTGTCAACCTTAGAAAGGTGGAATTTAGACGCAGAAAAATACTTCTTCTTTGTGAAATTGATAAGAGGTTTCCTTCCTTTGTCACACATTTTATATTCAACTTTTTTCTGCCAACTCTGGACACACGTTTCTCCAAATGAATTGGTTCCAAACACTAACTTCATGTTGATGCTATCTTTAAAGTGCCTATGAAGAGATCGATCCTCAGGTCCTCTAGAATATCAAGCACTTTATATTCAATTTTTGGAAGTCCTCCAATGTAAGTTATTCACTAAACCTTTTGTTTGAGATTTATCAATTAGTAAAGAAGGTGTTGCTCTTTGTATCCTCATAATGTGCTATCATTTCCTCCATAAAAATTGACCAAGTGACAATTTTTTTACGGGAGCAAAGCCATCGATACCATACAAATGTATTTTGTTCTAAATGTAAAGCTGCAATGCGTACCTTTTGTGTGTTTATATGATATGGAGATCAAATATCATCATCAGAAAAATCATGCCATGTGATCTCTTTCATCAAACTTCATATCCATTTTTAATATGGTACTTTTCCCAATACTACAGAGGTTAGAAGAAATTCCGTCAATAATGATTTTCATTTTTTGTCATCAATGAGTTTCCTCTACTATCTTTTCACCATTAGGAAACATTTCTTGTATCAACTTTCCAAAATTTCGATGTCTACTTAGATCTTCTTCATGTTTTCCATGTTGTCTTTCATTTTTTCATCAATCTTAGCTTCCATGTCATCCATCTTAGCTTCCATGCCCACTTCCATGCCATCCATCTTAGCTTCTCCAAAACCATTAATCTTAGCTTTCCATGCTCTCTTCAAACCATCCTGATCTTAGTTTCCACGCCCTTCTTCAAAACTTCCATTTCATTTTTTGTTGTTCTTTGCGAGAGCGAAATCTGTTGCACTCGTTCTTGTAATTTTGATATGTCATGTTGCCATTCTTCGTCTTCATGAGTCATAGTAGAGCTTAAAGGTTTAATGGGTGTTGTAATTTTTAGGCCATTTAGACTCCAATATTGATATCTATTCTACAATAGGCCCTTGCAATCAATTCAACTTGATTCTTCAAACAAGACTTATGCACTGAAAATACACACCTTTTACTTCTGTTTTCATGAGCCTGATATTGAAATTGTATTATCTCTGATTGCAGCTCAATATCTGAAATTCAGCATTGAATTAGCCCTCTAAATTCCTTTTGAATGCCATAGGTCCGACTCCGATTTGGATTCTCCAAGATAAAGTTGTGTTCAATCTCCACAATGACCTAATTATGGAATGGTTCAAATAGGAGTTGAACTTGTACGACTAGCCACGTGTCACTCATTTCATCCTTTGTCTCCGAAATTGATAGCCAAGAAACTTCAAGCCCGTGTACTTATGAAATCTTCTTCTACGGCACTTCAATCCGATGCCCAGAGAGAGTTATTGAACTTTCCCACGATCACCTCTTTGAGATGAAATTCAGAGCCTCGAAAGCACTACCTACGTATCATATCTCCAAAATATTTAACCAAGCTCTGAAATGTTTTGACTAATTTCAGGATTTCAGCTGCACAAGGTGAATTTCAAGTTCTGAACTCTGAAACTTTCTTTATAAGCTAAACAGCTATTGCATGACCCGCGTTTAGAGCCCTAAAAAAACCAACTCTGTATCATGACTAAAATATTTAGAACTCAGTCAAATGAATAGACAAACTTCAAGATTTCATCTTTCTACCCCAAAATGTAGTTTCAGCTGGAAAAAAAGCTGAGACAAAATCTGGCAATGACCCGTTTGGATGTTAAACTCAGAACTGTGTGTCACATACTGAAATGTTGTGTAAACTAACCCAAAGAGAAGAAAAGTATATATTCTACTGCCTAGAAATGAGCCACTTGATAAAGTAACCTCCAATACATTTATATAAATGAATAATTTTGATGACATAACTAGAACAAAATCTCTTCTTTCTACATATAGGGGAGTCCATAGCCATGGAGTAACCTTGGGAGTGGCCAAATGTAATCCTAGCCAAATCAACAACACACTTAAGAGCACAATAATGTCAAGTTACAAGGGTTCAATAATAACAATAAGGGGGCTAATTAACAATAATAAGGGACTATATCAGTGATATAGGTATCCAAGATCTTGAAGAGAATATAGTTCTGCATTTTTTGCAGTCAAAAAGCCATTTCACAAAATAGATTATCATGAATTCAATAAGTATTCATCATCTCAAAATGTTGTTAAGATCCCAATATTCTAAAATATTGTTGACAAAAGAAGAATCTAAGCTTGAATAACTTCCTCATAATATTACTTCACTGTATATAATTAAATGAAAGTTAAAAATGAGTTATTATAAATGGAAAGTGATTTTAATTATGACAGTCATTACATTCTTATAAGTTTTGAAGAGTAAAAATTCAAGAGAATCTATCTGGAAGAAGAACATGCCAAATGTGAAGTACACACAGGCAGGCAAGATCACTCACTCTGAGAAACCAAAGAAATGAGTCAACAAAAGTCCAAGAGCATGGGTAGGTACCATGAGTTTGTTCACAGAACACCATGATTGATAGATGAAACACTACAGAACATTGTCAATTTGATCTATTTTCTACATGCATGAGTCAGATTTATCGTACTAAGAGTATTTTGCCATGTCTGACCTTTCTAGAGCCTCAAGACCGCCTCAATTTTGGACACTCCTCTCACTCATTTTTCCTTTCTTTTGTCACCACCATTAGCTCAAACAAGTGTTAAACTGCAAATTTTGACTTGGAGAAGTATTTTGATGACCTATTTTTCATATTTTCTTCAATTGTTCCTTATCAATAGAGTAAAATTTGCATTAGCTATGAAATTAATGCAAATCTCAGAATCGATTGATGTTTCGTAGCCACCGCTACGCTCGATAGGTTCTGAGGTATTAATGGAGTAACGAAATATATGGACAGATGACAAATGATCCTATCATGGATCCTATCCTATTCATTTGGCTCAATTCAAGTAGGAATCTCTACTCGCATATGCCACAAAGGAACTAGCCAACCAAAAGTTGAATCAAGTGAGCGAGGAGTTTGAAGCCATCATGCTCCACAATTTTCCTCGCCACGTAGTTAAATTCGTGAAGCAAAAAAATTCTACTTTCTATTTATAGAGAGTCTCAGATATAATTTTCTAGAAGTTCTAATATGCATAAAAGCCTCAAGATAGTTAATGACAGACTTTTAT
The DNA here is from genome assembly GCA_034641835.2 of Pinus albicaulis. Taxonomy (NCBI): domain Eukaryota; kingdom Viridiplantae; phylum Streptophyta; class Pinopsida; order Pinales; family Pinaceae; genus Pinus; species Pinus albicaulis. Next base: position 318,239,739 of record CM076580.1, on the reverse strand, counting down.
AAATATAAGCTAGTAAACTTATTGATAAGGCGAATTATTACGTGATCGTAATCTCATTAAAACTCGCTTTTATTTCAATAAACAGTAGTTGTTCAAGAGTTTCAATGCACAATTAGTAACATTTATTCCAGCCATATATTGTGATTCGCCTCGCAAATGTATATTTCTTAGATGTTATTCATAGCTTCATCTTTATTACTCAAGAAAGTTTTCACTCTATTTTGTAACATAGATATATTTCTTTTGCTTTCATTTTCATTTTCATGTTAGAAGTTGCAATCGTTTCTATACTTCCGTAGTATAGATGTTTGTTTTAATTACCATTTCAACACATGATTGCTACTGGTCCTTCTAATTTCATAATATGTATGTTTCTGGTTTGATTTTTGTTTGCTATAGTTGATGTTGTATAACATTTCTAGAATTTTCATCTATAGAATGGATGTTGTTAATTTTTTTGTCATTTGATATGGGTTTATTTTTTTGAATAGTTATGAACACAAAGATAAATTCATGTAGCTTCTTTTTATACACGTTGATTTGTTGTAGATGGCTCTTCTTTTTGATATATTAAATTTTTAAATTTCCTTTTCTTGCTTTTCAATAAAATTCTTCTTGTAAATTTTAAGTAGTTTTATTTCTTAATAGTGATTTAGAAATTTCTTTTGAGCATACTAGTAAATGTTTTCTATAGATTCTTTGATTGAAGTTTCATTCACATAAAAAATCTAAAAAGACACAAAAATATTAACGTCATCTCTTTTTCTAGAATTTGCCTTCAAATTAATCATTAGTTACTGTAATGCTAACTAGTTAAGATTTTTGCTGTAATTTTTTGTAATATAGTTAAACTTGGATTTAGTTTACTCTTCATAGATTATAGTTTAGTTTCTTAAATTCATTTAGGACGCCCAAAATAAAAACGCTTTTAAAAATGACAATGCCATATGTTAAAAATTGTCATGTAAATTATATCATACAGTGTTTCTTGTGTAGTTATAGATAAAATTGTACTTCACAGATTACTGAACTGCTTCATATTTCTCAGAATTTGTTTGACTATAATGAATGGATCAAAACATTTTTGATGTCGTTGTTGGGGAAGTAATGAATCTTTCTCTACAAAAAAACATAAAAACAGATGTTTTGTATGTTGAGGATCTCATATAAGATTTCCAGGGCTAGAGGTAGAAGCCTAATTCCGACAAGACCGCCACCCCATCAAGACCTCGCAGTGCCACACTATCCGCTCAACCTTGCATACCATTATTATCAGACATAGACTTCCCGAGGTATTAAGATAAAAAATTCAACATAAATATTCACTAACCTCTTTATCAACTAAAGCACTTGTGAAGAAAAGACCCCGCATCCCCACAAAATGTGTGATTTTCCCTAACCTCTACTAGAGAACAACTTTTAGTTCAAAAGAACTAGAAATCCCTAGTGAGGAAGAGTAAGAAGAGATCTAATTTAACATACCATTGATAGAGGAACTGAGAATTAGAAGAAGAACAAGCAATCCCACATTGAATCTTATACCGCTCGTAAGAGTCTACAATGGCTGAGGAAGGGAAAGGAGAAGTACACAACAATGATGAACATTTAAGAATTGGAGGAGTGTGACCTAGGATTGGAGGTGGAGGTAGAGGAAAGAGGAAGAAATGGAGGAAGAGGGAAGGGAGCTTAAAGGGTGGCAGGGAGAAAGAGAGCAGGAACCAGTCCCTGCTGGATTTCCCACACTTGATGAAAACACATTACCACAATGAAAAATATCTCACCTCTATCCTCCCTAACTTCCATGGATTGCTAGTGAGGAATCCTGCAACATTTCTTTAATCTTAAGTTTTATGTAGATCATATGAATACCTACTCGATTCTCAAAAATTGAAATTGTTTCAACTACCCTTAAGGATGCAGCATTGAAATGGTTTATGGGCTTAATAAAACATTCCATTAGGACAAGGGAAGAAATGAAAAAATGTATCTCTATAGAAATACAAGGATTGCTTCTGCACACCTCATAATCGGAAGGATGATTTACATTGATGTTAAGATAGAATCTAGAAGATTTAATTGAAAGATTTAGTTATAATCCTAAAAGTGATAAAATGGAAAAATTTGGATGAAGATACTTTGAAAGCTCTCCTATTGAAAGCCATTAGAGATGAATGGATATATATCCTTAACAGATGGGAAAAAGAAGATATTTCAACTGATTACACTGATATTTCAATTATGCAATTACATCTTTCAAGAGGTAAATCAAGAGTTGGAAAGAATTCAAGAGATAATGTTCTCTCTAGAATTAATAACCTTGGCAATGGAAATTAGTAGGGCTGAAATAGGGAATTTTATTTATGAAATCAAAAATAGATATTTTAGAGTCTTAGTACAAATAGACACCTTGAAATTGGCAAAAAAAGAAAAGAGATGAAAGTGATGCCTTATCTATCTTTGTCCTAAGAGAGAAATAAACATGCTCTAGTTACAGAATGCATCTTTGCATCGTGTTGCAGAGAAAATATGTGTTATATGTACAGTAAAATCATGAAATGAAGAGTGTCCTTCCATTCCAGTTCTGTTGCTGACCAAGAGGAAATGGTTCCAAATCGTGTAGATCCTCTTTGCTCATATAAGACTATTTGCATGAATCACTAACTCAAGGCTCTGAACACCTGCATGCCACTAACCCCAAAAATAACTGACTGCACTAATATCATGGCAAATAACCTTGGTCTCAATCCAAACCTTTGACACATGGAAAACTCATTTATGCATGTTTTATCAATATTCACCAAGACTGCCAACCTTATCCAACTTTCCACCAAAATTTTCTCTCAATCTAATCAACAACCACAACCTCAATTTCAAAATCACCTCTAACTTTCATTACTACTTCTATAAATACCAACCAATGTCAAACCACTTCCAAGTAAAACCCAAAAATAAGGATGCACAACCTATTTACAACATAGATACAAAATTTTCCAAATCTCATAAGATAACTTCAAATTAGATAAATATTGTCCAACTAAGATCAAAGAGAATATTAGAAAAAAATTTATCACTGTCAACACCAGAAAATAAAGATGATCATTTTGATGAAAAAGACATCTCTTCACCAAAAATGAAATTCTTCAAAATAAAAAACAACTACTCAAGAAGAATCTCTCTTCATCAAAATGAAAATCTTAAAAAAAACACATGATAATGCCAATAAAATAAACTCCCTTTATGGAACAACCATCAAGACTGTCTCAAAACCACCTTTCCCCGAAAGATTACAAATTGATAAAGGGGTAGAAAAAAAATCATGATGCTCGATTATGATATGTTAGATGAGTTGAAGAATGTTTGTATAAAGATTCCCTTTTGCTACAATTTATCAAAGAAATTCCAATCCTTGCAAAGACAATAAGAGAGTTGAGTATAAAAAACCCGAAAGAAAAAAGGAAAAAATAATACAGCTTAGTTGGGAAAAATTGTAGACATCATGATGGGAAAAATCACAATACAAAAATATTTGGATCTAGGAAGTCCCATTGTGAAGACACACATTAATGGTATCGAAATCCCAAACATTGATCGAATTTAGAAGGTTTAAGAAAATATCATTAGTAAATAAACTATGGATCAACTAAGACTTCCAAATCTTCAATGTAAACCAACATTATTACAATTAGCGTATAGATCCGTAATTAAACTTGATGGTGTGTTAGAATACATTTCTATGTGTCCTTAGATCTTTGGGAATATCTGATTAATGATCTTAACTCCTAATAACTTAGGAGTGACATCCATTAATCTTAGGAAGAGTTTGGTTAGCTATAGTTGTTGTAGATCCGGTGATATGTTTATCTCCGATGGTAGTTCAACAAGAAATTCACATTATAAATTCCACCAGAAAGGAAAATGTGTGTGGTACAAGAATGGATGGATGATGACAATGATATACAACCTATTTTTACTATCTTCAAATTATGAAGAAGATCGTATTCTAAATTCAATAGAAAATAATGAATTATCTTCACAATGTGAGAATAGTCAAAATTTCAGAACAATGCAATATTGAGTATTTTATCATCCAGACAAATGCCTTTATATTCTATGGAATAATTTGGAAATTCTTCAATATAAATATTTCCTGTAAAACTTTAAATGTATCCAAGATAATTTCAAAAAGAAGAAATTAATAGAAACATTACAAAAACACTCTTCTCGCATATGCATGGGAATACACTACATGAAATGAATTAATCCCGAAACTTTCATGCTAAAGATCATATAGGTATTTGGAAGAGAATGCCTGCACTAATCAGACAACCTCTGTGAGAAGAATGAATCCAAACTTAAGGGAAATTTTAAAGGAGTGAACTACAAAAATTGTTGAATGTAAACTTTATTTATCCAATATCAAGCAAGCCAACTGGTTTCACATTAGGTAACAATGTTCCTAAAAAAGAATGGAAAATGGAGAGTATGTATTGATTATAGGGAGCTAAATAAGGCTAATTTAAAGCATCATTTTCCATACTCCTCATGGATCAAGTTTTGGATACATTATCGTGCAGAGGAAATATCTTTCATTTTGACTGTTTTAGTGGATATAATCAAATTGTGTAGCACTGTGAAGATAAGGACAAACCACTTTACCTCGTCCATTGGGAACTTATGCTTACCGAGTAATTTCCTTTTCGATTATGCAATGCACCAACAACATTCCAAAGAGTAAAGTATTGTATATTTTCTCTGACATTTAATTCATGATTGTGTGGAATTTTGTATGGGATTAATTTTACACTAAAGTAAAATTCTTTTGAGAAGCCCTTGAAAATTTGGAAAATTTCTCATAGGATGTAAGGAAGAAAATCTCTCATCAATTCATGAAAAATGATTTATGATTTTTACTGAGGGAATTGTTTTAGACACACATTCTAAGAATGGAATAAAGTGGACTAAGCCAAAGAAATGTCTAAAATGAAGTGCCTAACTTGCTAAAAATGTTAGAAGTTCTCTGCCTTTCACCTGACATAGAAGATTTTGAGAGAAAACTTTACAGAGATTCAGATTCTCACTATCTAAATTTCTTACAAAATATTGTGAATTCAGTTTGAATCAAGGTGATTGCCAAATGCCTTTGAGACTTTAAAGAAATACTTCAACTATCTTAATATATCCACCTGGAATTTCCTTCCATATTTCAACCGACACTTCAAACATCTCTCGGAGATGTATTGGGACATAAATACTTGACTTTTTATGCTATTTACTATACAAGTAAAAATTTGACTATAAAGTTAAAATTGCATCAAGTTATCAAAATGAGTTTTTAGTTGTCTGTCATTAACAAATTAGACATACATTACTTCATGAAATTTCATTCAATTATTGATATTCAGCAATTATAGAGCCTAATGAATAATAATCTTACCACATGTGAGTCATAAGATGGTTATTATTATTTCAAGTAAGAATTCAATATCACCATTTTAGATCTACTGAAAACATAAAGGTTTTAATTTTTGTCTAGAATTCAAAATGATAACAATGATACATCAGTGAAAATATTTTTCCTTAAGGAATATATTTTTTGGTGACATTTTAAATGATCATGTATTTTCATTACATTGATAACTTCATTGCATACATGTGCTACCATCATATTATTTTTTTCCTACATATAAAGATAGAACAAACAGTGCATGTTAATCACATGGATGTTTTCATTAATTTTATAGTATGCGTATCCATATCTCATTATCCGAAGGTGTGTAAGAGAAGATGAAATATGTGAGATAAATTAAAATCATGTGATGATGAACCATGTGGATGACACTTCACCGACAAGAGAATTGCTTTATAAATTCCTTCTCTGGCATATTATTTGGCTCTTCCTTTAAGGATGCTAAGGAATATGTTAAGAGATGATAGTTGTCAAATAATGGAGAAACATGTTCCTTCACGTGAAATTCTTTACAACCTTAGGCAGTACTTATCGAACCTTTGAAAATTTGGCTCTAGATTTTTTTGACCAATCAATCAACCATTAAGAAAAAAATGTATCTTGTGTGCGTTTTGATTATGTCACTAAATGGGTAGAAGTTAAAGCACTTTCTTTTTCTAATCGAAAATTTTGTAGTTTCATTTCATTTTAGGATTTTTTTTAATTAAGCTTGGTGTCCCATGGGAAATTGCAACAAATCAAGGAACTCACTTACATCCAAGAATGAAAGTAAGGTGGAGGAATATAAAATAAACTATAGAAATTCTAATTCATCTCATCCATAGGAAAATGGACACAAGAATCCACCAACAAAAACATCAACCAATCCTTACAAAGACCAGAGACAAGAAGGGACTGGGTTAAAAGATTCCAGAGCTATAAATTCTGCAATGTACAGAATGCTGGCTGAGAAGCACAATAGGACATACTCCCTATGAACTTGTTTATGGGAAGCAGTATTATTTCCAATTGGTCTCAAATAAAAACTCTTAAGATAAATGCTAAGTTGGGAATTTGACTTGTCAAAAGCACAAAGGCATAAAATGGAACAACTCAATGAGCTTATGAAATGAGAAACAGATAAATCTAAAGACTCAAACAAGAAAGGTGAGAGATCCATATAAGGGGTTGATAACAGACTTAAAGAAATAAAATTTCAAGGAAAGATACTTTGTCACTTCATTTTTGATCAAAGTCTAAGATTCTCAAGGAAAATTTCAAACTACCGGTTTGGCCTTATGAGATCGAGAGAGTCTGATAATGGAGCGTCAGATTAGAACCATTGATGAAGAAAGATTCTCCTCTTCTTAAATGGACATCACTAAGGATCTATCACAAAATCCACAATAAAAAAGGAGAATCTGCTAGAGATTTTTCACATATTAAGATATAAGCAGAAGAAGGCTTTCTTCTTTCCCCACCCAAAATTTTCTTTCATTTTATCATTTTTAAAATAAAAATGAGAGAGAGTATATATATATATATATATATATATATATATATATATATATATATATATATATATTTGAAAAAATAAAAGTGTGATTGAGGAAACTAATCACTAATAAGGCTACTTATGTAGAAATCTAATGTGCAAAAACGTGGTAATGGCACGTACATTTTCTTTACCGTTCTAAAAATTCCAATTTCTTTGCATCCTTTTTTCTTTTTCAAAAAAGAATAAAATAATATAGCTACATAATTGTTGAGACTTCAAGAAGTCTATAATAATGACCTTTTTGACCGAAGGTCTAATAATACACCTGTATATGAGCACCTAAAGACAAGACAAAGAGAAATAGTTGAAGGTTAGCAACATCAAATTCAAGGTATGCAAATGAAAAATGCATTTGAATAGCTATATAAACACAAAATATGAATTATAGTAGTCATTTTGTACCACCACTAAAAACGTTATTAACAAGAGCTAAATCCATGTCAATTCAAAATCAAATCTCAAATCCCCACACTTTGAATCTGTCATTAAGTAATTTTCATCTGCTCTAAATATCAGGGACCCTACTACAGAAATCATCCAATCCATTATTAGCTTCATTTCCATTAACCTTACTGCATCTCCGATAATTCGTTTCATTCATTCATTCACGCCTCGATCATTCTCATTACACAATCACTCATGCTCTCATTCATACTAAAACCTTCATCTTACCCCCGTCAAAGAGGCAAATTTAAGGTAAATCTTCTGTTTGGGAGTGATGCACTGAGGACAAAAACCATAAAGGAACATGAAGGTTATATTCATTGCAGTAGTGCTAAGAGAAAGCACATTGGCTCATTGTAGAAAGAGAAGGAAGCACAAGGAGAATTCAACATTTGCTGTATAATTCAATGAACAGAGGTCAGAACGGAGATGTTGTTAAAATTTAAAAATAATATGAGTTTTAAGCTACCTATCACACAAGACCTAGAGAGAGGTATTCAAAAATATAACCAGTAAGAAATGGAAAATCTTTTCTGAAACCTTCTGCAGTATACTATATTTAAAAAGGGAATCTTTAGCAACACTGTGAAGGAAAATGAGGAATCTTTTCTAGACATGAATCCAAAATCAGACACTGGAGGGAAGATTGGGATGCATGTTATTTTATCATTTTAGGTTATCGATGATTTTTCTTGAAAGTGTTGAAATAAATCTTCCATAATTTTTGTTATATAGTTTGAGAAAAAATGTCAGTGGACTGTCAAAATAAATTCAATTTGAGAGATGCAACATAAATACTGTTATCATATCATTAAAATTTTTTATTTGAATTCACTTAAAATGTATATTATTTGGGAAATTTCAATTATAAATCTATCATTTCAAAGAGGGAAACATAGAACCTAGTTGTGACAAAGCAAAAAGGACAAAAAATAAAATTTGAAGACCTTGTTGAAGAGAATAAAAACCTCTCAGAATAGTCAAAGAAGTTCCCACTGCAATTTTTAAAACTAAGAAGCAAATCAAAAATAATAAGAGGGAAAAAAAGGAAAATATGTATATCACAAAAAGAGAGAAGTCCAAAATGAAATAAGAATAGAAAAAAATTCAAAACTCTCCTCTCAATAAGAGAAGGCCACACTTAGCCGCAGTACTTGGCAAAATCTAGCTATGAAAGAAACAAAATTTGTTGATTTGGATGAGGAACTCATGGCTCCATCACCTACCGCTATGTCAGCCACTCCAGAGTCTAGGTCAAAGACCCAAGATATCACTCCAATGAAGCAACAAATTTATGACTATATTGAGTCCTTGGAAAGAGAGACATGGAGAGGACATCAGCTTTAGAACAGAGGGAAGAAGCCCAACTCTATAGTCCACAAGAAACCTCCAAAGAGTGAATATTCAAGAGATTTTTGAATTTCCACATACTAAACATGTGGTTACAGAGTGCATGAAGCCTTGAAGTTAAGAAAAAATCAGATTTAGAAACCATAAATGATAGTATTCTTTTTCATTTGGGTTTAAGGTTCAAGAAGAATAAAAATTTAGAGAAGAAGAATAAAAATACTATATAAAATCATAAACCTAAAATATAAACTCCATATAAAGCCAAGTGATGGCTCAATTGTATAGCATAAAATAAAATGAATTTGGATACATGTAGTCTGCTAAGCAAGAGGCTATATGATAAAACAAATTTGTGTTTTTTAAAATAGTGACATAAATGGTCTTCTATGTAGGCATGTATTTCAAGATCGCCTCAATTTTGACACTCTCTCACCATTTTTCCTTTGTCACCACCACAACAAACAAGTGTTAAGCTGCAAAT